>JALPQD010000024.1:10966739-11676816 GCA_023101885.1 Typhlomys cinereus | reverse complement strand
CACAGTATAGTATAACTTCTGAACTGCACCCACTTCAGAGACCACTGTGCCAGGAACGTTGGTACCTGGTGACTCCCTAGTTGACCCATAAGGTTTGCAGCCAAGCCTTACCAAGCTCTGCTGAGCCCCACGCGAGACATTCATCTGCTCTGATTTGTAGCCAAGCCTTACCAAGCTCTGCTGAGCCCCACACGAGACATTCATCTGCTCTGATCTAAGTGCTCAACGGTCATCATGGCTTGAATGTGAGCCGCCCCCACAGGCTCGCGTGGTTGCATCGCTAGTGGATGTTAATGTTTGGGAAGTTCGCATCATCCTTAAGAAGTGCTGCTGGGGGAAGGCACGTCACAGTGGAGGACCTGAGGTGGGGTAGCCCTACCCTAGTGGCTAGAGGACCTGAGGTGGGATAGCCCCACCCTGGTTCCCCCTAGCAGTCAATCTGCCGTACTCCAGCTCTGTCACGCTGTCTGATGAGACCAGCCGCTTCCAGCTTCAGCCCCCTGCTGGGCCTTTCCCACCACAATGGCCTGGATGTCCCCTCTGTAACAATAAGCCAAATACATCTCCCTGTCTGCTCTTAAGTTGCTTGAGTCTAAAGTTGTCTCACAGCGGGGGAGGAAAGGAAACCGCAACAATTTTAAAGTGCGTGCTCATTGAAAATGTAGTCCGTTCCAAACAAACACGGAAGGTAAACTGAGGAACGGATGGACGCAGGATGCCTGGCAACCTTACCTACCATTGTGTGACATCCCGACAGACAGGCACTTGTGGAAGCGGCAGTACTGGCACTTGTTCCGATTCTTCTTCTGAATCTTGCAGCTTCGGTCACATTTGTCATATACCAGCTTCAGCCGGATAGTTCTCCGAAAGAACCCCTTGTGTGATGAATGCGAGGCGCATTAGAAGAACAGACTGCAGATCGACCCCCGTGCCTGCCTCACTCACCTTTCTCATCCATTTGACACATTCATTCATTCATTCATTCATTCATTCATTCATTCATTCAAAGATCAGGTCTCATGCAGCCTACACTATGTAGCCCAGGCTAACCTTGAACTCCTGATGCTCCTGCCTTTACCTCCCATGATCGACAGCTACAGGTATCAACTTGGCAGTTGAAGCCTTTAGCTTTGGGCACATTTGTAAAAAAAAAAAAGCAACTGAGTTAAGCCCTAAGAAAGCCTGCAGGAGATCGTCTAATCGATGGGGGGAGACCCAGCCATAGCGGGTGGGAACACTCCCTTGGCAGGTGGACGAGATGGAGGGAGCCGTGAAGGAAGGGGGCATCCTTTGACACACTTGGACAGACGTGCTACCCAGCAGGTGAGGTTTGTCCCTCTCTCGGCATCCTGTGGATGGCTAGTTCCCTCAGCTACTGGTGTTGGTGTGAGCTCTCCTGCCAAACTGGGGTAAGAACTGTAACCAGATGATCCTAAGCCGAGAGTAAAACCCCTTGTTCCCTATTAGGTTGTTTTGTTATAATTTATTGGCAATATACAGAGTAACCATGACATCTCTCAAGAGAACCTCCCAAGGCGGCGTGTACCACCCTTCTGAATTTGTGCCATGCTGGGGATCAACCCAGGGCTGTAGACACACTAGCCAAGCGCTCTACCAACGGAGCCGCCTCCCCACACCTGCTGCATCTTTTGAGGCAAATGACATTTTGAGTGATGATTCTTCTTAAAAGTCCCACAGAATTGGAACAAACAGAAAATTTATATCCCATTACATCTAATAATAAAAATGATGAATTCAAGGCAGCATTTGAATTGGTCTTAAAAATCCCCATCTGGAACGTGCTGATTTCCTGGGTTACTTGGCCCCACGTCATGTACACAAATGTGACCATCTTCTCCCTAACGTGGATCTGTGTTTGATGGAGGATTTCTAAGATATTTTGTTAGACAATATTGATTTCCTAAAAGACAAAAATTTATAACAAAAGGAAAGCAGTTCTTGCTTGATAAAAGCACGGAGACTTCCCCAGTAGGAGGTGAGTTCACAAGGGCATTCCTAAAACCCAAGCACCGGTAATCAGAAAGCACAGGCCACTTTCTGAAAAGTATGTGACAGACAACCTGGGAAGCAGTTGTCTGGGCTGTCGGTCCTCTGCTTGGCTGAGTCTTTCCTTCATTTGTCTGACCCGTGGACTCCTATGGCCCAGTGGGAAGGACCAGTGATTTCTCACAGAGGAAGAGAAGGCTGGTGTCTTGTTTATTTATTTGTTTGTTTGTTGTTTGCTTATTTATGTGTGTATGTGTGTGTCAGAGGGAATTGTGTGTCCCTGTGGCGGACCAAGGGTGACTTCAGGAATCGCCCTGAATTGCTTCTATCTTCTTTTTACTTGGCTCTGGATTTCCCAGGCTCTGCCCGCCAAGGCCAGAAGTACAGGCCACCACCATTTCCGCCTGGCATTTTCACGTGAGACCTGGGATCTGAACTCAGGACCTTCTGCTCGTGGCAGAGTCTTAACCCCTGAGCCATTTCTTCTGGCCCTATACCCTGACTTTGGGGCTCCCATTTCCCCTGGACCAGGTCCAGATGAGGGCAGAACAGCATCATTTCAAGAATCGAGGGAAAGGAAAGGCTGGGACACCCCCAAGTCAGGACACTTCCAGGAGGCGCAAGGAAGGGGTCAGATCATAGCAGACATTCATGTTTGTCTATCTCTGTGTATGGTGCCCATGAAGTGACAAACTTGGGTAGGTAGATGCCATGATGGGAAGGGACCGTTGTGTCTGCATGGAGGTCATTTGACCTGTGTGAGGATGAGGGTAAGCAGGAGGATGCAGGGAGCTGGGATGGTGTGTGGGGGGTGCACATTAAGGAGCGATTGCTGGAGGTCAAATTTGGTGGCATAGGAGCCAGACAGGGGAGGCCGAGCGAGAGACTGGATGCATGTTTTACCAGCCCTGGCCTATGGCACGGAGACCCTGCCCAGCGGCCCCCTGGGACGTCCAAGGTAAGCCAGCAAACGCTGTCCACTCTGCCCTCACATGGAGGCTCTGATGTTTCTTGTAAGGGACTCAACTGTCACGATGCAACAGAACCGTCACCCCAGACTCAGAAGAGAGGAGTCAAGGGGTCACCCAGGGTGATTCATTGTGCTCTTTCTGGGGGTCTCCGGACGGCCGCAACCATCTGTGTGAGCGGCAAAGCCCCACCCTGTGGCTTCCACCCAGGGTCTCTGTACCTTGCAGCCTTCGCACGCGTGGACTCCGTAGTGGTAGCCCGAGGCCTTGTCCCCGCAGATTCGACACTCAATGTTCAGCACACCACTAGGGGACTCCTCTGTGCCGCTGGGCATCACAGGGCAGCTGACCGAGGAGGGGCTGGACGCTGGCGAGAGGGTGTCTGCGGACAGAAGAGCAAAGCGCGGGAAATTGCAGGTGTTACCATCGGCGTTGGAGTTTGGCAGGAGTCTGCAGAGAGATGGTTTCACATAGGACGGGTCCTATGAAGTGGACAAGGCATGGGGCTGGACAGATCACAGGGTTAAAGCCTCTGAATGGCAAGCAAAAGGACCAGAGTTTGAATCCCAGATTCCATGTAAAACAAAACAAAACAAACAAATAAAACAAACAAACAAACTCTGGGTTGGGGCTGGAGAGGTGTCTCAGGGGTTAAGCCTCTGCCTTGCAGGCGGAAGGTCCTGAGTTCGGATCCTAGACCTCATGTATAGACGCCGGGCGGAAACGGGGGCGGCCTGCGTTTCTGGTCCTGGTAGGGCGGAGCCTGTGAATCCCAGGGCAGAGTAAACGAGGAGGAGGTGGAGGTGTCCATGGTTCTACACACACAAAAACCATCACAGGAAGGAAGGAAGGAGAAAAAGAAAAAGCACAAAGAAAAAAGGAAGAGAAAGAAAGAGAACAGAGCACACAGGCTCCCTTGTACGCTTCTTCATGGGCCATGTCCCTGGGCCACCTCTGCCCATGACAGATGCACTGCTGACAGACCCTGGGCGCCAATCCTCAGAGGCGGTCATGGGACCTCCATTTGGCCCCGGCCCCCAAGTTCCGCACCCATGGGAGTTGGCTGTTTGTCTGCTGGCTGCTCCGCAGGCTTCCTGCATTGTTAACTCGGACCACGGCATCTGAACACGGTCTCGAACTTCACGAGGGCCAGGTGTGGTGCACAGGCTTCTAATCCCAACCCGTGGGAGGCTGAGGCCAAGGCGGGAACTCGAAAGGTCTAAAGGCGGCCTGGGCGCCACAGGAATGAGACTTTGTCAGACAGAAGGAATGGGGAGAAGGGGGCGAGGGAAGAGAGGAGGGCAGATGAGGGAGGAAGCAAAGAGAGAGAACCGAGAAGGGAATAAAAAGATAAACCATCGACGAGGAGAAGGTATTTTCCAAAAACTCATTTGATACAAGACATGAATCCAAAACACCCAGAGAAGTCTCACAACGAAACACTAAGAAAACAACTCGTTTGAAGATGGGCAACAGATGTGAGCCAACGCCCGAGCAGACAGATGGGCGGCAGGAGCGCACACAGAAACGCCTGGTGGCACTAAGATTGTCAGTCAACGCACGGCGGCACCGCGCCGCACAGCACATACCTAGTCGGGGAAACTTTTTAAAAGCTGACAACTGCAGATGCTGGCGTGGACAGGAAGTGACAGCTCTCACCCGCTGCCCCTCGTGGGAATGCAGACGCGAACAGCACTTTCAAAGCACCCGGCTTTTTAGGTTTCTCCCCAACTGGCCTGCAGACTCCCGTCCACACAAAAAACCATCACAGGAATTTGACAGCAGCACTCTGCTCATTGCTCCCCCACACTGAAAGAAGCCGGGATGCCCTTTAATATGAGACAGCGTTTGAGGACAGCCCGGACTATGCAGCAGATTCTGGGCCAGCCTGGGCTACAGAGGCCCTGTCTCAAAAACTAGCCACCACTGCCGCCAAGGCGCCCGTGGGCGACACTCCTGCAGAAACTGGACCGACTGCAGAAAGCAACGCCCATCCTCACAAGTCCTCTGGGGTGGGAACGGCCAGGCCTCACGCAGGGACACTCCAGAAGGACTCGCAGACAAAATCACTTCTGGAGTGAGGCTCCACGGTTCCCTCTAGAGATGCCCAAGACTGGAAGGGGCAAATGCTTCCCCAGTCACTTAGCTGCACCCAGGACAAAGCTGGGAATGAATACACATGCGTGCGCCCCTGAAGAAGTTCACGAGTCCCGGTACAAATGGAGATTTGGCCTGTGGTGAGAAAAGCCAGGGGCAAGGAAGGAAGAAATGGCCCAGATGGAGAAAGGAGCCGTAGCACAGCTGGGAACGACAGCAAAGGGGATGAGCCGCGTGCCGCTTCGTGGATGGGTCACAAAGCGATTGGGGGAGTGAAGCCTGGCTAGAAAGCATGGTACCATCTAAAGAAAGTTCTAGGAAATACCAAACTTGCCTATAATGACAGGAAAGCAGACCAGAGACCAGGTAAGCAAGAGAGGCACACAGGAGACTTTGGGAGTATTTGGCATGGTCACTATTTTAATTATAATGAAGGCCTCGTAGCTGTGTGAATATGCACATGCATACATGCATGTGTACAGAAATGTGTGTAATACAGGTGCGTATGCATGTGTATGCACATATGTATATGAATGCACGTACATATGCATGCATGTGTGTACATATATTATGCATGTGTGTACCTACATTATGCTTGTGTATATGTGCACGTGTCTGTGTATATGTATGTATATCCATGCATGCATGTATGTGTGCCTGTATATATGTAGGTATGCATGCGTGCATATTTGTGTGCATGTGTGCTTGTATGTTGGCATGTGAGTGCAAGTTGTGGGCACATGTGTCAACAAATTATTTTTAAAAGATATGGCTCATCTTCTCTGAAGAAAACACACTTCCAGACAGAACTTTCTAGAAAGCAACACTTACCTGTGATGACTGAGCCATCGGAGCCTGGACCGCTTCCTAAGTACTGGTAGTCGGTGAAACTAAAGCTTCCAGAACTCTCCTCGCCGAGTGACCTGCGAAATCTCTTGGATGTTCCCCATTTCTTGCAAGAATTCCTCAGACCAGGGCTGTCCAGGTCATCCGCCTCGAGGGGTGAGAGGGGGCAGATGGGGCTCTCTGTGTCCACCATGTTGACTGGATGGGGCCAGGCAGGCCACTGACGACCAATCTGAAGGAGGAAAAAAAAACACTGTGGTGAACTGACAGAGAGACACGCACTTCCCGCTTTTAGACGAAAACGTTATTTTCTCATTGAAAGATGTCTGAATTTAAGTGGCATTGTTGAGTACCTTATTTGGGACTGGCTGAGAAGCACAGTTTTTGAAAAATGAAGCCTCTGTAAAGAACAAAATGAATGAGGCGCTAAGACTGTGCGGCAAGGACTTCGTTCCTGCCGCCCGCCCCCTGAGTCACGTCGGCTTGGCCCTCAGCCAAGAACAAAAACCAAAGTCCATCTCCCCAGATATCGCTTACCAGTCCCCATGGGCAACTGAACAACCAGGGTGCATGGCAGTGGGGGTAAGACGGGGCAGTAAGAAGGGATGAGGGGCAGACACTTCACGTGGGAGGTCAGGAGAGCTGGACTGCCTTAGGGGAGAATGTTCCAGAAAGAACACGAGGTGCTGGGTATGCAGGCGCATTGTAGGGATAACGGGAAGGCCACCGGGCTGCAGCTGACGGGAGACGAGGGCCAAGCAGCAGCAAGCGTGTGGGGCAGAACGTCTGCTCTCCGCTGTTCTTGTTCCCATGAAGTCGCGACCAGACAGTACTAAGAAAAGCCATCAGCACCACTAAGGCTTTGTGGAGAGTGAAGGTCTAGGGGGGCAAGTCCTCCGCAGTGCTAGAGGACACTGACCAGCAAGCCAAGGAGCTCTCGCTGTGGGGACCGGAACCAAGCAGGGATCTTTCAGGTGTGGTCCGCACCACCCTCCTGCTCGGTCATCCTAAGTGACTTCCTGTGACCGCAAGGCCCAGTGTCCTCAGCATGCGACCATAGCACTTTGGACTCTGGTCACGCACCTGTCGCTGTCCATGGGAACGCAGCGCAGCAAGTCTCTTTGATCCCAGATCTCACCCCTGCACCTTTGCCCTGGCGTGGCTGCCCGGCTGGCCATTCCGCCGCTATCACCTTAAGCCTGACTCCGATCCAGCTCCCTGGGCCTGGCCGGGTCACTAGAGACCTCACTAGATGACAGCAACTTCCTGCCCCATTTTCCCGCCCAGAGGTAGTCACAGGACAGGCTGTGGCCCGCATCACAGAGAAGGCTGGGGGGTGGCGTGTGTGCCGGTCGGGGGTTGCCATATGCTGGCCGGGGGTGACGTGCTGGCCGGGGGGGTGACGTGCTGGCCGGGGAGACGTACTGGCTGGGGGGTGACATGCTGTCCCCGGGCACCACGGCTGGCAGCTCTCATCATGCTCTGACTATAGGGCCCACAATCATCTGCTGGAGCAAGAATCAGATCCCAGATCACAGAGCGCAGTGAGAACACCCCCCACACCCCACATCTGCAATCAGACCACCCTGCACAGGATGACTTCAAGTACAGAGAAGGTCTGCTCTAGATTCCTGAAGCATAAAAAAATAACTACAATTACTATTCACATGTAATTTATATCTCCTGCTTGGAATCCTGACACACGATCAGGATGACCGTAAACCACAAGGAAACAATTATATATATATAAAAAAACCATATTAATCTTTTCTAGCGTAAAGAGGATGGGCTATTACACAAGCTTCCGTCGAGCTATGAATCTGGGTCTTCCTTTGAATTTGGAGGTGCTGGGAGTGGATTACAGGACCTTGTGCATTCTAAACACAACCTCTACCTATTTTATTCTGTGCTGAACTTGAAGAAATATTCTTTAACCAGCAGAGAAGATGGGGTGACAGCACGCATTACATAAGTTATTTTCACCGTGAGCAAAAAGTTCAAAGGTCATAGTCATTCTATCAGCCTTAAGTTCACCCTCATTAAAAAAAAAAAGTACCCAGCTGGGCAGAGGCCATGCTGTGGATGGAGCTGTGGGCACGCCTTTCTGTCTCTGCCCCCAATAGGAGCCTTTGTCCCCTATTTTCTCCACCTGGGAACGCCAGACCAGCAACACAACAAGCTAGTTTCCTGCGAGAGCTGGAAGGAAATGAGGAATCTGGGGGGGGGGTCTTGTAACTTTACTTTTTGGGCACTATTAAAGAACAGCTGAGATTTCCCTAGTGAACATCAGTCTGGCCATCCGCAGAAGAGGTGAGGTCGCATCTCGACACACAGTGAGCAGCACGCTGTGAACTCTGGCCAGAGGACCGGGCACCACACAGATCGCTGAGCGCATAGGCCCCTCTCGCTTCCAATCAAAACAGATAAGGGCCTTTCCCTTTGAATGAGTCCCACAGACAGATAGCAGAGGTCATAAGGTATACCCCCAACTTGCCTGCCCTGAGGTTCCCAACATCATTGCAGACTCCAGACACGAACGGAGATATCCAAGCAGTCCCGCCACTGTGCCTAACACCCACAGGTCTTGGTTGGTTTGTCGAGAAGTGCAACGGAGCCAGCCAGTGACCGTGCCCGGTGCCTTAGATGCTCCAGAGGATAAAGAGGCACAAAGAGCAATCAGCTCCTGGGCTCCATTTTTTTAACATTTATTTGAGAGAAAGGAAAGAAGAAGAAGAGGAGGAGGAGGGGGGGGGAGGGAGGAGAAAGAGGAGAAGAGGAGGAGAAAGAGGAGGAAGAGGAGGAGGAGGAAGAGGAGAGGAGGAAGAGGAGAGGGGAGGAGGAGGAGGAAGAGGAGGGGGAGGAGGGGAGGAGGAAGAAGAGGAGGAGGCGGAGGAGGAGGGGAAGAGGAGGAGGAGGAAGAGGAGGAGGAAGAAAAAGAAAAAGGAGAAAGAGGAAGAGGGAGGAGGAGGAGGAAGAGGAGGAGAGGAAGAGAGGAGGAGGAAGAGGAGGGGAAGAGAAAAAGGAGGAAAGAGGAAGAGCAGGAGGAGGAAGAGGAGAGGAGGAGGAAGAGGAAGAGGAGGAGGAGGAAGAGGAGGAAGAGAAGGAAGAGGAAGAGGAAGAGGAGGAAGAGGAGGAGGAGGAGGAAGAGGAAGAGGAGGAAGAGGAGGAGGAAGAAAAAGGAGAAAGAGGAAGAGGAGGAGGAGGAAGAGGAGGAGGAGGAGGAGGAGGAAGAGGAAGAGGAGGAGGAGGAGGACGAGGACGAGGAGGAGGAGGAGAGGTAAAAGACACGCACACGCATGCCATGCAGCACAGTGGGGCCCAGACAACTTTCAGAAGCCGGTTCTCTCCTTCGCCAATGTGCGCGTCCACAGGTGAGGTCACCTCGCCAGCTAAGCTATCTTGCTGGCCACTGAGGTTCTGTTTTCAAATCTAGTGACTGAACATTCATCAGTGAAGATGTTCTCTCAAAAGTATTTGGAAATTCCAGAACATTCAGTCGAAGGGAAGCAGACACACTGTTCATTGCTGATACTGGGGCAGGAGAAAAGCACAGGGAGAATCTGACACTTTAATGCTCAAGTATTTCCCATGTTGCACTGCTGCAGCTAATTGGAAGATTAAATTAGCATGACTCGCTCATGGCACAACTGCACTCTCTGTGTGGTGTCGAGGGGGCTCAGCCTCTCTCCTCTCAGGTGCCTGACCTCTCGCTTCAGACATGCCTCCATTTACATGTAGTGGTATAACTTCTTTTGTGTCTGTCTCTCCCTCTAGACCGCATGTGTTGAAAGAGCCGGGGTGTCTTTGATGCAAAACTTCCAGAATAATCCGCACTACAGGGCAGGTGCTCAGTAGCATTTCTACCACTTGGCACACACCCAGCCCTCTTAAGCTACCCGTCCCAGGTGAGGGTCTGAAAGACCTCGCGGTGGCCCTAGGTGAGCCGTGACCACGTGCATCCCCCGGACAGCAAAGCAGTACACTTGGTGTGCCCAAGTCAACAACACAAGTCCAGCGAGGATCCAGAGAGGAGGTCAAGGCAGATTCTGCATCGGAAAAGTGACGGGCAATTTCAGAGCCAAAGGTTAGTCCTCACCGGGACCGAAGAATCACCGGGAGGAAAGAATCTCAGCAGAGTCGTGGAGAGCCAGGGGTCCGGTCAGCAGGGCAGAGTGTGAGGTGGCCACAGAGCCCTGTGGTCAGCTCGAGTCCTAACAATGGACTCTGCCCAGCCTGGGCACCATGTGCTCAGGTCTTGGCACGGGAACCGGCCCAAGGCGGACAGTGGGACAAATGGACAGCGAGGTGCAGAGGTGGCTGCTGTTCTGACTTCCCTCACGGCCACACGCAATGAACTTGAGGTGAGTCCGGGCCAAAGCGCTGCCAAGAAGAGTCCAGAAGCTTCATGAAAACCAGCACAGCGCCTCTCACCTGTGATCCAGAGAAAGCTCAGGACGGGGAGTTCTAGGTCGGTCTGGGCCTCATAGCAAGACGCTGGGAACAGAAAGGAGGAAGGAGAAGGAAAAGGGGAAGGAAAAGAAAAAAGAAGGGCAAGGAAAAGCAAGAGAAGGGGGGATGAAAGAGACTGCATTTGGATATGACAAGAGAAGGCTCCGTGTGGCTCAGTGGCAGATCTTGAGGCCCAGCATGCTCAAAGCCTGGGTTCAACCCCTTCTCCTCCCCCACATACCCCAGTACTGTAAAAACAAAGAAATAAAAAGCAACAGAGCTGGAGGGATGGCTCAGTAGTTTAAGTCTTTGTCTCCCAAGCAAAAGGATCTAAGTTTGGATCCGCTGGGTGGAAATGGCGGGCCAGGATTCCAGCCCTACAAGGCAGGGCCTAGGACATCCTAGAGCAAAGCAATGGGAGAAGAGCAATCCAGGATGAGTCCTGATATCACCTTTGAGCCTCCACAGGCACACACACACACCTGCCCACAAGCACACACACACACACATGTAACACACCCCCCCCACACACACACACATACACACACACTAAAGAAATAAAGAAGAGACTTATGGGAAAGACTTTTGTGGCTAGCCCCCCAGGGGCACCCACCACACTGACCAGCCTCATACTCAATGCTAAGAGCTTCTCAGACCTGCAAGTCACATCCTAAACATTCTGTGGACCGATCTGCTACTGCCAGGGGGGCTCGATATCATCCCTCCATCAGATGCCCAAGAAAAAGAACTGGGTTTGTGCTTCTACCCTCCAAAGTCAACATCACCACAAAGGCCAGAGAATCACAGACACTGGCTTTTTCACTACTGGGTCTAACCCCCACAACACCCCAACTTACGTATCCCCAGACCCTCAGCATGCCTGTATGTATGGCAACGCCCAGAGAGGTCTGCTTAACCATTCTTCCGCTACCAGAAGTCTGACTAGAATGTATGCTCCAAAGGCAAAAGTCGGAAGTCTTATCTGAGGAGCAGTGGTGTGGTACGCAGGTTCCAAATCACATCTTTCTCTCCTCTGTCAATTCTAAGTCAAACCTCTGAATTAGCTGTAGAACTTTTAAAAGTATTATTATGCTTAATATTTAAAAGTCTCTGGATCAGTTTGTTGAGCAAGGACTTAAAGTCTAAACAATAAGAATAAACAAATGAAAACCCTCAAAAGCCCTCTTGTACCTTCACCTGGTACCCAGTGTTCATCAAAAATGGGTTAATGATTACCACCTGTACAACCACGAGCAAACCAACGGTCAGTGTAGAAAATGCCCAGGAAGTACATGGACCCCATGAGCAAGGTCTGCAAAGCTCCGGGAAGGAACGCGCCTGATTTCACTGGGTTGAGTCATACATGTTACCAATAGCTTGTACATCACCCTATGCTTCACCGGAGACATCTAGACCTTTCCCAACAATGCCAGAGGCGTTAACTTGATATTCTACAGCCAAAAGAACTGGTTGGCATGAGGAACACAGTGGCAGCACACGGCGGCTCGGTCTCCATGGCTTTACATGTGGAGGCACAAGAAGAAATCTGAGCCCTTTCCAAGGAAATGTCCTGTGGGCTTGATTCACACAAGGTTCCCTCTAAGTGGTGAGATCTACAGCTCCTGGTTCCAACCCAACATGCCGTCTTAACTCTCTGAAAGTTCAGGCTGCTGTCTGTGTAATCTTACCTCTGCCGAATTTTACTGATGTCAAAATAATGAAAGGAAAGGGGCAAGCGTGAACACATTCGGTCTGTTGCAATTGAACTTGAGTAAGCAGGGACATCTGTCACAAGAACCAAAATATTTGGATTTGTGTTTCAGGGCTTTGATCTGGTAACAAGCATATGACATACAGCCACCAAGACAACCCTAAAGCTCTTGGTAGCATAGCAACAGAAGTGGGGCATGGATCAGAGTCCCACCGTGTGTAAAGCCAAGTGTGCCACCGGTGGCACCGTGAAGAAGGCATTCCAGAACAAGGAAGGCCAGCAGGTATTTGGCATCTGATGCATAGTACGCAGAGGACACACAGTACATAGAGGATACACAGTACACGGAGGACATACAGTACATGGAGGATACACAGTACACGGAGGATACATATAGTACACGGAGGACACACAGTACACAGAGGATACACAGTACACGGAGGACACACAGTACACGGAGGACACACAGTACATGGAGGACACACAGTACACAGAGGACACACAGTACACGGAGGACACACAGTACACGGAGGATACATATAGTACACGGAGGACACACAGTACACGGAGGATACATATAGTACACGGAGGATACACAGTACACACAGGATACACAGTACACACAGGATATCCAGTACAAGGAGGATACACAGTACACAGAGTATACATATAGTACACAGAGGATACACAGTACACGGAGGACACACAGTACACGGAGGACACACAGTACACACAGGATATCCAGTACAAGGAGGATACACAGTACACAGAGTATACATATAGTACACGGAGGACACACAGTACATGGAGGACACACAGTACACGGAGGACACACAGTACACAGAGGATACACAGTACACAGAGGACACACAGTACACAGAGGACACACAGTACACACAGGATATCCAGTACAAGGAGGATACACAGTACACAGAGTATACATATAGTACACAGAGGATATACAGTACACAGAGGATACATATAGTACACAGAGGATACACAGTACACAGAGGATACATATAGTACACGGAGGACACACAGTACACGGAGGACACACAGTACACAGAGAATACACAGTACACGAAGGATACATATAGTACACGGAGGACACACAGTACACAGAGGATACATATAGTACACGGAGGACACACAGTACACGGAGGACACACAGTACACAGAGGACACACAGTACACAGAGGATACACAGTACACGAAGGATACATATAGTACACAGAGGATACACAGTACACGGAGGACACACAGTACACGGAGGACACACAGTACACACAGGATATCCAGTACAAGGAGGATACACAGTACACAGAGTATACATATAGTACACAGAGGATACACAGTACACAGAGTATACATATAGTACACAGAGGATACACAGTACACAGAGGATACATATAGTACACGGAGGATACACAGTACACGGAGGACACACAGTACACGGAGGACACACAGTACACGGAGGATACACAGTACACGGAGGACACACAGTACACGGAGGACACACAGTACACACAGGATATCCAGTACAAGGAGGATACACAGTACACAGAGGATACATATAGTACACGGAGGATACACAGTACACAGAGGATACATAGTACACGGAGGATACATATAGTATGTGGAGGATACACATAGTATGCAGAGGATACACAGTACACAGGATACACAGTACACAAGATACACAGTACACTCAGAATTCATATAGTACATGGAGGATACATAGTACACAGAGGATACACAGTACACAGGATACACAGTACATGGAGGGTACACAGTACACAGGATACACAGTACACGGAGGATACACAGTACACAGGATACACAGTACACGGAGGATACACAGTACACAGGATACACAGTACACAGAGGATTCATAGTACCCAGAGAATACATAGTTTATGAAGACCAACTTCTTAAGGCAAAGTCTTCCTTTTAGTACTCTACCTGATAGTCCTCTTAGAATGGGAAACCATGATTTACAAGTATTCACTTGCGCTAATAGCTGTGTTTAACACTCACCTGGGCAGGAGGACTAGGGGTCAGGCAGGAAAGAAGGACAAGGGGAAAGGAAATGTACTGAGTGACCCATTGTGTCAGGGTCTCACAAAAGCCACAGGTCAGGATGGAAGGAGAGTATTCATGGAGCAGAAAAGGTGAGGGTTCAGATAGGCAAGTTATTCACCCATCCAGCAAGTGTAAGGAACAGGCAGCAAGTAGCTGAGGTCAGGGTGGGGCTTGGGAATCAATGGATCAGAGAGTTCCCAGGACCCCAAAGTCGAATCTCAAGAGGCAACCAGAAATTCACTCCAAAACTCTACAGGAACGAGAACAAATGCATCTCAAGGACAAGGGAACGTCACAGCTACAGACATGGCCTGAAACATCACCCAGAAAGGCCAGACAAGCCACGCAATGATTTGCATCAGCTCCGTGTGGCTGCTGAAGAAACAGCCCCGACTTGAATTGAATCCCCACCATTCAACTTGCTCCCAGTTTTGTGAGTTGGCAAATGGAGCCGAGCCCAGCAAGGCAAGTCTTCTGCTTGCCTGGCCTCGGACCAGTCCCAGACCCTGGCGACTTGGGTGGCTCAGTTAGGGCTGGTCAGATCCACCACTGACAATTGGCGCTGACTGGCCCTGGTCTCCTATCCTCGCAGAGGCTGGAAGCGTCTGGGCTTCCTTGGATTTCAGAGTGAGAAGGAGAAGGACTCTCAAGCTGGGATTCGCTTGTAACCTGGCAGCGTCTGTCACTTCTACCCCATCCTGCAGGTCAAAGCTTGCAAGGCCAATTCTGACCCAGGGGTAGAGAAATAGGCCCTACCTTTGGTGGAAAGGTTTGAGGGGCTGGGAAGGACTCATGGCCATTCCTGGTTTCTTACAGGGAAGTGGCCAGGGATGACACTGCAGACCCAGGACAGGATGACGCGCATAGGCAGCTTGGAGTCATCACAGGAGCTTAGACTTCACCTTCAAAGCAAGGAGGAACCAGGCAAGACTGAGGGGCAAGAGCTTGGTGGGGAGGTTGGGGCAAGAGCTGTGGGGGCCGGCACTGTCTGCAGACCTGACCCTGCACTCACAGAAACAACATGAGTGACAAAGGTCTCATCCTTCCACGTGTCACTGTCCTGGGAGCCGTGAGACAAAGAACTGGCTGCATTAGGCATTTGGGTACAGACTCTGGCTTACGTAACTGGCAAATGCGGTGACATCATGACATCTGGAATATATAAAGAGAAGCAGTTTTGGGGCGGAGGAAACAGGCTTGGGTGGTAAGCAGATGGGCCATTTTCAAAGAGGTATTTAAGGTCTCTGAGGGACACAGGCTTGGCTCCTGGACTGACCTCTGACCTGCACACATGCACACGCAGGCAAGCACATTTGTACATGCACACATGCATGTGTGTGCATGAATGTACGCACATGCCCTCCACACACACAACTAAAATAAAACAGAATAAAAAGAGAAGAGAAGAAAGCAAAGGAAGAGACCAGGGGTGAGACCCACTCAGCAAACAGGACAGCGAGAACACAGAACAGGGAAAACCATCCCCAAAATTAAAATAAAAATCTCTCAGAAAGGAAAGTCAGGCCCCACCTGCCACAGCCCAACAGGGTCTGGACAGATGCAACGAGCACAAACGCACAGCGAGACCAAGCACTGGGAAGCTCCAGAACGTGCAGGGGACAAAGCAAGGTCCTTGGAGCACGCAGGGAAGGCGGACGACACCACGGAGAAAGGATCAGGCGTGAGGAAACAGAGTTAGTTCCCCAGCAGCTGCGCAGGAAGGAAAAAAGATGCCGCATCACCAAAGTGTGGGAGGGAAGAGACTGCTGGCCCACAGCGCATGCCCAGAACCACGCACCAGGCGAGAGGGGAGCGAAGACCTGCTTCACCGGGCACACGTGCCAACAGCAGTGACGCGGGCCCCCGCTGCCCACCTGGGCAACTGAACACGGTTTTCCCGGGTGGGATTTGACTCACGTCTTTGCTCTTTCTGGACATCTAACTTGCAGTGAAGGGTTAAAATCACCTATTTCCTCCACGCTGCATTTTTCGAAATTATTTTATAGACCTTGCAGGTGGACCCCAGAAGCAGTCACCCCCAGCCGTGCCTTGAACACAAGGCCGCTGCAAACATAGCTGTCGCCAGAGAAGCTGTGGATGGTGGTGATGATGGTGGTATTGGCACTCCGGGCCTCTATGGTGAGCCATGCATGGGCGCTGCTGTGAGCGCCCAGCACCAATGAGCTCCTGCCATCCTTGCCCAACCCCATGAGAGGCCCTATTATTGTGTATAGATAAGAAAGCTGAAGTACAGGCAGCGATGTGCCCAGATGAACCCAGGCTGTCAACTCTGCCTTCCACCCCGACCACACATTTCTGCTTCCACATACAGCTCCAGAGGTCTACTAAGATTTCCTTCCTTATTTGCAAGTCCTAAGAGCTCTGAGTTCTGGGGAGGTAGCTCGATTGATAATGTAAACATGAGGGATCTTAGCTGGATCCCTAGAAACCATGTCGAAAAGCTAGGGACAGTGACATACATTTATAATGCCAGGATTTTAGGGACAGAGGCAGGTGGGTCCCTGGGGCCCACGGACCAGCTGGCTTAGTTGAATTGGTAAGCCCCCCACTCAGCCCAGGGAGAGACCTTGTCTAAAAACAAAACAAAACACACACAAAAAGACAAGGTGGTATCAACATCTTCCCCGGAAAGGGGAAAGATTTGAAGAACTTCCACACCTCCCGGAGAGACTCCAGAGAACTGATACTGAGAGGGAAGGAAAGGAAGACACTTTCAGTAGGAAGCCCACTGATCCACGGCACTTGCCAAAGCACGAAGCATGGCCGGCATATAGCATCAAAGACAAACTAAGTGACACACAATGGGTCACAAAAGCGAAAAGACTTGAAAATAGGAGGGAGTGTGATGGGGAGATGGAGAGTTATAAGGGAAAAAGGAGGGTGGTTTGGGAATGGGGATTAAGGGACGAGAGAAAAGAAACACCAAATAAAAAAATTTTTTAAAAGGAAGATAAAAAATGGGGAAAAACATCCTGAAGCTCAGGGAAATTCACAGAAGAGGGGGAGGTAAGATTGTAAGAGCACAAGGATGGGAGGAGCAATGATATGCAAGATACTCCACACAAGTTAGGGCCGAAGCAATCATAATTGGACTTTGCATGCCCTGCGCAATGTCCAACACACTATTGACCCCACAAAGTCTAGCATTTGCTAAAAGCACCAAGATCCTTGGAGGCAAGGGATTGACAGCCAAAATAGTGTTCCTATGCTTAAGGGGAACACAGGAAAGGGTTCAGGGAAATGCCGCTGGGTCCTTGTACGTCATTGGAGAGGAGGATCCAGAGGAGAGTCAGGCATGCACATTAAAGGATTCTCCGGGGATTGGGGGAGGAGGCACTGGGGATGGGGAGGAAAGGGTGAGGGGAGGGTGAGCAGGGGGGTCGGGGAGGAAGAGGGAGGGAGGGAACCGGTGTACCTATTAAGTTTGTATGAGCGGAAATAATAATAAAAAATGTTTAAAAAAATAGGACAGTAAAAAAAAATGGGGAAAAAATAAATCTAGAACACTTGCAAAAATAAAGGTAGATAGTTACTAGGAATAATATGTGTTTGACCTCTGGCCTTCAGAATACATGTGCACATATGAATATACAGAGAGAGAGAGAGAGAGAGAGAGCAAGAGAGAGAGATGGCTCAGTGTTATTCTTTGTTCGCATCTTTAGTACAGTTCAGTGAGGAATGTCAGGATTATCTGAACTCCCCAGGCATGGCAGGGTGGGCGACTTATATATCAGATATCTGCACGAGACTGAGATCTATTTTTCTCCTCATTTGCAGTCACTGTGGGTATCATCACAAGGGGTCGCTTGAGTCTGGAGCCTCAGATGAGACCATAGGTCCAGTAATGGGACGAGTCAACCATTCTTCTCTTTCTCGTCACAGAACTGCCAGTTGTCCGAGCATCTTCAAAGGGAGCAAATCTTGGAAGTCTTCAGTATATGCTCACGAAGCAAGTACCGTCACATCCAGCCAGCAAACACACGAGCCCCCAAGAGCCACTGTGTCCACTGCTCTGCTTCTTTTCTGTCCCTACAGAATCGTGACCACATGGGCTGGAAAGATGACTCAGGGGTCAAAGTCTTTGCCTCACAAGCAGAGGGCCTTAAGTTTGGATTCCAGATCCCATGTAAAAATGCGAGACAGAAATGGCAGTGGTCTGCACTTCTAACTGTGGAAAGCAAAGGCTGGGAAATCCCAGAGCAAAGCAAAAAGGATGTAGAAGCAATCCAGGGTGATTCCTGAAGTCACCCTTGGAATTCCACAGGCACATTAGTGCTCTCTGATACACACACACACACACACACACACACACACACACACGCACACACACACGCACACATGCACACACACACACGAAGAATGAAAAAAAGAATCAAATCATGATCATATGATTTTGTCTTCTTCCACTGAGCACAGTCTTTTGAGATTGACCCACTCTGTGGCTTGATCGTCCATTTCCCCTTAACTGCACAGTCATATTCTACTGCATAGGAAGCCACAAGAAAGCATTCGTCTCTCAATGGATATCTGAGCGCTCCCATTTTTTAAATTTTTTTATTATTATTTATTCAATTGTGTGTGCATGCGTGCGTGTGCATTGTGTAGAACCACGGGCGAATTCGGAAACCCCATGGACGCCTCCACCTCCTTGTTTACTCTGCTCCGTTCACAGGCTCCGCCCTACCAGGGCCAGAAGCGCAGGCCGCCCCCACTTCCGCCCGGCGTCTATATGTGGGGTCTAGGCTCCGAACTCAGGACCTTCCACCTGCAAGGCAGAGGCTTAACCCCTGAGCCACTTCTCCAGCCCCCTGCTCTGTTCCTTCTTAACTGAACCTCTAGCTCATGCTTTCCAGCCAGCCCGGCAGCCAGCAAGCCCCAGTGAGCTTCCCGTCTCTGTGCCCCCAGTGATCAGGTTAGGGGTGTTCACGGCACCGTGGCCAGATGGTTATGAGGATACTGGGTCTTGAACTCCGGCCTTCACACTGGCACAGCAAGCGCTCCTTGCCATTCAAAGACTTCTCCACCCTGTTTAACTTTTTAAAGAAGACACCAACTGCTGTCCCAAGCATTTGTATTGTTTTGTCTTCCCACCCGCAGTGAGGGCTCCAGTTCCTACGATATGGCTGACATTTGGTATGGTCTAAATACGGTCACTTCGTGGGGGGCATATGGTGGTACCTCAAGTCTGACAAGGCTCTGAGATGTGAATGCGGGGAATGGGAGCTTGTGGTTTGCTCTGTGTCCTGGTTTGGATATGAATGTCCCCACAGACTCATGGGCTTGAATCCTTAGCTGATGTTAATGTACGGAAAGGTCACGGCAACTTTAGAAGGAGGAGCTTTGCTGGAGAGAGTGACGTCACAGGGGCAGTCCTTGACGTTTTTATGGCCCAGCCCTGTCTCTGCCTCTATGATGTCGTCTCTGCCACCTGAGACAGCCTCCTGCTTCTGCCTCCAAGCCATACCTTCTGCTATAGGTTTCCTGCTGCAATGGCCTGTGTCCTCTCCAGAAGCATAAACCGAATAAATCTCCCTTTCTCCCTCACGCTGTATGTGATCATTGTCTCACAGCACAGAAAGAGTGATTCAGTATTCTGAGGACTGCGGACTTCGCAGCTTTCTGCAGGTCCTCTTCAGAGATACATTGTTTCAATCTGAAGATGTGGCAGCTTTCCACTGATCTTCAGTGATACATTGTCTCAACCTTTTGACACTTTAAAAATTGTTTATTTTCTTCTCGGAGAGTTCTTTTTGCATAATGGATATAATTCAAGTATACACTCTGCTGCAAGTTGAGTCTCCATCTTTAACTTGTGTTTTCATGGCCCCCAAATCATCTTTCGAAGAGCAAATCTTCTTTGGTGGAGTCCCATCTACATCAGTTTCTTTTCCTTTATGAATGATGCTGTGGGTTTCAGATGTGTATAGCTGTCATGGTTTGAATGTGAATCGTCCTCCATAGGCTAATGCGCTTGCATCCTTAGCGGAGCCTTGCTAAGGAGGAAGGGATATCATAAGGGGTGGAACTTGAGGTTAGGTAGCCCCACCCTTTTTGGCTCTTAAAATTTGCTGCTTTTTTCCTCTCTTTCTCCCCTTAAGTTACGTGAGTCTAAGTGTTTCTCACAGCAGCAAGAATAATGGGTACAGCAATCTTTGCCAACTCAAGGTCAAGAGGATTTTCTCCCAGAAGTCCTATAGTTTTAGATTTACTTTAAATCTACTCTATTTTTGGCACTGTGGTGTAAGCAATGCTCATCTGGGGTATTTGCTTAACCAGACATCCTGGCATAGCACCATTTGTTGAAAACTGTCTTTGCATCTTTGTGAAGAAACTGTTGTGTTCAAAATCATAAATAAATGCTTTTTATCAGGTCTCTTGAGATGTGATCATATTTTTCCATCCTGTTAACTTGGTAAATCCCATTCATTTCCTGCTGAGAAGCTATCCTTAGGTTCTTGGGGTAAACCCCACTGGCTATAACATTCTTTTTTGCAAGTTATTGAATTTAAAACCGTGCATTATTTTTATTAGAATTCTTGCATTCATGCTCACTGGATACATCGGTCTTTGGTTTTCTTTGTCTGAAACTCATTTATCTAATTTGGTTGAGAGGTTAATGCTGATTTTACAGACAAACTGGGAATTATTTCCGCCTCTTTAACTTTCTAGAGGCTTGTAAAGAGCCAGCATTATTTCTTCCTGAGATATTTGGCTAAATCCTCCATTGAAGCTGTGTGAGCTAGGAATTTCTGTGACGGAAGCCTTTAATTCAAACTTTCATTCAACAAATTGAGAACTATTTAGGTGACCTGTTCAGTAGAGTTTGAGTTCGCTCTTTCTATCTTTCAATCCGACTTGCCAACCTTACTGGTGTAGATGTGTTCACAGGATTCCCACAACGCCTGCTTACTGTCCATAGGCTCTGTGGTGATGTCGCCTCTAGCTACAAATGTTACGGGTTGTGTCTTTTTCTTCTCCTGGATCAGGCAAACTAAAGGCTGTACAGCTTTGTTTATCTCCTCAAGAACAATCCTTATTTGTCATTGATTTTCATTACTGTTTTTATGGTATTCTAATAATTTATTTCCACTCCAATCTTTATTCGCCTTTTCCTGTTTTACATTGGATTTACTTTGCTCATCTTTTTCTAGCTTCTTTTTTAAAAAAAATTCAACATTTTTGTGTGGTATATATGTGTGCACATATCTGTGCATGTGTGGGAGTGTGGGCACATGTATATGTATACCTGGGTTAGAGGTCAACATTACAAATCTTCCTTGGTCACGCTCTACCTTAATTTTTGAGCTAGAATCTGGAGTTCACGAGCTGGCTAGACTTGCCAACCAGTGAGCCACAAGGATCTGCCTGCCTCTGCCTCCCTTGTGTAGATCCCCAACTTCTTATGTCTCCACTGGGGATCTGAACTCAGGCACTCACAAATTAAGTAGCAAGCACTTTATCGACTGAGCCACCTGCTTACTTCCTTTTTTGTTGGTTTCCTAAAGTCATTGATTTGAGTTCTTTTTCTTTTTTTTTTTCCTAACGTAGGTGCTTGGTGCTATAAATATCCACTTACTTAGGACTTTAGCAACATCCTGTAAGTTCTTAACTGTTTGTTTTTATTTTCATCTGGTTCAAACTAGAGCTTAATTTCTTTCAGATTTCTTCATCTTTCTTTAAAGGTCTACTTTGTCATTTCGTTTCCAGTCATGTTCACGTTACTAATTTCTAATTTAATTCCATCACAGACAAAGAACTTTTTTGTCTTGAATCTTTTTCAATTTATCAAGAGCTATTTTGCATCCCAAAGTTTAGTCCACATTAGCAAAACTTCTGCATGCAATCTATAAAGTAATGTACATCCTGCTGTTATTGAGTGAAGAAGTCTATATAAGTGTCAATTCTAGATCAAGTTGGTTGGCAGTGTTGTTCGAAACATGCTAATGTTATCTGTATTTATGTAAAGAATTTATTTTGTGTCTTGTCTTTTTTTCCTTGTGGTTGTATTTAGTTTTTGCTTTATGCATTTTAAAGATGAGTTATTAGATACATATGCTTTTTGAAATGTTAATTCTTCCCAATTACTTAACTCCATTATTTATTTATTTATTTATTTATTTATTTATTTTTGCTCCCTTCACTGTATCCCAAGGTATCCAATTATATGTACGTTAGATGGCTTAAGGTGATTCTGCCTATCACTGATGCTACTTTCATTTTTGTGTGCATGTATGTATGTGTGGGTGGGTGTGTCTGTGTGTGGGTATTTATTTGTGTGTACTAGAGGGCACTTGAGTGTGTGTCTGTGGAGGTGGGGGGGGATATCAGAAATCATCCTGGGTTGCTCTTCCTCCTTATTCTTTGCTCTGAGGTTTTGCAGGCTCCATCTTCCAGGACTGGGAGTGCAGGCTGCTACCATTTCCTCCCAGCATTTTTATGTGTGATCTGGAGATCTGAACTTAGGTTCTTTGGCTTATAAGGCAAAGACTTTAATCTCTGAGTCATATATCCAGCCTGCCCCTTTCATTTTTGAAAGCCATTTCTCTCCTCTGTGCATTTCATTTTAAAAATTCCTATTACCATGCCTTGACATCAATAATTTCACATCTGTAATGTCTAAGCTATTGTTAATCACACCCAGTAAATTTCTAATCTGTTATCACAAAGCTTACTACAGAAGTTCAATCTGCTTCATTTGTTATAATATCCTTCATGTTTCTACTTTTAAGATACAATCATAATTACATTACTGATTTCTCACCTCTTTGGGGGCTCCCTTCTCTTGCTCTTTCCTATACTTAGCAACCTTGACTTGGACTCCTGATCATGACTGTCCCTTTCCCGCTGTGGGACAGCTTGGCCTTCCTGGAAATGTTCTTCCACCTTTGCATTGGGATGCAGCCGCATTACTTGGACATCATCATTCTGTTGTATCTTGGCTTGAAACTGAGGAGCAGACATCCTCTGCCTTCGCTCCCCACTCCAGACAGGAGCTTCTGGCGATCCGTCCGATTCCCTCTCAAGTACACGAGTTTCAGGTTGGTGGCCCATGGGAAACGGCGCCATTCCTGGCCCAGCGTGAGTGTTGGGCACGGCTCCCTCCAGTCCTCTCAGATGGGTCTTTCCATGTTCTGTTCACAGGCGTGCACCAAAAAGCACCGTGGCAGGGATCTGGCAAGGGAGGAATCCAGAGAGCCTCCTCTTGCACCTTGCCTGGAGACTCTGCGTGTGTCGCCTCCTCTGACTCCCAACTCCACCTCCCCACTCACGGCTTCCCCTACTTGGTCCTCGGCCACCTGCGACACGCCCGACGCCCAGCATCCTTCAAGCAGCATTTCATGTGCATGTCTGAGCTTTGGGTGGGAAGGTCAATTGGCTGCATCTTGACACAGAAGCTGAACATTGCTGCACATAAAATGAGCTGTTATAAGGCCGCAGCCAGTTTTTCTCAACATTTAAAAGTCCATATTCTTTTCTTGGGGCTGGAGAGATGGCTCAGAGGTTAAAGCTTTTAGATGGCAAGCAAAATGATCTGAGTTCAAGTCCCCAGAAATCACCCTTGAGCCTCCACAGACACATGCACTCAAATACTCTGTGCATGCGCGCGCGCGCGCGCACACACACACACACACACACACACACACACACACACACATTCTTTTCTGATAAATTCAAAAAGAGGAAAACTAGAAGGTTATTCAAGAGATTCTTTCATATAATAATGATGTAAAAAGGTTTATCCACTAGAAGTCATGATGAACCTGTGTGTGTGTACACATGCGTGTGTATGAGTGCATATGTGTGTGTGTGTGCACATGCGTGTGTAGTAAGCCACAGAGCTGCCAAATGCATGAGGCAAATACTGATGAAGCAGACAGGAGAATAGAACCAACCCACTATCTACAGTTGTAGGCTCCGAGATCTTCCTCCCGGGTCAAGAAAGCCGGTAGAAGAGAGGGCAGCAAGATTATAGACGCTCTGAGCAGCAGGTGCCAGTTTGGTCTAACAAGTGTGATTAGAGCTCAGAATGTTGTGTCTGCCTTAGTCTGAGCGTTTCTGTCCCTTCACGGTTCACAGGGCGAATGTCTAACCCCCGAGGCGATGCTATGTAGAAATGGGCCTTTGTGAGGTATGTAACTCAAGAGTGCAGCATGGTTGTGAATGGAAAGAAAGTGTTTGGACAAAGGCCCAGGCAGCCTCTCTCTCCCACTGCTTCAGATGAGCAACAAGTCGCCATCCCTGAAGAGGGAATTCCTGGATCTCGAACATTCCAGTCCCTGGAATTTTAAGAAACACATTCCCAGGGCTGGAG
The DNA here is from genome assembly GCA_023101885.1 of Typhlomys cinereus. Taxonomy (NCBI): domain Eukaryota; kingdom Metazoa; phylum Chordata; class Mammalia; order Rodentia; family Platacanthomyidae; genus Typhlomys; species Typhlomys cinereus. The sequence goes on along the minus strand of JALPQD010000024.1, from coordinate 11,652,323 downwards.
AGGTGGCTCAGGGGTTAAGCCTCTGCCGAGTTCGGATCCTAGATCCCACGTATAGACACCGGGCAGAAGCTGGGGCAACCTGTGTTTCTGGCCCTGGTAGGGCGGAGCCTGTGAATCCTGGGGTAGAGTAAACAAGGAGGAGGTGGAGGCGTCCATGGTGATTCCCGAATTCGTCCGTGGTTCTACATACACACACATACATGCACACACACGCATACATGCACAATTGAATAAAAAAAAATAATAATTTAAAAAAAAGAAACACATTCCCGTTGTTTATATACTATGTTATATACTACTTGGTTTATTGTGATGTTCAAAAAGAAAGTCATAGTGCTAAAATGTTTACAGTGGGGAAGTGAGATGAAATATCTCTCACAATAATCTAAGTGTCCTCTTTAGGAAACTAACGAAACAATAGTGAAGAAAGGAAGGAATGCAGCTGTGTCGGCCAAGTTGAGGCCAAAAAAGTCACAAAGTACCCATGGAAGAAAAAATTTCCCCCCAGGAAAACTAAGATATCGACGTCAGGAATAAAACAGATCTTATTGTGTACAAAGAACAGCTACAAACATTTTCAGGCTCACAGATTCGACAAGAAAATCATTCCATTTCTCAAAAACGACACTATATTAAGATCCGCCTGTCAGAAGGGAACACATTCCTGTTACTGTAAACTATAACAAGAACCTGTGAAAGGGGAAGACATAGATTCAAGGAGAAGAGCAGGCTATGAACACTTACCTATGGAGACACTACATCGCACCGCCCTTCAAACACGTTAGTGTCCCTAGATTACAGGAGCATTCCGCACTCCACTTCCAAGCCTCCTTCTACAACAGCATGGTTTACTTCAGAAAAAAACAACTGGCCATAATGCAGAAAATAAGTGACTTCAGACTGCTTGGCCTTAAATAAGATGTCTAGAGAAGCCAACCACACCCCTATTGCGGCTTAGGGGGCATCACGGAAGAGTGGGCAGTAAGACTGTAGCAGCCTGAAGTGGGCCAGTGGTGGGCCAGACATTACCTTCGGGGCATGACAGGGCTGTGGTGACCACAGCTTCATGGCAGACATGTATGCTTTCCCAAGAACACAGGCACTGTCCTATCAACATCTCACATGAAAGCAGGAAGCTGCACAACTCCCTGAGAGGCTGTGAGGACTCATGCTGATGGGGAGCAAAAGGAGGATCTTTCCTCAGTGGTGCCCACCGATCTATGATACTTGCTGGAGCATGAATCCTGGCATCCGCATGTCATCAAAGACAAACTAGATGAAACACAGTGGGCCACACAAGTGAAAAACCTGGAAAACAGGAAGGGGGTCTGGTAGGGGAGATGAAGGATTGTAAAGGGGAAAGTGGGGAGATGGATTGGGAATTAAGGGTGAAAATATAAATTCATTATATTCATGTATGTGACAAAAAAGTTTTAAAAAATCTTTTGGCTGAAACGAACACAGTGATTGGATACTACTTGTCATTAATATTTTTAATACCTAAATATCCTGTCTTTCCGTATTAGGGCAATATTAATAAAAAGCTCCTCTTGGGGGCTGGAGAGATAGCTCAGGGGTTAAGCCTCTGCCTTGCAGGTGGAAGGTCCTGAGTTCGGATCCTAAACCCCACGTATAGATGCCAGGCGGAAGCGGGGGGGGGGGGGGGGGAAGTGGCCTGTGTTTCTGGTCCTTGTAGGGCGGAGCCTGTGAATCCCGGGACAGAGTAAACAAGGAGGAGGTGGAGGCGTCCGTGGTGGTTCCTGAATTCGCTCCTGGTTCTACACACACACACACACACACACACACACGCACGCACGCACACACACGCACGCACACACACACGCACGCACAATTGAATTAAAAAAAAGCTCCTCTAAATGCAAAAAACTACAATACATAAAAGTTTTACCAACAGCTCTGTGGCTACTTAAAAATTACATGATGGCTTTAAAGAGACTTCCAGGCTCACTGATTTCACTGGAGGATTCTAAATATTTAAAGAAAAAAATGATACTACAATCTTATGTCATCTCTTTTTTAAAAACAATAGAAAAGAAAGAAATACTTGCTACCAGTGCATTCTTGTGAGGTTAGATACACCGCAACCAAGTGAGATTTATTCCAGGCAATTTAACATTGGGAAGCCGATCAATCTGCTCCATCATATCGACAGCTAAAGGGGGAAAAGGATCCTATTCGCTGATGCAAAAAGGCACGTGGCAAAACATGACAGCCACTCGCCAGGTTCACACTAGGGCAGATCTGTCCAGCTCAGACCTACAGCTCGCAAGGTACCTAAGGATGGAAGGTCACGTGTCTCTGTGCCAAGGTCAGAAGCCGAGCAGGCCAGACTTCAGCTCTGCTCAGCCTGGCGCTGGACATGCACCAGCTACTGCAATAAGGCAAGAAAAAAGAAGCAAGAACAATAGGCACATGGATGGAAAGGAAGAAATGAGACTCCATTTCCAGGTGACAAGATTGAGTAGAAAATCTCTAGACATCTGCAAAAATGCCTCTTGGAAGTGAGAAACGAACATAGCAAGTCCCCGTGATCAATATATAAAAGTAAATTTGGGGGCTGGAAGATGGCTCAGGGGTTAAAGTCTGCCTCATAAACAGAAAGACCTGAGTTCTGATCACAGATCCATGTAAAAATGACAGGCAGAAATGATGGCGGCTTGCACTTCTGGCCCTGGAAGGTGGAGCCTGAGAAACCCCAGAGCAAATCAAAAAGGAGGTAGAATAATCCAGGATGATTCATGAGAGGTCACCCTTAGGCTTCCACGGACACACAGACACACATACACAGGTGCACATACCCACACATACATACACATTCGCACCTACACATCTAACAAAAATAAATAAGAAATATACCATAGGCATGGATTAGGAGGCCCAGCATAATAAAGACATAAATTCTCCCCTGAATTAATATGCAACTTTAAAGTAATTACCATTAAATTATAGCAACGGTCTCTGTTGTCAGAAACAGGTCTGCTTTCAGCTGATACAGAAAGGCACATTCCCTGGAGAGCCAAGCCAGCAACGGACTGCGAGTACAAGGTGTGGGAAATCACTGCGTCTAATACTAAGATGCACGTGGGGACGGATGCAGGATGTAAGCCGGAGGGGCTGGTGGTAGAGCACTTGCCTGGCCTGGGAGAGTACCAGAGAACTGGTACTAACAACTGGAGAGACATACGAACCGATGGAAGAGACTAGAAAATCTTAAACTAGTCCCCCAAAGGGACTGGATGATTCTGGAAGAAAGTACAAAAGCAATTTACTGCAGAACAAATAGCTTGAGAAGATTACGAAAAGAATCAGAAGTTCATTGAGGAAAAACAAACAAATATATAACCCAAGACTGAAATCTAAGGCTCATACCGTATATGCAAGAATTAATTCAAAATCATAAATATAAAATGTAAAATTATATGACATTTAGGAGGCAAATCTTCAGGAGTTGGGGCTGAGTGCTGAGTTCTCGGGCTTGGCACCAGATGAAAGGCCCACACACTGCAACACTCAGACCTCATCGAATCTTGAAATGTTGGCTCTGCAAAAGATCCTGGGAAAGGATGGAAAGGCAAGCTGCGGTTTGGGTGAAAATATCTGAAAGCAGCATGTGCGACAAAGGAAAAGTATTCAAAGAACTTTGAAAAGGAGCAATAAACAAAGCAAACATCCAAGGAGAAAAGGCCAAAGAACTGAGACACTTAACCCGAGGAGTCATTACAGATGGCAAGCGAGTGTGTGGCAGGCCGCCGTGCCACCCACCCTCGGGGAGATGCGCGCTAGGAAAGGCCTGGGGAGCTGACACTCCCTCCCTCCTTGTGTTGGGGACAGACCCAGACCTTGAGCATATTGGATAAACTTCACCCCCATTCCTTCTCAAGGGGAAGAAATTCCACTTTGAAAATGAGCAAAACAGAACAGAAAAGATGGTTTGGTTAGTAAAGAGCTTAATGCACAGGCACAAGGACCTGAGTTCAGATCCCCAGCACACATGTAAAGCTGAGCACGGCAGCCAGGGGCTGTAACTCCAGCGCTGGGCACGGGGGTGCTGGGGGAGAGGACAGGGTGTGGAGACGGCAGATCCCTGAAGCCCACTGGCAAGTCGGCCTAGTTGAATCAGTGAGTGGTTCAATGAGAGACCATGTCTCAGAAAATAAGGTGGAGCGTGGAATGAGGAAGACAACCAATGTTGTCAGATCGTGTCGCAAAGAGGATAGCCAGGTGGTTCAGAGACACGGGGAAAGGTATAAAGGAAACCAAATCTATGCCCCAGTGACGAGCCACTTCAAAAGTCAGCAGAGAGAGGTCTGTGGCACCCCGTTCACAGCAGCGGAACCCAGAACCACATGTGCCCGGAGCCATGTGCTGTCTGTCTGCACCATGAGCAGCTGGGTGGTAAAGTACAAGGCGTGCGCCACAGATCGACCCTTAGAAAGTTGCTAAGTGGGGAAAGTCACCTCAGACCATGTCTGATTCCAGAGAAGGCTACAGCGCACAGATCAGTCGCTACCCGGGGGGGGTGGGGGGACTGGAAAGAAGGGACACTGATGGGGCTGGAGAGGTGGCTCAGGGGTTAAGCCTCCGCCTTGCAGCGGAAGGTCCTGAGTTCGGATCCTAGACCCCACGTATAGACGCCGGGCGGAAGCGGGGGCGGCCTGCGTTTCTGGTCCTGGTGGGCGGAGCCTGTGAATCCTGGGGCAGAGTAAACAAGGAGGAGGTGGAGGTGTCCATGGTGGTTCCCGAATTCGTCCGTGGTTCTACACACACACACACACACACACACACACACACACACACACGCACACACACACATACACACACACACACACACACACACACACACACGCACGCACGCACAATTGAATAAAAAAAAAAAAGGACACTGATGGCTGACGGGCACGAGCTTCTTTTCTGGATGATATAAAGTGATGTTCTAAAATTAGACCCTGTAACTTACACACTCTGTGAGCCAACCGAACACTCTGGACTCACACACTAAGCCAGTGTCGTATGGTATGTCGATAGAGTGTTCTGAAGAAAGGAAAATTGGAACAGAAGTGCATGCAGCAGCTGCACCGAGAGGAACCCTGCCTGGATGTGCTCCCGTGGATGAAGAGCTACAAGCAGCACCACCATGACTTGGCAGCGAAGAGGAGAAACCCACTGGTGAACACAGTGTCTCCCATGGAAACAACGCTGAATGACACACGGACGGAGAGGCAGGCGTACTGCTGGGTCCCTCTGATTCTGCATGCACACGTGTGTATAACTGGAGGGTAAGTCATAGCTCTATCCCCCCCCAGTACTCAAGGGTGCATTTGCTGTGAGCAACATTGTGCCCTACACAACAGATGCTGACTTTAGTGGCTTTGACGCAATGCCTGAACCTTTGATCCGCATTCAAGGGAGTGAACTAGCTCCCTGCATGACAGGATCAGTCCAGTTCAGACTCGAGCACCACCTTTGCTGCCTTCTTTTCTCTTTGCCCCAACACTTCTCTGCAGCTGTTCTCTGTCGATGACGTATGTCAGTGATACTTCGGGGAACGTCACCTACGGCTCTCCTCTGGTTCTTAGAATACAGAAGCTGCTGTCACTTAAAACTCTGGGAGAGGCTGATCTTCCAGGAGGCATCTGCAGAGACGACCCCACATGTAGCAAGGAACTCGAGGAAGGTGTCTCACGGACCATCCAAGGCTGGGCTCTGCAGGAGCCTGCCAGCCTCTCTCCTGCTGCGGGCCCTCAGTCCTGTCCCGCTGCCAGCTGGAAATGTGTCCAAGGCTTTCCTGTTTGGAACGAGCAGTTCCCAGAGCTACATAGCTTCCATTCCTATTCAGTACAAGCAAGAAAAGAAACCTAGAAGCATAATTATTCCGTCCACCGCCAAGCAAGACAGCAAGAGCCACGGCCTGATGCGCAGATTTGAATCTAGTCCATGGGATTGGCGCATGTAGGAAACACTGTGTCACGAACAAGCGTCTCCTCCTTCAATAGCCTGTTGCGGGACAGACCCCTTTCGGGAGACGAGGATGAATGAAACTTAAAGCATCAAGAGCACAATAGGAACAGAGCCAATATGTTTAAGAAAACAGCCTATACCCCCATTTTCTGCTATGAAGTAAATCTCAGTGAGAGATTGTCTGGTTCAGCCTACAAAGTGCTTTCTGCACAGGCATGAAGACCCAAGTTCAATCCCCAGCACCCAGGTAAAAGCCAGGCACAGAGGTGCATTGAAGTCAGAGCACTGAGGAGGCAGAACCAGAAGGATCCCTGAGACCAATGGGCAAGAAATAAGAAGCAGAAAGATACCCTACGATCTGTGGCCCCCACAGGAGATTGTGTGTACCTGCACACCCCCACACGCACCAGTGCACACCCGAACATGTACTTATACATCTGTGTAGAGACATGCATACACACATACGTGCATGCGTGCCTTCACACCCATGAACACACACGACGTGCACACACATGTATCCACACATCTGCGTGTGCACATGCATGACATACATGCACACAAACCCGCATGATTGCTTCACACCATGAACATACACACCTCATGTGTGTCTGATACATACTTGTATGCACACATGCATAATACGTACACACACCTGCATATACACCTGTATATGCATGCATGACATGCATACGCACACCTGCATATGTATTCACGAACCTGTGTACACACATGTACACATCTGCGTGTGTGTCCGCACACACATGCATGTCCACATGTACACACATCTGCTTGTATACTTGCACACCCATGTATAGACATGAACATGTATACAAATACACATACCTGATGCATACTCACACATCTGTGTACTTATCATGCACATCACACACATGCATATCATACACCTACCTCATGTGTACCATGTGCTCAGGTATATTCAACATGTACACGCACCTCTGCATGTGTACACACATACCCATCTACATACAGATATGAACGTGTGCACACACACACCCTGCATGTATATCCACTCACCCACATATAAACAGAACATACACCTCTGAATGTGTACAAGCACAGCTATCTACATACAGATATGAGCATGTATGCACACACATACCTCTATGTGTACCCACACACCCACGCACACAGTCATGAATATACACACAAATCATGAATATGCACACACACACACAAGAACTAAGGAAGAGACTGGACACGCACTCCAGGTTTCTTCCTAAGACCCAGTGCTAGACACTCAGGGGGCGGCTGTGCTTCTGGCCTAACTGATTGTGGAACAGCTCAGGCCAGCACAGGAACATGCTTAGCGGCCTGGGAAGGAACAATGCTTCCGTGCAGCATGCTGCCAGGCGGCCGGCAGGCGGGTATCTGAGGCCAGGCACAGCTGTCCACAGCCTTGGGCCCAGCATGAGCCAAGGTGACCTTGGTCTTTCCTTTCTGCCTGCGGCCGTCTCAGGAGTCTGCTTGCTTTCTTTCCTTGTTCCGAAAGATGGTTTTCTCCATCCTTCCTCACCATCCTGGCTGGCGACATCAGTCCTCAGGGCTCCGGACACTGCCCCCAACCACTCCACTGCTGGCAGGCTCATGGTGCTGAGCCCCGGCCGTGTCCCTGCTGAGGACACGTGTGTGCAGCTGGGGACGCACGACCTAGATCACAGAGGGGCTCAGAGGCTGGCTGGGCTTCATGTGAAGCAAGGCGCCCTCCACTCTCTCGGGGTGAGGTGCCGTCCCACGAAACCCTTGTTGATCGGGGCTGTGCCCATCCGGGACTTCCTAAGCCCTCTGGCTTCCGAAGCTACCTGCAGCTCTGCCCTGGGCCCCCTCAACAGCGAGGGAGCCTTTTACACCCTCCACAGAACACCCACAGCCCCATCATGACCCCCAAGGTTGTGGTGAGGCGCTGCCTCCTCTCCTGGCTCCCGTGTGGGACATTCCAGTCACATGGTCTCCCGGCTCCTCTGAGGAGCCTGGTGGCTGTCACGCTGTCAGCTGGCCCAGTCAGTTCAGCCGGACTCACCCGGGTCAGCCTCCCTCAACCGCACTTCCTCCCTGAGGCCAACCTGGACCCCCACATGTGCTACAGACCCTCCTGATTGCAGTGAGCTTGCTCTTCCAGCTGCACTAGGTAACTCCTACCCCACCAAGCCACAGACTGTCACTGTGCCTAAGATGTCGCTCCCCGTGATGAGAGACTCGAACTTATGTTTGGAGCCCATAACTCTCAGTGCTTAGGATGACGCCTGGCATGCAGAGGACCTGGTAGATAGTATATTTCTGTGCGCACATGTGTGTTCGAGTGTGTGCATGTCTGGTTTGCATGTGGATAGGTGTACGTATATGTGTGCATGCATGTGTGTGTGTTTCGTATGTGGATAGGTATATGTGCGTGTGCGTGCATGTGTGTGTGTATATGTGTGTGAGTTTTGCATGTGGATAAGTGTACATGTATGTGCATGCATGTGTGCATGCGTGTGTGTGTTTTGCATGTGGATAGGTGTACCTGTGTGTGTGCATGTATGTGTGTGTGTGTACATGTGTGAGAGTTTTGCATGTGGATAGGTGTACCTGTGTGTGCATGTGTGTGTGTGTGTGTGTGTGTGTGTGTGTGTGTGTACATGTGTGAGAATTTCGCATGTGGATAGGTGTACATGGTGTGGGTTTGTATACAAGGTACTTGATGTGTGTGCCTGCAGAGGCCCAAGGTAATGTCGGGAATCGCCCTGGATTGCTCTTGTGCCTTACTGCTTTGCTCTGGAGATTCCCAGACTCTTCCTGCCAGTGCAGAGCCGCAGGTCACCATCACACCTGCCCGGCATTTCCACATGGGATCTGGGGATCTGAACTGAGGTCCTTTCGCTTATGAGGCAAAAGCGCTCACTGCTAAGCCAGCCCCTCAGGAGATAACTGATCCCTTTGATCCTGGACATCGTGTTTTCCTTTTCCCTGGGGAAATCCCATCCTCTGGCCCAAGTAATACACTTGGCATTTGCCAGGCACAGCTTTTGCTTTTCAGCCTCACCCCATTCTGTCTTTCTGGAACACCTGCCCTTGTCACGCATCAAGGGAACTCACATCTCTGCCCACTCAAAGCCTCCCAGACCCCATCTGGCCTCAGCACCACCACATATGTTCTTTCTAGGGCGGATGACTTTTGTGGCCATCTGAGCTACCCTACGGCTCCTACAGCCGGGTCTCGTGTGTCCCCTTCTCCTGCAGCACACTGCGCAGTCAGAGTGTGCTCGGCAAGTCTGGTCTTGATGCTCAGTTCTAGACTTTGCACCTGTGTTACGAAAACTTCTGATCAGTAGAAGCAGTGAGCCAGTAGGAGGAGCCAGTGGGAGGAGCCAGTGAGGGTACCCAGTGGGAGGAGCCAGTGGGGGGAGCCAGTGGGGGGAGCCAGTGAGGGTACCCAGTGGGGGGAGCCAGTGGGGGGAGCCAGTGGGGGGAGCCAGTGGGGGGAGCCAGTGAGGGTACCAGTGGGGGGAGCCAGTGGGGGGAGCCAGTGGGGGAGCCAGTGGGGGGAGCCAGTGAGGGTACCCAGTGGGAGGAGCCAGTGAGGGTACCCAGTGGGAGGAGCCAGTGGGGGGAGCCAGTGGGGAGCCAGTGGGAGGAGCCAGTGGGAGGAGCCAGTGGGAGGAGCCAGTGGGGGGAGCCAGTGGGAGGAGCCAGTGGGGAGTCAGTGGGAGGAGCCAGTGGGAGGAGCCAGTGGGGGAGCCAGTGGGAGGAGCCAGTGGGAGGAGCCAGTGGGGAGTCAGTGGGAGGAGCCAGTGGGGGGAGCCAGGGGGAGGAGCCAGTGGGGAGCCAGTGGGAGGAGCCAGTGGGGGGAGCCAGTGAGGAGTCAGTGAGAGGAACCTGCCTGGAGAGACGTGTAGACTACTGGCAGGAGGGAGAAGCCTTCCCTAAGGAATCCGGGATGACTACACCGAAATGATGAGAACAGAGGGGAAACAGAAGCGGCCGTCCCAGAAAATCACGGCACTCTCTGCTACAAGAAAAGCAGCCGGAGCTGGTGAGACTGGCAATCCGAGTCCCATACCTGGAAGCACACATGGTTCATGCGTGTGCACACACACCCCCATTAATAATAAATAAAGTATAAGGAAAAGCAAGCTCCTGGGAGCCCCCCCTCTCTCCCGAGGAGGGACTCGCCCAAGGAATCCCAGGCCATTGGAAGCACCCATAAACCAAATGTGGACTCCACATCAAGCAGTCAAGATGTCCACGTTTGCACCCCAGCATGGCTTTCTTAGAGTTGACACCTTTCCAGTCCTGAGCAGCTCCGTCTATGACGCGGCACACCCATCTACCTACTTGAGCTGCACTCAGCTTCTCCCAATAGCACCTTCAGAGTTCTTGCTTACGCGATGTTCTAAAATGTACTCCTAGGTATATATGTGCACTTGACATTTACAGCGGAGCAGTAGTGAGTTTCTACACGCAACTTCAACCCCATCAGTTCCCTGTTACCACCTCACAGCGGCAGGTGCATCTCTCAACCTCACCAACGAGCCAATGGTGTGTTACTAAGGGTGGTAGTTTCTCTGGGGCCCACTTTGATAGAATGCCAAGTGCCTCCTCACCGCATAACACGGAGCATTTCCCCTGTCTCATGAAGGCCCCACACTCCGTCACTCCTTCTTCCCTTGTGCTCCCTGAGCCGCTGGGAGCCAATGGTCTTCTTACTGGCTCCATAATTTGCCTTTTCCACACACTAATGTCCTCTGATCTCCACACACTGGCATGTGCACATGCACGCGAATGTCACGCACACACACATACACACTCATACGCACATATAACTAGTCATGTTCCAAGGTGGCTGTCGCCTCTCTCCCCCATCAGCAGAGCATGACCCCTCTGGGTCGGTGCACCACGAGCCATCCGTGCCACAGGACAGGGTGGCATCTCTCTGATAGCAGCTGCCACTGTCCCTTGGCATCTCCGTGATGATGTCGACACTGAACATACATGCGCGCGCACGCAGCCCATCTGTTCATGAAGTTCAAGTCTCCTGGGTCTTGCGTAGCTCAGGCTGCCCATGAACTGCCTGCCTCAGCCGCCTCTCCCTCCTGCTTGGGCTGATAGTGCACACCACGCCCGGAAGCCTATGATTTTAGAATTACACTTAAGATATCTCTGCCAGACTCCGAATCACTACGATTTTTCTCCTATGCTTTCTTTTGGAAGTGATGTAGTTTTAAGTCTTAAAATTAGGTCGGGTTTCCATTTCAGCAATAATGACAAGTCAATATATGGTACTGGTGTGCCCCACGAGTTACGGGGTTAAGAGTCTCCCTTCTTCAGATGGCTCCCCAACGGTTCCAGCATCTTCTGTTGGATCAGACCTTCCCATGACGCAGCCGGCGCTTGTCTCTGTGTGGGTCTCGCTCCGGGCTGTGTTCCTGCTCCCCTGGCCCCACGGCCTTGATCACAGTCAGCTCCGTAGTAACTCTTGAGGCAGCAGAGCATGTCTCCAGCACAGATGCTTCTTCGAATCCCTGCCAGCCTGTCGCGGCACCGCAGTAGTTCGTCCAAGTTTCGGTTGCCTTGAGTCCTCAAGTCACCGCGGGTCCACGAGAGGGCCTTTGGGTCTCTTACATTGCTCTTGGCCATGGTGTGTGGATTACAGTTTGCAGGTCTCAGCCAGCTTTTCCTTAAGCATCTCAGACTCTCTATTCTGGGCTCTAGACACAGAGCTGACCTGGTGCTGCTTCTACACAGGGAAGATCCTCCTGTCTGTGGTTTTGGCACTGATGCTGCGCCTGTGACAGCAGCTTCTTTTCTCTTCTAGATTCTTCCAAAGTGGCCTTTCTCTTTGTGTCTCTGAAGGTTTTATTTGCTCGCAGACGTGCATGTTCAAGAAGGTGTCTGCCGTGTGTGCATGTGGAGGGGACATCGGGACTAATTCTGGATGGCTCTTGCACCTGATTGCTTTGTGCTGGGGTTTCTCAGGCTACACCTTCCAGGATCAGGATTGCAGGCCTCCACCATGTCCACCCGGGATTTTTACATGAGCTCTGGGGATCTGAACTCAGGTCTTTTTGCTTGTGAAGCAAAGGCTTTTAACCCCAGACTCATCTTCTATTCCTCTTTGGAGATTTAATAGAGTGCATCCAGGTACGGATTTTTTCAAATCCCACTTGAAGCTCTTTAAGATTCTCGAATTTCATTAGTGGGGAACAGAATTCTGCCAGAATCCTTTACACACTACTTTGGCCTCTTCTCTCTCATAGGGTTCCAGGTGATGTAGGGGTGTCTCTCTGGGCTCTACTTTAGATATGTTCCTGACCTACGATTCACCACCCCTGTTGCAGGGATATCCATTCTGCTGCTGTCTGCTGCTTGCAGAGCACAGAATTTCAGTTTTGGTGGTTTTCAGCTTTCCAATTTATATTCTATTAATTTCAAATCACCGTCCTTTGTTAAAACAATTTCTAAAGCTCTATCAAAACTTGACTTTATTTTTCCATCTTGTTACCTGGACTAAGCAAGTCTATTCGCAGGTTCCTATCATGTGTCACACTAGAGCCTGCGCGTCTGCCCCCCTCAGCCTCCCATCCTCTTCTCGCACGTGCCTGGCTGCTCTTGTACAGCATTCTTCTCTACGTGGTCTCAATGTTCTTGTTGTCAAGGCCACGAAAGGGTCATGCAAGCAGAACTTGTCCAAGGTCATTTTAGTAATCAACAACAAAAAAATCTAACTGTTCCATGACCTTTAATTTTTGCCAAAATATTAAAAGCTTTTTACAATCGCTTTAAATATAGCAAGAATTTTTAAAAAGACAGTAAGACTAATATCTTATTAGTACACTTTAAAAGATTAGCGACACTGGAAACCAACTTTAATTTTCTGCTAAGAGTCTGGAGGGCTAAGGGTAGAAGGGCTGCCTGTGGCTCAGGAAGCTAGCTGACTGCACAACTCATCTTTTTAAATTAAATATATATATATTTTACATTTTTTATTATTTATTCAATTGTGCATGTGTGCGTGTGTACGCATGTGTGTATGTATGTGTGTGTATGTGTGTGTGTGTGAGTGTAGAACCACGGGAGAATTCAGGAACTACCATGGATGCCTCCACCTCCTCCTTGTTTAATCTGCCCGGGGAAATCACAGGCTCCGCCCTACCAGGACCAGAAACGCAGGCCGTCCCTGCGTGGGGTCCAGGATCCGAACTCAGGACCTTCCACCTGCAAGGCAGAGGCTTAACCCCTGAGCCACCTCTCCAGCCCCTAAACATATATATTTTTAAAGTTTATTTATGAGTGTGTGTGAGAGAGAGAGATAAAGAGACAGACAGACAGACAGAGACAGAGATGGAGAGAAAGAGAGAGAAACATGCCCATGGAGGGAGGTCAGAGGACAACTTTCAGAAGTCAGTTCTCTCCTTCCACTATGTGGGCCTCTGGGGATCTATCTCAGGTCACCAGATCTGCCAGCAGGCACCTCCCCAGCTCAGCCATCTGGCTGGCCCTGGCTCCTTTAGAAGTCTGGACGGGCCACCAACACTTTCCTTTGCACTTTTAAGATCACGAGGTGTCTTTTTTAATCTCTTGGGTGAAGGCTGCTTCCCATGGGACACAGCACTCTCTAGCCCCACTTTCTCTCCCCTAAGGAGGGACCGCACCATACCCCTGCCGCACCTTCCAGAGCTTCTCCTGGTCCTTTCGGACATCACCAGTGCACATCCCTCCCACCCCCGCCAGCAGCGCTCCGGAGTTCCTCTTCCCCCAAGACCTCGCTAGTGTTTGTAGTTTTCCTGACAGGAGCCCCTGTAATTTTTCTCGGCACTCCCTGACAGCTCGGGACAGTGGACATTTTTCCATGTAATTATGAGCAGTCTCTCTTTCACTCTTGCAGTTAACAGTATCATGCTGGGTGGTCGCTGAGAGAAGACCATGTCCTGCATGCTTTGCCCGATGTGTCTGATCTGAATGACAGGTGCTTGGGGCCGGTCATGTGGCTATTGGGACTGGCCAGCGGTCATGAGCATATTCGAATGATCCTCCTCTCTCTGGGCCCAGGGCTGTGACTGGCCCCGAGGACACCCTGTCCCCTGGTGGTGCACCCTTCCCTCACATCCCAGCAAGCACGGTGCTTACACCAGCCTCACGCAGGGAACAGGCACTGCCACGCTCGGCATCACCGACCACAACCCCGAAGCTCTCACCCCTAGGCAAGGCCATTGTGATCACTACGGTTCTCTAGCCCGCTGGACAAGTGGCCGTATCTTTCCACCTTGAACATTCGGACTCCAAAGATGGACAGTGACCAGGCCTACTACACAGTCAGCAGAGTGGCCTCTCAGCAAGGGTAAGCTGTCCACCAGATCCTGAAGGAGGGAGCCGTGGGTGTCCACTGAAAGAGAGCCCCAGAGCTGTCCACATGAAGCGTGTCCCTCTCACATGCTCAAGGGCTCTGCAGTATCTTAAGGTGCTCAGCACAGAAATGTTACGTTACCAACTCCTACTACCTAGACAGGACAGCTGACAGATGCTGTAGTTAGAGAGAGGTCATGTTGCTTGTAGGTTGGGCTGTCAACAAAGAGACAGGTATCCTCCTCGAAAGAGAAAACACAGGGCTGGACAGATGGCTCAGGGGTTTGGCTTCTGCCTTACAAACAGAAGGATCTGAGTTCCAATCCCAGATCCCATGTAAAAACACCATGTGGAAATGGTGACGGTCTGCACTTCTGGTCCTTGAAGGCAGAGCCTAGGAAATCCAGAGCAAAACAAGATGCTAGAACAATCCAGAATGATTCTCAATATCACCCTTGCACACAGGCACACACCCACACCCATACCTACACATGCAAAAAAAAGGATATATAGCCACAGACTCAAGGATGGTTTGACTGTATGAAGACCAAAGCAGACAGCGCAGGGCTAAGTCACAGAATGCCAAGAGCCGTCCACATGCCACATGCCTGGAGAGGCCGGACAGAATCTACCTAGAGGGGCTGGAGAGGTGGCTCAGGGGTTAAGCCTCCGCCTTGCAGGCGGAAGGTCCCGAGTTCGGATCCCAGATCCCACGTATAGACGCCAGGCGGAAGCAGGGGCAGCCTGCGCTTCTGGTCCTGGTAGGGCGGAGCCTGTGAATCCCAGGGCAGAAGGAGGTGGAGGTGTCCATGGTGGTTCGCGAATTCGTCCGTGGTTCTACACACACACACACACACACAGACACACACAGACACACACAGACACACACGCGCGCACATACACACAGTTGAATAAATAATAATAATAATAATAAAAATTTAAAAAAAAAAAAAAAAAGAATCTACCTAGAACCTTCAAAAGGAACACAACCCTGCCGGCTCCCAGTACAGAGGGAGCCCCCACAGGTGAGAAACTAATTTCTGGATTAGAGCCACACAGCAGCCTGCTGCAGGCACAGCCCACGAGAGGGGAGGCCATCCTGCGCTCTTGGGCCCAAGGGGATCACTTGAGCTCGAGAAGCTGAGAACTTTGACTTTTGCTGGCTGGAGTCAGAGAGGAAGGCAGAAGGGGTGCTGGGGTGAAGGTGAGACTGACACAGAGAAGCAAAGGAAGCTCAGTGTGAGCTGCTGGCGTCAGCGACAAAGAGGACACGGAGAACAGAGATGGACCCTCAGCAGACCACCACTGAGAAAATGGGGATCAGGCGGGCTTTCGAACCTCGCAGAACCCTAAGCCCAGGAAGGACAGATTTCACTCTGCAGACGGCATTGCAGTTAGGCTAGTTTTAAAAGGAAAAAACAAGACCCTCAAACATCTCCCTGTCTAGGCCCCTAGGGAGTCTAAGACAGATCGGAAGTGATCTCACCGGTGCAGAAAAGGGTGGCCAGGGTGCTCTGTCTGGCCCTTTGCCCACCTGACCGGCCAAGCTGGGTGACTCCCCAGCACGGGAGCCAAGTAAAGCAAGGAGTGGTTCACGGCCTCACCTCTCCCAGGAAACGGGCTGGAAGCAAGCTGGAGTGTTTCCGGGGCAGTCTGCCTTGCGCAGGTCAATCGGGCTGAAAGGTGTGGGGCCCCCTGGCTCACCGCACCTGCTCTTACCCTTGCAGGCTCCATCTCAGGACGCCGACGCCCTGCTGACCAGTGAAGACAACCGCTGCTGAGACACAGGGCGTCCACACTGCGCCCATTGGTGACAGAAAGGGAACAGGTAGGCACGGCAGTTAAACGCGCAATGCTTCCTGAATATCGGTCATTAGATTCCTGATTAGAGTTAATAATCAACCTAAGATTAGATCCTGCCGACCGATGTGGGTCAAGAGTTGTTTAACTCAGCACGTAAGGCTTTAAGATCACAACCAAAAGAACCAGAAATGGCTTCTGTGGAATTGGGGGATTTTTTTTTATGGGGTCTTAGTTGCTTTGGAAATTCCAAATTTCAAATGGCATACCCAGGTCACCGTTACACCCTGTGCACAATTCCTTGGTAGTCCACAGGGTCCTACACTGCAGGTCACGCCCCGTGCCTACCCGCCCCTCCTCATGGTCCCACAGTGGAATTCCTAGAGCAGAACTCTGGAAAAGCAGGGTGGTCCCTCATGTTCCCCGCTGTGCCTCCTGCACCCAGGACAAAGCCTGACACACAACATATGCAATAAGTAACTGCTGAATGAATGAATGAATGAATGAGCCCAAGAATGAGCAACAGCAGAGAGAAGGTGGAATGCGTCAAAGCAGAGACTCAAACTGCTTCTAGGTGTGTGACGGGCAAACCTCCTGCATGCAGGCCTCCGGGAAGGAAGTGCCACTGGATGAAGCCTGAAGGGGCCTCAAGCACAGGTGCACCTGCAGCTAGGGAGCTCTGAGAACATGAGAGTGAGGAGTGCGCGGCCTCCTGGGGCTGAGGGGTCTCCTCCAGGAAAGTGGCTTCCAACAGGCCACCAGTGAAGTCTTGTAATGTATGCGTGTTTAAGAGAAGAGGCACCTGGCATTCTGCAAGTAATTACTCAGAAGGATCCAACCCTTGGGAGGTTCCTGTCCACAGAAAGGAAAGCTTCAGCTAAGATCTCCAAGAGAAGTGTTATGGGGGTCAAAGAAAGACGTGGGCCAAGGGAAAGCTGCATGTGTGGGTCAGGAGAAGGCTGCACATGGGTCAGGAGAAGGCTGCACGTGGGTCAGGAGAAGGCTGCACGTGGGTCAGGAGAAGGATGCACGTGGGTGAGGAGAAGGCTGCGCGTGGGTCAGGAGAAGGCTGCGCGTGGGTCAGGAGAAGGCTGCGCGTGGGTCAGGAGAAGGATGCGCGTGGGTCAGGAGAAGGCTGCGCGTGGGTCAGGAGAAGGCTGCGCGTGGGTCAGGAGAAGGCTGCGCGTGGGTCAGGAGAAGGCTGCGCGTGGGTCAGGAGAAGGATGCGCGTGGGTCAGGAGAAGGCTGCGCGTGGGTCAGGAGAAGGCTGCGCGTGGGTCAGGAGAAGGCTGCGCGTGGGTCAGGAGAAGGATGCGCGTGGGTCAGGAGAAGGCTGCGCGTGGGTCAGGAGAAGGCTGCGCGTGGGTCAGGAGAAGGCTGCGCGTGGGTCAGGAGAAGGATGCGCGTGGGTCAGGAGAAGGCTGCGCGTGGGTCAGGAGAAGGCTGCGCGTGGGTCAGGAGAAGGATGCGCGTGGGTCAGGAGAAGGATGCGCGTGGGTCAGGAGAAGGATGCGCGTGGGTCAGGAGAATGCTGCACGTGGGTCAGAAGGCTGCACGTGGGTCAGGAGAAGGATGCGCGTGGTTAGGAGAAGGCTGCGTGTGGGTCAGGAGAAGGCTGCGCGTGGGTCAGGAGAAGGCTGCACGTGGGTCAGGAGAAGGATGCACGTGGGTGCGCGTGGGTCAAGGGAAGGATGCGCGTGGGTCAGGAGAAGGATGCGCGTGGGTCAGGAGAAGGATGCACGTGGGTCAGGAGAAGGCTGCGCGTGGGTCAAGGGAAGGCTGCACGTGGGTCAGAAGGCTGCACGTGGGTCAGGAGAAGGATGCGCATGGGTCAGGAGAAGGCTGCATGTGTGGGTCAGGAGAAGGATGCGCGTGGGTCAGGAGAAGGCTGCACGTGGGTCAGAAGGCTGCATGTGGGTCAGGAGAAGGCTGCACGTGGGTCAGGAGAAGGATGCGCCGTGTCCCTTTTGTCTATGGAAGCAGCACAGTTCTGGAGAACAGGTAAGCGTTGAACGTGGGAAGCATCAGGCCCAGGGAGTCAGGCTGGGCCTTCCGATCATCCCCGCCGCTGACATCCTGGGAAGCAGGAGCGTCAACACAGGCAAGGAGACGTCTGCAGGGCTCTGTGGCCTGCCAGGCGCAACTGTCTGTGGAAACATTCATCGTATTTGTGGGCGAGGAAACCGAAGCACGGGCCAGGGGAACAGCCCACCTGCAGCTGTGGGCTCCCAGAGCTTGTTCTGCCCAGGCCCCTCCCCCTGGAGCCCAGCCCATCGAGAGCCAGCAGCTGATGCAGGCGCGACGCTGGTTCCCAGGGTCAAGGGAGCAGTGCAGACTGGCTCACAGCAGGGCACCCAGATTGAGAGTCCTTGGAGGGTCACAGGTGCTCCACAGGAATAATGAAATATGCGCAGGCCCGAGGGAGGAGGGATTGGCCAGGGATTAACTGCAGATGGAGGAAGGACGACCCCTGAGGGGTCCTGAGGATCAGGTCCATATCTCCCTGGCCCCTTCCTCAACTCCCTTCACGACTCTAGCTATGGTGTGAGCCTAGCTATGGCAGCCTCAGAATAACCAGCTGATGGGGCGTTCATCCCAGGCTATGCATGTCCCCATGTCTGGCAAGCGACTCCTTCTCTGAGTTCTACTTTTCAGTTCCTGTCTGATCTCTGAGGCTTATTCTTAAAACCTCTGCAGCAAACCTGCTTTGGTAAGTGGGCAGGCTAGCTAGAGAATGTTTCTTCCTGTCTGAAGCCCCCGTGATAACAGCCCATCCTGGGATTGGACTCTCTTTCTTAGTCACGGAAGCTCTGCCTGAGCTTTGTTTCTGGTTCCGGAGTCTCCAAGTGTGTGCCTCTGTTACTATTAAGATATCAGCTGCCCTTCGCATGTGGTTAAATATTCACCTTCATAGACTTCTGCCCCAGACACAAAATACCTAATAGTTCCTATCAGGGTTCTGGGGTGCAGTGGTTGATGAAATGTAGTCACTATCTAGGTCCTCCTTTCCTCTGCCGTCATCAGTGTCATGCTGTTTCTCAATGTCCCTGCTCCCACCTAGAACCTCTCTGCTTTGGATATATGACCCAGGCTCCAACCTTTTCATTACTGCTGTTGTTTTATAGCCAGGCTACCCCAGAACTCACAGCAATCCTCCTGCCCCAGCCTCCCAAACGCTGGGATCTGAGGCGGATGTCGCCACGCCCACATCTGCCCCGCACTCTTCCATCAGCAGTTGCCGCAGACCTCTTGTTCTGTCCCAACCAGCACCGTTTACATTTCTGGGACCCTGCCTTTGTTCTGCATCTGTTCTCCCTCTCACATCCTCTCTGTGGAGGGCACACCTGCACATCTTTGTGCACTTGAACAGTGTTAAATAAAAAATGACTTGCCTCCTCTGGGCCTTTGCCTTAAGCACAGAAGGTCAGACTGATTTTCACCATCTCAAAGCTTTTCCTCACGGCTGCATGTGCAACATGTGAAGTTTTGAAGGCAAAACGTAAAGGTCACATTCTGGACTTCCCAGCCCTTTAGACTGCTGTCAATTGGCAGGCCAGCTGGCCAGAGGCAGGCCGAACGCCCTTCATGCATCTGGGGACAGATGCCACTACATCCTTCAAAGTGGGGGAAACAGCTGTGCTGATAAGCTTGGGCAAATACACGCCTGGGCTGCAAAGTCCAAGGATAGGTAAGCGCTGGACGCGCCCTGCTGATCTCCGAGGTCAACAACTTCCCTGTTTGGACAGCATCCGTCTCAACCACAGTTCAAAGTTCCCTGATCTGTTTTTCTTTAACACATCACTCTTGCTGGTCCCAGTCCCAAGGTATAGGATTGAACGTGAACAAACTAAGACCCCAACTCAGTTACCAAACAGACTGAAATGAGACAGCGAGTTTGGAGCGCATCAGACACACTGGCGATTCTAGCGCAGAGTTGACAGGGCTCCTGTGCTAACAGCCGAGCAGGCGCCATCGAGCCCGGTGGAGACGGGCCTGTAAATACGTCAGGGAGGGGTCTGTAAATGCAGCTGAGACACCGTCCAGAAAAAAAAACAGTGTACCGGAGCTGAGGGGGTGGCTCAGTGGCTGACGGCGCTGGCTCTGCACGCATAAGGACCTCAGTTCGAATCCCCAACACTCACATAGAGTCAGACATGGTTATATATGCCATGTGCTTTCTAACCTAAGTGGGGGCCATAGGGGCAGGAGACAGGGCGTCTCAAGAGCTCTCTGACCAGCTAACTTGCCAAAACCACGAGTTTTGGGTTCAGTGAGAACCCTGTGAGAGTGACAAGGCAGNAGCTGTATGTGTGTTGGTGTGTGTCGTGATCCTAGCCCTCTAAGGGGAGGTTTGCTAGAATTGTACACGCTTAGCACATAAGAGGCAATAAGAGAGGACTTGCTCATAACGAGGGTGGAAGAGAGAACTTAACTTTCAAAGTCGTTATCAGATTTCCAACTTGTGTTGTTTGTGCATTGCATACACGTGTGCACTTGTACACACACAACGACACACACAGTTTGTTGTGTGTGTGCTGCGTGCAGGATGATAATCCCATCATTAAAGAGAGGGTGTTTCTCTTTTTGTTTATTCTTTTCAGATAGTGTGCCTTTTAGGTTCATTGCCTATCACTATAAAACACCTGATTTGGCATACTCAGGGAGGAGATTTAAGTGGCTCAGAGTTCCATGGCTGTACAGCCGGAGCTTGAGGCAGCCAGTGGTCGAATCACATCCTCACCAGAGCCTAGAGCAATGACGGCTCCACCCACCTCCTTGGGTTTGCATGATTCAGAGCTAGTTCTCCCAATCTTTACACATGCCTAGACACACTTTTACTTAGGGGCTGGTCCTGCCACCGTGGGCTGGTGCTCCCACAACGATTTGTACCAATAAGACCACTCCTACCAGTGTGCCCCAAGGCCTCTTAATCTAGAAACTCCACAGACGTGGCTAGGTGTGAAGGTGGAAATTAATATGAAATATCACATTGTGTGTTTGCTATGTCCCCCCAACCCTCAAAAGGAAGGTCGAACCAGAGGCCTTGGTAATATCTGAGCAAAATACCATTGAGTCTGTGATAGTTAATCGTATGGCTGGTGCCAGCCTTGATTCACTGCAGTAAACTAAAGATTCAGCTGAGACCACCTGAAGTGGATTACCTGGTGTACATAATAAAGATCAGCCCCAGATCCCATTGGAACCTCCTAGGATCCCATTGGGAACCTCCCAGTAGTGGACTCCGATAAAAGAGCTCAGAACAGCGAGACTGGAGAGAGGAGAGACTCTCTAGGAATCAGCCCAATGCCTTTCTGTATGGGTGTGATTAGCCTGTCCTCTGCTTCTGCCGGCCATGCCTCTTCTGCCGTGAAATGAGTCTGTTTCCCCTCTGGAACTAGGTAACCATTACAGAGCCATATCTATCCTCACCCCCAGTGTTAAGCTTTTTATTTCCAGGGTTCTGCACTGACTATTTTCCTGATCCCAACTTCAGCATCTTAATAACTTAAAATTTTTTTTTCCGTACTAGGGAATTGTTTTCAATACTAAGTCCTGTACTGCAAGGTAAGTGGTTTACCACTGTTACCATCACTGTGTACCTTTGTTTACTTTTTTTTTCGAAGAAAAAAGAGAAAAGGGTCTCGCTCTCCGTATGCCCAAGCTGGCCTGCAACCATGGGTGTACACTAGCAAAGCTGGTTACAGTCTTTCTCCTCCAGAGTCCAGAAAACTGGCATTACAGACTGGCTGCCCAGGCCTTGTTTTCAGGAACGGGACTCATCTTGTCTTCCGTCAGACGACTGCCATGTTGCGCTTCTCTCTTCCCTTTTGTTGATCATACTTGGAAGCTGGGTATAAACAGTTGGGGGAGTCCAGGCCAAGTCACCACTTACCTACACTTCCACAGACCCATGATCTTTTAAATGATTTTCATTAGTTTATATTCACCACATATCATAATTATGATAGATCTTTATTTTTTCTGTGGAAAACTAGAGAAAAGAAGATTTACTCAATGGGGGGTGGGTGTGACACTGGGACTAGGGACAAACAAAGAGGTTCAGGTCTCTTGACCCCCAAATCCTCTTGTATGGGTCTAACATAATGTTTAGATTAACATACACGGACAAGAGTTAAAACATACAGATCATTCTTTTTGGGAAGACATGTACAAGTCAAAATCAAGGTAAGAACCAGTCCTCTGAAAGAGATAATCCTTGAAATTTGGGTTAATTAAAAAAGTCTTTGTTAATAGGTTGATTCTGTATTGGCAATCGACCTCTCTGTACTTATAATTTATTTATTGCAGCATAGAGGCTGTCGAGGTTTAGAATGATGCCTTAAGGTTTTCTTCAGTTCCAGTTTTAATTTTGAAAAAACCTCAGCACCAATCTTGAAGGTGGCATGCTCCTTTATTTAATAGTCTCGGCGCCAAGCAACATCAAAAAGAACTTTCTAGATGATCCCAGGGGTAGCCTTTTTTTTTTTTTAATATGGGACCTAGGAATCAAAAACTTAGGTTGCCAGTGTTGCCGGCAAATGCTTTATATGCCGAAGCATTCCCCCCGGCCTCTAGAGTCGGGGTCATTTGAGGAATCTCCACATGAGCCCTTACAAGATGCCCCATGAATATGCCCAGTAGAAACTTCAATACATGAGGACACATAGGTGACTCAGGCCCTGTTTGAATAGTCTCGTGTGCTCTTCTCAGTTCAACTATTTGTTAATGAGATCCAATAAATTCCAGGTTATGACTTTTTGAAAAGCTAATACTCTTCGCTTTGTGTTATCTAGGAAATTGTGTGCAGAAACTGCATGGGAAGAGCAGATAACACTGCTTTTAATTCCAGTTTTGTCACTAGACAGCTCTGTAAATGTTAGCACGTCTGGATTTTTTTCTTTTGTGAGTCTCTATTTACTTGTTGGTAAAATAAGAAAATGTACACATTCCTATTGACTATGTGAGCCACAAGTATGGAACTTATAAACATGCATCGCACACATAAATAGCAAGGTAATACCAAAGAAACTTGTTTTCTTCCAAAACAATGTTTTTATTGGTATTTATTTTATGATTTTTATTGGTATTGATGTTTTGCTTAATCAGCACCACAAATAAATAGGTAAGAATGACACCAAGTGTAATACTGAGGGATTTTTGGGGGGATCACCTTGGCCAGGTCCTCTTTACTTGAGCCTCCTCCGAGAGAGAGAGAGAGAGAGACAGAGAGAGACAGAGAGAGACAGAGAGAGACAGAGAGAGACAGAGAGACAGAGAGAGAGGAAAGAAAGAAAGAAAGGAAAGAAAGAAAGAAAGAAAGAAAGAAAGAGAGAGAGAGAGAGAGAAAGAAGAGAGAGAGAGAGAGAGAGAGAGAGAAAGAAAGAAAGAAAGAAAGAAAGAAAGAAAGAAAGAAAGAAAGAAAGAAAGAAAGAAAGAAAGAAAGAAAGAGTAGAAATCCTAATTTCCAGTGTGACAGTGTTAGAAGACAGGACATTCAGGAGGTAATTAGCTCATGGGATGCTGGTGTGTGGTATTTTCCTCTGAGCAAACAGCCACCTTCTTTGAGACCATAAAGATCTCATCTGTGGCCTGTCAAGATTCCTCCAAAGACAGAGGGGTGGAGACAGCCAGCGGACCCTTGCCTGGGATTACAGCTCATTGCTATTCTTTCTCCCCTGCCTCCTGAGTGTGGCCCACCAAGGTAGCAGCTGGCCTCCTGTGCCTGTTGCCACGTGTGTGCCCCCCATGATGGACTCTATCCCCCTCTGGAACCACAAGCCAAAATAACAACCCTTTAAGTTGCTTGAGGTGGAATATTTTATCACAGCTGTAGAAGAGTGACTAGAATAATCAATAGAGATGGAAGAAGGAAACCAACTCCACAAAGTTGCACTCTGACCTACACACACACACACACACACACACACACACACACACACACACACAAAATAAATAAATAATTAAAAAGCACAATATAAAAACTATTAGTGCGTGTGTTAGTTTTTATATTGTGCGTGTGTGTGTGTGTGTGTGTGTGAGAGAGAGAGAGGGCACTGTGTGTCCCTGTGGAGGACCAAGGATGACTTCAGGAATCATCCTGGATTGCTTCTACCTTTGTTCTGGGATTTCCCAGGCTCCACCCACCAGGGCCGGAAGTGCAGAACACCTGGCATTTTTACACGGAATCTGAACTCAGGACCTTCTGCTTGCAAGATAGAGTCTTCAGTCCTGAGCCATCTCTCCAGCCCACACACTAATATGTTCTTTAAGTTTAGAGAATTTTCATTTACGAGCAAGAGGAAAGGAAGTTATGGAGTAGTCCAAAGCTTCCAGGATTTGCGAAGTCGGAGGAGACAAGAGCCAGTCTTCAGCTAGTGAAAGATTAAAGCAAGAAGACAATGTTCCCTCCATCCTGTCACAGTCAGTTTTCTCCCACTCGGCTCCAGCAGCGACAGGTGACATATTCTTCACTTGGCTGCCAAGATCGCCCACGTCCCGTCTCCCCTCCTTCACCGCTCACTGGCTTCCACAGGCTGTGCTTCTCTTTCTTATTTCCCAGGCTTCTGAACAATGCAGGCCTCAGGGCTTGGTCTAAGAACACCTTCAAAAATCCACCTACAGGCTCCCTCCTTTCATGTTGTGCATGTGGCGATGGTCTCTGACATCTGTTCAGAATTCTAGCTATGTGGCCGGGCACGGTGGTGTGTGCTTGCAGGCCTAGCTGCTCAGGAGACTACAGCTTGTATCTGGGCCACACAGGGAGGGTCTGTCTCAACAGAAAAGAGAGGAAGGAAGGCAGAGGAGGGAGGAGGGGGGAAGGAAGGGAGGGGGAAGGAGGAAGAAGGGGAGGGGGAAGGGAGGGGAGGGGAGGAAAGAAGAGGGGGAGGGAAAAGGAAAGGAGGGGAGGAGGAGGGAAGGGAAGGGAAGGGGAGGGGAGGAGAAAGCAGGGAGGGCAGGGGAGTAGAGGAAGAGAAGAAAAGGGGAGGAGAGGGGAGAAGAAAAAAGAGAAAGAGAAAGGAAAGGAAAAGGAAAGGAAAGGAAAGGAACAGGAAAGGAAAGGAAAAGGAAAGGAAAGGAAAGGAAAGGAAAGGAAAGGAAAGGAAAGGAAAGGAAAGGAAAGGAAAGGAAAGGAAAGGAAAGGAAAGGAAAAGAGAAAAGTACTAACCCTCTACTTGACAATTTTACTTGGATTGAAAACAGGTATCTCTCAACCTTTCCATATCTATGTTGAATGGACAGGACCCTCACTTCCTGCTCTAGCAGAGGGCTTCCTGATTTCAGCAAATGGGAAGCCCACCTTTCTGATTTCAAGGCCATTAATCTTGGGGTGCTGTTTTTAATCTTCTCTCCATCCAGTCTTGGGGCCTCGATGCACTCTGTTTTCCTAAACACGTCATGAATCTGAGCCCTTCTCGCTATCATCCTTATATGACTAACCACAGCCCGTTGCGCCTCTCTCTACTGACCCCTCCCCTTGCTGGCCATTTAGAACCTATTCTAATACTCAGTAGATTTCCACTTTAAAGCTGGAAGCTTAGCAGCCAGTGTTTCATTTAAAACAGGCTTGAACCACGTCACGTTCTCAGATTAGTGATTCCCAACTGACTCGGCTGCTGTCTTTCTTCTCCTTTCATACTCATTCATTCATTCATTCATTGGGAGGGGAAAGAGCAAGACAGCGAGAAGGCACGCGCTCAGATGCAGGCTGGAGGACAGCTTTGGAAACCAGTTTTCTCAGCATGTGGGGATTGAACTCAGCTCATCAGACGTGGTGGGGGCCTCACCCACTGAACTATCTGGCCAACCCCTTTTCCTTTCTCTTTCTTCCTCCCTTGTTTTTTTTTTTTTATTAAAAATTTAATTATACATTTTAAAATTTTTTACCAGTTCCCTCCCTCCCCCCTCCTCCCCCTCCCCTTCCCCCAGTGCCTCCCCCCCAATTCCCAGAGAGTCCTTTATTGTGTACGCCTAACTCTCCACTGTGTCCTCCTCTCCGATGACATATAAGGACCCAGTGGCATTTCCATAAGCCCTTTCTCTTGTTCCCCTTAAGCATTAGATCACTACTATGGCTGTCAATCCCTTGCCTCCAGGGGTCTCGGTGCCCTTAACAGATGCTAGACTTTATGAGGGCAACAGTGCGCTGGACATTGCGCAGGGCATGCAAAGTCCCATTGTGATTGCTTTGGCCCCAACTATTGTTGAGAATCTTGCAAATCGTTGCTCCCCCCATCCTTTTGCTCTTACAATCTTACCGCCCCCTCTTCCGCAGATGTCCCTGAGCTCCAGGATGGGGAGAGATTAGGCTGTCCTAGTTCTATGTGATTGATATAGAGTCTCTGAAGTTCTGGATTGTGGTTTGTTGATTTTCTTTTGCAGTTTTGCTGCTCCTGCAATTCCCTTCACTCCATTCTGCTGGGCACTGTATGTCACCCCCTGGCCAGAGACAAAAAGCTGTTAAACTGGAGTCTTGTTTTAATAGCACATTCAAGGGTAGATGTAATAAGAGTAGGAAACCTCACTGAGGGAGGGGTCCATCACCCATTTGTAAAATGATTACTTTTTATCTGCTAGACTATATGCCCTCCCCTTCTGGTGAGATCAGGAAAGAACGTCTATGAACTTAACCAGGTTTCTCATTACTTACTTGCAGACCTTGATGGAGGCCTATTTTCTCTGCTGTAACATGGTCTCCTCTCTCCTTGTTTCTGGTGTGGCCCTCCTAACCCATCTCTCTTGTTCATAATCCTTGCAATTACTGTGTTACATAGGTTTAATTTTGAGTGTCCCAATGTGGGCTGGGTGAGTTTGGTACTAGGAGCCACCTATTAGGGAGTACATACGGCGCTTAATTTTCTGGGTTTGGGATACTTCACTTAATATAATTCTTTCTAATGACATCCATTTCCCAGCAAATTCCAGTAATTCATCATTTTTGATGGCTGAGTAGTACTCCATTGTATAGATGTACCACAGTTTCCTTATCCACTCGTCAACTGTTGGACATTTAGGTTGATTCCATGACTTTGCTATTGTAAACAGTGCTGCTATGAACATGGTCGTGCTTGTGCTATCGAGGTGAACCTCTGCTGTATGGGGGGTTATTCCCAAAAGTGGGATAGCAGGGTCATACGGCATTTCAATCTTTAATGTCTTTAAAAATCTCCAGACGGCTCGCCAGAGTGGCTGTATGAGCCTGAATTCCCACCAACAATGTAGGAGAGTTCCCCTCTCTCCACATCCTCTCCAGCATTTGTCGTTGTTTGTATTGTGGATTTTTGCCATCCTGACCGGGGTGAGATGATATCTCAGGGAAGTTTTGATTTGCATTTCCCTGATGGCAAAGGAAGTGGAGCATTTTTTAAGATAATTGTTAGACATTTTAATTTCATCCCTGGTAAAGTTTCTTTGAAGTTCCAGGGCCCATTTTTTAATTGGGCCAGTGTTTTCCTTGGAGTTTAGTTTTCTAAGTTCTTTGTGCACTCTGGACAGTAGAGCTCTGTCAGATATGTGGTTAGTGAAGATTTTCTCCCATTCTGTGGGTTGCCTTTGAGCTCGTGTGACAATCTCTTTATCTGAACAGAAGCTCTTTAATTTCACAAGATCCCAACTGTTGAGAGTTGGTAGCAGTGACTGTGCCATTGGATGTCTGTTTAGGAAGTGTTGGCCTAGCCCAATCAGCTCGAGGGAGTTCCCTATCCTTTCAACTATGGTTTTTAAAGTCTCTGGCCTGATATCAAAGTCCTTGATCCATTTGGAATTAAGTCTTGTACATGGTGACAAGTACGGGTCCAGCTTTAATCTTCTGCATGTGGAGATCCAGTTTTGCCAGCACCATTTGTTGAAGATGCTGTTCTTTTTCCATTGGATTCTTTGGGCCCCTTTGTCAAAGACCAAATGGCTGTAACTTTGTGGGCTTATATCTGGGTCTTCAATCCTTATCCATTGATCTGTGTGTCTATTTTGGAGCCAGTACCAGGCTGTCTTTATAACTATGGATTTGTAGTATAGACTTAGGTTTGGTATGGTGATACCTCCAGCTGTGTTTTGTTACTCAGGATTGTTTTTGCTATCCTGGGTCTTTTGTGCCTCCATATGAACTTTGAGATTGTTTGGTCAACTTCTTTGAAGAATTGCTTTGGGATTTTGATTGGTATAGCATTGAATCTGTATATTGCCTTTGGTAAGATGGTCATTTTTACAATGTTGATTCTGCCAATCCAGGAACAAGGGAGGTCTTTCCACCTTCTGGTGTCTTCTGCAATTTCTTTCTTTAGGGTTTTAAAGTTTTCATTGTAAAGGTCTTTTACCTCCTTAGTTAGGTTTATACCAAGGTATTTCATTTTTTTAGGGGTTATAGTAAATGGCATGGTTTCTCTCAAGGCTTTTTCACTTCTTTCATTCTGGGCATATAGGAAGGCCTCTGATTTTTGCACATTTATTTTGTATCCTGCCACCCTGCTGAACTTCTCAATTAGTTCCAGGAGCTTCCTGGTGGAGTTTTTGGGATCCCTCAGGTATAAGATCATGTCATCTGCAAATAGGGATAGCTTGATTTCTTCCTTGCCGATTTGAATCCCTCTTATGTCCCTTTCTTGTCTTATGGCTTCAGCTAAGACTTCAAGTACAATATTGAATAGAAGTGGTGAGAGTGGACAGCCTTGTCTAGTTCCTGATCGAAGTGGGAATGCTTCCAATTGTTCCCCATTGAGCATAATCCTTGCTGTGGGCTTGTTGTATACAGCTTTTATTATATTGATAAAGGTTCCTTCCATTCCTACTGTCTCTAGCGTTTTGATCATAAAAGGCTGTTGGATCTTGTCAAAAGCTTTTTCTGCATCTATCGAGAGTATCATGTGGTCTTGGACTTTGGACTGGTTTACATGATGAATTACATTTATTGATTTGCGTGTGTTGAACCAACCTTGTGTGCCGGGGATGAAGCCTACTTGGTCCCCATGAATGATCTTTTTAATATGTTTTTGAATCCGATTTGCTAAGACTTTGTTGAGAATCTTTGCGTCTGTGTTCATCAGGGAGATCGGCCTATAGTTTTCTTTTTTAAGTGAATCTTTATTAGGTTTTGGGATTAAAACGATATTAGCTTCATAGAAGGAATTTGGTAGTGTTCCTTCCTTTGCTATTTGATGGAACAGTTTAAGGAGTATTGGTGTTATTAACTCCTTAAATGTCTGGTAGAACTCTGTGCTGAATCCATCTGGTCCAGGACATTTTTTGGTGGGAAGATTCGAGATTACTTCCTCAATTTCCTTATATGTTATAGGACTATTTAAGTAATTCACAACTTCCTGATTCAATTTAGGTAAGTTGTGTTTACTTAGAAATTCATCCATCTCTTTTGTGTTGTCAAACTTCACAGAGTATAAGTTTTTGAAATATGATGTTATAATTCTCTGGATTTCTTGGGTATCCGTAGTGATAACTCCATGTCATTTCTAATTTTGTTAATTTGGGTTTTCTCTCTCTTGCTTTTGGTTAGTTTAGCTAGGGGTGTATCAATCTTGTTGATTTTTTCAAAGAACCAGCTTTTTGATTGGTTGATTTTTTCTATCGTTTTCTTAGTCTCGATTTCAGATATTTCTCCCCTTATTTTGCTAATCTCTTCTCTTCTACTGCTTTTGGGATCAGATTGCTCTAGTTTCTCTAAAGCTTTAAGCTGCATTGTTAAGTTCTTTATTTCTGATGTTTCCATTTTTTTGACGTGGGCATTAAGAGCTATGAACTTACCTCTTAGAACAGCTTTCATTGTGTCCCAGAGATTTTGGTAAGTTGTATTTTCGTTATCATTCACTTTCAGGAAATCTTGAATTTCCTTTTTAATTTCTTCCTGAATCCAGTTCTCATTCAGCATCATAGTGTTAAGTTTCCAGGAGTTAGTGTATTTTCTCTTGTTTGATGTGTTGTGGATGTCCAGCTTTAGGCCGTGGTGGTCTGATAGGGCACAGGTTAGAATTTCAACTTTCTTGTACATGTGTAGATTCATTTTGTGGCCCAATATGTGATCTATTTTGGAGAAAGTTCCGTGTGCTGCTGAGAAAAATGTGTATTCTTTGGTGCGTGGGTGAAAAGTTCGATAGAGATCTGTGAGGTCCATTTCTTTCAGGGTTTGATTAAGTTCCAAAGTGTCTCTGTTAAGCTTTTGACCTGTTGATCTATCCCATGTAGAGAGGGCGGTGTTGAAGTCCCCAAGAATTATCGTTTGGGGGTTGAGTTCTTGCTTTAGACGCTGTAGGGTTTTCTTAATGAATGTGGAGGGGCCCGTATTGGGTGCATATATGTTCAGTATTGTGAAATCTTCCTGGTGAATTGTACCTGTGACTAAAATGTAGTATCCATCCGTGTCTCTTATAATTTTTTTTGGTTTGAAATCCACTTTGTCTGATAGCATAATGGCTACCCCTGCCTGTTTTCTGCTTCCATTTGCTTGTAGAATTGTTGACCAGCCTTTTATTTTAGAGCGTGCCTATCTTTTGTGGTGAGATGGGTTTCCTGCAGGCAACAGATTGATGGATTGTGATTTTTAATCCAAGTTTGTAATCTGTGTCTCTTGATCGGTGAATTAAGTCCATTAACATTTAGTGTTATAATGGAGAAACTATTGTTAATTCCAGACATTTATTATGTTTAGTAGCTTTTATAAGTATATTGCTTCGCTTTTAATGGTGTTATATTTGCCTTCTGTTCTCCTGGATATGCCCGTTTTTTTCTTCACGCTTGAGTATCATTTCTAGCAGTTTTTGAAGGCCTGGTTTGGTGGACATGTATCCCTTAAAGTTGTCTTTGTGCTGGAAAATTTTTCTTTCTCCCTCGATCATGACTGATAGTTTTGCAGGGTAAATCAGCCTGGGTTGACATTTTTGCTCATTCAATACTTGAAGTATGTCTCTCCAAGCTCTTCTTGCTTTTACTGTTTCGACTGAGAAGTCATTTGTTATTTTAATAGGTTTGCCTTTAAAAGTGACTTGTTTTTTCTCCCTTGAAGCTCTCAGCACCAGTTCTTTATCTTGAATGTGGAGTGTTTTAACTATTATTTGCCGCGGTGTGCTTCTATTTTGGTCGTATCTGTTTGGGGTGCGGAATGCCTCTTGCATATGAATGGGCCTCTCTTTTTTTAGATGAGGAAAGTTTTCCTTGATGATCGTTTGAAAAATTTCCTCAGGGGTGGTATTTTGAGATTCTTGCTCCGGTATTCCATGAATACACATGTTAGGCTTCTTCAGGGTGTCCCATATCTCTTGGATATTTCTCTCAAGTATCTTTTTGGCTTTAACAACCTCTTCCATTGAGCTGGTTAGTACTCCCACTTTATCTTCAAGGTCTGAAATTCTGTTTTTCTGCTTCATTAGTTCTGTTGATAAGACTCTCTGTGGCGTTCTGGGTTGAAGATAACTTGTCTTTTAGCTCAGTTTTAAATTCTGCTTTAGTTTGTTTTAACTGCTCTATGCCACTTTTTGTTTCTTGCACTGTTTTTCTCAACTCCTCCAGATGTCTGTGTGTTCCTCTTCAAAGCGATTGATTCGATTATGTAATTCCTCCCGGATTTCCTCTTTCATAGTATTGAACATGGTAATGATCATATTTTGAAAGTCGTTATCCTGGGTCAGGCTTTCTTGGCCTTTTTCCGCGGGTTTGTTCTTGTTGGAGTCTAACATTATGGGATTAATTTCTTCAGTGGGAAATTTGTTTACTTGAGTGTTGCTTCTCATGGATTTGCACTTTGACTTTGGCATTGTCATTTTAACTCTTAAGATCTCTCAATTTCACTAAACTGAATTATTTGGCCTGGGGTACTGGTGGGCGGGGCCCGAACGGGGACTTACCTAGGGTGCGGGGTGAGGCCCGGGTGGACCGCGCGCGTGTCCTGACCGGCGGAGCGGGGTGGGGTGAAAAGGGAGGATGGGCAGAATGGAGTGAAGGGAATTGCAGGAGCAGCAAAACTGGGGTCCTAGAGCGCGCGGTGAGGCCCGGCTGGATCTCGCGTACGCGTCCCGACCGGCGGAGCGGGGTGGGGTGAAAAGGGTTCCCTTGTTTTTTTCTTTTTCTTTTCTCTCTTTTTTTTTTATTTCTGTCCAGATTTGTCTGTGTCGCCCCGGCTGGTTAGGATTTCAGAGCCTCCTCAGTCTCCCATGCCACCACACCTGACTGCCTCTCTCTTTCTCTCCCTCCTTCCCTCTCTCATCTCCTTTCAATTCTCACCATGTATTTCTCAGACCTTCATTTAGTCCAGCATGGTGGCATCTTGCTTGTTTCTCTGAACACACCAGGCACGCAAGGCTTCTGCAACTGGTTTTCACTTTACCTGAAACGTTCTCTCCGCTTTTTGTGCTCTTGAAAGTTTTCACTCAAATATCATTTTCTGTTTGTCTCCTTTCTTCACTGTGGTGTCTCCAGCACCCAGGAGACTACCTAGCAGAGATTTCCACTGCATACGCGTCTCCACACTGGCAGGAAACATAGCTAGCGGTGACCGTCTTCTCAATAGATGCAGAAGATGTTAGTCTAAGAGCTGAAGCGATAGTTCAGGGGTTAAGATTCTGCCTCTCAAGCAGAAGGTCCTGAGTTTAGATCCCAGGTCCCACATAAAAATGCCAGACAGAAATCTCTCCCCATCCTCAAGCTCAGGGAACCTTGCAGAAGAGGGGGGCAGCAAGATTGTAAGAGCCTAAAGATGGGGAGAACCAACGATATGCAAGATACTCCACACAAGTTAGGGGCTGCAGCAGCCAGGATTGGACTTTGCTTGA
Source organism: Typhlomys cinereus (assembly GCA_023101885.1). Taxonomy (NCBI): domain Eukaryota; kingdom Metazoa; phylum Chordata; class Mammalia; order Rodentia; family Platacanthomyidae; genus Typhlomys; species Typhlomys cinereus. Next base: position 11,619,438 of record JALPQD010000024.1, on the reverse strand, counting down.
CCTGCACAATGGCTGATACGTCAATGACCCCCCAAAGTCTAGCACGGAACACAAGGGAGAAGGCTCCAGGCGGTAGAATCTTTAGAAGCAAGGGATTAAACAGTCATAACAGAGTCCCCATGCTAATGAGCCCTGGGCTATGCCACTAAGGTCCTGAAGCCTCACTACGGTGGAGGACTCAGAGGGAGGTTCAGCGCCCACATAAATGGATGCTTCAGGGGATGGGAGGAAGGGGGAGGCACAGGGAGAGGGAGAGGAAAGGAGGGGGGTAAAAGGAAGAGGGGAAGGGGGGAGAGTGGAATGGGGACAACGGGACGGGGAACCTATTGAGCTTGTATGATTAGGAAAAAAATAAGATGTGGGAGAAAAAAAAAATGCCAGGCAGAAACAGCAGCGGCAGATCATCCTAGAGACAGACAGCAACTCTTATCAGCCACCAAGTTTGCTGTCATCTTGCTCTTGGTGACAGGATGCTGCCGGGGCTGGAGACTGGCCTACACAGCAGCCAGAGTTCTCCAGTGCTACAACTGGGGGAAGATCCATGATTCCTGGCTTCACTGATCCACAGTGCCAGTAATGAGAGTGGGGCTGGAGGGAATGGCTTGCCCAAGACTGGACAACATTCATTGGCTAAAGTCAATGCATAGCAGCTGAGAGACGGCTCAGGAGTTAAAGTCTTTGCCTCGAACGCAGAAGGACCCGAGTATGGATCCCCAAATCCCACATAAAAACACCAGGTGGAAAAGGCAGCACCCTGCACTTCTGGTCCTGGAAGGCAGAGCCTGGGAAATCCCAGACCAAAGCAGTAAGGAGGTAGAGCAATCCAGTGTGATTCCTGAAGTCACTGTTGGGCCCCTACAGGCACAGAAAGTGCCCTTTTCTACAGACATCGACACACACCTATACATCCACACCTAAACACACACACACACACACACACACACACACACACACACACACAAACTGTAAAGCAATGCATGGCCCTAGACACTAAGACTCCAGATCTTTAATCAAAACCTTCATACTCGGACACTCACATACATGAGTATGTGTGAGCACACACAAATGCATATATATTCATGTGCATGTGTATATGTGCATGTGTGCATGTATGAATAACTAGTGTTGAAATGTCTTAAGGGCCTGGATGGCCCTTGTCCTGGATGGTCCGTGGACGACAGGAGACCTCAAGGTAGATGGTTTTTTCATAAACTCAATATCAAGACTAGAATCAATAATACCTAAAAATACCTAATTTCCCTCCCAAGACGAAAGCCTAAATTACCTATTTTATATTCCAGCGGTGCCTCCGGAGTTCGATAAAGAGATAGACATTTGCACCCTCAAGCACATCTGCCCCTCGGGCTCAACCCTGTCAGGAGGAGCTCTGAGCCTTGCAGACCAGCTGCTAAGAACCCTGCTCTTCCAACACTGCTTCCTTCTGACACTGGGAAAATGCTTCTGCCTAGTATTTGTAGATTCCCCGCACTCGTCTTTTAAGATGCTTTTGCAAATTGCCCTGTGCTGGTTTTAAGATGAGATTTCCATTTCCAAATGCACACCGTTGCAGGCAAAGGAAATCCTCTTATAAACCACGTGTGGACAACTTGCATTCCATCATGGCTGAATGGAACCAACCTAGAAAGATAAGTCAGGTCTGTGCTTCTCAAACTCAGTATACAGCATCTCTTAGACACTAGGCTCTGATAGACAGGTACTTAGCATGACTGAGATCTTCAGTCTCGTCGTGATAATAACATCCCTCACAATAAAAAGAAGATAACAGAATTCAGAACGTTAAAAGAAGACAGTTCACTCATTGCATCCTTGCGCCATAATACATTTTCTTCTCTGTTAGCATTGCCATGAATACTTCAATTGGATGCACTTGAGAACTAGCCAATCCAAACTCAAGTGCATCTTTCATTAATCAGGAATCTACCTAGAGACTCTCAGGCTTCCTTTATGAGTTAGACACTTGAGCAGATACAGCCAGTCCATCTTGTGTTCAGATCTCTCTCTCTCTCTCTCTCTCTCTCTCTCTTCTTCTCTCTCTCTCTCTCTCTCTCTCTCTCTCTCTTTCTCTCTCTCTCTCTCTCTCTCTCCACAGTGGCTGGATGCACCATTCACCATGCACACCCCGAAAGGCAGGAGTCGGTGACCTAAAAAGGCACATCCATCGCAGACAGACGGGAAGAAGCAATTCTCTCAGTTCATCCCGTAGTTGTTATGGTTCCTAGTGCCTGATATACTCGGCACCTACAAAGAAAATGGGATGTGAACACCCATTTATCCCAATTCTGGGCTCAATTAGGATAATTATAAATCAGTACCCCTGGTGTGAGAAGAGTGCATGTTGCTCAAAATGATGCTCATTTGGGGCATCAATTATATTCATTTTAGAACCACCCAGTCGGTGGGAAGACAACATCCTCCTTTTCCTCAGCCTAGGAAATAACCCATCCCAACCCCTCGCTCTCCGTCACACTTCTGGAAACCATTCGCTCTAATTCTCCATCTTGGTGTTTCCAGCCTTAAAAGCTCAAACATTGTCCTTTCCTGTGCACTCAAGCGCTGCTGCCATCCGCCTTCCTGCATATCCCTTTGTCGTGTGGAGTCACGATGGATGACCTTTAAACAATCTCTATAGAGACGCCTCAGGTTTGGAAATGACTAGCAGGCGGGAGTCAAGAAATACATTTTGTGGTAGCAAGCCAAGCCCATCCTGTGTTTCTTTTTTACTTTTTCCATCACTTGCTTGGCCTGTCAGGCCTCAACCAAAGTTCGCTGTATCTCTCTGGAAGGCAGAGGAAATCAACATGCACCGCTTCATGCATTACTTCCCTCTGGATCTGCAATGACTGATTCCAAGAGAAAGCAATTCTAAAAATTTCAAAATGTCACTACCACTATGTTATGTCTCTGTGTATATATTGCATGTATATGTATGTGTAAATTACATTTTCAGTTCCTATCATAGTTCACTTCTGATTTTCAAGACTCCCTCCTTCTGCTTTGACTGACAGCCTGGCTACCCTCTTGTCTTTATCTTCTATTCCTTCCAGAGAGTCTCTCTTCACCTTCTTCACTGAAAAAGTCAAATATTGGGCAGCTTGAGAGTCAAGGAAAGTGTGAGATGGGTAGGTCAGAAATAGGTAGAACTGGAGAGAGGCAAAGATAACTATGAAAACTTCTTGTAGGCTGAGCCTGGTGGCCCACACCTGCGATCTCAGGACTCAGTAGGCTAAGGAAAGAGGATCCTGAGTTCAAAGCCAGCCTGAATTACACAGAGAGACCTTACATTGAAAATAAAAAGTTTCCATGAATATTTTTTAATGTGTGGGCACCATTGTTCTAGAACTTTCCATCAACTAGCCTTTTATTCCCCCAAATGATTTTTACAGACATGTACTAATTAAAGCTCAAGCCACTCGATTAATTCCTGATAACTCTCCAGGAACCGCTGGATGAAGCAAATACTAAAATATCAAACACCATATTCTCTAGAGACCCTTTGAGCCAAATTGAGATTTCCCACATCCAGACTCATACCATGATCAGTGGAAGACTGTGTGTTACAAGAGTCAAGTCGGGAAAGGAAATACACTCTTATTCTGCATGTGTCAAAACAAGATGCAGCATCTTTTAAAGCAATAAGAAGAGACGAAGTGCTCTGTCAACCAGGTAAGAAAACTTAAAACATTTTTATTCTCAAACAAATCTGGAAGGCTGCTTCCACAAAATATAAAGAAAGGAACATAAAGTAAATTGTTACTTTTACTGCACAGATTAACTATTCCATAAGAGCAATTATATACAAACTTCCAAACGCCTTCCTCCTCCCCACCATCCCCACCACCATGCAATTACCCGACTTTGAATTTCTGAAACACCATCTTTGAATTTTCCAATTTTTTTCCTTAGAAATAAAAACATGAAGTCAACAAATAAATAGCCAAATTAGGATGAATCGGTTGCATTGGGAATGTTGAGAATCTATTTACATGTTAATAAGGTATTTCCTAGGTAGAGGTCTTTGATAAATCTCCCTAGACATGGGGGCCAGGACACAAAATGAAAAAGAAAGACATGCCCTTGAGAAAGGGAAGGATAAGCAGAGGGCTGTTTAATAGAAACAGATGTGGATGTAATCCCTTTCGGAAGGAGAAGGTTGTGCAAATAGATCAGAAGAGGAGGAGAGACGGTTTCCGACAAGTAGAATGAGAACTCACGCTAGGAAGGAGTTCATGACTCAAACTCTTCTAATTCACAGCCGGGTGGGGGAGGAAGCCATGACATTATGCACCACCATGTGTTATCTGTGAAGAAAAGTAACAGGGGTTTCTAAAAGGGAGCATGGGAGCTTGATAGAGAAGGATCTACCAGACCAACCATATGCAGAGACAGCCAGCAAGAAGGCTGAGCCCATCTAGAAGAAACACAAACCTGGAAAGCCAATCCTGGCTTGATTCCTAGAGCTTTCTCTTTCTCCCCTCCCTCCTTTCTCTCAAAATGTATAAATAAAATTAAATTCATTTATCTTTGTGTGCACGTGTGTGTGTGTGTGTGTGTGTTTGTGTGTGTGTGTGTGTGAGTGTGTGTGTGTGTGTGTGTGTGTATGTATTGCATGTGGGTGGGCATATATGTGTGGGCACTTGAATGTGTGTACCTAGAGAGGCTCAAGGATAACATTGGGAATTATCCTGAATTGCTCTGGGGTTTTCAAGCATCTGCCTTCCAGAGCTAGATATCCCATATCCCCCCTGAACTTTTAATGATGGATCTAGAAAGCTGAATTTAGGTCCTTTTGCTTGAAAGGCAAAGACATTGACTACTGAACCATCTCCCCAGTCCAATAAAGCATTTTAAAACCATACTCAGAAAATATCTATAGTAATGGAACCATAGGTTAACCTGCATGCCTCCAATCTGCAACCATCACCCACTGACCAACCTATGACAGTTCCTTTCTGTTCAACACTAAACCCAAGGAGCACTCGGTGGCTGAAAGTGGAGCATTAAAATATGTTAATGTGTGACACGGAATTCTGCTAACTTTGTTTTTTACTGATCACTTCTATTTCTGCAAAGCTTTGCATAGCCTGCAGGAATATGAAATAGCCCTCAGCGATAATTCCACCAGTCACCTGCTAAAGACTGATTAATAGTTAGGTGATCAGGAAAATTTGGGCAAGTTTGGTTGAGAGTCAACATCTCCCACTTACATCTAGTAAAAATAACTCTCCCTCACACTTCAAAGGATAGTCTTTCTGCATCCAAGAAAATGATTGCCATACTTATGAGGATTTTATTCATTTGTTAGCATTTGCATACCTACACACGTGCAAGGTATGCATTCACCCATCATTATCTTCTCTTACCCCTCCTATTCAAGTGTGGGTCCCTTCACACCAACTACTTTTGTCTTTTTTTTTTTTTCTTGGTACAGGTCTTGTGCAGGGTGAGTTGGTTAGTTGGTTAAGTGTTTGATTGCTTGGTCAGTCGGTTATTTGGGGATTGAACTTAGAACCTACCACTGAGCCCCAGTCCCTATAAGTAGAAAAGCCTGTGGACTGAGGGCTACGAATGGCATTCAAGGCTTCCTCCATGCAAATGTTTTCTGCTAAAAAGCAAAGCATAAAAAGCTAATGGTGCACTTGGGGGTTCCACTGTATGGTAGAGGGATTGCCTATTGGGGAGTTCTGAGCTTTGATGCCAGCACCACCAGAAGAAAAAAAATATCATTCTGACCTCTCCAAATCTTGGCATCTTTGCCCGGCATCTGGGGCCAGAACTTGGGCAGAACTGTAAGTGCCCATGAGGCTCCCTGGTGATCTAGCAGTTAGGAGTCAGTGCTCTCTCGAAAAGCTGAACCACATCACCTTCTGGAAGAGTTAGACAAGATTTCCCCACCAAAAACAGAGTCTCCATAGATGCATCCTTCAGCTGATGCAGTTGCAGGTGGGAGGGGGGCACCTCGTCACTTCGCTCTCCTTCTGAACCCACCAGAGAATCTGCTTTCCATCTCTTAATGAAGACACCGCTGGCAGAAAAGTTGTAGGAAAGAAAGGCAGCCGCGAAGCAAGACTGAACCCTTAGCTTCCCAAGCCTCTGGTGTGTTGGGATTACAAGTATGCTTTCTCGCACCCAGTTTGTGCAGTGTTGGGAACTGAACCCAAGGCCTCGTGCATGTTAATCAGAAAGCCCACCAACTGAGCCATATCCCCAACTGGCAATATGTAAGTTTTTTAACTTGTCTTAGGTTCAAAGTAATAGGTAGGTTACTTTTTCCCATTAGTGCTTTAAATGAGAGGTTCTTCATCGCCTCAGGAGCCTTTTTCTTAAGTATCCTAAGGTGTTTTGAGAATGTCATGTTTTCATGGTCGTTTAGCTAATGGCAGTGTACATTACCACCCAGCACCTTGCTGAGCATGGGAAGTAACAGGGAAGACGAGGGAACGTAAGCCCAGTTGAGAATACTATATGCGCATACTACATGCACCTGCGCACACACAAAGAGATACACATATATACATAAACAGAGATATACATACATATACATGCACATAAGTATACACAGAGAAATACACATATACATAAAAAGAGAGATAGATACACATATACACAGAAATACAAAAATACATACAACACACATATACACAAAGAGATACACACATACATAGAGATACATACATATACACAGATACACACAAGTACATATGTATAATTGTCTATACATGTATATACATATGCACATATATATGTGCAACACATATACATAGAGATACATATGCACACAGAAATACACAAGCACACATATGCAAAATGAGACACACATATAGAGATATATACACATATGTGGAAATATACACATATATACACATATACAGATTATACACACATATACAAATTATATACACATATGCACATATACATATGTAACACATATACACAGAGATACACAAATACATATAAACATACATGTATGCAAAGAGACACACATACAAAGATATACACACAGAGAAACATATGCATGTACATATACAGGTTATACACACATATGCATATGCACATGTGCAACACACATACACCGAAATACACATGTATATAGAGATGCACAAATACGTGCAAATTCACATATATGCAAGAGACATACAGAGATATACACACAGAGATATATATGCACATACATATACAAATTATACACACATATGCACATACACATATACACACACACTAGGTGTGTGCAACACTCCTGGACCACCCACTGGTTTTTGCCTAGGGGGAAAGGATGGGAAGATTCTTTCCACAAAGGACACCATAGGCGGAAAAGCTGCTCCTCATTGTGCATCTGAAAAGGGCTGCAAGATGCTCTCGTGACATCTGTGAGGGGAACAGGAGCCATTCACACAGGGAAAGGAGGTGCTGGTTGCTTTTGAGCACACCCACTTCAGGAGGGCAGAACCTCCAGCCTGCTATCCTCTTGATGGGCAGAACACTGCAGGCTACCAGGTGGGCGTTGGCCCCCTGGCTCATCGTCTCCGTCAGACATCAGGGTCGCCAGGCAAAGAGATTTTCCTTTACGGAAACGCAGTCTGGAGAACCCAAAGCTTTAACTCTCCATTGTATCCCTGTAACATAGGCTCCTCAGATCAGATTGTTCTAGAAGCTTCGGCCTCCGCTTGGACCTCTTCCTACTACCTCTTCTCTCTTTCTGATCACAACCTCCTTGTGAATCTCACTCCCAACTAGAGTTGTGGTATCCAGGCATGCCGGCCCCGCCCCCTAACCCGTGAAGTAGTGGCCGAATGACTGATATTTACTAAGCATATCTTGCAGTGTGTAGAAGTCATGGAGAAAAGCATAATTAGACAGAACCATGAGAAAATATTTCAGTTTCACATGTCGTGGACTTTTTTCTTTGCTTATTCTGGTGACATAGCAGCCACGGAGTTGAGACAGGGTCTCATGGAGCCCCTGCTGGCCATGACCTCCCAATGCAGCTGAGGGTGGCCTTGAGTTCCGATCCTCCTGCCGCAGCCTCACAAGCACTGATATCACAAGCATATTCCACCACACATGATGGATGCTATACTGAGGATCGAACCCAGGGCTTCATGTATGCAAGGCAAACATCCTCCCAACTGAGCTGCCTCCCTAGCCCCTTGTGGGAGTCTTATCAACATTTTTCTCCTCCTCAAAAAATATTTAAGCCAGAATTTCTAATTCACATGAGTCTTCCAGACTGGGACCAGGCTGTGGTAGAGTACTTGCCTAAAACATGTGATCCTTTAAATTCAATCCCGGTACTACAAAAAATAATAATAATAATGATAAGCTTTCCTCAAAAATGAATTGTTTGGAGGACTGGAGAGATGGTTCAGGGCATTAAGATTCTGCCATGCAAGCAAAAGGTCCTAAGTTTAGATCCCATATCCCACATTATAACACCAGGTGGAAAAAGCAGCCGCCTGCACTGCCCGCCCTGGTAGGCGGAGCCTGGGAAACCCCAGAGCAAAGCAATGAGGAGGTAGAGCAATACAGAATGATTCCCAAAGTCACCCTTGAACTTTCAACAGACACACACAGTGTCCTTTGATACACACACACACACACATACACACACACACACACACACACACACACACACCCCTACAGGGGGAAAAAATGAGCTGCTCTTAACAAGCAGAAGGAAAAGGATCTTTGGATATTATGGTAGAGCTGCTGCGGCCAGCTCTGCCTCCTCCCTACAACTTCCCCACCCATCAGAAGGAGACCGCCCCCCTGCAATGAGTGAGTACCATGTTGCTAAGCAACTCTGAAGGGTACTTGGACAGCAGAGCCCTGTGACCAAGCCTGGGGAACCTATTCCACACAGCAGCAGAGTATAGTCTGCAGACCAATCACGGGGGTCTCCAGGCAGTGGAAACAGACCAGAGCACAATTTCTTTAGAGAAGCCAGAGATCCAAAGGGGTGAAAAAAATCACAGTCCACCGAGGGACCTCATCCCACACACTCATCCAGGGGGCTCAGGAAAGAATGGAAGGCTCGTCAGAAGATGTCACATCCGCCGGGGGAGCATCATCTCGGAAGGGTTCAGATGTCCAAGTTCTTTCTGAGGCTCCCTGAACTCTGCCACTTGCCGGCAGATTCTCTCAGCAGGGCAATGTCCTTGCGGCTCGGTTCCACAGGCTACAGCCGCAGCCTCTTCAGACTTCTTCCAAGGGTTCTGCCAATCCGCACCACCCCCTTAAACAAGCAAACAGCAAGCCCAGCTATGAGGGGGATTCGGAGTCCTAGGAAAAGGCAAGGAAGTGGTCCTTCATCCCATTCCTGCAACTGAGGACAGAATCAGTCTCTTGAAGGGTGGTGGTCTCGGCTTCCCAGGAAAGGCGACATGCAAGTCACATGGCGTTTTGAAATACGGGCTTTTCCTTAGGCTTCTTATAAGTTCATTTTATAAAACTCGCTCCTCTTCCAAGACTAAGAGACTCGTGGCTCTTGGCAATACATTTGACATTTAGCAGGCAGAGTTCTAAAATCAGGAAGTCAGCAAGGGAAGGGAGAGAATCACACTTAGCTCGCCTAGCTCTGTAGAAGTGAAAATGTGTGCGCACATGAGTCATGAGAGAGAGAGAGAGAGAGAGAGAGAGAGAGCTCCAGAGACATAGATGCTGAGCAGAGAATGTACACAGAGATTAAAGATTAAACATAAAAACCCCAGGTATTAGACATTCCATACAGGTGCCGAAGGACCTGAGTTCAGATCGCAGATCCCACATAAAAACACCAGGAGGGGGGCTGGAGAGGTGGCTCAGGGGTTAGGCCTCTGCCTTGCGTTTCTGGTCCTGGTAGGGCGGAGCCTGTGAATCCCGGGGCAGAGTAAACAAGGAGCAGGTGGAGGCGGTACATAGTGGTTCCCTAATTCGCCTGTGGTTCTACACACGCACACATACATACACACACGCACGCACAATTGAATAAATAAATAATATTTAAAAAAAAAAAAAAAGAAAAACACCAGGGGGAAATGGTGGCCTTGGAAGTCAATGCCTGAGAAACCCCAGAGCAAAGCCAAAAGGAAGTAGAATAATCCAGGAAGATTCCCAAAATCACCCTTGGGCCTCCACAGATACATCCAGTGCCCTCTGATACACATTCACACACACACACACACACACACACACACACACACACACAAAGAGCACAAAGCCATAACTAATGCACTTTCAAGCATCCAGTTTCATCCACTGTGTGCAGCCTCTGTTAATACCAAGGGTTCACAAATACAGGGTCCAAACAGAATGAGTCAGAAATGGAAGTGGGGCACTGGGAAAGAGGTAGAAAGCATTCAGATTGTCTGGAGTGGAAAATGTGTGCAGTACATGGGTTTCTTAGTTGATGATCTGAAGTTAAACTGTTCACCAAGACTTTTTTAAGAAAAAGAATGTTATTGTTTCTGCTCTCATTAATTCACTCTGGCATTTACAATGACAATTTGTAAATACCCAGGACTCTAAACATTTAATTATCCCAACTTTTTTCCTGGGTCTCTCAATTTTCACACTCTACTGCTCTGTATGACAGGCATACACAGATACTTAAGTGTAAGTATCTCCTAATTAAAAAAACAAACCTACTTCCACAGTCTTACTAGTCTCATTTCAAGGGCAGAACAGACTCCATGATATAAAAGAGTTTCACCATCGAGTTCTATTGGGAAGGAGTAGTTTATAACTTCCGACTCCATCTGCACTGTGCTCCCAAGCATATTTCCATAACATTTGCCTTGTTTGCTTTTCATTAATAAAGTTAATCTTCGACTCATGTGAATAAACAATGTTATTCATCTTCGATGATGGAAGTCATAATTAATTAACATGTTCCAAGTTCTCTAGCCAATCAGGTCGCCATTTGAGAAGAACAAGTTGAATGTAATAGTGTGGGCAGGTGTGGTAGCCCAGCAGAGTATGGGTGCCTAGGTGCCAACAGGATATGTTTCCCCACTTTGTTTCTTAGCATGAAATGGATTGAAGAGGGGGGTCTGTATGTTACTTCTTCAATTCTAGGTTACCTTGTAAGACTCAAGCTGATAACACATAGACAATTGTGCTAATTATTTGCTTGTCTGGGAGCAAGAAGATCACGGAGCTGCACTGAGAAGTGGACTTAGCATTCTTCCTTGGCTACTTCTTAATGATGTTCCCATCATTAAGCACAGAGCACAGAACAGTGTAATGTGACCACACATTTTGGACAGTAAGATTTTTTTCTGTGTGACTTCACTCACAGGGGTGTTCTTGGAAAAGAATTTTAGATGACTTGTTTTCAAGATGGCTTGGCTGTGAATTACCCCCCTCCCCCACCATCACAGGTGCATGTGTTTGAATCCTTAGCTGGTAATGTTAGGGAAGGCTGTGGAATCTTCAAGAAACAGGTAGAACCTTGATGGAAGAAGGCATTTCTTGGGGAGGGGACGGGGAGTTGAGGTTCGTTACACCAACCCTGGTTCATCACACTTTTGCTCTCTACCTTCATGATGAGCTGTGGTAGCCTGAACTAGCCTGCCCCTGCTGCCTACAGCCACACCTCTGCTACGGGTTTCTCAACCACACCTCCTCTGGAACTGTCAGCTAAGTGCATATCCCTTTTGTCTCCTGAGCTGCTGGAGTCTGAGGACTGTCTCGCAGCAAAAAAGAAAAACATTACCACCATGATCACGCCCAGTTTCTATCCTATGTTTGATCTCAGCTGCCTCAATATTCTCTCAAGTTCATCAGTGATTTAGAACTATACCTTCATTTGAAAGATAAAGCAAACTCTCTCCCCAGTATGGAAGAATATCCGCGGAGCCTGTGGATCTCATAGTCCAGGGTCTCTTCTGAGCGTCAGAGCAGAGCTTGAATGTCATTTCTAACTCAGCATGGCAGGAAGACAAGCTCCGAAGCCTTAACAGCCTTCGATCAAAACAGAAAGATTTCTGCCCCTTTGTGCAAAATCACACATGCCTTGGATCCCATAGAATGTGTATCAGAGGGAATGAGATGCACTATAGAGGAGTTCACGATGATGTAGAAAATGTTTAAAAAACATTTCTTTAGGGCTGGACAAATGGCTCGGTGGATGAAGTGCTTGCTGAGCATGCACCTCTCCACCTTCAAGTCCCTGGATGAAGTGATTCAACCACACCTAAAGCATTAAAGTTAAGAAATAAATACATAAAGAACTAGAGAGATGGCTCAGGGTTTAAGACTCTGTCTCACAAGCAGAAGGTCCTGAGTTCAGATCCCAGGTCCCACGTAAAAATGCCAGGCAGAAACAGCAGTGGCCTGTACTTGCAGCCCCGGTGGACAGAACCTGGGAAATCCCAGAGCAAAGCAAGGAGGTAGACACAATCCAGGATGATTCCCGGAGTCACCCTTGGTCCTCCATAGGCACATACAGTGCCCTCTGATACACACACACAGATAGATAGATAGATAGATAGATAGATAGATAGATAGATAGATAGATAGATAGATAGATAGATAGATAGATAGATAGATAGATGATAGATAGATAGATAGATAGATAGATAGATAGATAGATAGATAGATAGATGATAGATAAAATATTTTTAAAAAATAAGATAGAGGGTAACCAAGGAAGACATTCAACATGAACTGCTAGCTTCTACATGAGCACAGCACACACCATGCACACAGACACACAGACAAACATACCCCACACACATTTCTTTACAAAGTCCATTACCGTTCAGCCCACCAAATGAGACACGTGCTTTTGAAGGAGTTTTGCAGCCACTCCACCTCTCTCTCTCTCTCTTTCATCATCCCTCCTTAAAACTGAAAATCTGAAATACTCTTTTCTGTAAACTCAAGTTCATCAAAGAGACCTGAAGCTGACTTTAAAAAAAAAAAATGCTTAAGAGCCAGGCATAGGGCTTGTGCCTCAGGAGGATGAACTATAAGAAATGTAAGTTCTTCTGGGATACTTTGAGAGAAGCTTACCTTGAAAGTAATTTTAGAAAAAGGTAATTAACCTATAAATTGATGGCTTGGTGCTTTATTTAGAGGTTCACAATTAATATAACTATCTGTTGACATTTATTGTTGTTTGTTGACAGGGTCTCATGTAGCCCAGGCTGGCCTGGGACTCACTATGTAGCTGAGGTTGACCTTGAACTGCCTCCTGCCTCCACCTCCTAAGTACTATGATTACAAACGGATACCCCCACCCCATAGTCAGTCATTGAGGAGTAATGAGGAAACTGAAATATTCTCAGATGAAGGAAAGTATGTCATCAAAATGAGAGATTTTTTCCACAAGAGAAGCCATCCTGAAAGAATGACTTATAGAAGCTCTCTAAAGAGGAAGTTATTAAAGAAAAAAACTTACAACACAATAAATGAAGGAGAAGCATAAATAAGCAAAAGTAGATTAATTTTTAGAAAAATGAAAATAGTGTGGGTAAGCACAAGAGGAATTTCTTGTCTATTAAGGGTAAATAAAATGGATAAATAAATGTATATCAAATTCATATCATATCTTCATAATCAGAATTCGCTTTTGATTTCATACTAAATGTAGTTTTAAATATATAACCAAAATAACTCAAAAGACAGCAGATAATATAAATGTCATTAAAATGTTCTAATGTCCTACGTTCCTGGGTTTGAGGAAAAAGAATGTGCATTAGACTCTGTTAAGCCGAGACATCTCCAAGATCACCACTAAGAGAATGGTTTTTAAAGCATAACAAATGCATCAGTAGCAGAAAAATGAAATGATTAAAAACATGAGTTTCATCCCACAGCAGAAAGATCAAATTATGATTGCATTTAAGCAAGCTAAGAAAATTATTTCTGAGACTGGCAGACACACAGACCAGGGGAACAGACCAGAGAACCTGAAAGTCCACACAGGTGTCTACAGCCAAGTGGTTTTGTGACAGAGGCACCCACACACACACCGAAGAAAGAAAAGTCTCTTTCAGAAGTGGACATCTACATGCAGAAGAACAAAACTACCCCTCTCTCATGCCCAACCCCCAGGTACAAAATTCAACTCCAAATTTTGATCCAAGTGGATCAAGAACTTAAACGTAATACATGAAGCTTCCAGGAAAAAATAAGAAAGAAATGATTCAGGACAATAAAATGGTCAAAGGTGTTTCAGACAAGACTCAAAAAACCTGGGCAGAAGAAGCAAAATCAAATAGGAAGGCGTGAAGCTAAAAACCTTCCAGTTAGCAATGGAATAAAAGAAAACCACAAACAGACTATTGATAGAGACAAGCTACTGATAAGTCACATTCTCCCATGGGCCAGCAAGGATCACAGGAGAAACATCTACACTCAGGAAGAATCTCTGGGGTAGAGGGTAGATAAAAGAGGGGGAGACTCCCTACTTGTGACTTTGTCCGCTGAAGGGTCACTTATACTACCACAGAGGCCTGATCCCTTACTAACACAAGTGCCCCAAAGGGAGTCCTGTGATCTACACCTGCAGAGGGACAGGAGGGTGGAAGGGACATGGCTGGATTGGTGAAGGGAGAGGAGGGGAGGAGGGAGATGGGACGGGCAAGGACATAAACTCATTCTGTCTGTATATGAAAAATTAAAAATTTTCAAAAAACTGGAGAAAACCTACTGATTGGAGAAAAGATATGTGGCAGCTGTACATCTGATAAAGGATGGATTCCCCCAGAATTCACGCAGAACTACAGAAACGCAACTGTTAAAAAAAAAAAAAAAAAAAAAAAAGCAAAATGTCTAAGATAGGCAGTGACCTAGCTAGAGGAGCAAGGCATGCAAATAGCCAGCAGATGTATTTTTAAATGTCATCATCCCTAAACATCAGAGAGGTGCACACCCAAGCAGAAGGAGTCAGAACCTCACTCCAGCTCTGGTGTGATGTAAGAGGCAAGATACAAAGGACGTAGCAACTAAGGCCTGTAAGGCTGGGGATGCGGCTCTGCTGCTCAGTGTTTGCCTAGCGTGCAATGAGACCCTGTGGTGTCACTTTGACATGGGGGGAGCTTAACTGCATCAGTAAGCAACTGACCTGCAGGCAGCTGGGCACACCTGAGAAGGGTTTTCTTGATCCTTTTTTTTTTTTGAAATAGGAAGGCCCACCCTCAATGTGAGTGGCGCCTCCTAGTGGCGGCCCAGGTACACGAAAGTGGAAAAGTCTTGTCTGATCACCTTCACGTGGAGCTGTTATCTATCCTGTCTGGGCCGTGCCAACACACCCCTGCTGCCCACATCTTTCGCTGACAGCAGAGACCAACTTCTTGGGCCTTCCAATATGAACTAGAAACCAGTAGCTACCAAGAATCCTCCAGACTTTTCCAGGACCAAACCGGAACTACTGAGACCTGTTGGATCTATTGAGCAGCTAGAGGTTTCTCAGCCTCTCCAGGGTGAAGGCAGCCGTTGTGGCCTGTGACAGTTTAGATACAGGTGTCAGCTTGACAATGGAAGGCTGAGCTTTGTGCACATCTGTGAAGAGCTGGTAGTTAAGGCAAACCCTTAAGCAAGTCTACAAGCAGATTGTCTGACTGATGGAGAAGACCCAGCCCACGGTGGGTGGAACTTTTTCCCCGGGGCAGGCAGATAAAATGGGGAGAGCTGATAAGACCACCAATGAGAAAGGGGAATTTCTTGGACTTACAGTTCAGGAGGAGATTGAAGCCATTATGGCAAGAGTCTCACCACAGGCAGACTCACCAGAGGCTGGCTTGGGTCACCACAGAGGCCACCAAAGTCATCAGAGAGCCGGAGAGAGAGGAGTGAGAGGAAACTCCAAGAGGAAGCAGGGCTGGGTCCACTGAACCTCAAGACCCGCCCCCTGTGACACATCTTCCTCCAGCAAAGGGCCACCTCCCACAGGTGCCCCAACCTTCCCAAATGTGAATATCAGTTAAGGATGCAAACACACAAGCCTGGGAGGAGAGGGGGCTCGCATTCAAAGCATGACAAAAGTCATAGACATCTTCTCTGTCATTTTGAGTGTGAGATGTCTTGGTGTGTCAATCAAGGACATGAGTGGCTGTCCTACACTGTCACACCCTAGGACTATGACCTGTCAGATCCAAATCAGATTTCACATATAGTATCAGTACTCTTTGGCACCACAGAGCTAACTAGACCAGCTGGACATAAAGCAGTCCTGGAGAGAGGTGCATTTCTTATGTGGAGATTTATCGTCTTCTCACATGATTCTGATTCTCAGATGATAATTAAACAAGTCCATCCACAGTCCAAGGACCTTTCCTGACCCAGCGGGCTTATCACACACTTCAGATCCAAGCAGACGTGTGCAGAGATCAAACACCAAATCCCCTGGTCAAAATGACCACCATTCCCCCAAAAGAAAGGCTATCCCCCTATCTGCATTTCTCGGCCAAAGGCTGGGGTGAGCTTCCTGTCGGAGATGTCAAGTAGCTCTTTGAAGGGGCCTATCAACTGCCAATATGTGATGTGTCAGATACAGATGGGCTTGCCTTCAGGAAGGAAGCGGAAAGTTTTAGAATTGTGTGGGGCGCCCAGCATCCTGTCAGACGCTTCCACCTGAGGGCAAGCTGGAAAAATATAGGAAAGCAGTGTCTACAGAGGCTTTGAATGAGATTGTCTTTAATTTCCAAAACAAGGGTAATGATTCCTCAGACTCAACACAGTGCGGACGACAGTTTCTCTTCGAATGTCACTTACAGACTTTCAGAGAGCTAGAAGCAAGTTTTTCTACTAAGGTTGTTCGAGAATCTATTTGAAGTGAAAACTAAAAGAATTTTTTCTTTTTGTTGTTGTCGTTTATTTATTTATCATGTGTGTCAGGTGCACGTGTGGAAGACGGAGGAGGAGGAGCCACTTCTGTCCTTCCACCCTGTGAGTTCCAAGGACCAATCTCTGGTCATCAGATCTGATGGCAAGTCCCTGTACCCACTGAGCCATCTCACCAGCCCCTGTTTCTTTCCCACCTGTGTGGGAGAAGGTAAGGCTGTATTTGGCAGCGAGTTCCCAAATACAGCAGTGGAGAGGTTCAAAAATGGTTCATGAGAATTCTCTCTTTTTCGAAGGGAAGACTCACCACAGAGCTATTTCGGAGAACTGATCTTCAAAAGTTTCCATCCAACTGACGTTATCAGGTACCTTTCTTGCTCTGTGACAGTAGGGGAAGGAGAAGGAAGAGCTGATAGAGCTATGGAGGGGTTCACAGAATCTCTACGACAAAGAGAGAGGTGTACTTCCTCTCTGTGTGATTAAGGCAATTAGAAATAGGCTTGGTACTTGCTCAGAAAAATCAAGATATATGGACTGGGAATATAGCTCCGTAGTAGGGAGCTTGCCTAGGATGTGTGAGTTCAATCCCCAGCCCTATCACACTTAGGGTGACAAATGTATAGAGAGACAGTGCAGGAAAAAAAATCGCTAGGCTCAAGTTTCTTCATGAAATGTTTGGTTTACATTTATCCTACCAGTTTGGTTTAGTTCCCCAATGAGGATAAAAGGATAGAGGATAGAAAAATCATGCAATAACCAGACAGCACAGATTCTGGGGTCTTTTCTCAATGCATGCAGGCAGGCACATGTACACACACACGTGTGTGTGTGTGTGTGTGTGTGTGTGTGTGTGTGTGTGTGTGTGTGTACCAAAGTTCACTTGAGTGTGTATGTCTGTTTGGAAGTCCATGGTTGACTTAAGGAGTCATGCTGGACTGCTCTACCGCCTTATTGCTTTGCTCCCAGGTTTCCCCAGCTCCACCTTCCAGATCTAGAATTACAGGCCACAGCATTTCTGGCATTTCCCTGTGGGATCTAGGGATCTGAAGTCAGGTCCTTCTGCTCAGTGAGGCAAAGGCTTTCCACCTAAGCCATCTCTCCCTGGCACAAGAGCACAGATTCTGAAGCAAATACTTGGATCCTCCCCCACCTCTGTGCTGTCTCCACTATCAAAACAATGGACCCTGAGAAACTGGAATTTTCTCCAGAAATCTCACACCAGGAACAAAGAGAAGGACTTCACAGAGTGCTGAAAATTAGCCACATATGGTGCTGGACAGAGGAGTGTGTCTCCCCAAAGAGATTTCACACAGCTCAGACAAGCCATCAGACCACCCTGCCAGAGACTTGCAGCAGAGGCAGAATGAGACCATGGTGGGCAGAACCACACCTTGACTAGAATTGCATAACTCTCCCCTCTATTTAAACCCAAATCCCATCCCTCTTCCAATATGACCGTGTTTAATTCATTCTTCTTTCTACTTTGTGTGTGTGTGCGTGCGTGCGCGCACACACGTGCGTGCACGTATCCCTGTAGAGGCTCAAAAATAACCTCAGAAATCACTCTAGATTGTCCTACTTCCTCTTTGCTTTGCTCTGGAGTTTTCTAGACTCCACCTTCCAGAGCCAAAAGTACAAGCCGCTGTCATTTCTACCTGGCATCCAGGATCCGAACTCAGCATCTTTTCCTTTTGAGGCAGAGGCTTCACAACTGAGCCATCTCTCCAGCCCCATCTTCTTTCTACTTTCAGGGGTTAATATGATGTCTTGATTGATGGCAGATGGTTAGACAGAGGCCCAGGCCTTACCAGCAGGGTGCTATCAATAACACATGCAGTTACTGTAAGGGTAATGCACAAGTTGGTTCCTGTGCGTGACACAGCCATGCCGACCCTCTGTTTGAAGCCACCCGGTTCTCTTTCAATAGCTGAGCATTGAGTGTGTTTCATCAGAGTTATGGATGCTGGGCCTGGCTGCTGATCCAGCCACCACCATGTGCATTTAGTTAACTGCCTCTCTGTTCACCAGTTCCTGTTGCTGCTGCTGCAGATGCTCATGGTGAATTTCTCTCTCTCTCCCCCCCCCCCACCCCAAACATGTCATTTGGAGGCAAACTGGCACGATTCACAAGGAACTTTGGGTTGGATGAGCATCTAAAAAAATTTTTTTTAATTTCAGCTCATACAAACTTATTAGGTACACCAGTTCCCTCCCTTCCTCCTCCTCCCCCCGTACCCCCTGCTTCTCCTCCCCACACCTCTCCCTCCCCATCCCCCAGTGCCTCCCGCCCCAATTCCCAGAGAGTCCTTTCTTGTGCATGTCTGATTTTCCTCTGGGTCCTCCTCTCCGATGACGTACAAGGACCCAGTGGCCTTTCCCGAACCCTTTCCCGTGTTCCCCTTAGGTATAGGAACACTGCTGTGGCTGCCAATCCTTTGCCTCCAAGGATCTTGATGCCTTTAGCAGATGCTAAACTTTGTGAGGTCAACAGTGTGTTGGACAATGCACAGGGCATGCAAAGTCCAATTATGATTGCTTAAGCCCTAACTAGTATAGAGTATCTTACATATCATTGCTCCTCCCATCCTTTTGCTCTTACACTCTTACTGCCCCCTCTTCCGCAAATTTCCCTGAGCTTCAAGATGGGGAGAGACTAACCTGGCCTAGTTCTAGGTGGTTGATATAGAGTCTCTGAAGTTCTGGATTGTGGTTTGTTGATTTTCTTTTGCAGTTTTGCTGCTCCATCCTGGTGGGCATTGTATGTTACCCCCTGGCCAGAGACAAAAAGCTGTTAGAGTCTTGTGATAAAAGCACATTCAAAGGTAGATGTAATAAAAGTGGGAAACCATACTAAGGGAGGGGTCTATCACCCCTTTGCAAAATGGTTACTTTTTATCTGCCAGACTATAGAGCATCTAAAAATTTTATGCACCCATAATTGCATAAGGCCAGAAACATTCCCCATGGTTCATTTGCATGTGGTTCCTACTGTCCCTGAGATGTGGGGACATGGGACAATCACAGCTTTAGCCACATGCTACCCACCAGTGACAAGAGGGTAAAGATCATTCGGAGCTGTGAAACCCAGTGTTGGGGACTCCTAGGGTCATGACGGGCCGCTAGGCAGTGTAGTACCCACCACGTGTCTGTGTGGAGCCTGCATCCTGTCTCTCAGTCCTCATCTTCCTCTGGGAGATGCCCGGCTCTGTTATCTTGGTCCTGGGAGAATCACACTTCAGAGATTGCCAGGGCTCATGGGTTATCCAGGAGGTCGACTCCATTTCAAACACAAAACTGTCTCATGAACTGTGGTCAGACTGACATCCCCCCCAACCCTGGCACAAAAGCTGGGGTACCCTCTGTCCGTCTGGAGATCCTGATTCTATTGTCTTTGAGTGGAACTGGACCTTCACTGAATCTTTCCTCAAACCTACTGGCTGTTTCAACTGAAAAATACCCTAGGGCTGGAGAGATGGCTCAGTGGTTAAGACTCTGCCTCAAAAGCAGAAGGTCCTGAGTTCAGATCCCAGATCCCACATAAAAACTCCAGGCAGAAATGTTGGTGGGCTACACTTAGGGCTCTGGTGGGCAGAGCCTGGGAAATCCCACTGCAAAGCAAAAAGGAGGTAGAAGTATCCAGGATGATTCACGAAGTAACCCTTATGCCTCCACACAGGGACACACAGTGCCCTCTGATACACACACACACACACACACACACACACACACACACACACAGAGCGAAAGAGAGAGAGATAAGAAAGAAAGAAAGAAAGAAAGAAAGAAAGAAAGAAAGAAAGAAAGAAAGAAAGAAAGAAAGAAAGAAAGAAAGAAAGAAAGAAAGAAAGAAAGAAAGAAAAAGAGACAATCTTTGTTTCCATTCTCAACTGCTTTCTGCTTTGCCTTTATCTGAAGTCACAAACCTTAACCCTGGGGAATTTTAACAGTCATCTAACAGCCTCACCTGCATCTCTGGTCACACAGCAAAGCAAGAATTCAGGCTCTGTGGGAAAACAACTGGGCCTCCAGGGAAAGACATGCACCCCCTCTTCACAAACAACATTAACATTCTTTCTGGCTTGTTCATTTCTTTGTTTGGCTTTTGCGAGTGTACCTGGGCATGTGTCTGTGAATCAGAGGACATTTTGCCTGTGGAGGCCCAAGGTGACTTTGGATTGTTCTGACACCTCTTTGCTCTTCTCTGGAGTTTTTTAGAGTGCGCCTTTCCAGGGTCTCCTGGCATTTTTACATGGAATCTGAACTCAGGACCTTCTGCTTGCAAGGCAGAGGCTTGACCCCTGGGCCATCTCTCCAGCCCTATGTTTTTGAGGCAGGATCTTGTTCTATAGCATCAGATGGCCCCAACTCAGGACCCTCCTGACTCAGCCCCCAAGCACTGTGGTCACAGTGGCCCAGAATTAAGATTCTTTGGGTGCTGTTTTGCCCTTTTACCATCCTATAACTTGTAGACTTCAGATCACAATGCAGAAATATAAGTTCCAATAAGAGCACATTGCCTTCCCTCCCTTGGCGAGGAGAAGATTTTGTTTTGAACTTTTCAGACATCCACCAGAAGCCCCTCTATTGACTAATGAGTTAGCTAAAGTCTCCATTTTTGTATTTGTCTAGGAGATACGGGTCTTCCTTTTATCATCCAATTGCTGGAAATGAGGGGAGAAGACTAATTTGAGCTAAGGTATTGATCAGGGAAGTTACAAAAATGAGATGAAGAGAAAGAATCAGTCAACAGAAGGGACAAGTCTCTCATAAACACAGGCATGCCATCACGCCAAAGAAATGAAAGGGATTCAGTGGTTTTCCCCTGATGGTCAGCTCATGTCCGCCCTGCACAGTCTTGACAGCATTTAAATACACCCTGTGTGGTGCTACATGGCCGTCATTCCAGAACTCGGGAGCTTGAAGCAGGAAGATTACAAGTTCAAGGTCAGATATGGCTACAGAGCAAATTTGAGCCTGGGCTGCTTAAAACCCCATCTCATGAAGGTTGAGGAAAAACAAGACCCCAGAGTCAGTTCTTCCAGCTCAGTGGATTGGGACCCAAGAGCCAGAGCATCAACTAAAGCGGAAATACAGCCTTTTACAGTTTAGAGCTTTTCTTTCTTTCTCCAACACTTGGCAACAGGTTTCTGAGTTTTTACATTATAAAGTCATGGGCAGCAACACCCTGGCTACTACCTAGAAGCGTTGTCAAAACAGATTTGCACCAACAGAGTTGAACGGGTAAAGGAGGATTAAGTTCAAGTGTGCTGCATTAGGGAAGACAGACCTGTCTTAATTTGGAGTTGGAGATAATTTTGAACCCAAGATGGAGGGCTGGGATGGCTCAATGGGTAAAGTGTTTGCTGCAAGCAGGAGGACCTGAGTTTGTTAAAACGCAGGCTTCATCAGTGTACATCTGTGATCACAGAGCTGGGAGACGGAGATAAGCAGATCCCCAGAGCATGCTCTTGAGTCTAAGAAACCAGTGAGCGCCAGGTTCACGGAGAACACCAGGCTCACTCTGTGTCAAGAAATAAGGTAGAGGGCTGGAGAGACAGCTGAGTGGTTAAGGCACTTGCCTTACAAACATGAAGAACCCACGTAAAGCTGGATACAGTATGTGGAGACATGGGGCACAGAGACAGACGATGCAATATGGGGCACAGAGACAGACGATGCAATATGGGGCACAGAGACAGACGATGCAATGTGAACAGACGACCCTAACCCAAATAAGGTGGGCTACAAAGACTGACAACCAAGAATGTCCTCGACCAACACATTCATGTTGTTGTATGGGTGCAACTGTACACATACATACACACATGTGCACACATGCACTTGCATGCATGCATGCATGCACACACATATGCATATACACACACGCTTGCATGCATGCACACCCACATACAGACATGTGCACACATCCACACATATGCATGTACGCTTGCATGCAGGAACACACACACATGCACACACACAAAAAAAAAACAATAATAATAAGGTGAAGGTGGATGAGGAGGACACTCTGGCCTCCACATCCAATGCATACATGCTCTGTGCACATGCATGCACTCATACACAAACATATACACACATCAAGAAAAACAAAACTGAAGTCAGGCATACCACAGTGCTGTCTGTGCCTTACCAAACAGGGAGTGAACTTTCTCTTATTTTCACAGGTTGTGATCTGACAACGTGGAGCAAAACTCTCCCTGAAATCAGTCCCCCATTCCACATCAAATGGAGGGCAGCCCTTGTCCATCAGCAGGCTGGGAGAACATGTGCATCTTAAAGGGGCAGAGAAAGAATTTGTAGTTACCATTCCCCCCATTGGGAATGTTCTAAGACTGGGGAGGTCAAGGGGTTTAATTGGGGGAGGGGAGAAGGCCCTGTGACACTGGTCTTAGGTCTCCAGTTCTTAAGCAACCATCAAGACTTACACCCAGTTTCCGACTTTCAGTTCAGTGCATTTAAAATGTCAGTGCAAGCTGCAGTTACACACACACACACACACACACGCACACACACACACACACACACACACACACACTGGATTTAGCTTCCTAGAAATCAGGTTATTGGCCAGGATGTCCCATCATGAATTAGGTTTGACTTCTGACTTCAGAAGGGAGGCCAGAGAGACAATCTAAGAAATAAAATTAATTTGACTAGAAAGTCAGATTCATTTTGCTTTTCTTTTTTTTTTTTTTATTTAAGCTCATACAAACTTATTAGGTACACCAGTTTCATTTTGCTTTTCAAAAGCCCAGAGCTGACCTTACAAACATGGCCACCTGAATGCAACACTCAGAACCCACATGATGGAAGGAGAGTACAGGCTACTAGAAATTGTCCTCTGACCTCCACTAGTGCCTATGCTTACATACATATACACATGCACACATGCACATGCACACACATGCACACACACATACACACACACTCGAAAATAAACAAATACTTTTTAAAGTATCTCTACAGCAGACTTGGTGTTTCATGCCTGTAATCCAAGCACTTGGAAGGCTGAGGGGAGGGGATTGCTGTGAATTCAAGGCTAGCATGGATCACACGGTGAATTCCAGCTAGCCTAGGCTACCATGTGAGACCTTGCCTCAAAAAGAGAAAGAGAGAGGAGGGGGGAGATGGTCAAGTGGGTAGGAGCACAGGCGTGAGGTCCTGCATTCAAATCCCCAACATCCATGAAAAATGCTGAGTGTGGGCTCACGTGCCTATAACTCAGAACTGCCGGAGACAGACCCAGGAGGATTGCTGGGGATGGCTGGCCACCAGGCTCATTGATTCACCTACAACGGCAGGCCCACAACTTCTAGGGAGCCACATGTCTCCTTGCTTCAGCACTGGGTAACAGACGTGCATCCCACTCCTGGCCTCTATGTGCATCTTTGAAAAACCTGTCTCCCACTTCCCATAATTCGCTCAGGTGAACAGTTTGTTTTTAAAGTTACAGTAAAGGAAGCAGATGTGGCTTGGTTTTAACCTAATAAAAATAAGCTCAGCATTCAGGTCCATCTTGGCATGACAATTTTATTAGCAAAGACTTGGGGCTGTAACCCAGCACTTGGAAGGCTCATATAGTCTCAAGTTTAAGGCCAGTCTGAGCTATTCAGTGAGTTCTAGGCTAGTTTGAGCACATAATGAGACCTTGTCCCCAAAACAAAAAAAAAAGAAAGCAATTTCTACAGAAAGTATCAAGTGAATTCATGTTATCCACCAATTTCTTGAGCTATGAATTTTTATTCCAACTCTTACAAGGGGTATAACACATATCAAAACCCATTTGACGTCACACAAAAATCCTACAAGGAAAATGCTATCAAGATTGAGAGTTCACATTTATTTTCTTTTACATTTATTTATCGTGTGTGTACATGTGGGCACATATGTGTGTGTATACATGCATGTGCATGTACCATAGTGCATGTGTGAACATCAGAGGGCAATGACATAGTTAGGCACGGGTGTCAACCTGACAGTTGAGGGTTTGAGCTCTGGGCACAGTTTAGCAGTTAAGCCCAGAGCAAACCTGCAGGTGATTGTTGCTATATGTCGCTAGATGATAGAGAAGACTCAGCCCATGGTGGGTGGGACTAGACCCTGGAATAAAATACAGACAGTTGGTTGAGAAAGTTGGCATCCTTGTGTACACTTGGCCAGACATGCTGGTCTGGCAAGTAAGGATTGTCCCTCTCTCAGCTGTTATGTGGATATGGCGTGGCTAGTTCCCTCAGCCCTGGTATTGGTGTGAGCTCTCCTGTCAAGCTAGACTGAGAACTATAACCAGGATATCATAAGAGAATAAATCCCTTGTTCCCTTAAGCTCTTTGATAATGATTTTATCAGCAACCATGCAGGGGAACTGCAATGGGCAACTTGCAAGAGTCGGTTCTCTTCTTCCATCACATGAGCTCTGGGACTAGAACTCAGGTAATCGGGCTTGGCAGCAAGCACCTTTACCCACCGAGCTATCTTCTGGGCCCTGATCATTCAACTTTACATGGCAGTATTCTGCAGGGAGAAAATATGCAAATTTGCAGAATTTCATAAGTAGTTGTTTTAAATTAAATTATTGGTTAAAATTAAGCCAAGCTCCTGGTTTTTAAATCAAAGTGAATATACTGTGGCAACTCAGACGTGAGAAAAATGATTTAACACTCCTCAGATTATAGTTACAGTGTCTGGGCTGATGTAATACCTGTGTGTGAGCGGGAGCAAGCTCACTCTGCAAACGTTGCTTTAATAGGTTTGCATACAATGATAGAGAAATGGTAATACAGATTTTCTTTTGAATTTTCCAATTTGCACCATTTTCCTCTAATAACTTCTGCCTCGATGATTGTATATTGATCTTTCCTGAGTATTATTTTTCCCCGAAATGTTCTCTATCTGTAAGTCAGCGGTGGTGTGTACTGACATGGAGACTAATCCAAACTTGGTAAAACCACCACATCTTCCCTCAGCATGTCCTCAGCATTCATTTACAATAGGACTCGGAGAATTTTTTTTTTTGCCATGAATATTCAGGAATTGGCTGTCCGGGGCATCCGTTTGTATTTATTCTCCTTGTTTTTCCTTCATATTTGATCTTTATTTCTACCCTGAGTCATTTCACAGTTAATTAATTTCTCTACCTTCCAAATAGGAAGAAAGACAAAATAATGTAAGCTATCCCAATAGTGTTGAAGGAGGAGAAAAAAATAGAAAAGGACTGAACTGTTGCTTTGAATGTCAATACCAGACGGTGGCAGTTCCTACCTATTACCTTCATTACTTCCACTGGTGTGAACAACCTCTGACCTGAGGCTCAGAGCCAATCACAGCAGCCTGGAGGGACGCATCTTAGTAAAGTACCATCGCCTTGCTGCACAGTGTCCAGTTTTGCCTCACACCCGAGAATCTTAAATGGACTTTCCAACACTGTCCTCCAGTTGACTTCTTTCTTTACAAGCATGGCTGTGAAGCCGGAGAGACAGTGCCGCTGGTAGAGGGCTTTGCTTGCAAGCGCTAGGACCTGCGTTCAACACCAAGAAAGAAACAGCCAAGGGGGCGTGTGCTTGTGATCCCCTGCTGGAGAGACAGAGGCAGGTGGTTGGGGGCTTCATGGCCACACAGCCCTGCCCGCTTGCCAGTTCCAAACTATCAGGAGACCCTCCCCCCCCCCAAAAAACCATGGGCGGCACCAAGGAATAACATTTGAGGTTGTTCCCCACAGGCCTACACACACACACACACACACACACACACACACACACACACACATACACACACATGCACATACACACATGCACACATGCACATACATGCATACACATACACAAACACGCATGTACGCATGCACATATACACATGTGGACATACACATACATGCACACATGCACATACACATGCACGTACATACACACATGCATATACATATACAAATACATACACACACATGCACACATACACATGCATGCACAAGTATACACACATACACAGGCATACACACATACCCACATGAACACACACACACATACACACACTCTCTCACCTTCCTGGAGGGTCCCCTGGAGGGTCCACAGTCTGCCTCCATCCTGTTCTCGAGCGAACAGTTTTTTATGAACCCAGCAGCTCCTCTCCGTCTCCGTAGGCTCCTTCCCCAGTGGCTAGAATCTACACCTGCAGCGTCCAGCACAGCCCGAGAGCTCTACCCCCAGGAACTCTGTCAGAAACACCTGGAAATATTCCTAACAACTGTAAAGCCCAAGAAAGCAGCTCTGGGACTGGGGAAATAGCTCAGGGGCCAAAGTCCTTGCCTCACAAGCAAAGAGACCTAAGTTCAGATCCCCAGATCTCAAGTAAAAAAATGCCAGAAGGTTATGGTGGTGGCCTGCACATCTGGCCCTGGAAGGTGGAGCCTGGGAAACCCCAGAGAAAAGCAATAAGGAGGTAGAACTCTCCAGGATGTTTTCTGATGTCACCCTTAGGCCTCTACAGATGTGCACGCACACACACACACACACACACACACACACACACACACACACATTAATTAATTTGGAATACTACAGCTGGCTGTAGTACAGCTTCAGCCCTTTTTTCTACAGTGGTGTAGAAACCTTACTTGCAATCAACTCAGCTTTGGTCATACTTGGCACCTCTGGCTTCCATTCCTCTTTCTACCTCCGCCACACAAGCTCTAGCCAATATTCAACATCTTATGTTATTTTCTCCATTTTGTGTCAGATTTTGCTGTGTTTGGATTTTGGTTTGCTTTGCTTTTGTTTGCTGTTGTTCTTGAGATAATTGGATAGACCCCAGAACAGTCTCCAACTAACTCCCTTTGGAGCCTAGAACAGCCTAGAACCCTTGCGCTTCCTGCCTCCACCTCCCAAGTACTAGAATGATGAGCATGCGCCACCCCAGCTGGCTGCAGCCCAGTTATCTTCTTGTCACTGTCTCTTATACCACATCATCGAAACCTGCCAACAATTAGAGGAACAGCCATGAAATCAGAGCAGGCTCCTTATAGTTTCTCCTTCGCAAAGCTGGTAGAATATACAGTGACGCTAGATGCGAAATGTTGAGTCAGCCTCTCCGGCTCTGGGAAGACTTCAAGGAGTGTGAAGATGGCCTGAGGTGAGAATCAGCTCACCAAAGGAATTAGCTAAGTGCTGCTGTTTTAATTGGCCCTGCGTTAAAGAACCTTGGGAATAGTAAGAAGGAAAAAAAAATACTATAAAGTCACTCCGTCTTAATGGATGGTATTCCTAGTACCTATCAAAGTAGATTGCCACACTGGGTTTCTGTAAATATTAATTGAATAAGTGAGTAGATAAATATAAGATCTTGCAGCCAAATTCAAAGTTTCAGAATTAACTGAATAAACATCAATTATGCCCAAAACTATTTAAGTTCTGCAAACATTGAAAAGAAAAGAGAATTGGGAAGAGGCTGGGGAATACAAGCATGGTGGCTCATGCCTGTAACCCAACACTTGGAATTTGGAGGTTATCCTAGGATACATAGCAAGCAAGTTCAAGGCCAGCCTGGGCTACAAAATAATGTTTGAAAAAAAAGTTGGAGACCTGGGGAGATGTTTCAGGGATTAAGCCTCTGCCTCAAAAGGTTCTGAGTTTCATGTATAAACACCAGGCAGAAATGGTGGCGGCCTGCACTTCTGGCCTTGGAAGGTGAAGCCCAGGAAACTCCAATGCAGATCAATAAAGAGATAGAGCAACTCGAGATGATTTCAAAGGTTGAGTCAACAAAGGGGCTTCATAGGTACACAGAGTATCCTCTGATTCACACAGACATACATGTATGTGCATGCGCACACACATACACACACACAAATAATATGTTGGAGAAGACTACAAGAGTCTTCTAGACTAGAGTCAGGGCCAGCAAAATGGTTCAGGTAAAGGTACTTGCCACCAAGCCTGAGGACCTGAGGTCAATCCCCAGAGTCCACATGCTGGGAGAAGAAACGGATTCCCACAAGCTGTCCTCTGACCGCCACACATGTGCTATGACACTCATACTCACATATGCACATACACACACATCATACCCACAATAAATAAATGAATAAATATTGGGCAAGAAAAGAATTTAGAGGTGGTTGGGCATGACAACATATGCCTGTAATCCTAGAACTTGGAAAGGGAAGAAAGGAGGATCAGGGATTCAAGTTCATCTTCTGCTAGTAAATTCAAGGCCACCTATGTTACATGAAACCCTTCCTTAAAAAACAGGCTGGGCAGATGGCTTGGGGTTAAGACACTACCTCACAAGCAGAAGAAGGTCCTGGGTTTGGATTCCAGGTCCCATGTAAAAAATGCCAGGCAGCTTTTATTACATCTACCTTTGAATGTGCTTTTATCACAAGACTCTAACAGCTTTTTGTCTCTGACCAGGGGGTGACATACAGTGCCCACCAGGATGGAGTGAAGGGCATTGCAGGAGCAGCAAAACTGCAAAAGAAAATCAACAAACCACAATCCAGAATTTCAGAGACTCTATATCAACCACCTAGAACTAGGCCAGCTTAGTCTCTCCCCATCCTGAAGCTCAGGGACATTTGCGGAAGAGGGGGCGGTAAGAGTGTAAGAGCAAAAGGATGGGAGGAGCAATGATATGTAAGATACTCTATACTAGTTAGGGCTGAAGCAATCATAATTGGACTTTGCATGCTCTGCGCATTGTCCGACACACTGTTGACCTCACAAAGTCTAGCATCTGCTAAAGGCACCAAGATCCTTGGAGGCAAAGGATTGGCAGCCACAGCAGTGTTCCTATACCTAAGGGGAACACGGGAAAGGGTTCAGGGAAAGGCCCCTGAGTCCTTGTACGTCATCGGAGAGGAAGGCCCAAAGGAAAATCAGACATGCACAAGAAAGGACTCTCTGGGAATTGGGGCGGGAGGCACTGGGGGATGGGGAGGGAGAGGGGTGGGGAGGGGGAGCAGGGGGTAGGGGGGAGGAGGAGGAAGGGAGGGAACTGGTATACCTAATAAGTTTGTATGAGCTGAAAAAAAAAAAAAATACCAGGCAAAAAGGGTGACTGCTTGCACTTCTGGCCTTGGTGGGCAGAGCAAAATAAGGAGGAGATAGAAGCAATCCAGGATGATTTCTGAAGTCACCCTTGTTCCTGCATGGGGACACACAGTGCCCTCTCTCTCTCTCTCTCTCTCTCTCTCTCTCTCTCTCTCTCTCTCTCACACACACACACACACACACACACTCAAAAAATAAAGAAATAAACTTAAATTTGACCTTAAACTTATGCATGGCTTATCATTGGGCAAATAGGACAGCGACCCTGGCACACAGAGCAGAATGCATGGCCACTACAGGTGCCAAGGAGCAGGGCACTGTGCCTGGCACACAGAGCAGAGTGCATGACCACTACAGGTGCCAAGGAGAAGGGCACTGTGAGGAAAAGGGCAGTGGGCTGGAGCATGTGTAGGAGATACCATTAGCTGGACGATTTGGAGCCAAACCAGGAAGATCATTGAAATTCAGGCTGAATGGGGCTTGGAAAAGCACTAAGCGGTATGAGTTGGTCAAGCAGGGTGGTTTTCTTTTCTGCATGTTAAGTCGTTAGCTTCCTCTCCATTTCACTAAGTCCATATTTCCAAAAATAAGTATTTCTTCCTAATGTTCTTTGTTAGAAATAAGACTCCATGCTGGACAGATGCGTCAGTCAGGAAAATGTTTAGGAGTTTGATCCCCAGCACCCATGTCTCTTGGAGAAAGGAAAGAGGAAAAAAGAAAGAATTCCTAACTTCAAGAATTTATGGTGGTGTGATAGTTAATCCTGTTACTCCAAGTTAAACTGACACACCTGGCATTAACTAAGATCAGCTGAGACCACCTGAAGAGATTATCTGGATCAACACATTTACAATACAAAGACCAGCCCTAGATCCCATTGGAACCTCCCACTAGCAGACTAGATAAAAGGAATCCTAGAACAGGAAACTGGGAAGAGGAGAGACTCTCCAGGAATCCCCCAGCCTTCAGCCACATGGATGGGAGGGACTTAGCCTGCCTACAGCTTCAGCCACCAGCCATATCACCTCCACCATAAAAGACTGTTTCTCCCCTCTGGAACTGTAAACTGAATAAATCTCCTTTTCTCCCTTAAGTTGTGTGACTTTGAATGCTCTCTCACACCGATAGTAAGAGTAACCGTTGCAGATGGGAAGAGAGATACAATAAAAATGAGACAAAGTAGCTTGTGTGGTGGCCATGTTGAAATTCCCACCAAACATGTTGGTTAAACAAAGCTGAACTCTTTGCTCATAACTGAGAGAGAGCCCTAGTAACAGAGCCTAGCGGTGTCCCCTGCGGTTCAAAACACAAAACCAAAAACAAATTTTAATTAAATTTTAAAAAACGTCCCTGGTCTGATGGCATAGTTTGTGAACAGAAGGTTTTTGGCTCTGGTCCTGAAATGAAATCAACGCAGCCTATGCTATCACCTTCAGGGAGGCGCTAAAGAAAAATTGGAGCATAGGTATCCATAGGTACTAAATGCAGTGGGACGAGAGAAATGTGTGCTAGTGTTCTAAACCACTGCTGTTTTGCAATATGGGTGTGGTGTCGAACTGCCTTCTGAGTGTTGATCTTAGTCCCCCTACACCAGAGACACGCTCAGCCTCTGACCAAGAAGTTTCTCGCTGCAGCAGATGGTTAATACAGAGAATCACAGCTGGTGACTCCTTGGCCCTAAACAGAACATCTAAGCCATCTACGTGCCCAAGGCTCAGGGACCCTCAAGGAAGAAGGAGCTGTAAGGTTGTAAGAGCCTGAGGGGGTGGAAGGAGTGCACCCAGACATTATCTTCTGGACATGAAGGGTTGTGGTGTCCAGGAATTCTCTGCAGCTATGCACATTTCCAGAAGACCTTCACGGGACTTGTCCTATGGACACTGCGCCATGACAGGACGAAGAGCTCAAGCATCTCCACCCCTCCCTGAGGGGCTGATGAGGACTAACACTGAGGGGGGGAATGGAAGATGCTCTCCTCAGTGGTGGACCCACCGATCTATAGCTCATGCTCCAGCAGCTGCTCAGGCAGGGTTACCATTTACCTTCATGGTTGCTGACATCATCATCAAACAGCTTAAGAGAACAGGTGTTTATTTTCCCTTACCATTCCTGGTTGCAGTTGTTTGGCTCACACCAGCACCAGGGCCGAGGGAGCTGTCCACAGGATGTCCACGTAACAGCTGAGAGAGGGACAATGTTTGCTTGCCAGACCAGCATGTCTCGACAAGTGTACACAAGGATGCCCACTTTCTCAACCAGCTCTCTGCATTTTAGTCCAAGACCTAGTCCCACCCACCATGAGCTAGACAATCTCCTGCAGGTTTGCTCTGGGCTTAACTCAACCACTAATTCTCTACAAAAGTGCCCAGAGCTCAAAACCTCAACCGTCAAGTTGACACCTGTGCCTAACTGTGACAGTGTCCCTCCACCCCAAGGTTCAGAGAACACTATGGAAGAGGGGGTGGAAAGAATGTCGAGCCAGAGGGTGGGAGGACTGTGACTAAACGGGGTCTCCAGACGTGACTGGGCACCTGTGAACTCTCTGCAGCTGTGTTGACCTGCATAGGGATTGGGTAGCATTTCAGCATGGAAGGAGGAAGACGTCATTGAGGTGCCACCCTTGAGGGACAAGATTGAAGGTGGATGCTGGCTATGGGAGGGAGCCACTTTCTCTAGTGGTGTACCCACTAGACAACCTTATTCAACATTAAACTATCAGATGTATGATATCCCTGTTTGCACACGCAATCATTAACATGCCCGTATCCTAGTTCTTGGGGGAACAGCGGTAGCAAGGGGAAGAAGAGCTCATGAAGGTCAGTTTGGGCTACAGCATGCTTAAAGCTTGCTTTAAAAATATATATATATTATTTTTTAAAACTAGAGTTCCTCAAAGTACTTTTGTGTTTTAATATAGCCCCCAAACAGGTATGATTTGGGAATTACAAATATAAAACTGTATATTTTTATAAAATAGATGTTTATTGTAAGAATAACATGTTAAGGCCTACAAACCCTCAGTCTCCCCTAGGGAAAAGAAGAGAGGAAGGAGATAGGAAGCTTCCCACGGGGTTTTCACATCTCTGAAGTAGGGAAACAACATTCGAACCCTCCAAGAAAAGACAGCAAGGGCTGGAGAGGTAGCTCAGGGGTTAAGCCTCTGCCTTGCAGGCAGAAGGTCCTGAGTTCAGCTCTTAGACCCCATGTATAGACGCCGGGCAGAAGCGAGGGCGGCCTGCGTTTCTGGTCCTGGTAGCGTGGAGCCTGTGAATCCAGGGTAGAGTAAACAAGGAGGAGGTGGAGGCGGTCCATGGTGGTTTCCGAATTCGCCTGTGGTTCTACACACACACACACGCACACACACACACACACACACACACACACATACATACACACACACATACAATTAAATAAATAATAAAAATAATAATTTAAAAAATCATCTTTAAAAAAAAAAAAAGAAAAGACAGCAAATGCTCTGTGTTGCTGAAAGCCAGGTCGAGACCACCCAGCGCTCCCTCCTGCCCGTCAGAGGATTTCTGGTAAGCTAACTTGGAAATAAATCCCAATGAATCAGGATCATAGCGCAGTAAACCAGAAGAGACAACGGCTTTGCAGAAGACCGGATCAGAAGGTAAATTTCAAAAAATCAACCAAAGCACGATTTGGCGCAAGAACATGGGGAAACCGATCAGCATCTGGAAACTGACATCTTCACGGCCAAGATGCCCTTGTCAGAGCAGGGTCAAAGGACCCCCAGTTGGCTCGTCTCGGGCTTGATCAGGCCCCGGCTCTGCCAGCTAGTGACGAGCGGGACTCAGCACCCGACAAGCTGCAAGCCTGAGAACCCCACACCTGAGCACCGAGACAGATTCAAAACAACCAGCTAATTAAACCTGGAGCACTAAGCTATCATCAGGCGAGATTCATGGGCATCCAGCAAGCAGAAGAGCTACCAAGGCGGCGCTTGGCAACAGCTGTCACCTGCTATAATGTTCTTTAATTATCTTGAAATCTGCGAGAGCTGACAAATGGGTGACAAAATGCAATTTTCTGTGTCAGGAAGCGAGAGACAAGCCGGTGTTACTTTGATGAGAGGAAATACTGTAAAATCATCTCTCTCTCTCTCTCTCTCTCTCTCTCTCTCTCTCTCTCCCCTCATCATGGGGTGGGATTGTTGTCACTCCATTCTGGTCCATAAGTACACTCCTAGAGGGACACATTTCCTTCTTTATAAAGATTGAGAGGGATGGATTAAATGGGCATGGAGCTATACCAGGTTTTTTTTTAAATTTTATTAGTATTAATATTATTTTGGTATGTGTGTCTGTGTGTATCAGAGGGCACTGTGTGTGCCTGTGGAGACCCAAAGATGACTTCTGGAAATCACCCTGGATTGCTCTACCTCCTATTTGCAATGCACTGAGTTTTCCCAGCTGTGCCCTCCAGGTAGTGCAGGCCGCTGCCATGTCCACCTGGGTATTTTTATGTGAGATCTGAGATCTGAACTCAGATCCTTCTGCTTTCAAAGCAGAGGCTTAACCCCTGAGCTATCTCTCCAGCCCCATATGCCAGGCTTCTCCCCACAACCTCAGCACTTGCTTTGAATTCAGCTCTCAGTTTTCTGCTAGATGACAGTTTTCTCACATTCCGGGGTGATCCTCACCAAAGACCCACCCAAGTCCATTGGAATCGTGTTACGCCTCTTGCCAGGGATTGCTGGGGGTACCTGTTGTTGCAACCTGACCTCCCTCTGGGCCAAGTAAGGATTTCTATTCACCTCTCTTTTCAGTGGGTCATTATAGTCTACCAAATCTGTGTGATAGCGTTCTCAGGGTCCTTCCGGGCAAGTTTTCCTCTGTCATTTGCACAGGCTCACCAGCCTTTAGGGGTCGCAAATGTTCCCCGGAAAACAAAATAAATTGCAGAAAGAAAGGTCACTAGGTAGCAAATAGCTCTTAGCCACATTAGCTAGCAAACCACATCCTCTGTATGAAGTAGTAAAGAACCCGTAAGCCAAGAGCATTGTACCACGCATGGTCCAAGGTCATAAAACAGAGGAAAAATATGAGCTGGCTCACATTGGCTGAGAGCGTAGGGTAGCCCTTAGAGTCAGGAGAAAGTATATCTAACAGTGTGCTACAATGGGTCACTATATATAATGAAATGTGTGTGTGTGACTTTGCCTTTCATCAGTCCTTTATTTTTACTTTTTTCAGAGACAAATAGAGTAATCCATCAGCATGTTACAAGGGTGCTGACAATCCAAAAGGATCGCTCATAACTCCCAAGACATACAGTCTCTGTAACTTGTTCTTTCAAAAGCACCTGGAAGCATGAGAATAGAGCTTTGACCCACCAGAATGGAATTTTTAATACTGAAATTTAAATTAGCAGAACCATATTTTTGCCCACTAATTACAGTGTAACTGTTTAAATTGTCTGTTTAAAAATCTCCCTTCACGTAATTTGCATTTATGCATTACTTTTAATGTAGATTAATAGTAGAGTCGGTCTGTGTTCGTGATTCTCAAGATGTAATTTCTCTAGAGACGAGGGTGGCTATGAAATTATCAGTGGCCTCAATATGATTTGGTAATTACCAAGCAAGTCTTTCTACAATATGAATTTTTAACTTGTTGGATGCGGAGGGAGGGGGGCGGGGAGATGGCTCAGTGTTGGCGAAGCACTTGCCATGCAAGCATGAGAGCTTGAGTTCAAATCCACCCCCCAACACATAAAAGCCAGATGTATAGCAATAGCATCTGTTATCCAAAAATTGCTTCAGGGAGATGGGGGGTGGAGCCAGAAGAATTTCTGGAAGTTTACAGTCTGTCTAGGCCTTTCTCTCTAGGTCTGACACAAAGGTTGTCTCTGATTGCTACATGCATACGACAGCATGTGCACGCCCATTCCCCCCCCCCTCTCTCTCACTCATCCAGGGATAATGCTTGCTGAAGATCCAGGTGCTGCTCATGTTTCATGACATTCTTTCTCTTTGGTTGCTTCTTTTCTATGCACATGTACTTTCTTAGTCTCTTGTCTACCACCTCCAGGAAAAGCCGTGGTTTTATTAACATTTTATTTCTTTATTTGAGAGAGGAGATAGAGAGAAAGGGAGAGACAGACAGAGAAAAAGAGAGAGAGAACATGCATCCATGCATCCATGCATAGCACACAGGCAGAAGTCAGAGTTAGGTAGCTTTAGAGCAGCCATGTTCTAAAAGGTCTTCAAAGGTGTCCAAAGGTCTTGTCCTGTCCCCACTGTTGGGATTACCCTGAAGGAACACACCCCGTTGATCTGGAGGAGCTGATTCTAATCCTTCACCGATTTTAGTCACCACCTTGCCCAATCCTGCGTTCATGAAAGGATATGGAGATTAGCTCTCCACTGTAGATACATATAAGGAGGTAGGCTACAAGATCAATGGGACTGGACACCAATATGAACAGACCAATGGGATGAAGAGGACCAAAAACTCCAATCAGGTTTGCAGAAAGTGGATCTGACCAATGAAGAAAAGTTACCTCTCCCGGGCCTGCACAACCCTGTAAATACCCCTGATCCTGGCAGCCATCTTTGGCTCCCTTGTCCTTCATGGATTCCATGTCTGAAGTCCATGAGTTATTTTCTTTTCTTTCTCTCTCTAATCCTCTTAGCTGTTCTCCTGTTACAATCCCAAGACATAAAACCACAACATTTTGGAACAGCCATCAGCTGGTTCTTTTGCCCCTCACGGAATCAATGTCAGTAAGTTCCATTCTTTCCCTGCTCTAATAAACTCTGCCTTAATCCTCTAGGCATGTCCTGGTTTCAGTCTTTGACTCCCAAACACAAGAACCTGGAGACACATAAAACCCAAAAGATCCACAACAAGAAGGCAACTTTTAGAAGTCATTTCTCTCCTTCTACCACATAGGCTTCCAGGACTCAAACACCAGGTTTGCCAGCAGAGGCCTCACCAGCTGAGTTATCTCTCCAACCTCAGCCATGATTTTCTTTTACACATGTGCACAATCTTGGATTTTCCCAGTTTGGTGAAGTGCATTTCTCCTGTTCTTTAATATCCTGGGCAGATACGATTAAACCCATGATTACACAGAAGAAGCTTCTACGTGCTTTACTCTCTAGTAACGCCAGGTTCCTGCCTCTTACCATTTCTTTCTAACGATGGTCTCCTTACGGCTTCCTACAATGGGGGGAATTCATATGAGATGGGACATAATCCTGTGCCAATACACTACAGTGTTTAACTATTTTGAGTGTTTATTTTTAATCCTTTTATACAGAAGGAAAATATTTTGGAGACATTAGGGATATGAAGAAGTAGGGCTAAAGTTCTCTTGGGTTTCTTCAAGCTCCAAAATTTTTGGTTTTGGTGTGCGTGCGTGTGTGTGTGTGTGTGTGTGTGTGTGTGTGTGTGTCTTCATGTTGAATATGAATGGGTGTACAAGTGTGTGTGTGCAGGCATGTATAGTGTGTGTGTGTGTGTGTGTGTGTGTCTACTGAATTACAAGCCACGGCCATATTCACCCAGAATCTTTACATGGGATCAGGGGATCCGAACTCAGGCCCTTCTGTTTCAAGACAAAGGCTTTAACCCCCCAGCCATCTTCCCAGCCCCAAGCTATGAGATTCTTATGGTCCTTCTGTTCAACTCAAAGCATTGTTAATCATACAAAGTGTTCAGATAAACTAACACCATCAAATCTAAAATGGTGAACCTTCTTTTGCACATCAGCAAAAGAACACTCAATAATATTTTCTCTTTACAGGTTTGGAGCTAAGAAAACTCAGAGGATTTTCATTGTTTTTGTGAGATTTCAGGCAGCCTGGGAGCACCACCCCCTCTCCTCCTAGAGGCAGCAGCAGCCTTCGTAGCCAGAGGACCCCCAGTGCTCCTGGACAGTGCTCCTCTGACTTAGAAAAATGGGCCCAAGGCAGAATTCCCCCCTCTCCACTTCCCTCATTTTCAAAGTCTGTTGACTGTCAAATGAACAAATTTAACTATCCACATCCTGATGAGAGAGAGAGAGAGAGAGAAAGCTTTTAAAATATGTCTCCAAAATGTGAAATGTCACATTGATTATCAAAGAGAGAGAGCAGTCCTTTTCACTCCGATTTTCGATTCCTTACATTTTCAAAGACTAGATTAAAGAATGCAGCCAGGAATGGAGGCTGAGGGAGGCTGAGGCTGGAGGTCTGTAAGCTCCAACTTGTCTGGACAACTTGGTGAGAACTTGTTTCAAAATAAAATTCTTACAATAAAAAAAAAGCCTGCAGTCGGGTGAGATGGCACACACCAAAACCCTGTGCTTGGGAGGTGGAGGCCTGAGGATCAGCATTTGCAGGTCAGCCTGGTTTATATGAGACCCTGTTTCTCACACACACACACACACACACACACACACACACACACACATAGGTGCTGGGAATATACAGCTTGCAGACAGTGTCCTTGCCTAGCATACACAAGATTCCAGGTCCAATCCTAAAGGAAAAAAAAAAAGACAAAAAACAGACAGAAAGAGATTTTTTAAAAAGCATATATTTTTAACCTGCATAAAGTGAAGCTGCTGTCATAGTTGGATGTAGGTGTCAACTTGACGGTTCAGAGTTTGAGCACTGGGAACCTTTGTAGAGAATTAGTAGATTCAAGCCCCCAGTGAACCTGCAGAACATTGTCTGATTGGCAGGAAGGCCCAGCCCATGGTGGGTGGGACCAGCCCCGAGTGGGTGAGTGAGATGGAGGGTACTGGTCATGGGAGTCGACAGTTTCCTGTATCCTGGGCCAGACATGCTGGTCTGGCAAGTGAGGACTGTCCCTGTCAGCAGCCCTGTAGCTGTGGTGTAGCCAGTCCCCTTAGCCCTAGGTGCTGGTATGTGCTCTCCTGCCAAGCTGGACAAGGAACTATAACCAAAAAAAACACTCCAGAATAAAACCTGCCGTGCATTTATTGGCAACAGCGCAGAGTAACTGCTGCAGTGGCAAAGTCAAGATCCCAACTCAAGTCTGTCTGATTGTGATGCCATGATGTGGCCTCGCCCACTGCCCACCGTCATCTTTGTGGCCCAGTAACAGAGGGTGGGCTGAGTCTTCCCGCGTCAATCAGCCAATGTTCTACTGGCTCGCTCAATAACTTACCTTAACTACGAACTCTTCACAGATGGAACCAAAGCTCAGCCTTCAACTGTCTTTGATATCTATCTATCTAACTAGCAGATACTTGCAGCCCCAGGGCTGAGGAGGTCTCGAAGTCAGGGGGACCCCCCGAGCTCACTGGTCAACCCATCAAGCTGAAGCAGTGAATTACAGGTTCAGTGAGAGACCCTGTCTCAAAACATAAGATGAAGAGATGTTTGCAAAAGACAACCAGTGCTGATCCGCGGTCTCCATGTGTGCGCGCACAATCCAACACACACACACACACAAAAGAAAAGAATAACTGGGCTGGAGAGATGGCTTAAAGGTTAAGACTCTGCCTTGAAAGCAGAAAGACCTGAGTTCAGATCCCAAATTCTACTGTAAAAACACCAGGCAAAAATGGTAATGGCCTGCACTTCTGGCCCTGGAAACCCCAGAGCAAAGCAATAAGGAAGGAGAGCAATCCAGGATGATTCTTGAAGTCACCCTTGGTCCTCCACAGTCACATACAGTGCCCTCTTCTACCTACAAACACACACACACACACACACACACACACACACACACACACACATACACACACACAGAGAATAACTACAAAGAATGAACACAACTCAAGTATGTTTTTAAAAACATGAGTTTCAAGCCTTCTAAAACAGAAAAATAACCTTCCTTAGTCAGCACTCATGTATCCAAGAATCACTGTATTTTTCTAAAAACTGGTAGATAAACAAAGAAATCAAACATTTCATCTGCTTTCCAACTATTCCACAGGGTGACCAAATGTGTGATAAAGTAAAGTTCCTTTTTGTGGAATCATCCCAAGTAGCACAGGAAGAGGGGATGATCGGAGAGCAACACATGGCCAATGGAAGATAGGCAGCAGTTATAAACGGCTCGGAGACCACCAGACTTCCTGTCCTCCTGATGGACACATTTAACACCACTTAGAAACTCTCCTTGCCAAGAAAACCGCGCCCGGATTGGATCAGGCCTTTCAGTATAAATATCAATCTCCTAGAAATAGAGACCACAGCAGAACATATTGTGTGGCATCAGAAGGTGCCGCCAATAAAATCCAAAGTTCTGGAACAGCCTGCTGTTGCTAGGCACTGCTGCATGCATCCTTTGGGTGAAGTCTGAGCTGTGAGCTGCTTCGAAGAGGTCCTTGCTGGGTATTGTTGCAGTAGCCTGCAAGCTCCCATGATCTGAACCTGTCTCCTTCCCTGTCCCGGAGTCTGTCCCAGGGTCTGCTTGGGAGAATCTAAACTAAGAATAGGTAAACAAGAAAACAAAACCATGTTAAGTGAGCTTGCCCTGAGATACGTTCACTATGAAATGTTACTGTGGAAAAACAATAAGATGACACGGGCTGCAGAGTTGACTCAGAGACTGAGGCACCTGCTGCATGACCACAAGGACCTGAGTTCAGATCCCCAGATCGCACATAAAAGAGCATCTGTCATCCAAGCGCATCTAAGAGAAAGGGGAGGTGGAGACCCAGGAATCTCTAGGAGCATGAGGATGAGGACCCGCCTGCCTGGTTGTAGAGCCACAGTGAAGAGACCCTAGCCTCAAACAAGGCAAAAAGATGAGAAACAGACCTGAAGGCTGTCCTCTGCCTTCACATGCACGCCACAGCACATGCACATCATGCTTAAACACACATCACAGATGCATATACATCACACACAGTATACACAGAACCATACATATACACACACATCACACACAAACATCACATATACACTAGACACAGTCATACATTACACACACACATGCACTCACACATCACACATATACACACATAATATATACACATCACATACAGCCATACATTTAGACACCCATAGATCACATACATATATATTATACTCACACACCACATACAATCATACACACATAATCAAGCATATACACACATCACACAAAATCATACACTTACACACACTCACACATCACATGTATACATATACCCACACATTACATACACATAATTATACTTACATCAAACAGTCATACACTATTTACACAAACTCACAAGCACATGTTTATACATCATAGACACATATATACATACATTCACAGATTAATACAGACTCATACACACATATACAATCACACACAGTCATATACCCAGAATCATGCATGTATACACACTCATGCATTACAATCATATGCATACATACACTCACACATCACATTCAGATACACATATACTTCATTCACAGTAATACAAACAATAATAGACACACGCATCACACAAACACATATACACTTATACATGACACACACACATCACAGGCATACACTCACATCTTACACATAGTCGTGCAAATACAATCATATACACATACTCACACACAGACACACATTCACACAGCACACACTCACACATACATCATACACAGACACGCCCATACATTCATATATCACAGACATACACACATACACTCATACATCACATACAATTATACATACATCATACACAAACACACACACTCATGAATCACAGGCACACACACACATACATTACACATCACATACAGTTATACATATATCACACACAGACACACAGATATTCAGACATCACAGGTATATATGCACACTGTCTTATGCGCATAAATACAGAAAAGGCAGCATATAATGAGTATTTACTGTGTATTATACATATATTTATCTCAATATTTGGACTTGCTCTTGTATTTTATATTTGAATAGAGAAATTAAATAACTTGACCAAACTCCAGTAGCTAATAAATGATGAAATCTATTTTGTTGACAAAAGTAATGTTAATAGTGTTACTCTGGGAGAGAGCTGGGGAAAGACATGTATGCATGTGTGTGCACTTGCTGTAATATTTTCACTGGGCAAAACAAACCATATACTCGTAAGTCCTCATTAAAAGCTATGAAAGCGACTTAAACAAGACCTTTAACCCACCCCTAATCCCACCCCAAGGCTCAGGACACGTTGCAGAAGAGGGGGCTGTAAGACTGTTAGAGCTGGAAGTGGGCAGGGGTGTGGCTAGATGCCATCTCCAGGACAAGACGGGATGTTCTATTCAGGAGTTCATGGCAGCTATGTAGATTCCACAAGACCTGCGTGGGAATATTCACCGTGGATGGGGGAAAATCTCAAAAGCCTCTCTGGGAGACTGACAAGGTTTAATGCTGATGGGAAGGAAAAGGAAGATGCTTTCCTCGGTGGTAAACCCACTGACATTTGAGTCATGCACCAGCAAGCACTCGGGCACATGCCATCAAAGGCAACCCAGATGAAACCCAGTGGGCCACACGTGCCAAAAGGCAAGAAAACAGGAGGCAGACAGACAGGGGAAAAAAGGAGCTGAAGACAAAGCCCCTCGCAACACACGTAGGCAGCTGGAGATCAGAAAAGCCAGAGCCAGTGGTGGAAAAGAGACGCGCGCAGCACCGGGCTTTCAGATCCCTGAGAAGTGGGCCAGTCACAGCACGCCCCCCTGAAACAGGAAAGTGAGTGATGCTTGAGATGTGGTGCAGCGAGCACCCAAAACACGCTTCCTGCCCGAGGGCACCTCCATGCTGGACTCGGGAGCTGAGATGACTCATTCTTAGATGCAGTTCATCGGTGGTTTCAGAAAAACCCGAGGGGCCGGCCAGAGAGCTCAGGGGGTAAGGCGATAGCTTCCAAACCTGGTGACCTGAGTCCTCGCTCCAGAACCCCACGTGGTGGAAAAGCATGACTTCTGAAGAAGGTTGTCCTCTGACCTCCACCCAGGTGCCATGCGTGCAGGAGGAGCGCATTCGTTTGTTCTCTCTCTCTCTCTCTCTCTCTCTCTCAAATATTTTTTGAAAAGAGTTTTTAAAAAAACAGGAACATGAAAGTGAGCAGATTTTTGAATTTGCAAAACTTATCAAGGGCTGGAGAGATGGCTCAGGGTTAAGACTATGCCTCACAAACAGAAGGTCCTGAGTTCAGATTCCATGTCCCATGTAAAAAAAAAAAACCAGGCAGAAAGAACGGGTGCCCTAGTGGGCGGAGCCTGGGAAATCCCAGAGCCAAAAAAAAAAAGGGAGGTAGAAGCAATCCAGGATGATTCCCAAAGTCACTGTTGGTCCTCCTCCACAGGAAGACACAGTGTTCTTCTGGTACACACAACACACACACAGACAAATATATAAAGTAAAAAAATACATTAAAAAAAGAATTTGTTAAAAAAACATCAATTGATGTTGATGCCTATCAAAATATAAATAAAAGTATGTTTACCCTCGAAGTTATAATCTCAATTCTTTCATTAATACAATGCATAAAAATGTATATAAGGGGCTGGAGAGGTGGCTCAGGGGTTAAGCCTCTGCCTTGCAGGCGGAAGGTCCTGAGTTCAGGATCCTAGATGCCAGGTGGAAGCGGGGGCGGCCTGCGTTTCTGGTCCTGGTAGGGCGGAGCCTGTGAATCCAGGGCAGAGTAAACAAGGAGAAGGTGGAGGAGTCCATGGTGGTTCCCGAATTCGTCCATGGTTCTACACACACACACACACACACACACACACACACACACACACACACGCACATGCTCACAGTTGAATAAATAATAATAATAATAATAATAATAGCAAGGGGCTTTTTTGAAAAAGGGTAGTTCAAGCTAACCTTAAGCTCACTGTATACTATGGCATGAATGCTCTTTCTCTATCTTTTTATCTTTCCTTCTCTCCCTCTCTCTTTCACAAATAAATAGGATATTTTAATGCTTTATTTATTTTTATATGGTGTGTGTGTGTGTGTGTGTGTGTGTGTGGATCAGAAGGTACTGTGCGTCCCTGTGGAGGACCAAGAGTGACTATGGGAATCATCCTGGGTTGTTTCTACTTCCTATTGCTTTGCTATGGGATTTCTCAGGCTCTGCCTTCCAAAGCCAGAAGTGCAGGCTGCTGCCATTTCCACCTGAAATTTTTACATGTGATCCGGGATCCAAATTCAGGTTCTTCTGCTTTCGAGGCCGAGTCTTAAAATACCTGAGCCATCTCTCCAGTCCAAGATACTTAAAAAAATAAGAAAGAATTCAAAAATAAAATAAGTATGCAACTCAGTCATTTATGGTCAGCTCAACAAAGAGAAGAGGAAGAGGAAGAGAAAGAGGAGGGGGAGAGGAAAAAGTAGAGTAGGAAGAGAAGAAAGAGGAGGGGGAGAAAAAGAAGCAGTCACTAGGCCACGGGTGCATGCTTGTAATCCCAGCACTTGGACAGTTGGGAGGTTGAGGCAGGAGGATTGCCACGAGTTTAAGGCCAGTCTTAGCTATACATTGAGTTCAATCAGCTTGGCCTATATGAGATTCTGTCTCAAAATAAAATAAAAAGAGCAAAGCATGAATCTAAAGAAGCAGAACCGAAGCCATAAGCAGAAGGTATGTGTACCACCTGTTCTTCAGTTAGGACCCTCTGGCTTTGTTTCTGCCTTATTGCTTAATTTCTTTTTGCATAATCAAAGAAGATATCTTTGTAATTCTTTGGCGCCCTCTTTTGGACAACTGGATTATTTCAAGCTGAAATGTGTTGAGCAGATTGAA
Source organism: Typhlomys cinereus (assembly GCA_023101885.1). Taxonomy (NCBI): domain Eukaryota; kingdom Metazoa; phylum Chordata; class Mammalia; order Rodentia; family Platacanthomyidae; genus Typhlomys; species Typhlomys cinereus. The sequence goes on along the minus strand of JALPQD010000024.1, from coordinate 11,574,895 downwards.
ATAGGACACTGCTATTTTTTTGGCGCAGCTATTTTTTATATTAGGTGATTTGACTTATTTTTAGGATAGTTTTAGATTTGCAAAAAAATGGAACAGTTAGCACACAGTTTCCAAATATGCATCTCTCAAACACAGTATCCACTATTAATAGTCTGCCTTGGGGTGGGACACTTGTTAGAGTTAATGAAGCAATGTTAACCATTATTATTGACTATGGTCCATACTTTGAAATAAAGCTATATATTCCCGTGGGTGTGACACATCTCACGTGTGCCCTAAAACTCATTTGTTTCATCTTTCTTACTTCTCCTCAAGCCATGAAGACCTCCAACTTCTTCATTTCCAAAGCACTCCAAAGCACTCCAGAATTTCATATTGTGCAATCACAAGATATGATTACCCGACTGTTGTATTATACCTGACACACGCACTTAAAAGTCCTTTTCATCATAGTGCAAATAGCCAACAAATATATGAAGAAGTGCTCAGTCTCACTTTCCAGCAGAGAAATGCAAGCTAAACTACACTGAAGGGCTATTGAGGTGGCTCCATGGGTAAATGTGCCTGCAGCTAAGCCTAACATCCTGAGTTCAATACCTGAGCCCACATGGTGGAAAGAAAGAACCAACTCCTCTTTTAAAAAATAAAATCTTTTTTAAATTTTATTTTACTTAATGTGTGTTTATGAGAGAGAGAAAGAGAAAGAAAGAAGGGGGGTACTGTGTGTCCCTGTGTAAAACCAAGAGTGACTTCGAGAATCATCCTGGATTGCTTCTACCTCCTTTTTGCTTTGCTCTGGGATTTCCCAGGCTCTGCTTATCAGGGCCGGAAGTTCAGGCTGCCGCTATTTTTCCATTTCTGCCTGGAGTTTATACATGGGACTTGGGATCCGACCGCACAACCTTCTGCTTAACCCCTGAGCCATCTCTCCAGCCCTGAGAGAACCAACTCCTATCAACTGTTCCATGACCTCCATGTGTGCTTTGTGATATGCACACATCTCTACACATGCATATGCACACACACGCACCTACACATACACACATAAAAATAAGTGCACTTTTTTTTAAATAAAAGCTCACCACAGTCGCGTGGCAATCTGTAAGAAAATAAAAAAAACATCAAATGCTGGTGAGGCTGTGGATAAACTGGAAACCCTACACACTGCTGGGGCGGATAGAAGCTAGTCCAGCCACTGCAGAGGTCATATGGTTTCTAACAGACCAAAGGCAGTGCTGCAGTTTGCCCGCATGCTTCTGATAAACTCACAACCAAAGAGCTTAGATGAACAAGGGGGCTTTATTCTTACCCACGATTCTTGGTTCTTAGTCCAGCTTGGCAAGAGAGTCAGGAGCTGAGGGAACTGGCCACACCGTATCCATGGGGATTGCTGAGAGAGGAGCAAACCTCACTAAAACCTCATCTGCCAGAGTGGCAGGTACCAATCTGCTTTCTATCAACAATGAGCAAGACCCCCTCCCTCCCGGCAGCCTCTCTGGTCTTCAGTCCCACAGGACTTGAGCCCTCCTAACACATGCATGTGGGGTGCTGTCTTCATTCCCAAATCCCTGGTGACGTGCATTCTGCATGTTTGCTCAGTTCCTTTGCCATCTGGACACGCTCCACTCCATGTGCTGTCTGCGCAGGTCTCAGCCCATTCTTTTTTAATTGAGCTGTTTAAGTTCTCCGCACATTTAGAAATCCTTCATTGGGGCTGGGTTTGCAAATATTTTCTCTGGGTGTGTTCGTGGCTTCTCCTTTCACTCTTTTCTGGGCGTCTCTAAAGAAATAGCAAGTCCCTGTCCAGTGCGTCAGCTCTCTCCACGGACTGTATGTCTCGAGTTGTCTCGACAGTCTGGGTGCCACAAGCTCACGGAGACTTTCCCCCGAGTACTCTTCCAGAATGTTCGTAGTTTTGAGTTTCACATTAAGTTCTGTCACCAGGTGTTTTGTTTCTTTGCTTTTGTTTTTATTTTGTTTGGGTTTGGTTTTTGCAGGTGTGGGTTTCTACACTGGTGGGGGGGGGTGTAGAAGGTACTGTGTGTCCCTCTGGAGGCCCAAGGGTGACATCAGGAATCATCCTGGATTGCTCTACCTCCCCATTGCTTTGCTTTGGGGTTTCTCTGCCCTCCAGACCTAGAATTGCAGACTGCTGCCATTTCCACCAGCGTTTTTTATGTGGAATCTGGGGATCCAAACTGAGACCCTTTTGCTTGTGAGGCTAAGGTTTTAACCCCTGAGCCATCTCTCCAACCCCTTATTTATATACCTTTCTATATATTTTTAATTTAAAGAGGTGGCTCAGGGGTTAAACCTCTGCCTTGCAGGTGGAAGGTCCTGAGTTCGGATCCTAGACCCCACGTATAGACACTGGGCGGAAGCGGAAGCGGGGGGGGGGGGCTTCTTGTGTTTCTGGTCCTGGTAGGGCGGAGCCTGTGAATCCCAGGGCAGAGTAAACAAGGAGGTGGAGGCGTCCATAGTGATTCCCGAATTCGCCCATGGTTCTACACACACACACACACACACACACACACGCGCGCGCACCTATGCATACACGCACTATTTATTTATTTATTTCTATACTTTTCATTTATATATCTATACATAAATTTTATGTATTTATATGTAACACTGATTTTTATATTCATATATAAATTTGTACGTCTAAAGATGGGGAGAACCAATGATATGCAAGATACTCCACACAAGTTAGGGCTGCAGCAGCCAGAATTGGACTTTGCCTGACCTGCACAATGGCTGACATGTCGACAAACCCCCCAAGTCTAGCACAGATCACAGGGGAGAAGGCTCCAGGCAGTAGGATCTTTAGAGCCAAGGGATGAACAGTCATGATAGAGTTCCCATACTAATGGGAACTATGCCACCGAGGTCTGAACCCTCAAGGGTAGAGGATTCAGAGGAAGGTTTGGCATCACACACAAGGATACTCCAGAGGATGAAGGAATGAAGGGGAGGCACGGGGAGGAGGGGGGGAGGAGAAGGGTGAAAGGAAGGGGGGAAGGGGGGAGAATGAAATGAGGGACAATAATGAGAGGAGGGGGAGGGAGAAGAGGGGATACCTATTGAGTTTGTATGATTAAGAAAAAAATTAATGTGGGAGAAAAAAATTTGATTTACTTATATTCATATATAAATTTGACTTTTATATTCATATATAAATTTGGTTAATGTGTATTTAACTACATGTTTCATCACTTGTGTGCTAATATGTAAATTTATTTTTATTTATATGTGCATTTATTTCCTTTTTCACAGTTCACAACAATGGTTGGCTATATAAATAGATAGGCTACTTGAGACCCCATCTCAAAAAAAAGAAGGGGTGTGGTGGCCACTCAGTGAGTGAAGCTCTTGTTCTGCAAGCGTGGAACCTGGCTTCCATCCCCAGCACCTGTGTAAAACAAATCTGCATACGGGCAGCACTTGCCTGGAGTTTCCCAGAGCTGGGGAAACAGGAGGGTCCTTGGACACTGCTGACCAGCTGCCTATCCGAATCAGGGGGCTCAAGGTTCAGTGAGAGATCCTGTCTCAAAAACTAAGGGGAGAGTGACTGAGGAAAACACCCAAAGTCGGTCTCTAGCCTCCACGTGCACCTGCGCATAGACACGCACACCTACACAAGATCACATGCATGCACATACACACACATGCCGAGGACATGATTGTTGAAAGGAGGTCTTGAAGATGACCCTAATCTATGACTGGTGTCTTTCTAATGACAATCGATTGGGGAGTTATAGAGAGCAAACCATGCATTCACTGAGCTACGGCCATCCGTACATAGCCACGGAGGTGGCCTCCAAAGGCCAAAGTGCAGATACATGGATCTTGGATATTAGCCTCTGAGATTGTGATGCATTTCTGTTATGGGAGTAGTATGAGGTCTTTGCTCTCTGTGGGTTTGGGGAAAGTTTATCTGTCTGTTTGCCTAAGGCTGGGTCTCACTGTGAAACTGGAACTGGCCTGGAATTCCCTGTGTAGACAAGGCTGGTCTAGAACTTTCTGTATAGATCAGGGTGGTTTTCAGTTCTCTATGTAAACTACACTGTCCTAGAACACCCTGCATAGACCAGGCTGGCCTAGAACTCCCTGTGGCTTGGAGCTCTCTGTGTAGACCAAGCTGGCCCTGAATCCCTGTGTAGACAGACAATCCTCCTACCTCTGCCTCCCAGTGTTCACAGGCACCTCCCACCATGAATGGCTTTGGCCTGAGGTGGCTTTCGTTACAGCACCTCTAAACAACAAACACAGATGCCAATCCGAGGACACCTCTGGGACGTCACAACAAGGGCTGCCAACGTGTTCACACACTAAACCTCAAGGCGAAGCCTGTTTTCCCCACGTCTGTGCAGGAACGGCTGGCTGACCATCTTAGCTGGCGCCATGAGATACTGCACAGAGAATTTTAATAGAAGCGTGTCTGCCACCATGGCTTAAGCTGACTGCTGCAGTTTTATAATCATCTAATCATGCCACCATTAAGTCTGCGTCCCTGGGAACAGCTGTGGCACCGTGCTTGGGATTTATGATAGCTCATCACTTCCAAAGTCGCAGGGAGCGGCCCCCCAAATGTTTTAACATAAAGAGGTGCTCTGGCGCCGGGGATATGTGCAGTGGCCGAGCACTTGCTGTGGCTCTTGGTTTCATCCCCAGCATTGCAAAAAGAAAAAAAAAATAGTAGGTAGAGATTATATTCAGGAAGCTTGATGATGACATTCTAGAAACTTCCTGAGAAAGACATAGGCATGACAGAGCTCTCCTTGCAGTTGGAAGACTCCGACCCTTCTCCAGGCTCAGACTCCTAACTGAAGGGAAGTTGAGGGTCTCATTTGGCAAGGAGGGCCAGTTTTCTGGTGTGAAACATGAGGACCAGGCACCAACCAAGCTCTAAAGCTGTAGTTTCCAAAATTATAAATTGTAAATGTCGAAGGAGAGTTGGCACATGGCAGCTCAGGACCATGGGAGGCAGAGGCAGGAGGAGAAAGAAAGAGAGAAAGAAAGAGAAAGAGAGAAGGAAAGAGAGAAGAGAGAAAGAAGAGAGAGAGAAAAAGAATGAGAAAAAAAGAGAGAAAGGGTGAAGGAACACAAGGAAAATGTCTATGAGCGTTGACTTAAAAGCTTGTCAGTCCACGCATCAAACTGCCTTTCAAACAACTATCATTACACCCACAGATTGGAGGAGCTCTCAGTACTCAGCCTAGAAGCTTCTCTCTGTGACAGAAAGTGTTTACTACAGAAAAATCACTACCAATCAAAGTGCAGAAATGAAGTGACTACAGACTGCTCGGCCCTTAACAGGACATCTAAGCCACCCACCCCACCCCAAGGCCCAGGGAACACCACTGAGGGAGCCGTAAGATTGTAAGGGCCTGAAGTAGAATGGGGCATGGTAAGGCATGATCCTCTGAACATGACAGAACTGTTGCACCCATGAATTCGCTGCAGCTGTGTACATTTCCACGAGTCCTGCCCAGGATTTGTCCTGTCAGAAGCTCATGGAAGGGGAATGATCTCAAGAGGATCCACACCTCCCTGACAGAATGATAAGGGCTAAAACTGATGGGGAGGAAATAGAAGATGCTTTCCTCAGTGGTATATAACTACGGATACACCTACTGATACATCCACTGATAAACCCACTGATACACCCACTGATACACTTACTGATATAACCACTGATACAACCACTAATACAGCCACTGATACACCTACTGATATAACCACTGATACACCCACTGATACACCCACTGATATACCCACTGATACACCCACTGATACACCCACTGATACTCCCACTGATAAACCTACTGATACGCCCACTGATAAACCCCCTGATACACCTACTGATACACCCACTGTTACACCCACTGATAAACCTACTGATATATCCACTGATATACCCACCAATAAACCCACTGATATACCCACTGATACACCCACTGATAAACCCACTAATACATCCACTGATACATCTACTGATATATCCACTGATACACCCACTGATACATGATTCATGCTTCAGCAAGTGCTCAGGCATATGTCATCAAAGGCAAATCAATGAAACCCAGTGGGCTACACATCCAAAAAGATTTAAAATAGGAAGGAGATTGACAGGAAAGAAGAAGGGTTGTAAGGGGAAGGGGGGGAAGGATTGAGAATTAAAGTGTGAAAATATCTTAAATTTATAATGTTCATGTATAAAACACTAAAAGAATAAAGAAAGTAGGGAAGGAAAGCTTGTCACTTTTCACACAGACAGGATTGGACCAAAGGCGAAGGGGACCCCAGAGACACCATCCATCCCACCACGATAAGAAGATGGTAGAGAAAGTTCCAGAGAAGAATAGCCACAGGTTTAATAGCCTTAAAAACAGCCTTTAAAAGTTATTTTTAGAAGCACTTATTCAACATAAAGGACCAAAAGTCATCATAGAAACACAATACCTCTATTTGGTGGCACATGCCTGTCATCCCAGCACTTGGGATATGGAGACAGGAGGATCATGAGTTCAAGGTCATCCTCAGCTACATAGCAAGTTTGAAGCCACCCTGGGCTACATGAGACCCTATCAGAGGAGGAGGATGAGGAAGAGGAGGAGGAGGAGGGAAAAATAAAAAATAGAAAGTCTTGCTGTGTTTTAACCATCCGCCACTGTCTATTTTGCCAAGAACAACCTGAGAACTGGTCCATGCATGTTAGTGCTGGAGAGAGCCAAGGAAACCTTCTAGAATAGAAGAAGAGCTGCTGGACATGGGGTTGTGGGACATTTTTTTCCTGGGGAGACACCATACAACTGTCCTGCCATCTCAGAGGGGAACTCCACAACAGACTAAATTCACGACTGCCAAGGTCTGACTTGACCAAGCAATGAATTTATTGCGGTTACTTACAGAAGCAGGAGTAAGGGTTACTTACAAGAACAGGGACAATTCAAAGGCTGCTGCATCACCAGAAAGCCCAGCACAGCACAGCCCACAGCTTCCCCTGGGCTGCACAGATGGAATCTCCTTCAGGTAGCCTTCCTAGATATTCTAGGGCCTCCCAGAGTTCAAGGCCCCAAGGGCATGTGATGAAGGCAGAATATGTACAACGGCTGGAAGGTGTTTCAAGCCAGACCAGGGACCCAAGTGAGGCTCCAACGACCCTCTCCACTTGCTCCATCTCTGATGGTCTTGGACAAAAATGGCAGCCGTTCGTTCAGAGAAGAACACCCTACAACAGATGGTCAGTCAGTGAAGTGTTTGCCATCTAGAACCAGCACCTCATCTCCAAGAGCCCACGTTTAAAAAAAAAAAATCAAGGAATGGGACTGGGGAAATGGCTCAGGGGTTAAAGGCTTTGCCTCACAAGCAAAAAGACCTGAATTCAGATCCCAGATCTCATGTAAAAATGCCAGGCAGATATGGCAGCGACCTGCAATCCAGCCCTGGAAGGCAGAGCCTGGGAAACCCCAGAGCAAAGTAATAAGGAGGAAGAGCAATGTAGAATGATGCCCAATGTCACCTTTGGAATTCCACAGGCACATACACTCTAATGTCCTCTTGTACACATGCCCATACTCACATGTACACCCCCCACATGCAAAACACATACACATGTGCACACGAATAACAGAGCCAGGCATAGGGGAGGGGGAGAGAGAGAGAAAGAGAGAGAAATGGGAGAAAGTACTATAAGTCATGTCTTTAATAACAGGAAATATCCAGAACTTCCGATTAGAAGTTCAATTAAAAAACTGAAGAAGGAGTTGGAGAGATGATTCAGGCATTAAGCCTATGCCTTCCAAGTAGAAGGTCCTGAGTTCAGATCTAGGTAAAAACACCAGGTAGAAATAGCAGTCGCTTATACTTTCAGCCCTGGAAGGCAGAGCCTGGGAAACTTAGAGCAAAGCGAAGAGGAGGTAGAACAATCCAGAGTGTGGAGTCACCCTTAACCTCCACAGGCACACACAGTACCCTCTGATACACACGGACACATACCAGAGCACAGACATAGTACACACATGCAAAAATAAAATAAAAATAAAGAGCTACTTTTTAAAAAATGAAGAAGGCCAAGGAGATGGTTCTAGAACACTTGTGTTGCAATTCATCTGCATGTTGCTGATAAAATCACCATCAAATGACTTAAGGGAACAAGGGGTTTATTCTCTTACCATAGTCCACTTGCAGTTCTTAGTCCAACTTGACGGGAGAGCATGTATCAACACCAGGGCCAAGGGAAACGGCTACACCATCTCCACATAACAGCTGGGAGAGGGACGATCCTTACGTGCCAGACCAGCATGTCTGGCTAAGTGTACAGAAGGATGCCAACTTCCTTAACCAGCTCTTTATTTTATTCACCTGTCCAAGGCCTAGTTCCACCTACCATGAGTTGGGCCTTCCCCATCGACAAGACAATCTCCTGCAGGTTTGCTCTGGGCTTAACTCAATTACTAATTCTCAACAAATGTGCCCAGAGATCAAACCTCAGCTATCAAATTGACACCTGCGCCTAACTATGACAACTTGCCACACAAGCAAAGGAACCGGACTTCAGATTCCCAGATCCCACATGAAGTGATGGTATCATTCAGGTGGAGCCTGAACCAGTCAGCTGGCCAGGATAGCCAACAAGCTATCAAGCCAACAAGCTCGGGATTTAATTAGAGATCTTGTTTCAAAATAATAAGGTAGAAGAAGAATCAAGGATGATTTCCAGTGTCAACCTCAGACCTACACACACACACACACACACACACACACACACACACACACCCATACCCATGGAAGTATAAAATAACGAGCATTGGCAAGGTGGCAGAACCTTAAGACCTTGTGTATTGCTGGTGGTGATTCGAGACTCTTCAGAGGCTGTGGAAAACAGCACGGCTCTTCCTAAAAGTTAGCCGTGGAGTTACCATGCGAGTCCACAATTCCATTCCAAAGTATATGCTCAAGAGAAATGAGAGCATACGTTTGACCCACACTTGTGCAACAATGTCCATGGCCGCATTATTCATAAGAACCAAGAGTGGGACACAAATGCTTTCAGATGCTGAATGGATAATTGAATGTGCTACATTCAGGTTATGGGACAGAGAAACCCTTGAGATCATTATGCTAAAGAAAACATCAGACACAAAAGAAATGTGTGTGACTCTGCTTATGTAAATGTTCTGAACAGATGAATGCATATAAACAGGGACAGTGGTGATTTCCCCATTTTTGTGGATTTTTAAAATGTTTTAGCCATTTGCTTATTAAAGAAAGAGAGAGGGGTATGCATACATGTATACCATGGCACGTGGGTGAAGGTCATGGCACGTGGGTGGAGGTCAGAGGACAACTTTCAGAAGTCAGTTCTCTTTTCCCGTCCGTATGGGCTTCCAGGAATTGAACTCAGGTCGCCAGACTCGAGAACAAGACCCTCGTTCAGTGAAGTATCTCAACAGCCCTAGAGATTCCCCCTTTGAGAGAAGGAAAAGATTCTGGAATTTGATAGTTACGATGGTTACATATCCTTTCAGAAATGTGTCTGGCAAGATAGCTCAGCAGTTAAGGGCTTGCTCACAAACCTGGCGACCTGAGTTTAATTCCCAGAAGTCCATGCGGTAGGAGAGAACTGACTTGCAAAACATTGTCTTCTGACCTTCACCTACATGTGCCATGGCATATCTGTACTTCTCTCTCTCTCTCTCTCTCTCTCTCTCTCTCTCTCTCACATTCTCAAATAAGTAGGTAAATAAAACCTTTCAGGGTTGGAGAGATGATTCAGGGGTTAAGACTCAAAAGCAGAAGGACCTGAACTCAGACCCCAGATCCCACATAAAAATGCCAGGTAGAAATGGTGACAGTCTGCACTTCTAACTCTGGAAGGTGGAGCCTGGGAAATCTCAAAGCAAAGCAAAAAGGAGGTAGAAGCAAGAAGCACTCTAAGATGACTCCTGAAGTTACCCTTGGGCCTCCACAGGCACATACAATGCCCTCTGATACACACACACACACACACACACACACACACACACACACAGAGTAAATAAATAAAAATAAAATATTTTTAAAAAGCTTTCAGAAATGTTACAAATGGCTAAATTATATACTGTAAAAATGGTGAGTTGGCATATAAACTGCATCTCACTTTAAAAGTGTATGCAATTAAATCAACTATTGCTACTAATTCTACGAGTCTGGCCTTAAAAGCACAGGCCAGAATCAGTAAGAATGAGAGAAACCCGCAGTGCAGCGCCTCTGACTTTGACACACAGTCTCCATCTTTCAACCGTCCAGTGGTGTTGCCGACAAAGCGTTTTCATTTTAAGCCTCATAATGAGCCGGTCCATTGTTGTCCTCGTTCCTCACCTGACAGGTGAGGATTTTATTTTATTTCCACAACACGGTGAATTTTGATAGATCACAGTAATTTCGATCCATGCGGATCTTTCAACTGTAGGAGTGAATTAGAAAGATATTTTTATATCGCCTATTTGAGATAACAGGTCTTCGCACCATGCTGCAGGCAAAACACATCAAAAGAATGAACTTGAAGGTTAAGTTTCTTTTTTAGATCTCAGTTTTTATAACATCACAAAAATTTGTGCCTAAAAGCAGTCGGATTATTCAACGGTAAGATAGTCTATCTTCACCCATCTTTTGCCCGAGGGAAAGAGCAAAGTCCGTGCAAGAGCACCGTGCAGGAGAGCACCCGGCAGGACAATGCCATGCAGGGCAGAACCGTGCAGGTGAGGAACGTTCATCTTCTCATGATGCCCCACTAAGTCTCCAGTCTCTGAACACGACCACGCCAGGGACCTGCAAGAGAACCCGCAAGTAGAAGCAACACAAAGAGACTCTTGCTGTGTGGGAGTCTCCCGTGGAAAGAAGCCGCGTCACACACTTATCCCTAAGTTATCCTCTCAATGTGACTCTGTGACTTGGCCTCGGTGGCTTTTGACCCCAGCTCAATGTGTTTCCTAACTTACCTTGTGCATATTCTCATCCCTGTGCGGAAAGGAAATTGCTGTGATTTTGAAACTTTGATGGAGGGGGTCGCCCAGCTCTTTGGTTTTTTTGTGCCGTTTTTTTTCTTGGGCAGTGTCTCCCCTCAGTACAAGGACGTGTCTTGGAGTAAAGCACTATGTGCTGAACTACTCAGATATCCTCACTTGCAGATAATCTCAGATGTAAGGGAATCAAGTCAGTGACATCTTACCTGGAGTGAACACCGCTGACCTGACTGTGTGCGTGTGCGTGCGTGCGTGCGTGCGTGCGTGCGTGCGTGCGTGCATGCGTGCGTGCGTGCGTGTGTGTGTACACAAGAGGGACTTGTGTGCCTGTGGAGGCCCAAGGGTGACTTTGGGAATCATCCTGGATTGCTTCTACCTCCTTTTTGCTTCCCCTTGGGGTTTCCCAGGCTCTGCCTTCCAGAATCGGAAGTGCAGTCTGCTGCCATTTCCACCCTGTGTTTTTATGCAGGATCTAGGATCTGAACTCAGGGCCTTTTGCTTTCGAGGCAAAGGCTTTACTCCTGAGCCATCTCTCCAGCCAGACCCCTAGCATCTTACCCAGAAGTTATGCCATGGCCAGTTTGTATTTGACCAGGTTTTTCTTGGTTTTGACCTGGTCAGCACAGGGCCTCACCCTGGCCACACAATCCAAGCCCCCTGGGACTGCGGTGTGGTCTAATGAATCTTCAGTGCTATTTGTGTTTCTCTCTCTCTCTCTCTCTCTGTTTGTGTGTGTGTGTGTGTGTGTGTGTATGTCCCTAAATAAGGTCTCTTATGACCAGGCCTAGCCTGGAACTCAGTACTAACCAAGGATGACCGAGAATTTCTAATCCCCCTGCCTCCACTCCCACCACCCACGTTCTGGGGTTATAGGCATGAGTCACTGTGCCTGACTTTGCTTCTTGCTATCAGTGTAATGAGGGGCATGACATCAGGTTCTCCTGTGAGCAGTCATTTAATCACATCAATGGTTTCGCATTGATCATTCAGGTTGTGCTGGGCCCTGTTTGAGCACTTTCAACACAATGAGGCCAGAGACATAACTCAGTGGTAGAGTGCTGGTCTAGCATATTCAAGGCCTTGGATTGAATCCAAGAGGGGAGGGGAGGGAAGAGGAGGAAGGAGGGGAAAGAAGGGGAAGAGGGGAAGAAGGAAAGGAGGGAGAGAGGGAGGGAGGGTGGAAGGGAGGGAGGGAAGGAGGGAGGGAGGCTCAGTCTCCAATCCCAAGCAGTTGTACATTTTTGTGAAGGCAAACAGAAAACAAAGATAATATGAACTGCTAACAGGGCCCAAGAAGGAGCCTGGGCTATGCCACTGAGTCCTGAATCCTCACCAGGGTGGAGGACTCAGAAGGAGGTTCTGGCTCCACATAAAAGGATGCTTCAGGGGATGGGAAGGAGGAAAGGGGAGGTACCGGGAGAGGGGACGGGAGGGAGGGGGGTAAAAGGAAAGTGCAGTGGGTGACCACAGGAGAAGGGAGGGAGGAGGAGAGAGGATGGGGGTGCCTATTGATCTTGTATGATTAGTTTATTTACTTCTAATAAATCAAAAAAAGAAGAAGATAACATGAGCATATTAGGTCATTTCAGATGCCGCCAAATGCTATCAAGACAATGCAGTTGAAAATGAGCCAGGAAGAGAAACAGGGCCATTTCTTCTTGCAGGTTCACTGGGGCACAGAGAAAGCAGCCACCCCTCGGGCAGTCCACTATCTCCAGAAACCTGTGAAGCTACCATACTGAGGTCTGAGAGAACATGAAATATTCCAGTCACTTTACTGGGAATCTTCTATCAAAAAAAAAAAAAAAAAAAGGCCCCCATTATACTCGGTGAGCTTTCCCTCCACTCCTGCTAGCTCCGTCACATGGCGGGCTTCACAGGCGGTGGGCTGATGTAGTTTCTTTTCATGTTGCTGCAATAAATACTTGACCCCAGCAATTTGGAAATGCAGCTCCTACCCTCCCCCTTTATACAGCCATGGACCACCTGTCTAGGGAGCCATCCCACTCTCAGGGAGCTGCAGCTCCATACACTGATGCCACCAAGACATGCCCAGAGGCCAACCTTACGCAAGAACGTGTGTGCCCAGCCACATGACTCCTGGGTCTCAGGTTATGGTGGCCACGACCCTACCCCGTCAGCTGCACACTGGCCACAGACACTTCACCATAAAGACTTAACTTCAGAATCTGCCGGAAGACAGAATTCAAAGAACTGTGGTTCCACCAAGATTTCACTGCAAGGCCGATCAACATCTTCACACCAGACAGGAGAAAGGGGTCCCAGATCAAATGCAGTGGGTCCCGATTGGGATCATTCATAACCGCTACTCCAAAGACATCTATTTAATACTAGAAGAGACGGGCTTTCTCTGAGTGTTTTTATGTAATTTGTAAATTCCTGGAAGGCAAGGGAAGAACAGTCACTTGCAGGGCATTCTGGGGCCAGAAACCCTAGCACTCAGGAGGCTGAGGCAGGAGGATCACCATAACTGCTGTGAAAGGAAGGGAAGAAAAGGTCAGGGGAGGGGAAGGGAGAAGAGGGGAGGGGAGGGAAGGGGAGGGAAGAAGGAAGGAAGGAAGGAAGGAAGGAGGGAAGAAGGAAGGAAGAAGGGAAGAAGGAAGGAAGGAGGGAAGAAGGAAGGAGGGAAGGAGGGAAGAAGGAAGGAAGGAGGGAAGAAGGAAGGAGGGAAGGAGGAAGGAAGGAAGGAGGAAGTGAGATGAAGGAAGAGGAGGAGGACAGTTGAGAAAGAGGAGGGGAAGAGAGGAGGGAAGGAGAGGGAGAGGAGGGAGAGGACGAAGGGGAGTAAGGGGAGAGAGGGGAGAGAGGGGAGGGAGGGGAGGGAGGGGAGGGAGGGGAAGAGCTCCCTGTGAAGTGTTCATCTGGCTGCGAAAGGCTCTGGGTTCCAGTTTCAGCACTAGAAGAGCAACAACGGCAACAGATAATTTTGAGATTTTAGCCACAAAGCCATGTGAACAGCGTCTATGGCTTCACCGAAGATGGTCTCTGAGTCTCCGCTGGGTACAAAGCATCGTTCAACCCTTCCTGCGGGCTGGAGGGCCTGGCTCAGCGGTTAAAGCCTGAGACTCAGGTCTCACAAGCAAATGGACCTGAGTTCAGATCCCAGGTCCTATATAAACAAGGCTTGGTAGAAAGCTATAATTCTGGTCCTGGAAGACAGAGCCTGGAAACCCCAGAGCAAAGCCATAAAGAAGCAGAGCCATCCAGGATGATTCCTGAAGTCACCCTTGGGCCTCCACAGGAGCCACACACACACTCAAGTGCTCTCTTGTAAATATGCACACACACACACACACACACACACACACACACAGAAAGGGAGACACACACAGACACACACAATCCTTCCTATGGAGGCTGAGGCCCTCCACATACAGCCCTCCACAGTACAGCCCTGAGAATTTTTCTATCCCAACTTCCTGCAGCTCTTCATGACTCATTCTTTCCTGATACCAATGTACATATAGTGATCACTACATTATATTTTTAATGTTTTGAATATTTTACTTATTATCTTATTTAAGAGAGCAGGAGAAAGAGAGAGAAGGTACAGCATGCATGCCATAGGCGACAGGTGGAGACCAGAAGACAGCTGTCAGCAGCCAGTCCTCTCCTTCCACCATGTGGGCTTCCAGGGATCCAACTCTGGTCACCAGTTTTTTGAGCAGGCTCCTTATCCATTGAGCTATGTCGCCAGGCTCAGTAATATAGATAGATAGATAGATAGATAGATAGATAGATAGATAGATAGATAGATAGATAGATAGATAGACAAGACAGATAGATAGAGTGATTGATAGAGAGATAGAGTGATAGATAGAGTGATAGTGTGATAATTAATCCTGGGTGTCAACTTGACACACTTAGCATTAACTAAGATCAGCTGAGCCGACCTGAAAAGATTATCTGAATAATACAAAGATCAGTCCTAGATCAAATCGGAACCTTCCCAGATCTCATTGGAACTTCCCAGTAGTGGACTAGATAAAAGGAACAAAAGAAAAAGAGAGACTCCAGGAATCCTCCAGCCATATGGATGTCTGCCGTAACTTAGCCTACAGCTTCAGCCACCAGCCATGTCACCTTGGCCATGAAAGTCTGTTTTTCCCCTGGAACTGTAAGTTGAATAAATCTCCCTTTCTCCCTTAAGGTGTTCAACTTTGAGCACTCTCTCACAGCAATAGTTGAGAGTAACCATTGTTTACTCTGCCCAGGGATTCACAGGCTCTGCCCTACCAGGACCAGAAGCGCAGGCCGCCCCAGCTTCATCCCGGCATCTATACGTGGGGTCTAGGACCCGAACTCAGGACCTTCCGCCTGCAAGGCAGAGGCTTAACCCCTGAGCCACCTCTCCAGCCCCAGATATGTATTTTTTAAGGTATGGGATCTCGCTATTTCTCCTAACCAGGCTGGCTTCAAATTCCTGCGCTCTGCCACAGAAGCCTGAACTCCACTAGAACAGATGATCCAGAGGGAAATCCTAGACTCTTAGAAGCTGATGGACAGGAGGGTGGGAGGGTGGGACAGGAAGGGAGAGGATGGAGGGAGGGAGAAAAAGAGGGAGGAAAAAAGGGAAGAAAAGAGGAAGGAAAGAAAGGAGGGAAGGAGGGGGAAGGAAGGGGAGGGAGAGGGGTAGGGATACCCACTCATTGTGCGTGATAATTTTATTTAATAATAAGATTAAATTAAATTTTTAAAATGCTAAAAAAAATCCTGGGCTCAAGCAATCTTCCTGCCCCAGCCTGGGCGGCAGCTAACACCACAGCAACCTGCGACCACCCACCCTACCAAGACTCCTGTGTGCCACATGCATTGTTAGGAAAGGACGTTTCTCATATTACAGCAGAGAAAATAGGCCTCCATCAAGGACTCAAATAAGTAATGAGACATCTGATTAAGTTCACAGACTTTCGTTCCTGATCATTTACTACTGAGGGGGTATGATCTCACCAGAAGAGGAGGGCATATAGTCTGGCAGATAAAAAGTAACCATTTTGCAAATGGGTGATAGACCCCTCCCTCACTGTGGTTTCCCACTTTTATTACATCTACCTTTGAATGTGCTTTTATTACAAGACTCTAGTTTAACAGCTTTTTGTCTCTGGCCAGGGGATGACATACAATGCCTCATCAGGATGGAGTGAAGGGCATTGCAGGAGCAGCAAAACTGCAAAAGAAAATCAACAAACCACAATCCAGAACTTCAGAGACTCTATATCAACCACCTAGAACTAGGCCAGCCTAATCTCTCCCCATCCTGAAGCTCAGGGACATTTGCGGAAGAGGGGGCGGTAAGAGTGTAAGAGCAAAAGGATGGGAGGAGCAATGATATGCAAGATACTCCATACAAGTTAGGGCTGAAGCAATCATAATTGGACTTTACATGCCCTGCGCATTGTCCAACACACTATTGATCTTACAAAGTCTAGCATCAGCTAAAGGCACCAAGATCCTTGAGGCAAGGGATTGGCAGCCACAGCAGTGTTCCTATACCTAAGGGAAACACGGGAAAGGGTTCAGGGAAAGGCCACTGGGTCCTTGTACGTCATCGGAGAGGAGGGCCCAGAGGAAAATCAGGCATGCACAAGAAAGGACTCTCTGGGAATTGGGGCGGGAGGCACTGGGGGATGGGGAGGGAGGGGGGCGGGGAGGGGAGCAGGGGGTACTGGGGGGGAGGAGGAGGGAGGGAGGGAACTGGTGTACCTATTAAGTTTGTATGAGCTGAAATAATAATAAAAAATGTATTAATAATAAAAAAAGGAAAGGACGTTTCACTTCCTGGTCTTGGCTAAGAGCAAATGCAGGAAGGGACGGTTATCTGTCCCTTTCCTTAAGGGAAAAATGTCCTGCAGACCTTGCCTCGTGGTTACTCACTGTCTGCAGCTTCCAGGCACCCCCAGATAGATTTAGAGAGGATGTCCCACCGATGTTAGGCAGTGCCCTGCGAGAAGATCTGCTCGGAGCATGGAAACTCGATCATTTCTACTACTGAAACCTAACGAGGCACCGGCCATACATCATCTCCATCCACAGTGTATATTATTTTAGGCAAAACATCTTTATAAATCTCGCGCTGACATTAAAATCCCACAGACGTAGCAATAAAAATAGGACTCGGTGAAACCGACTGGTGTACCAGACCAGTGCCAAATACATCATTTCCTGGGCAGCATCTCTTAACGCAGAAAGAAATGCTTTGGGAGCCTTGCTCCTCCTCCGAAAAGCATCTCATCGCAGTGGGCTGTGTCACCCTGCCACCTAGTGGTGAGATTCATAGGTGGTGGGATTGATAAGAAAACTGAAATAAAACTTTAACTTTTTGGCTTGGTGGAATAAAGAGGACCAGATTATATTCCACCAGAAAAAAAAAAAACAGTCAAAATATATGTCTCAGTGGTTTTCAGGACACTGACACCAGGTAATAAAAGACAGTGGTTTTCAGGAGGTGCAAGGGAGACAGAGTCTTAGATTCCTATTCCAGTTGCAGGAAGATTGGTTTGTTCCAGGATTTCAGATTACTGTTGGCCAAGAGAGAATTGTCTCCTAGCAGGACCTG
This sequence comes from Typhlomys cinereus, assembly GCA_023101885.1. Lineage (NCBI taxonomy): Eukaryota > Metazoa > Chordata > Mammalia > Rodentia > Platacanthomyidae > Typhlomys > Typhlomys cinereus. The sequence goes on along the minus strand of JALPQD010000024.1, from coordinate 11,557,309 downwards.
AACGACGGGACCAGGAATCACCACATTCACAGCAAGAGAGGATGGGTTAAAAAAAAAAGAAAGCCTTCTTGCTTGCCTGCTTATAACAGTGCCCACCTGCGCAGGTAATGATCCCACCCACTATGTGCTTGTTTTAATGATAAAATGTCAATTAGCACCCGAAACTAACTGCCACAGAAGTAAGGGGGATGGATGTGATCAAAGTGGTTTCCATGTGTAACTGAATACAGGGATGTAGCTCAGTGACTGTCAACCATCACACAAGCCCCGGATTCTAATACCAGCACTGCAAAAAAAAAAAAAACCTCATAATTAAACCCATTATTTTATAAAATTAATATGTGATAATTGCTTTTTATATTTATATATATTGAGAGAGAGAGACTGAGAAGATGGATGGCAAGCTGCAGCCATTTCCACCTGGCATTTTTACATGGGACCTAGGATCCGAACTCAGGACCTTCTGCTTGAGAGGCAGTCTTAACCCCTGAGCCATCTCTCCAGCCCAATGCTAATTATTTCTAAAGACATTGCTGATGTGAACAGAAATAAGGTTAAGTCTTGCAGTTGTCCACAGATATACCAGGGCACTAGCTGTGAGGGGTTTTTTTAATATATGCTTTCCTGTGTTCTCCATCTCTTGTTCCATACCTTGCTGTATATGTTCCACCCCTAGGCAGTTTATATGTGTAAGACCAGCATACACCTGTAATCCCAGTACTCAGAAGACAGAGGCAAGAGGATTGCCTATGAGTTCATGGTCAGCCTGGTCCACATAGTGAGGTCCATGCCAGCCACATCTATGTAACAAGATCCTGTCTGAAACAAATAAACTAGGTTCTATCCTCTAGAATCTTAAAAAAAAAATCTGGGGCTGGAAAGATGGCTCAGGGGTTAAGACTCTGCCTTGCAAGCAGAAGGTACTAAGTGCAGATCCCAGTCCATGGGGGGGGACATCAAGCAGAAATAGCACGATCTATACTTCTGGCCCAGGGCAAAGCAAGAAGGAGATAAAGCAATCCAGGATGATTCCCAAAGGCACCTTTGGTCTTCCACAGGGACACACAGTGTCCTCTTTCTCTCTCTCTTTCTCTTTCTCTCTCTCTCTCTCTCTCTCTCTCTCTCTCTCTCTCTCTCTCTCTCTCTCACGCACACACACACACACACACACACACACACACAGAGAAATACCCACCTGCACGTGGGCCAGGGATATGGTTGAGTGTGTAAAGTTACTGGTTGCAGAAGTGTGAAGACCCAAGTTTGTATCCACAGAACATGTGAAGGCCAGGCATGGTTGTGGGTGCTTGTAACCCCAACACTGGGGGTTGGGGCAGAGACAGCAGAATCTCCAGGCCTCTCTGGCCTGCCAGTCTACTCAAAACAGGGAGTTCCAGGTTCAGTGAGAGACCCTATCTCAAAAACTAATGTGGTGAGTGTGGAGAGGAGTTGCTACATAGAAGCCAAAGCCACGTCAGTAAAGATACAGTGAGGATTCGCTACTGAGCAAAGCCTACCTGCCTCAAACAGAGGAAGTGATCATTGGGCAAGTGCGATAAGAATTGGTCACACTTGGATTCAGCTTCCCTTCAGAAGACATTGCACGCTGCATAGAAATGCACAGCCTCTTCCCACATCCTTGCAACGTTATTATTTAGTTTGCCTATAAATAGACATACCTGGGGCCAAGCTGTGCTACTGAGTATCCATCCAAGCCGGTGAGACACCCAGATTCCAGCCTTCCTGTATGTGTCTTGTCTTTTTCTCATTTGTGTGTCTCTCCAACAGAGGGACACTATGCAGGCTGCCAAAGTACAGAGATAGAGGAAGACACCTGAACTTAACTTCTAACTCCACAGGAACACACTCATGTGTGCATTACACACACACACACACACACACACACACACACACACACACACACACATAAGGATATCTTTAAAAATTTAAGGAGATAAGCAACAATTGAGGCAAACAAAAGACTAGAAAGGCCCCAGGTTCTCATATTCCTGGATTCTAACTAGTTCACTCTCCATCTACCCACTTGCCCAAAATAATGGTCCCTCCCCCCACTGGATCTTCCCACTTCAATTAGAAGATCTCCTACAGACTTGCTCAGGGCCTTGCTAAACCATTCTTCATAAGTGTGTCAATTGTCAAGTTGACACATGTAACTATCTTCTCAACACATGAACATGTGATGCTAGCAGTCTGGCAGCACTGAGTTGGAAGCATGTGTGGCAGAAATATGATACTGGTAATTGCTCCATGCTGAAGCCTCTTGCAAGCTAAAGACTCCTGAAGAGGTCTGTGGTGTACACAGTCTCCAATAACACAGAAAGACCCCAGCCCCAGACAGTGCCCCTGGGTTCGCCAATGAAGACGATGGAAGGAACCAGCCTCTGCCGCCATCTTCCCATGCCGTCCCCAGGGTCCTGATCGATGTTCTTGTATCCACCACACTGACAAGAGATGCAAAGACTTCAAAGCAAGTGTCTGGTTTCACTTTTTACCATTTTATTAATGAGAGAGAGAGAGAAAGAGACTCACACAAGAATGCCATGAGCCATGGATGGAGGTCAAAGGACAACTTCCGGAAGTCAGTTCTTTCCTTCCACCATGTGGGCTTCGGGGGATCGAACTCAGGTCGACAGGTTTGCGAGCAGGCTCCTTACTCGCTGAGCCATCTCACCAGTGCCACTGTCTGGTTTCTAACTGCGACAAGGAAGCAGGGGGGCCATGGGTAGAGCTGGAGACAGGGCTGAGACCCTCGTGGGCAGGCTAAACGCACTTGGCGCAATCAGCCCCAGATGTAACCTGCAATGCAGAGGTCTAGAAAAATGGCAGAATCATCAGCTCCCACTGCATCCATTGACTTCCCTGAACTGTCATCTTCGGCTGGCATTTTGGGAACAAGACGGACATACAAGAAGGAGTGGAGGGGAGATGCTTTCTCTGGAGATGCAAAACCAACGTGGGGCTGGGGAGATGGCTCAGGAGTCTTTGCCTTTCAAGCAAAAGGACCTGAATTCAAATTCTCTGATCCCACATAAAAACAGGGTGGAAATGGCAGTGCTCTGCACTTCCAGCCCTGGAAGGCAAAGTCTGGGAAAGAACAAAGCAATAAGGAGGTAGAGCGATCCAGGAGGATTTCCAGTGTCACCCCTGGATCTCTACAGACATACATGCTCAAGTGCCCTCTTGTATACACACACATACACACGTGCACAAATGCACAAAAAAAGTGAAATAAAAGGACTCGGAGTAAAGGGATTGGCAGACAGAACTAAGAACAGTTTCATGACATCAAGATAGCGTTTTTTCTTTGGAAAGAGCCCTAAGGCTCATTCATTCTTAGCAGCTCTCAGGATGATACTGTTGTGTTTACTTTGTAAAATTGAGTTAAGGGAGAAAGTAATGGAATCTCATTGTAACTGTCCTTTATGATTTATACAGAAAGCCTGATTCTCCTGTACCGCCTGCTCCCACACTGAGCGCTCACAGATTCAGTTTTGTTTATGTTAGCCACAGTGTAGCATGTAAACGACCACTTGTAATAAGCAAGAACATATTGTGATGTGCTCACACTCTGGCCTGTAACTCACTACTGTTACATAAGATTGCTGGAGGCTAGGGATGTAGCTCCATTGGTAGAGTACATGGTAGAGTTCCTACCGTGCAGGAAGCCCTGGGTGTGATGTCAGGTAACACATCGACTGAGCACAGTGGCACATGTCTATAATACCAGCATTGGGAGTAGAAACAGAAAGATCGGGAGTCCAAAGTCATCCTTAGCTACTTAGGGGATCTGAGGCAGGATCCTGTCTCAAAAAATAAATAAATAGAATCAGCTAGACAGTTCAGTGGGTGAGGTGACTTTTTGCAAACCTGTTGACTGAGTTCAATCCCTGGAAGCCCACATGGTGGAAGGAGAGAACTGACTTCTGACCACCACCTGTGCACCATGTCATGCATGTGCGTTCTCTCTAAATAAATAAGCAAGTAAATAAATTTAGCTGGAGACAAAGATACGCACCCTTAAAAAAACATTAGAAACTACTAACACTAGTATATCTTCCCCCTGGCGTTAACTAGAACATGGTGCTGTGGAGTAGAGGTTACTAAGTCTGAATTATCAATTTAAAAAAAAACATAAAGAGCTGATTTGAAACACTATGGCTCATTTCAAGGAGATCCAAGGAAGTGGAACCGAAATATGAATGTACTTTGCTTCCCAGCCCAAATGACACACCTGGATGTGTCGATCGAAAATGTGGATTCACATGTTCAAACTATATAACACAACAACCATGTAATTTGAATCTCTAACTCCAGGACCATCCGTCATCATCTGCCTCGCTGTACTCAGTCACGTGCTACAGGGACATAACTCCTCTTTGGCCACCAAAAGCATCTAAATTACACCAGACACTTAAAGTATAGGGTACATGTGCCTTCCCCAAATAAAATAGTGCCAAGAAATGAATGATGGTAGGATATCAACATTGTCACCAGAGAGACTAGACTACACAGAGCTAACCTCTAGTTAACTATCTAGTGGGTTAAATATATATCAAGAAAGGAGCTAAAGAGATGGCTCAGGGGTTCAGACTCTGTCTCACAAGCAGAAGGTCTTGAGTTCAGATCCCAGGTTCCATATAAAAATGCCAGGCAGAAATGGCAGTGGCCAGCATATCTGGCCCTGGTGGGCAGAGCCTGGAAAATCCCAGGGCAAAGCAAGGAGGTAGATTCCTGAAGTCCTTGTTCCTCCACCTTTGGTCCTCCATAAGGACACACAGTGCCCTCTGATACACACACACACACACACACACACACACACATACACACACACACACACACACACACAGAGTAAAATAAAATCAATTTAATTTTTAAAGCATCATGTATTCATTTATATATAGAGCAAGAAGGCCACTTGTACACAAGTCTACCAACCTGAGTTCCATGTCCTGAACCCACAAGGTAGCAAGAGAGAGCTGATTCCTGATGATTGTCCTCTGACCTCCACAGGTGTGATATGGCAAGGGCTCACCCAAACTCACACATGCGCACACGCGTGCACACACACACAAACACACACACACACAATTTTTAAAAACTGTAACACTTTAGATTGCAGATATTTTAACATGTGCTCATTTCATTAAAATATATCAAGCTCTCACAATGTGTGTATGTTCACAGAAATCACTTTGGACATGAGAGTCACAAGCTTTTTTAAAGAACTGTCACGTGGATAAATAGATGTGTGGCTCGTCTATGACCAATAGGTGGTGCTAACATGCTGTGATTCATCAGTGATCCAAGATTAGTGGGTGTGCTGTTGGCTACTGTTCATCCCCAGAGAGCTCCACCCAAATGCCATGACGTGTTCGCTCACACTCTTTCTCTCCTTCCCTCTCTCTCTTTCTCTGTCCCTCTCTCCCTCTTTCTCTCTCCCTCTCTCCCTCTTTCTCTCTCCCTCTCTCCCTCTCTCTCTCTCTCCTTCCCTCTCTCTCTCCTTCCCTCTCTTTCTCTCTCCCTCTTTCCCTCTCTCTTCCTCTCTCTCTTTCTCTCTCTCTCGCCCTCCCCCTCTCTCTCCCTTTTCTGTTCTCTTTCAAATATAAAATATTTGGGCACATTATACCATTTTGCAAAAAATATTCCTTAAATTATCAAATGTCGAGCCTTCCAAAAGCCAAACTGAGAATTTGCTATTGTGACTGTTTGAAATAGGGTCTTAATTCTGTGGCCCAGGCTATACTTCAACTCGAGGCCATCCTCCTGCCTCAGCCTCCCCAGGACCAGAGTTAGAGGCACGAGGCAACACAATCAGCTTCACATCCACAATTATTGAGCGTGCGTCAAAAATTACAATTAATGCCTAATGTCAGGGAGTAATGACCCACAGTGAAGAGGGAAGTCCACTGAAATACCTGTAAGAATAACTCAGATGATAGAATCCCAGGACATTACTTGTTTGTTACACCTCCCCACTACCGCCTGGAGAGGCCTCATACTCCACAATGTAGCTCTGTAAGGAAACTTAGAGCCATAAGAACATAAGAAAGTGCTAGGAAAGGTTCAGCCCAGGGCAAAAGTAGTGAGGTGGAAGTGCAATCGAGAATGGTTCCCAGGGCCCCCTTTGGACTTGTATAGACACCCACACTCAAGTGCCCTCTTGTATACACACACACACAAGCAAAAAGAAGAAGAGAAGCCACTGATCTTTATGGACTCAAGGCGTTTGCTGACTTGTCCAGTCCCTGTAAGAAGGGGACCAAGAAGAACCACTTAGCTGGGGAGGGTCACACAATTCATGAAACATAGATTTCCACAGAAACTCCACAGGGTGACTTTGGAAATCATCCTGGATGGCTTCTCTCTTCTTCTTGCTTCACTCTGGGATTTCCCACACTGTGCCCACCAGGGCCAGAAGTATAAGCCTCTGCCATTTCCACCTGGCGGTTTTTACATGGGACCTGGGATCCAAACTCAGAACCTTCTGCTTTCGAGGCAGAGCTTTAACCCCTGAGCCATCTCTCCAGTCCTAGAGCATCCTGTTAAACCAATCCTTGATGGCTACCCGCTGGTACAGAAACTGCACCCAGTTAGGCCAACACTATGTAAATGTGTTCCAGGAACTGAACCGCTGAGAGGGGGACTGGCAGCTGGCCCTGAAGCTAAAGCCCCTGAGACCTTCCTGGCCTGGAACCTGCAGACTGTGTAATAAAGCCCCTCCCCCGACAGCAGTGGGTGGAATGTGCAGGAAAATGAGATGCATTTACGTGAAACCCTCCACCTTAGGAAGGGCAGATTTTCTAATCACAATAAACTATTGACAACACAGGCCTGGACTCTCTGGACCTCTGGCCCCAAACCCTGCTCCCAGCCCCCTCTCTGGAAACCTGTTACACTTACTCAAATGTGTAATGCTTGTCCAAGAAGAAGGGGTGTGTAATATACCAAAATGTTTAGAATAAAAGAGACATTCTGAGCCAGACGGGTTTCAGGACCCTAGTGATTATGAGTAAACAGAGACCCTATGTGGATCAGGATCCCAGAAACACATCAGTAGGTGGACACAAATGTTGTGTGAATATTTTTCCTGGGGAAACATCACACAATCGTCTGTCTACTACAGACAGAATTCAGTGGCAGACTAAACTAACAATTAACAATTACACCAAAGTCCAACTTGACCCAAGTATTTTACCGGGGTTACTTACAGGAGCAAAGGTGAGGGTTACTTACAGAAGCAGAGATGACTCAAAGACAGATGTATCACCTGAAAGCTCATCCCAGCACAGTCAGGCTCCCCCACCCCCTACCCTGGCTGCATAGCTAGAATCCCCTGCAGTTCACATTCCTCAGTCTAAATACCCTGGGCTCCCTGCCGGACTCAAGGCCCAAGCACATGTATGAGGGTTGATGTATTAGGACATAGTTACCACTGGAAGGGGCTCCAAGCCCGGGCAGAATCCCAGGGGAGGACCCACTGACTCTCTCCACCCCATCTGTCTCTGAGGAAGTTGCAGTGGACCACAGGTGGGTTCTTGATGGTCTCAGACAAAGATGGCGGCTGTGGTTCAGAGGAGAATGCCATAGAACGTCAAGTCCAGGGGGCATAGAACAGCCCAGAAGGTCGTGAAGGGGGCACAAGCAGCTGGGATGCAATCCCGGCTGGAAACACAAAGGGGATCTCTGTGCTGAGCATTTGGAGCTAAGGATGGAAGGAACCCGGAGAAGCGCGTGGAGTCCCACTGGAAAGGAAGGACCTAGAGAGGATTTCTCTGCTGTATCACATGCCACCCAAAGAAACAACAGAAAGGAACGCAAAGTGGTTCAGAGAGGAACGGGGCCTTCGTGCACACCTGGCAACCTGCGTGCAATCTCCAGAGCCCACCAGCTTCCAAAAAGTTGTTCTCTGACCTGGTTCTATGATATTCTCTCTCTCTGTCTCTCTCTCTCGTTTCTTTTTTTTAATTTGTTTTTTCCATTCATACAAACTTGATAGGTACCCCATTCCCCTCCCTCCCTCCACCCCTCCCTGGATGCCCTTGCTCCCTCCCCTCTTTTCTTCTTCCCCCCCTCCTGCTCTTTCTCCCAATGCCCCCCCCCCCATTCCTGGAGCAACCTTTAGTGTGCATGTCAAACTTCCCTCTGGGTCCTTGTCATAGTTAAGCACAGGTGTCAAATTGGCTGTTGAAGGTTTGAGCTCTGGGCACAGTTGTAGAGAGTTGGTGGTTGAGTTAAGCCCAGAGCAAACCTGAAGGAGATTGTCTAGCTGATGGGGAAGACCTAGCCATGGTGGGTGGGATTAGGTCCTGGAATAAATCACAGAGAGCTGGTTGAGAGAGTTGGCATCCTTCGGTTACTTGGCCAGACATGCTGGTCTGGCAAGTAAGGATTGTCCATCTCTCAGCCGTTATGCAGTGATGGTGTGGCCAGTTCCTTTGGCCCTGGTGTTGGTGCATGCTCTCCCGTCAAGCTGGACTAACCAGCTGAACTGTAACCAGACTGTCATAAGGAAGTAAACCCCTTTTCCCTTAAGCCGTTTGATGGTCATTTATCAGCAATGTTGCAGGCTGACTGTAACAATCCTCCTTTCTGATGAGGTGTAAGGACTCAGTAGCATTGCCTAGAGCTCTTCTCGTGTTCCCCTTTAGTATAGGAACACTATTGTGGCTGTTAATCCCTTGTCTCTAAGGATCTTAATGCCTGTGATCCATGCTAGATTTTGGGGGGTCAATGACATGTTGGTCATTGCGCAGGTCATGCAAAGTCCTATTATGATTACTTCGACCCTAACGTGTGTGGAGTATCTTGCATATCGTTGCTCCTCCCCATCTTTAGACTCTTACAATCTTACCACCCCCTCTTCTGCAAATTTCCCTGAGTTTTGGGATGGGGAGAGATTAGGCTGGCCTGGTTTCTGGTGATTAATGTAGGGTCTCTGATATTCTGAATTATGGTTTGTTATTCTTCTTTTTTTTTGTTTGTTTGGTTTTTTTTCTTCCAGTTTTGCTGTTCCTGCATGGCCTTTGGCTCCATCCTGATGGGTATTGGATGTCACCTCCTGGGGCGCAGTGTGTCCTCGCTGGACTGCGAGTGTCCCGGGGGAGTGGAAAGTGTCTCTCAAATTTCTTTTAAAAAAAAAAAAAAACCTCAGTAAGTGGCCGGTCTGACCACCGTAGCCTTGAGAGACACTTCTCCCGCCCTGAGCGGGAACATGGCAGGATTCTCTCCCTGCTCATGATGTGTGGCCAAGGGTTACTCGCTGGGACTCCAAGATGAAGCATCTCCTTGGGAGCTGATGGAAGTTAGGTTTTCATGTGTGCACAGATTGCATGTTGCTGATGCCCTGCCCACGCCCCCCTTCCTCACCCCTCCCCTTCCCGTTAGAAATGCTGTTCTTCTAGACATTTTGCTTCTACTTAAAAATGCATATATTTGAAAGGAGGGGGACAGACACATGTGTGTTGCAGAGCATGCGGAGGCGAGAGGACGGCTTTCACATGCTCTCCTTCCACCCTGTGGACTTGCAAGAATGGAACCCAGCTCTGCACACAGATGCCCTTACCTGCTTCAACTACCACCAGCCCCTACTTCTTTTATGTCGTATATACATATCTGATTTTATGTATTCTATAAAATCTAGAACCAGACATGCAAGAAAATGGGTGATATTTGTCTTCTTGAGACTGTCTAACTCACTTTACGTGACCACCAGCAGATACTTTTGGTTTTCCGTGTAGGTCCAAAGTGGGATCGCTAAGATTTAGACACTAGGCCAGGTTGGAGGGTTCTTCAAACATGTGAAGAAGGCATTTTATTCAACAATAGCTCAGTTTATATAGTAGAGTACAAGGAAGGAAGAAGGCAAAGAACAGCCGTGTAAGCAGAAAATAGGTGCTGAACTTCCTACCCATTCAACCACAGATTCATCATCCCGAGTGCCTAAGATAACATCATGAAAGAGGCAAGCAAAGGGGGGAGCGAGTCGAGAAACACAGTTCCTCGCTTCAAAATGCTCCAAGGACCACACTCAGTCCCTTTCGGTCATTAACATCAACCTTTGGGGGGCTGGAGAGGTGGCTCAGGGGTTAAGCCTCTGCCTTGCAGGCAGAAGGTCCTTGAGTTCGGATCCTAGACCCCACGTATAGACGCCAGGCAGAAGCGGGGGGGGGGGGGGGGGGGGAGCCTGTGTTTCTGGTCCTGGTAGGGCGGAGCCTGTGAATCCCAGGGCAGAGTAAACAAGGAGGAGGTGGAGGCATCCATGGTGGTTTCCGAATTCGCCTGTGGTTCTACACACACACACACACGCACACACACACACACAGACACACACACACACACACACACACACACACACACACGCACACACAATTGAATAAATAATAATAAAAATTTTTAAAATTAACCTTTGGTGTTTACAATGGGAGATTGGTGCCTACAGTAGGAGGTCATTCATCAAAACCATTGGTTTTTACAAGAGGAAATTCGTGACCTATGACCTGGCCCAGCTGTTCTTCCAAGGTCATCTCAAGAAAGCTGGGACAGACCCTCATGTTCCCCTGCAACCAGCCGCATCCATCTTCCCCAAGCATGGTGCAACTTCATTCTTTATGCCTGGAAACAAATTGCATTGCGTGTATCTGCTACATTTTCCTGATCCAGTTCTACTCGTGCACACCGGGGCTGATTCCACAGTTCAGCCATGTGAACAGTGCCGCAAGAAATGTCAAAGTGAGAGTGTGCCCAGAACACTTGACTTAGAGTCCTTTGAGCAAAAACCCAGGAGTGGTGTAGCTAAGTAGATGGATTTGCTGAGAAAACTCTGTGCTGACTGCCACAGAAGCTGGGCCAGCTTACAGTGCCACCATCAGGGTGTGTGTGTGTGTGTGTGTGTGTGTGTGTGTGTGTGTGTGCACTGTGTATCTCTGTGAAGAACCACGAATGACTTCGGGAATCATCCCAGATGGCTTCTTCCTCCTTCTTGCTTCCCTCTGGGATTTCCCAGGTTCTGCCCACCCAGGCCAGAAGTGCAGGTTACCACCATTTCCACCTGGTGTTTTTTACCTAGGATCTGGGATCCCTTCTGTTTGCAAGACAGAGCCTTAACCCCTGAGCCATCTCTCCAGCCCTGTTTTTGCTTTTAATGACTGTCATTCTGATTGGGGTAAGAAGGAAATTTCAATATAGCTTTGGTTTGCATTCTCTAATGGTTAATTGGTCACTTGTATTTCAACTTTTGAGAAACGCTTGTTCATTTCAGTAGCTTTTGTTGTTGTTGTTGTTGTTTTGAGACAGAATCTCATGGGTCCCAAAGCTGCTTGGGAACTCATCAGATAGCTCCAAGTCCTGAGCAACTCCAAGATGCCCAACTTACAGTAAACATTTTAAAATTTCAATAAAGAAATATAAGTAAGCCTTCCCCATATTTGTTGTCATTTATTTGTCTGTCCAACAAAATAATTCAGAGACAATAAAAATTTTATTTTTATTTCCTTCTGAAATACTTTTTCCCCCACCTTTCTACCATTTAACTGGAAAAAAATGGTGGTTTTGGTGGAAATATAATGTTCTGAATACTTCTCTGTAATTGTACATTATATTTACATCTTCCCAGTAGATCACCCATGTCGTTTGAATTCCAGAGAGTACACATAAATATTTCTGTTGTTGCTACTTCATGTTTCTTCTACTGACCCAGAAATTGAAGCTTTATTTCCCTCGTGAAGTAATTTTTAATTTTTCCTCATTTGTTTCAAGCTGGTCATTAAGTGAATATACAATCGCACAAACGAGAGATAGAAATGCAGATATGTGCCCCGGGTCTACATTTTGCTTAATAATAGCCACATTTCTCACTGGGCTCGTATATGAAACTGTCAAAGAATAATATATATTTAATTTATAGTCAATATATTTATCAAATATCCTGAAAATAGGACTGGCAAGATGGTTTAATGGGGGTGCCAGTCAGACTTAATTAAAGACTAGGGCTTTGGGCACATCTGTAAAGAACTGGTGGTTAAGGAAAATCCTGAATAAGCCTGGGGTATTACCTAATTGATATGAGAACCCCCAACACATGATGGTGGGACTTTTCCCTAGGCAGGTAGATAAGATGGAGACAGCTGATGCAGTAGCTTGGAATGCTTTGGGGTGCAGGCATTCTGGCAAGAAAGACTCAGCTCTTTCTGCAGATACGGTGTGGCCAGTCTTCTCGGCTGATGTTCATAGGAAATCTTCTGCCAAGCAGATGAAATGTAGCTGAATCGTAAGCAAGAATAAACCCCTTGCTCCCTTAAGCTGTTTGTTTGTATATTTATCATCTGCAGGAAAAGAAACTCTAACGGTAGGTAGAGGCTCTTCCATCAAGTCTAAGGACCTGAGTCTGAGCCCTGGATGCACATAGGGGAAGAAAAGAACCATCTCTCAGAAGCTGTCCTCTGACCTCCATGACGCGAGCTTTCATGCACAAACACACACACACAGGGGCCAGAGAGATGGTTCAGGATGAAAGTCTCTCTGCGTTGCAAGCAGAAAGTCCCGAGTTCAGATCCTAGGTCCCATGTGAAAAAGCCAGGTAGAATAGTGGCCCTGGAAGGCAGAGCCTGGAAAACTCCAGAGCAAAGCAGTAAGATGGAGCAGCAATCCAGGATGATCTCTAATGTCAGCCTTGATCCCACAGGCATACACACTCACGTGCCCTCTTGTACACATGCCCCCCATGGCCACCCACCCACATGGCAAAACACATTCACACAGTCTCTTAAAAAATCTTGAAAATATGGTTTGTTGCTAAAATAAAAAAGATATTCGATGTTATAAACATTTTAAAATGTCTATAATTAATAGTGAATGTCTAATATGATTTGTCACGTTGAAGGATCATAGAATAAGATAAAATATTTCAACAGTTCCAGAAATAAATGAAAACAGAAACTCTTAGAGAGTGCGACTGAGTGCCTGTTGAGTAGAAATAAGACTCTAGTAAAAACGCTGATGTGTTCAACAAAACCGGTTTGGGATTTTCGTTTTCCAGTGGACAGCGAAATGGTGAAAGCATCCCTTCCACAGAATTCAACATCCCTCCCACCCCCCACCCCTACCCTCACCCCTACCCCCACCCCCGCGTCAGCAGCTCTGGGAGGTGACCTGCTGCCTTACTTACAGACTCTCTGTCCAGTTTTCTGTTTGCATTTTTTAATACATGTCTTATCTTATTTATTGGAGAGAGAGCGCGCTTTTTGCGGCACATGGGTGGAAGTAGAGGACTCCTGGGAAGTCACCTCTCTCCTAACCACATGGGCTTCCAGGACTTGACCTCGGGTCTTCAGGTTTTCAAGCAGGTGCCTTACCTGCTGATCCGTCTCGCCCGGACTTTGCGGTTTTGTTTTTGGTGGGATTCCCATGCCCCATGCTCAGGGCAGAGCTTCTGCTTCCGGGTGACTGCCCTCAGGCACTTATAAAGCCTGCTCTTGATGCACCTCGGGGGAGACAGGTCATCTCCCTCCCTTCCCCCTACATTCCCAGGGATTAAAACACTGTTCCACCTTTGGATCAGGCCTTCTCCCTTCCGAGAGAATTAGTCCAGCGGCTGTCATGTGACCAATAAGCCTTCTCCATTCCTTGTCTGTGGTGTGGCCAATCTGCCCTTTCTTTCTTTTTTATGGTTTTTACCCCTTTACTTTCAATCCTTTTGCTGTATGAGTTAGACTTCCTGTCGTTAAGAGTAAATGCCCAGGAGAAACAACCCAAGGAAAGGAACATTTATTTGGGCTCATGGCTTTGGAGATTTCAGTCCGGGATACTGAGTTCCACTGATTCTGGACTCGGGTGAGCCAGAGCATAGCGTGGTAATGGGAGTATGTGACAGACACCCTCAGCTCACGGTGGGCAGGAAGCAGCCAGGGCTAGTAAGCAAATTCCTTTCTCCACTTCTAGTCTCTCTAGACTTCAGTCTCTGGGATGGTGCAGCCCACATTCAGACGGAGTAGGGGACATCTCCCCTAGTTAACCCTCTCTAGATGACACACCCATGGGTGTGCTTTGCTGATCTCCTAGGGGGCTCTCAATCATTACGAAACAGCCCAGCCTTTCAGAAGTGGATGCAGGAGAAAGGCAGATCAAGGTCTATTTGGATTTCCTAGGGAGTTACAAAACCAGCCAAGGTCATATAACAAGACCTTGTCTTTAAAAAGAAAAAGAAAAGCTCCTCCCTTCCCCCACTCCGCCACCCGGGACGCGAGCGCTGTCCAGCCGGGCCTCACCGCGACCTAGGTAAGCTCCGTCCCTGCCCACCCCCAGAACCCCAGATCAAATAATTCAGTTTAGTGAAAAACGCACAGAAGTTGAAAGAAGATCTTAAGAGTTAAAATGACAATGCCACAGTCAAAGTGCAAATCCATGAGAAACAACACTCAAGTAAACAAATCTCCCACTGAAGGAATTAATCCCATAATGTTAGACTCCAACCAGAACAAACCCACGGAAAATGGCCATGAAAGCCTGACCCAGGATAACGACTTTCAAAATATGATCATTACCATGTTCAATACTATGAAAGAGGAAATCCGGGAGGAATTAAATAATCGAATTAATCGCTTTGAAGAGGAACACAACAGACATCTGGAGGAGTTGAGAAAAACAGTGCAAGAAACAAAAACTGGCATAGAGCAGTTAAAACAGACTCAAGCAGAGTTTAAAACTGAGCTACAAGACAAGTTATCTTCAACCCAGAACTCCACAGAGAGTCTTATCAGCAGAACTAACAAAGCAGAAAACAGAATTTCAGACCTTGAAGATAAAGTGGGAGTATTAACCAGCTCAATGGAAGACGTTGTTAAAGCCAAAAAGATACTTGAGAGAAATATCCAGGAGATATGGGACACCCTGAAGAAGCCTAACATGCGTATTCATGGAATACCAGAGCAAGAATCTCAAAATAACACCCCTGAGGAAATTTTTCAAACAATCATCAAGGAAAACTTTCCTCATCTAAAAAAAGAGACGCCCATCCATATACAAGAGGCATTCCGCACCCCAAACAGATATGACCAAAACAGAAGCTCCCACGGCAAATAATAGTCAAAACACTCCACATTCAAGATAAAGAACAGGTGCTGAGAGCTTCAAGGGAGAAAAAACAAGTCACTTTTAAAGGTAAACCTATTAAAATAACAAATGACTTCTCAGTCGAAACAGTAAAAGCAAGAAGAGCTTGGAGAGACATACTTCAAGTATTGAATGAGCAAAAATGTCAACCCAGGCTGATTTACCCTGCAAAACTATCAGTCATGATCGAGGGAGAAAGAAAAATTTTCCAGCACAAAGACAACTTTAAGGGATACATGTCCACCAAACCAGGCCTTGAAAAAATACTAGAAATGATACTCAAGCTTGAAGAAAAAAACAGGCATATCCAGGAGAACAGAAGGCAAGTATTACACCATTAACAGCGAAGCAATATACTTATAAAAACCACTAAACATAATAAATGTCTGGAATTAAAAATAGTTTCTCCATTATAACACTAAATGTTAATGGAATTAACTCACCGATCAAGAGACACAGATTACAAATTTGGATTAAAAATCACAATCCATCAATCTGCTGCCTGCAGGAAACCCATCTCACCACAAAAGATAGGCATGCTCTAAAAATAAAAGGCTGGTCAACAATTCTAAAAGCTAATGGAAGCAGAAAACAGGCAGGGGTAGCCATTATGATATCAGACAAAGTGGACTTCAAACCAAATAAAATTATAAGAGACACGGATGGATACTACATTTTAGTCACAGGTACAATTCACCAGGAAGACGTCACAATACTGAACATATATGCACCCAATACGGGCCCCTCCACATTCATTAAGAAAACCCTACAGCGTCTAAAGCAAGAAATCAACCCCCAAATGATAATTCTTGGGGACTTCAACACCGCCCTCTCAACATGGGATAGATCAACAGGTCAAAAGCTTAACAGAGACACTTTGGACCTTAATCAAACCCTTAAAGAAATCGACCTTACAGATCTCTATCGAACTTTTCACCCACGCACCAAAGAATACACATTTTTCTCAGCAGCACACGGAACTTTCTCCAAAATAGATCACATACTGGGCCACAAAAGGAATCTACACATATACAAAAAAGTTGAAATTCTAACCTGTGCCCTATCAGACCACCATGGCCTAAAACTGGACATCCACAACACAACAAACAAGAGAAAATACACTAACTCCTGGAAACTTAACAATATGATGCTGAATGAGAACTGGATTCAGGAAGAAACTAAAAAGGAAATTCAAGATTTCCTGAAAGAAAATGATAATGAAAATACAACTTACCAAAATCTCTGGGACACAATGAAAGCTGTTCTAAGAGGTAAGTTCATAGCTCTTTATGCCTACATCAAAAAAATGGAAACATCAGAAATAAACAACTTAACAATGCAGCTTAAAGCTTTAGAGAAACTAGAGCAATTTGACCCCAAAAGTAGTAGAAGAGAGGAGATTAGCAAAGTAAGGGGAGAAATATCTGAAATCGAGATTAAGAAAACGATAGAAAAAATCAACCAGTCAAAAAGCTGGTTCTTTGAAAAAATCAATAAGATTGATACACCCCTAGCTAAATTAACCAAAAGCAAGAGAGAGAAAACCCAAATTAACAAAATTAGAAATGAATATGGAGTAATCACTACTGATACCCAAGAAATCCAGAGAATTATAACATCATATTTCAAAAACTTATACTCTGTGAAATTTGGCAACACAAAAGAGATGGATGAATTTTTAAGTAAACACAACTTACCTAAATTGAATCAGGAAGTTGTGAATTATTTAAATAGTCCTATAACATGTAAGAAAATTGAGGAAGTAATCTCGAAGTGGGAATGCTTCCAAATGTCCTGGATCAGATGGATTCAGCACAGAGTTCTACCAGACATTTAAGCAGTTAATAACACCAATACTCCTTAAACTGTTCCATCAAATAGCAAAGGAAGGAACACTACCAAATTCCTTCTATGAAGCTAATATCGTCTTAATCCCAAAACCTAATAAAGATTCACTTAAAAAAGAAAACTATAGGCCGATCTCTCTGATGAACACAGACGCAAAGATTCTCAACAAAGTCTTAGCAAATCGGATTCAAAAACATATTAAAAAGATCATTCATGGGGACCAAGTAGACTTCATCCCTGGCACACAACGTTGGTTCAACATACGCAAATCAATAAATGTAATTCAACATGTAAAACAGTCCAAAGTCCAAGACCACATGATACTCTCGATAGATGCAGAAAAAGCTTTTGACAAGATCCAACAGCCTTTTATGATCAAAACGCTAGAGACTGTAGGATTGGAAGGAACCTTTATCAATATAATAAAAGCTGTATACAACAAGCCCACAGCAAGGATTATGCTCAACGGAGAACAATTGGAAGCATTCCCACTTCGATCAGGAACTAGACAAGGCTGTCCACTCTTACCACTTCTATTCAATATTGTACTTGAAGTCTTAGCAGAAGCCATAAGACAAGAAAAGGACATAAAAGGGACTCAAATCGGCAAGGAAGAAGTCAAGCTATCCCTATTTGCAGATGACATGATCTTATACCTGAGGGATCCCAAAAACTCCACCAGGAAGCTCCTGGAACTAATTGAGAAGTTCAGCAGGGTGGCAGGATACAAAATAAATGTGCAAAAATCAGAGGCCTTCCTATATGCCCAGAATGAAAGAAGTGAAAAAGCCTTGAGAGAAACAATCCCATTTACTATAGCCCCTAAAAAAATGAAATACCTTGGTATAAACCTAACCAAGGAGGTAAAAGACCTTTACAATGAAAACTTTAAAACCCTAAAGAAAGAAATAGCAGAAGACACCAGAAGGTGGAAAGACTTCCTGGATTGGCAGAATCAACATCGTAAAAATGACCATCCTACCAAAGGCAATATACAATTCAATGCTATACCAATAAAATCCCAAAGCAATTCTTCAAAGAAGTTGACCAAACAATCTCAAATTCATATGGAGGCACAAAAGACCCAGGATAGCAAAGACAATCCTGAGTAACAAAAACACTGCTGGAGGTATTACCATACCAAACCTTAGTCTATACTACAAATCCATAGTTAAAAACAGCCTGGTACTGGCTCCAAAATAGACACACAGATCAATGGATAAGGGTTGAAGACCCAGATATAAGCCCACAAAAATACAGCCATTTGATCTTTGACAAAGGGGCCCAAAGAATCCAATGGAAAAAGAACAGCATCTTCAACAAATGGTGCTGGCAAAACTGGATCTCCACATGCAGAAGATTAAAGCTGGACCCGTACTTGTCACCATGTACAAGACTTAATTCCAAATGAATCAAGGACCTTGATATAAGGCCAGAGACCATAAAAATCATAGTTGAAAGGGTAGGGAACTCCCTCGAGCTGATTGGACTAGACCAATAGTTCCTAAACAGACATCCAATGGCACAGTCACTGCTACCAACTCTGAACAGTTGGGACCTTGTGAAATTAAAGAGCTTCTGTTCAGATAAAGAGATTGTAACACGAGCTCAAAGGCAACCCACAGAATGGGAGAAAATCTTCACTAAACACATATCTGATAGAGCTCTACTGTCCAGAGTGCACAAAGAACTTAGAAAACTAAACTCCAAGGAAACAAATGAGCCAATTAAAAAAACGGGCCCTGGAACTTAAAAGAAATTTTACCAGGGATGAAATTAAAATGTCTAACAAATATCTTAAAAAATGCTCCACTTCCTTAGCCAGGGGGGAAATGCAAATCAACCCTTCCCTGAGATATCATCTCACCCCAGGCAGGTTGGCAAAAATCCACAATACAAAACAACAACAAGTTGCTGGAGAGGATTGTGGAGAGAGGGGAACTCTGCTACATTGCTTGTGGAATGCAGGCTCTATCAGCCACTCTGGCGAGCCGTCTGGAGATTCTTAAAGAAATTAAAGATTGAAATGCCATAGACCCTGCTATCCACTTTTGGGAATAACCCCCATGCAGCAGAGGTTCGCCTCGATAGCACAAGCACGACCATGTCATAGCAGCACGGTTACAATACAAAGTCATGGAATCAACCCAAATGTCCAACAGTCGACGAGTGGATAAGGAAACAGTGGTACATCTATACAATGGAGTACTACTCAGCCATCAAAAATGATGAATTACTGGAATTGCTGGGAAATGCATGTATAAACATTATTAGATAAATATAATATCTAATATATATTATATATATATAATTTTATATATATTATTTTTTTTTTTTTTCGTGCTGGAAGGCTCGCTGTAAGCGCTATACCACTGAAATCCCACCCAGAACAATTATAGAACGTATCCCAAACCAGAAAATAAGCACCGTAATTACTCCCTAATAGGTGGCTCCTAGTACCCAAACTTACCCAGCCCAACATTGAGACACTCAAGGGTAAACCTATGTAATACAGTAATTGCAACGGAATTATGACAGGAGAGATGTGGTTGGAGAGGGCCACACCAGACACAAGGAGAGAGGGGACCATGTTACAGCAAGAGAAAATAGGCCTCCATCAAGGAATGCAAGTAAGTAATGTGACGCCTGGTTAAGTTCACAGACGTTCGTTCCTGATCAGACAACTGAGGGAGTATGATCTCACCAGAAGGGGAGGGCATATAGTCTGGCAGATAAAAAGTAATCATTTTGCAAATGGGTGATTGACCCCTCCTTCACTGAGGTTTCCTACTTTTATTACATCTACCCTTGAATGTGCTATTATAACAAGACTCCAGTTTAACAGCTTTTTGTCTCTGACCAGGGGGTGACATACAGTGCCCATCAGGACGGAGTGAAGGGCATTGCAGGAGCAGCAAAACTGCAAAAGAAAATCAACAAACCACAATCCAGAACTTCAGAGACTCTATATCAACCACATAGAACTAGGCCAGCCTAATCTCTCCCCATCCTGAAGCTCAGGGACATTTGCGGAACAGGAGGCGGTAAGATTGTAAGAGCACAAGGATGGGAGGAGCAATGATTTGCAAGATTCTCCACATTAGTTAGGGCCGAAGCAATCATAATAGGACTTTGCATGCCCTGGGCAATGTCCAACACACTATTGACCTCACAAAGTCTAGCATCAGCTAAAGGCACCAAGATCCTTGGAGGCAAGGGATTGACAGACACAGTAGTGTTCCTATGCTTAAGGGGAACACGAGAAAGAGTTCAGGGAAATGCCACTGGGTCCTTGTATGTCATCGGAGAGGAGGACCCAGAGGAGAGTTAGGCATACACAATAAAGGACTCTCTGGGAATTGGGGGGGAGGCACTGGGGAATGAGGAGGGAGGGGAGGGGGAGCAGGGGGTTCGGGGGGAGGAGGAAGGAGGGAGGGAACTGGTCTACCTATTAAGTTTGTATGAGCGGAAATAATAAAAAATGTATTAAAAAAATAAAAAGAAAAAGAAAAAAGTAAGCATCAAAATGCTTCTTTTTCCATATTATTTATTTATTAAAGAGAGAGTGTGCATGGGCAGAGATAAGTCAGTTCTCTCTGCCATCACGGGACTTCTTGGGATCAAATGCAGACAAACTCCTTAACCACTGAGTTATCTCACCAGTCCATGAATTTCCATGTAAAGTTGGATTTAACTCAGGGATGTCTTAGAATTTAACTGGGAGAAAGGGATATAGCAAATGAATATTCATTCCGTGGTTGGTTGAAAGGTGTATATGTATTGGGGGTCCTTGACTCGTCTTGCTTAGGAAAGGCAGGTTGAAACACAGGTCGATGAATGTGCCACACACTGGAACAAATGAATCTGTGTCCTTCATGGAAGTCTGAACTTGTGGGGTCTGGTATTGTTTCGTGTTGTGTTTCTGTTCTGAGACAGAGACTTCCCCAGGTATATGTGAATGAAGGTTTGCTGACCCCAGAGAGGCCACCAGCCACAGACCCACCCGAGTGCAAAGTGAAGAACCAATGGGCTGATAGGATTTACAGGGCATGAGTGAGGGGTTGCACACCATAGCGTCAGTGAACCCCAAAGTAGCTGTGTCACCACCCAGTCTCACTCAGCTGTTGATGATGATGAGTGTGCAGGAGTCCCACCGGTTCCTGGTTAACCCTCCACTTGTAAACACTCCGGCCCCTCCCATGATCCCTTGCAGCTGGGAAGAGGGCAGAGTTACAGAATAGCTGAAATCGAGGAGAGAGTCTTGCGACTCGCCCTTCTCCAAGGGCAACAATAGATCCAGTACCAAAGACCTGGCTAACACTCTGTTGTCAGGTTGACAAGGCTACCTGGCCATTGATACTCCAAGAAGGAAATGGAACAAACTTGAAAGGAGAGAAAAAATACCACACTACAACAGAGAGGGGCTAGCTTGGACCTCACTATGTAGCCCCAGGCTGGCCTAGATCACTCAGTGATTACCCCAGCCCCTTCCTCCCCAAGTGCTGGGATTACAGTCACCAGCTACCACTTCCTGGAACACTTTGGCTGTATTAAGATCACTTAGATTACCCGGGAAATCATTTTCACTTTATGTGATCTGATTATATAATTCAATCATACCCACAGAATTTCTAAAGGATTCAGAGATGAATGGGATTGTTTTATTATCTACAAAGAATTTAAAAGATAAAGACACAGACCCATAATTCTTAACTTTTATAAAAAAGCATGAACAATAAAAGTTATTTTATAGGAGCGAGTGAGCTAACTCAGCCGATAAGACCACTTCACCTTCTAATAAGCTATAACAATCTCTATAATAAACTCCCTTCTAAACTCTCGGTCTTCTCCACCCAGTCTGGACACAAAGTCGTAACAGCCTCTCCCTTCAGCAATGCTGTCATTTCGTAAAGCCCTGACCGTTAGGCAGGTGGTGATTTCAAGCACACCACATCTCTAATCTCCACTGTCGTACAAATTCCAGGCTGATCTCGAGCAACACTGACTTCCGAAAACTTTCTCCTCTGACCTCCACCTGTTGTGGGAACGGAGTAGATGGAGGAAGGAAATACCAGGACCCTCAAGAAGTAAAGTAGATTTGAGCAGCCAGGGCTCAGGAGAGGGTCCAAAACCCCAGTGCCCCGTAAAGTAACTTCCAGAAAGACTCATTCATGGAACTGCATAGATTTCACTGAATAGAATCTCAATGGCTATGCAGCAGTTTGGAATGTTACAAACTCAGAGCCTAAAACCTATTGAAATACATTAATTTAGCAGACCATTAGCCCCCACCAATCAAAAGGCCAAGAATGTCACTAGATAACATCTCTAGTTACTTGCTTTGTTGCAACCCACCTGATACTCCCACTCACGGATCTGCAAAGTATCTTGCAGGTGATTAAAATCCCCCAAAACACTGTTACCACAGTGGGACATGGGGTTTGGGACAATCTGAATCCGTGATTCCCAGGCCGTGGTCACTCATATCTGGCTCCAGAATAAACTACCTCTCATCCCTTTAAGGTGAGAATTGTGATTTTTCCGTTTACACTTGCTTGGTTGCATCCTGGGTTTTACACTGTTTAGTTCAAGGGGGTTTACAGGCCATGTCTTCTCTTTTTAATTTATTTATGAGAGAAAGAAAGAGAGAGAGGGTGCACATAGGCCATCATGCATGGATGGAGGTTAGAGGACAACTTTCAGACCTCTTTCTCTCCTTCTGGGCTTAATGGAATCGAACTCAGGTCTCCAGGTTTGCATTCAGGCCCCTTGCCCCCTGAGCTATCTCACTGGCCCCTCACAGAATATTCCTGAAATACCATTGGATACAGGTTTACAGATCATGGGTGCAAGTGTGGTCACTTCTCCCTTTTAGCCCCTTCGTTCCAGGAAAATTACCTTGGACTGACCATCTGAAATATCTTCTAACCCTTGGGGGGAAAAAAGCAATTACAAATCTAACTCCCCCAGGCCAGCCCCCCTTCCCCCAGAACTGCCAGCACCCTCATAGCACTGTCTACTTACATATCTCTCCTCCCCCAGCAGCACCCAAGCCCCACAAGCCCATCAGGATGTCAGTTGATTTCTGTAAAGGTCAGTCTGGTGGGTGGAGGCGGGTTCTCAATTCCTTTCAGTTTAACTTTACTTCTTTCCCTTCCAAGGTTACAAAGAAGGGGGAGGGGGGAGGAGGACTTTGCAAGCAGCAAAGTAATCTTAGACAAGAGGACTAGTGTGATTACCTACTTCCCTCCCCTCCTTCCACAACAGCTTCAAACCAGGTCCACATAGTTAAGGCCTCTTTAAATTTTAACTGAACTTTTAAACAGGGAAATTGCTATTTGCTAAAAGACTGTGGGAGGCTACTTCGTCTTTAGACACAGACTTCTTTATCTTTCTCTTCTGCTCTCTTTCAGATAAATAATAAATAAATTTCTAACTGAAAGAAATAATCTTTTTCTTTTTTGAGACAAGGTCCCTGGCCCCAAACTCATAATCCCCTTTGCCTTCACCCAAGAAGTGCTGGCATTAGGGCCCGCCCGCACCTAAGTCCTTAAAGTGCTCCTCTTTTCTTTTAAATCACTCATTTGAAGGTTTATCAGACTTTCATTGGATACATAACCATCATAATGAGGGGGGGGAAGTGTTGGAAATGGCCGAAGCAAACAAAAAAATGCAAAGCTTGTAGGGAAAGTTAGTAGTAAATCACACAGCCCAACCGCCAAAAAAAAAAAAAAAAGATTAAGAAACAAGCATTCTCCAGAACAGCACATCTTAGTCATAAGCACAGAACTGGGGTGCTGGGAAAGATATGAATGTAGGTTGTGTACTTTCACTAAATGCGAGTGTTTCAAATTTACTTCCAGGGTGGTAAAGACTTCCTGCAGAGGGGCCTTGAGAAGGGGCGGGGTAGGGCCCTCCCTTCTGGGCCCTAATAAGCTCAACCTGGCTTGGGAAAAACCAAGTTGGACTTTTTCCTCTCCGAAGTTGGGGTCGTTTCCCCAAGATGGATTTCCTCACCCATTCAGGGGGTAAGTTTCCTCCAGTTTTTACTCTGCTCTTTGATTTTGCCACATGCTTATTTTCCGGGGTCTTACAACGCCGATCAGAGGGACAATTGGTGGTGACTGCGGTTTTTCAGTGACAAACGTTTGGAGGTTAGAGACTTGAATTCTAAACCCAATATGGCAGACTTGCAGACCTTTATCCCCTACCTGAAGTTGTTGGTTTTTTTTTTTTTTCCTTATTTTTTTAAGAGCTTGGAGAGGTTTTGGTTTGTTTCTCTACCTCAAAATTTAAAGGTATCACCTTAAGAAAAGGTTAAAAAAAAATCACAAACTACCTTATATATTATTTAATTAAAATGGTTTCCTTAGGGCAGTTTTCAGTGTTTTATTTAGACATTTCATGTCTTTAATTATAGTGTTACTTGTTGCTTTTCATTAACTATTGCCCTTTCATGTCTTAATTTCTTTATAATGTATGTTTTCTATAAATCTTTTTAAATTATTTAAATCATCATTCTCCTACTATATCTGTTTTGTTTTGTTTTGTTTTCGTTTTTCTTTATTGAGTGAGGGGATCTCTGCTTAGTCCTGGTTGTTCTGGAATTCAGTGTGCAAATGAGGCCGTTCCCTAACTTCCGGGGAGTCCTCACCTCTGTGGCACTGGGTTTGAGCTACTATGCCCAGCCTTTGTTTTTTGAGACAGGATATCTTGGCGTCCAGGTGCTTCCCCCTCCCCCCCCCCACTGCTTCTGGAGTGTTGGTTAGGGTTAGGTCTCTGAGATTCCGCTATCTTGGGCATCAGGAGGCAGTTCTGTGAGGCGACTGTGGAGGCGAGAATTCCAGGCATGGGAAGGAAGAGGAACTGGAGTTTACTGCAATAGATGTTATCATCATAGTTTCAGCAGGGAGTTAGAACTGAGAAGCTCCTTCAGGAAAGAACAGTACACACCCCATGTGGGCGGGGCTTCCCTGAAGTCCTGCTGAATCTGTCAGTGATCATGATACACACAATTGTAATGGCTTTAGTTACACTTTTCTTTTTTTAATTATTTTTGGCGTCCAATTGTGTGTGTGTGTGTGTGTGTGTGTGTGTGTGTGTGTGTGTGTGTATCAGGGGCACTGTGTGTGCCTGTGGAGGTCTAAAAGTGACTTCCGGAATCACCCTGGATTGTTTTTACCTCCTCTTTGCTTTGGAATTTTCCAGGCTCCACCTTGCAGGTCCGGAAGTACAGGACACCAGCTTTTTTTTTTTTTTAAACCTGGAATCTGGGATCCGAAATAGGTCCTACTGCTTGCGCGCAGATTCTTAACCCCTGAGCCATCTCTCTCCAGCCCTGAAGTTACATTTTTTTTCATAAGGGATTCTGTGCCCTGTCCTTCTTCCTCTTGTTTGGTAAAGGAGATCAGAGGTTGGTTCCTGGGAAGCATCAGACAATTTCCCCCGCAGTTTAGGCCACACCACGGGCCTGGAGGAGGTGCTACGGGCACTGTTTATAGTAAACACAGTTGATAGTCTTGGTTTGCAGCTGGGAAAGACACCATCACACTGGAACCTTGGTGGACCTAGCCCCCTTACAGCATTTCCCATAAAAACACTGTAAAAAACGTATGCTAAGCTGATTAAAAGTGTTAGTCACCCTGGCCTGAAATCCAGGTCACCCCATTCTACAGCACTGCCTTACCTGACACTACATCCTGTTTTGTAAGAACATGTAGCCCAACTGTGCAGCCACAATTGTTTTCCCATTCCTGAGCTAAAACCACTGAAACCATGGAAATTGCTTGGGACCCTGCAGTTTTCACAGTTTGTTTGTTTGTCTGCTTGCTTGCTTATTTGTTTGCTTGTTTGTTTGTAGAAATGCATGCCATAGTGTGGAGGTCAGAGGACAATATTCAGAAGTTGTCTCTCTCCAGGACGGGGCTCTGGGAATCAAACTCAGATCCGCCAGTTTGTGCACTGGTGCGCTTATCCACCTAGGCCATCCCATTGGCTCAATTTTTGTCTTTTTTAAAAATATTTTTTATTCTTTTATTTTATTTTATATTTATTTTAGAGAAAGAGAGAGAGAGAGTGTATGTGTGTATCAGAGAGCACCATGTGTCCTTGTGGAGGACCAAGGGTGACTTCGGGAATCATCATGGATTGCTTCTATCTCCTTTTGCTCTGGGATTTCCCAGGCTCCACCACCAAGGCTAGAAGTACACACCACTGTTGTTTCCCCCTACAGCTTTTTACATAGGACCTAGGATCTGAACCGAGAACCTTCTGCTTGTGAGGCAGTTTTAACTCCTGAGCCATCTCTCCAGCCCATAAACAGTTTTTTAAAAAAGAACTCATTTGATAGTCCAAGTTGGCCTCCACCTTGATCCTCCCACTTCTCAAGTGTTAGGATCACACACCTGGAGATTTACAGCCTTTCCACGTGGAAGCAATGTAAGATGTGTATTCAGAGATAGCAATTTATAACTCAGATTTTCTTTGTGTTTTTCACCCTCTCTTCTTTTCATGTGGAACATTACAAAAAGAACTTTGGCGAAACAAAACGACTTTATCCCAGAGTCAAAAAGAAACCCTCCAAGAATGGTTTGAACACAACCCGTACCCTGATGCAGACACCCAGGAACGACTGGCCCAAAATATTGGAATTTCAAAATTTAGGCTTAAGGTAGGAAGCCGACTGTGATGGTACACACCTGTAATACGGGCATTCAGAAGACTAAAGCAGGAAGATTGCTATGAGTTCTAGGCTATGCTGAGTTACACAGAGTGAGACCCTGTCTTGAAACATAACAAACACCACCAGTTAATTAATTAAGGCAGGCAAGCAGTAGATACCTATGTCAGAGCCAAAGAAGAGTTCTCTTTATATCATTCATGGATGAGAGAAATAGCCCTGATGTATTTATCGAGAGTGAAGAACACCCATCTGTCCCAGGCTCTCCCTTATATCTGTATTTTGTGATTACTGGAATATGTCTTGAGATTTAAGAAACAGAGGCAATTCGTTCACCATGATAAAGGTACGACAGCTTTAGGTACTGGATTTCATAGGGCAAAAAACAAGGTTGGATATGCCTTGGCAAAGAAATTGTGAGCTAAGAACTCTTGTGTATTCCCAGTTTTCCTGAATGTAATCTGTACACAATAAATTGAAGTAAAATTCCATACTGAGTTACTGCTGTAAAAGGTAAAACTAGATTAAATTTCATCTATCAAAAAGTGATCTAAAAATGTTATTAATCATACATACTGTAATCATTTTATAATATAAAGTAATCATCAATATATACCAATTATATAACTATCTTCATAATTAAAAAATATACGACTGTGGAGATGGCTCAGGGATTAAAGCCTCTGTCTCACAAGCAAAAAGATCTGAGTTTGGATCCCCAGATCCCATGTGGAAAAAAGGTCAGGCAGAAATGGCAGCAGCTTATACTTCTGGTCCTGGAAGGCAGAGCCTGGGAAACTCCTGAGCAAAGCAGTAAGGAGGTAGGGCTTGAACTGTGAGTCAGAAAAACCCTCTTTCTCTCTGAAGTTGTTCTGGTCCACAGCATTTTATCACAGCCACAGGAGAAGTAACTAAGACGGTAAGCCTGCCACCCTACTTGAACACATTCCTTTGGATGATCATTGCCCGTGCAGTGCAGTGCGAAGCGATATTTCTCACGAACAATGGTAGGAGCCAAGAAAAGATATTCAGGACACCAAACATCTGTTAGAAGACTAAAAACTGACAGATTTTCCCTGGAGACCTAACGGTATCTTTTAAATCAGAAGAATTTACTTCTGATATGAGTTGTACTCATGTAGGTACAGTTCTGAATATGCTAGTAGTACTCAGATCCCCTCTTTCCCACACAGGATATCCAGATTCTCTTGTAGATCATGTTCCAAGGACAGATAGTCAGATAGGATTTGTTTGATCAGGTCTCTGTGTGGGGTGACGCAGGCAGAGCTAGTGATTTTCACGTCTTTGTCTTCAATCTAGAACTGGTTTCAAAACTCCAGAAGCAGACTGAGAAAATTGGACTCTAAATGCTCTGTTGGAAAAGAGCAAACACAGGAGCAACAGCAGGGTCAGCAGGGGACTCAAGGTAAGAGCCCACTAGTCCAAATGTAACTTTGGGTGGGGGTCTGTATTCAAATTCTCATAAAGGTTTATTCACTGAAGAGCTTACCGGGGGCTGGAGAGATGGTACAGGTGTTAAGACTCTGCCTTGCAAGCAGAATGACCTGAGTTCGGATCATATAAAACTGCCAGGTGGAAATGGCAGTGAACTGCACGTTTGACCTGGAAGGCAGAGCCTGGGAAGATGTGGAAGATGAAAGGTGACTTTGGGAATCATCCTGGATTGCTTCTACCTCCTTGCTTCACTCCAGGATTTCCCAGGCTCTGCCCACCAAGACCGGAAAGTGCAGGCCACTGTTGTTTCCCCCTGGTGTTTTTGCATGGGACTTGGGATCTGAACTCGGGACCTTCTGCTTGCAAGGAAGAGTCTTAACCCCTGAGCCATTTCTCTAGCCCTGGTTTCTGTATTCTTTAGATAAGTTACCAACAAAAGCCAGACAGCCCTGGGCACTTCTCACCAAAGTTCAAAGTGAAGTCCTAAGTCAGATGTTTGAGAAGAACAGATTTCCTGATGCTGTTGTCAGGAAAAAACTGGCTGAGAGAACAGGCATCAAGGAGTCAAAAATTCGAGTAAGTCATCTGCGTGTGGTACCAAGCATGCCCCCCACCTGCATGTGATATTACCCCTAAAGGTGCAGATGGAACTTTGGGTTACCTCGGGTATGCACAGAGAGGGTAAGGTTTTGGATGGTGGCCACCCAGCACTATACAACACACTGGGATGGAGGACGAATTTTCAAAATCAGGATGTATTCACATGGAATCACAAGCAGGAAAACTAGGGAAATACAAAAGTTAAGGCTGGTTTTAAATATTCTTGGGTAGATGTTCCGTACACTCAGCAATGTTGTCATTTTGTGCCAGGTGACTCTTCCTTGAGAGGGTTTCTGCACATGCCGGAACACTTCTCAGCAACTTAGGCCTCTATAATACGGCCCAGCAGAGTCTATACCTATGTCCTCTATCCCCATGTGACAAATAATCAAATGTCCTCTTTCCCTAAATTGTAAGAATGGTGACTTTGTACACGCTAAATACTGGTGACTTGGGAAACTGTTCAGTAGAAATACCCACCAAACATTTACTTGTATTTACAAACCCTTGATCAGAAATCACAATAATCTATTAATTGGGGATGGACAGCCGGCTTGGTGGGTGACATGCAAGCATGAGGACCTGAGTTTGGACCCCCAACCCCATGTTAAAGTCAGTCACTGTGGTGTATAGCTACAGTCCCAGCACTCTGGGGACCAACCAGCATAGCTAGCTAAAGCCACTGAGCTCCAAGTTCAGGGAGAGATGGTGTCCCCAAAACTGAGACTGATTGCGGAAGAGGGGGCAGTAAGAACATAAAGGCCTGAAGGTGGGGGAGATGCTACCAGACAGTAGCCTCCATTCATACCAGGGCTGCTGCCCTCGAAAGCTCAGTGCATCCATGTCTACTTCACCAGACATTCACAAGAGCTGGCCTGTCAACACTCCTCCGTGAAGGAGGAAGGAGATCCCTAAGAGATACAGCACCAACCCGCGTGATTCTTTGGGTCTGGTGCTGGACAAGAGAGGGGGAAATTCTTTATTCAATAGTTTGCTCCAGCAGATGCTCAGACACTTGCCAATCAGGCATCTTGCATGAGGCCCAATGGATCGCACATGCAGGGGGATGAGGAGCGGAAGGGAAACTGGCTGGAAGGAGAATGGGTGGGGAGGGATAGCAGGGGTGGTATGGGTGGCAGGGAATGAAAACATGAATCCGTTACATTTGTACGTGGGAAAAAGACAACCAAGGTTGAGAGCAATAGAGGAAGACGAGGGATGCTGACCTCTGGCCTACACACACCTACGCATAGGCAAGCATAGGTGAGGCACATCAAAGGAAAAAATGATTAAAATAAAAATATATTAAGCCTTCCTATAAGCGTATGTGTGATTAGGACGACTTGTCAAAAGCACATTTGCTAGAATAGGAGAAATATCTATAATCCCTAGTTTTATGGTATTCTGGCCTTCTTTCTCCCAGCAATGGTTTCGGAAGCAAAGATCTCTGTACGCTGAGCATGGAGCAGAGCCCATCAACATCTCAGAAGATGGTGCAAACGGCAGCAGCCCCAGCCCCGACACTCAGCAGCAGCCTGGCAGCCTGCAGCCTGGCAGCCTGCCCACTTTCCCCACCTCCTGCAGCACCCAGACACCTTTGGAGTCTTTGGGGGCGTTCGGGAGCCATGAACCAAGCATGGAGATGGTGCAGCCCACAGAGATGGTGCAGGGAGGAGGGAATCCTGAGCCCCCTCCACAGCCGACTTCTGCAGAGGATCGCTCAGATCCCCTGTCCCCTTTGTGGTCCACGCCTGATGCTGAGCATGAGCCACAGTTGGAGGGTCCAGCGTACCCCGACGTGTCCTACATTATGCAGTGGTGGGACAAGGACCGCCTGGCTCTGATTGCGGAGTGGGAACCTCTCCCGGGGACACTGGCTGAGACAGACGCGTGCTCCCAGCAGGCGTGGCCGACTGGGGAGCTGTCTCATCTCAGCCCGCCGTACCAGCAGAATGTGGAAAATCCCAGCCTTTAGACCCAACTACCAGCATCCAAAGGTTTCCAGTTAAGGGGGCAACTGTTCCTGGATCCTGGATCTACGGGAGGATCCTCCAAGAATCCCCTACCTCCCACCCTACCAGCACCCTTGAGGGAGGGTGGGCAGAGTCCAAAGGAGTTCCCTTCTTTACCTTTATTTCTCATTTCTTATGATAAGAAACATCTTATTTGTTTCTCCTGGAGATTACAAACATTCGTGCACAAGTGTTTGCATGAAAATATATTTTTAATGGTCCTGTGTATAAAACAAGAACTGTTGGGTCATATTGTAATTCTTTGGTGGTACTGGGGGGTTGGTTGAACCTGGGGTTCATTCTTGCTGGGAAGAGCTCTACACCTAGTCCTGTTTTATTTATTTTTTTGTGGAGTTTTTTTTGTTGTTGTTTTTGAGACAGGGTCTAAAACTGAAACTCAAAGTCCTTTGCCCCAGGGTTCCTAGCGCTGGGATTACACGCATGCGCCACCCCACTGGGCTCCTAATGTCACTTTTAATGGCGCGTTTTCCATTTGTGTGTGGATACACCTGCACGGCAGTGAACACGGTTTGGAGGGTAATGCTGGAATCATCCTTCATGACTCTTCCTTCCACTTCATTCTTTTGAGGCTGGGTCTTGAATTCTGCCCAGAACTCACAGATAGGACCAGTCTGGTTGGCCAGATTGCTCTGGGGATTCTTGGACTTCTCCGTCCAGGGCTGGGAATACAGAGACCATCACTCTCACTTGTCATTTTACCGGGGATCTGGGGATCCCAACTCCAAGATTTTTTTCCTGCATAGAAATGGTTTAATCATTAAGCCATTTCCTGAGCCCTGAGTTGTTTTTAATGCATGGTATTTCTGACTGTGCAGGAGTGCGTGTATGTCGTGTTTCTCATCTGTGGCTTAACACATGAACAAAAAAACTTAATGTTTACCGGTACAAGGGGATGCTTTCCTTAAACCTTTTTAAAAAAAGTAATGACATTCCTGTTTTTAAACCTATTTGGAAGGGAAATTAGTTGCTGGTGTGACCCAATTCAATTGCACATAGCAAATGCTACTTTTTTTTTCCATTTCATGTCTGTGTGAGTGTGGGTATGTGCATTCTTCCCAAGTTGCCCTCCTATCCCTATGCCGTGTGCTGCCTGCATTCCAGTGTGCTTGGGCAGCCGCTGGAGTGTGATATTTCAATGGCTACACCATTGGAGAAAGTGTATCTCCTTCTTCCAGTCAGCATGGATAGGCTCTTGGGGAGAGCTCTTCCCCATCCTGTCCTGGGGTGTTGACGGGTCCAATGACAGATCACAGCTGCAGCAAGTTCTTGGATGTACCAACCCTGTCACATCTAAAAGACACTGTCTAGTGACAGTATTTTTCTGGCTCTTTTACATTTGTTTCCTGCTCCCTTGTTTGCAATGTTCCCTGAGGCTTGAGTAAGGAGGTGAGAATGATTTAGATGAACTATTTACAATGAATGGAACGTTCCATGGTCACATATGTTCAATATACTCTGAGCAGTCGTCAAATTCTCTGCATTAACTGCCATCCATTGCAAAAAGTTTTCAGTTGAAGCATGAGAGCTTGTGTTAATCTATGGTATTAAAGGTAAGTATTTAGGAGGTATTTTGATACTGTGAGCATTTACAGGAAATTATGACCTCCCCACCTACAGGTTTATTGTACCAGGCGTGCATTCCCTCCTGTGGAATGGACCTTAAATCCAACTGGAAAACAGTCATTACCCCTGTAACATTCATGCCACTGGTGGACATGTCTTGCCAGGCTGGATCTTACTGTGGCTTGCAGGATTCACAGCTGTGTAATGGTTGATGGCTTTCCTTCCTCCAGCAGCCTGCACAGTACCTTCTGGTACCATGAAAGCTAGTCACCTAGGAGGAAGCTTCCAGTCAGTTATATCTTGCTTTCTCCATGTCCTGTGACCCAGTGACGCTCACTGATTACTAGTCTGGCTAGCCAATTTGCCCTGGGCGATTTTAGGTCTCTCTGCCTTCTGAGGCTGGAGCTACATGTGTGTCACCAAGCCTAACTGGCATTTTATGTGGGATCTAGGAAGTCAAACTTCAGTCTGCTTGTGTGGAAAGCATTTTAACCACTCAGACATCTCTCCATCAGACATTTAACTTTTAAAAACACATGTGACACACAATTAATTTAGTGGTAGTAATACGGGACTTCCCTAGCTGGATGTTAGTAGTACAGGCTAAGGCAGGAGGATCAGACTGTTACTGACATTATCGATACACGGAGTTCAAGGGGGGAAAACTTACATAACAATGTACTTAAAATAAGAAAGAAAAATACACGGGCAAGAGAGATGGCTCGGAGGTTAAGACTGCCTCACAAGCAGAAAGTCCTGACTTCAGATCCCAGGTCCCATCTAAAAAGTGCCAGTGGGAAATAAGTGTGGTCTGCACTTCCAACCCTGGTGGGGGGAGAGCCTGGGAAATCCCAGAGTGAAGCAAGGAGGTAGAAGCAATACAGGATGATTCCCAAAGTCACCCTTGGTCCTCCACAGGCACACATAGAACCTTCTGATACACACACACACAAATAAAAGAAAAATGTGTGTCCTAACTTTTGAACCCCTGAACCTTCTGCCTGCACCTCCCAAATGTTCTGTGCCCATTGCCATATTGGTCCCCCCCCCCTTTTTTTTAACATCTGTAAAGTTCTGTTGAGTTTTACTCAGTCACTGCTAACTGAACACTGAGCAAGTGGAACCTGTGGCATGTAGGATCATGGTTTTGCTATCACCTGATGTGTGTGGGCTCAGCTGTGGCGCCTCAGGGGTCAGGGCGAGCTGACTTGAAACTATAAACCGTTCTGCCCAAAGGTCTCCAGCTATCAAATGGAGATAAACTCAGCCTGGTGATACATGCTTGTTACCTTAGCACTCAGGAGACCAGGAGGAGCTTGAGTTCAAAGCCAGCCTGGACTACATAGCAGGACCCTGTTCAGAAAAATAAATAAACTTGAATTGGAAATACAATGTGGAGCATCCTTAATCAGAAAATCCAAGATCTGTTCCTGGATGATTTATGCACTCTCAGGTCATGCAAGCCCACAAGTACATGGGCACTTGCTAGTACAGGCATCCCAGATGAAACCCAGTAGGCCACACACAGAAAGGTATGGCAGCAGGAGAGACTGGCTGGAAAGGAGAAAATATGTAGTGGGAAAAACGAAAGGAGATGGGACAGGTTAGTAAGGGGTAAAAGTGATAAATTCATTGCATTCATGTATGAAAATGACAGAAGAATAAACATTTTTAACAAGAATTCACCAGATTGACCAAGGTGAGAACAAAGAAGAAAAAAAAATCCAAAACTTGAAATGAATCAAAACCTGAAATTTTATTTTTTTCCTGAAGACAGACAGGGTCTCAGGTCCTGGGCTGACTTCAAACTCACTGTGGCTCCAAGGATGACCTTGACCTGGTAGGTGAGCACCACTGCACCAGGCTTCTGCATGCCAGGCCGGCACACTTGCAACGCTTCCCAGTCCCAAACCTGAAGCTTCTCAAGCTACAGGGGAGTCTGTACCTCTCAGCGGGTGCCAGGTGCATGGCGTGCTTCAGTAATGCCAGCATTCCCACAGTGAGCTGGGAGGGGGAGTCAGGAGATGCATCTGGAAGCTGTAGGGCCAGGCAGCTGCAGTGCCCAGTACAGTGGCAAGAGACAAGAGGCTGTGCATCAGCAAGGAAAGATGAAAACAAACCCCAAAGCTGTCATCTGGCTCCACACGCAGAGTTGTGGCACCTGTGTCCTGCGCACACAAAGAAATAAAAATAAAGCTTGCTGCAGGAAAGTCTCGAGGATTCTCCAGGAAGCAGCTTTATTTTTATCTTTTTAATTAATATTGTGTGTGTGTGTGTGTGTGTGTGTGTGTGTGTGTGTTTGTATCAGAGGGCACTGTGTGTGCCTGTGGAGGCCCAAGGATGACTTTGGAAATCATTCTGGATTACACCATCTCCTTTTGAATTTTTTCCCCAGTCATACCTCCCAACAGAAGAGAGAGTATGACTAGAAAAATTATACAGATAATCTGTAAATTACTGACCTATAAAAAGCATACACTATTCTATGTTTTGAGATTCAGAGTGTAATAAATTAGAGCCTTTGTACACTTATTGACAAAGCTGGAATTTCTAAGTAATGCATATTTAAAGAAATAATTTCTTAATCGCTCTAATGTACTATCAAAATGGAGAACATATTTTAAATAAATGCCTCCTATAATGCCAATATCCATCAATTACTAGAAATATACACCATCCTTAAGAGAGAAATGAAGTGAAGTGAACTTTATGGAAAGTATTTAAGATCAGTGAGATCTTGTTTTAAAAAAAAATCAGAACAGCTGATGGAAAGTAATTCTGCTAGGGACCCTACAAGATGGTGTGCAAAGTAGTTTTACCCCTTTTTTTTACAAAAGTACAAATCTATTTTTATTTACTTTCCATTATTTTAAATCCGTGCGGGGTACAGCATCACACGGATTCTGTGTCCAATGGCCTTTGCAGGAAGGTTGCTTCAGAATTTGGCGCGAACCAGGCCACTGTTTCCATGGGCCCTGGTTACCTTTCCCCAGAGTACTCTGGTTTTGTTTGGTTTGCCACCAGGAGTCACTGTGTTGTTTTTTGCTTTGTACACATAAGCACATCTCTTGCCCAAGTAAAAGTCAGTTTCATCTCGGGCATAACGCCTTTAATTTTAAGAAGAGCAGTGTGCTCCCTTTGGTTCCAGAGGCCGTGCTTATAGCCAGCAAAAATGGCCTTGCACCACAACCTTCCAGACAGATTTGCCCTTTTGAAGTCCTGTTCCCAGCAGGCCTTCGCAGGCTCCAAGATGGCGGAGAGAGGAGTTTTACCCCTTAAAAGAGGACATGCAAAGTGGTTTTATTCCAGGGGTAACTTTCAAATACCCAGCTGTGTTTTTCCTGGTCAGAAGGGAGCTGGGTACACAGTCTCTAATTGTCACTCACCATAAGCTAAAGTTGGCTTCCACAAACATTACCTGCATCGAGCTTGTGTCGAATAGATGCTTGTAAGGCTCCTGTTGGTTCTGGAAGGCTGAGTGCCAGGAGGAATAGGGGTAGGGCTGTGACACCTGCTACAACTTGCTGCTTCTCTTCCCTTTCAGCTGGTCCTGCCTCTTCCCGTGGTCCTGATGTGGGTCTCCCCATTGTTCTATCCACTAGAAGGAGCATCTTTCTAATGGTTTATTAGTTCTAAGATGAAAACTTACTAGTTCTAATGACCAATAACCAAAAATGTCAGTTTTGTGTCTTTTATATGTAAAAGGTTTTATGTACACAAAGAAAACACTTAGTGACAAGACTCAAACACAAGTTGTATTTATTTTTAATAATAAAAGTAACACAACAAGTTGGAACCAATCCACTAATTTTTAAGCCTAACACAATCTTTAGCACAAAACTATGCTTGATGAAATACAAATACATTACTGTTAACCAAGTATCCAACCAGAGCCCTCTTGGAACAGCTCCACATGCTCCACACGAAACCATCTACTGACAACACTGGGACTGTTTTGGTAAATCCATTACTGGCTCTCGAGTGGAAACTTTGTAGATCATGTCATGCCACAGTGGGGGAGGTTGTACACTGCTATGAGTCTATGGTTTGTGTTTTAAACAAAATTAAGGTGAAGAAACACATACTAGAGACTTGACTCAGAACTGAAGGGAAGACAACAAATAATGAGCAGTTTTCAGACATTAAGTCAGCAAGGTGAATACAAGACTTTTCAAGTAGAAATCAGAGCTCGCCTGTGGATGGAATGATTTTGGGGGTCATGGTAATTTGTAATAAAATCTTCCCTTACTTCTAGACTCTTGAAATCTACCAAAATCTGAAGGAACTTCTTCCAAAAGACAAGGGACTCCTTATGAGGGTGAAAGGACACATCCCCTTGAATGTCCCCTTTGACTTTGTCACTAGATTCCTGTCACTGCTGGGCAAAGGATCACTGCCACAGACAACCTCTCTGGCTTAGATGCTCCTTCCGTAAATACGTATCATGGACAGCTCTAACATATCTAATTTGTTTTATCTTTATTTTTTATCCTGCTACAAAGCACTGCTTAACTACAAAACTTGGGGCTCTCAGATCAACAGTAGAACTGGTCAGAACACAGGTGTCAGTTTCAATCAAGAACTTCTCTCTAAGCTCAGTGGTCACAAGATTCGGTAGTGTCTCACTTGCCACATACTTATACTGTCCTTCCCACTATTTCTTTCGGAATTCAATCCTCCGAGCAACATTCTGAGCACCAAATTTTTTGACTAATGCATTTCTAGTGTCTTCATCATCTTTTTGCAAATCTAAGTCATCTTGTCGGGACCAAATGGGGTATCCATCAGCCCTCTGGCCAGATTCCAGAAAGGAGGACGTAGCTTCCAACTCACCACTATTTTTCAGGAAGGCCTGGGTAACTGTTGACAGATCCAAGTTGAACTTTTCCATTAACTGTCGGATGATCTTAATAGCAGCTCCCACCTCTTGTGTAGAAACTTTTTCTTCCCCCTCGTCCTCTT
The DNA here is from genome assembly GCA_023101885.1 of Typhlomys cinereus. NCBI lineage: Eukaryota > Metazoa > Chordata > Mammalia > Rodentia > Platacanthomyidae > Typhlomys > Typhlomys cinereus. Next base: position 11,520,043 of record JALPQD010000024.1, on the reverse strand, counting down.
CTGGCTGTGCTTCTGAATCTTCTTCAGGTGTTGGAGGATCATCATCACACATCGTTATATGTATTTCAAAATCAGGACTTTCGTTTACCTATAGAGAATGATGATGATAACCAGTCTCAATAAGTCAATCTTGCACTCCTGGAACATGTGATCTCTCCCAACTGCCACTGCTTGCACTCCCCGCAGTTCCTCAATTTTTAAAAAATATTTTATTTATTTGTGTGTGTGTGTGTCTAGACAGACACACATGAAAGAGCGCACATGCTCACTAGATCTGTGTCAAGTGTCTGGCTCAGCTCCCCAGGACAGGAACTACACACTTAGCTCATTGCTGCAGCTCAACCACCCAACGCACCTACTAACATGGCTGTGGCTTAGGGCTCCTAAGGGAGCTCCCTACGCTGTATTTTTAGGAAGAAATGACTTCTGAAAGTTGTCCTCTGACCACCACCCATGTCGTGGTATACATGTGTGCACCTTAGCTCATTCTTCCCCCTTAAATATTTTTCTAACAAAGCAAACACAAAAAGGAAGGGAGGAAGGGAGGCTAAATAGTAGCCATTTCCCTTATGTTAATAAGAAAAATTAACTCACAAGATCCTTAATTTTGGGAAAAAAATATATTTTTGGATATACAAAAATATAATTTGGATTAAAAAATTACTCATTTATCATTATTTTATAGCCCCTACCTTTCTCAATAGCTATTGTAATAGCTATTGTAAGTTATTATGGGGTTCCAAAAGAGCTAGATTGAAAAAAAAAAAGAAGCCAGACTGAATACAAGAGTAAAAATACTTCTCTAAAGCTCTAAACACAAAAACTAAATGTTTAATTAAACAAAATTGTTACTTTAAGAAAAATTATATGCATGCTCCTAAGAAAGCATAAAAACATTAAAAATCACAGCTATGCAGTTCTCGAAAAGCAGACTAATATCAAAGTGCTCAAAGCAGTATGCTTTACACTATTAACACGTAACTGTGCCTGGTCTGATTCTCTTTGCCTCTCCAGTTGTCCTGTAGAAAAGCTAATAAAGGCTTTGCGAGTAGTGAAGCCTACATCTTGCCCATGTTCCTTCCTTTTCCATCCTGAACTTCTCCCTTCCTGAGCCTTGGGTAGACATAAAGAAAGTGGGGGACCTGAGGAGAGTGAAGGTGGGGAAAATGAACAAATTATGCTGCTCTACCCCAGCTTCCTCAAGCTCCCGGGAGGCTTCCTCCAACAGAGTTTTGACAGTTGGGTCGTTCTCCTTGGCCTCTCCTTTCACACATTCTTCTTCAGGCAAGTCTGGAGTTCTTTTATTCTGTGGTTCTGTTGAACAGAAAAACAGCAAAACTTAGCTTTGGCCTCTTCTGTAGAGACCCAAAACACAGTGCAGGCTGCCGAGCGCTGAGGAAGGACTCAGCACACCTCTTTGTTTTTTTGTTAGGGGATGCCTGTTTATCAAGTCAGAAGTATAAGAAAATCATAGACACGTATGACCAAATTTTCCTACATTTGTAGTGTCAGAATATTGAGATCGAAGCTCTGGCATTTAAAAACATTCCTCAAGCTGACTACATTTTGCCTTGTATTTCACTGATGAAGATGAGCAGGTTCTAAGATGCAGATTAACATTTAAGGAATTCACAAACTAGCAAAATATTTTCACTAAGACCTTAGTGGAGTCCACAGAAAACTCAGGAGTTAGGAAGGCTATTCACAGCTGAGCAGACTAAAGGAATCCTTTACATAGGTCAGTCTCTGGATGATGCAGTCCTAAGACAGGCCTCTGAGCAAGGCAATTCTCCCACTAGCTCAAGGCAGATCTAACAGGTGCATCAGAATCCACCGCACATTATCTATAAAAATTGCCAGCTAAGATTTCACCTGTAATCCCAGGAGGTGGCTTTGAGTTCAAAGTCAACTCAACCTACACAGGGACACCCTGTGTCTCAGTCATGTATTTCCACCTCTGTGATGAATCCGTGACCCAAACAATTTGGGGGGAAGGGGTAAAGGTTTTATTCATGCACACAGTTTCAGGTGATAGCCCATTTATGTTAGGAGAATAATTCAGCATCAGGAACCAAGGGAACTGGTTACAAATATCCGCAGGAAGAACTGAGAAGAGGACATACTTTCTAGCTTGCCAAAGTCAACCAGTTCTCTCTGCATCTTATCTACCTGTCCAGGAATGGTCCCACCCATTATGGGCTAGGTCTTCCCACATCATTTAAATAATTTCCCATGGACTTGTTCAGAAGCCTCTGAGACACACACACACACACACACACACACATGCACGCACAAGTGAATAAAAAAAAAAGAATCTACCTCAAGAGGCTCAATAGCCACTTTCTTAACATGAAGGCACAGCTTCATTCTCCTCTGTGCATTGATACTGTGACTCTCTTCCTTCTGGGACAGCGGTGAAACTGCAAGATGTAATACTGCTCAATGCAGCTGTGCTTCTGGGAGGGAGTTTATAAGCACAATTATAGGTGTGTGTGTGTGTGCAACTGTGTAGAGCTCTTGTTAATAGATGATTATATTTTATAGAATGTTGACATCAAATTATAAAATCACAACATTTTAAGATGTCAGATATACATGTGATGACAAAATGATCTAGACCAGTGGTTAGGAAACTGGGCTCAGGAGCTCCTAGGTTCCTGTCTAGAGATTTAAGGGTCTTTTCTAAAGAGGTTGGAGATAGACCAGCAGATAGATGAAGCAGTGTTTACAAACCCACCTCAACTTCAGCTAGAACAGTTTTTGCCATACCATGTATTGGAGGCAACACACACATATACATATATGTATATCTAATTGCTTGTCTAATTGAATGTCTAAATTAGTCCATTGTTGTGCTAAAAATAAATAAACGGGTCCCAGGGAAGTCAGCAGGTATGACCAAGGTCTCATAGTATATCAGTATCTCTCCCAGACAAGTGTTTGCTCCAGTATATACACTTAAAATATTCCCTCTCCAGGCCTAAGATATTTTTCATGCACACTTCTTCCATGGAAGTCTCCAGTCCAGAATCATTTTTACCAGTATCTTACAAAATGGCAAAGGCTCCTTTGGCTTATCCCATCTGCCTTCCCAATTACAATGGTTTAATCCTTATGTTTGGATCTTGTAGGCTTAACTTACCTGTTTTTGTCTCTTCTAGATGAATATCCATAAAATTCAAATGTGGGAATCTCTGGACCATCCTCATAGATGAGGACCACTGACTACTCACACTTCCTTCACCCCAACTCAACAGGAAGTAGCCAGAGCAGTCATCACCCCCTCATCCCTGACCAGTCAAGTCATAAAGATTAAGGTGGGGAGTTTGGCAGTTTCAGAGCAGCCACGCTGGGACGATCTCTGAAGGTCTTCAAAGGTCATCCCCCACTTCTGGGATTACCCTAAAAGAACACACCCTATCGATATGGAGGAATTGACATTAATTCTTCACAGAGATAAAGTCACCAACTTCCCCCAAGCCTCTTCATGGAAAGGATATGGAGATTAGTTCTCCACTGTAACTAAACCCTACCATGAGGTCCTGTACAAGATCAACTGAGCTGGGCCTCATTATAAACAGACCAATGAGAAGTAGAGGACCTAAAGCTCTAATCAGGTTTACAGAAATATTTCCAGTGAGGAAAAGCCATTTTTCTCGGGCTTGCCTAAGTGTATAAATATACCTGACCCTGGCAGTCATCCTGGCACCCGTCCCTCATGGCACCCCACGTCTAGAGTCCTTGAGTTCTCCAGGACTGTCTTGCCCCTCACAGATTATCATCCATGAGTTCCATTCTTTCTCTCCTCTAATAAACTCAGCCTTAAGCCTCAAAAAAAGAATGAACTGACTTCTGAAAGTTATCCTCTGATGACCTCCATCACTACAAAATTGCATGTGTGCCTTCTTTTGCCTTTTCTTTTAATACATATTTTTTTAAGTTTTGTTTATTTATATTTGCATGTGTAGACATGGATATGTACTGTGTAGGTGTGTATGTGTGCCTGCAGAGGTCCAAGGGTGACCTCAGGAATCATCCTGGATTGCTCTACCTCCTTTTGGCTTTGCTCTGGGATTTCCCAGGCTCTGCCTTCCAAGGTTGGAAACGCAGGGCACTACCATTTCTGCCCAGCATTTTTAAGTGGAATCTGGGATCAGAAAACTCAGGTCCTTCTGCTTTTAAGGCAAGGCTTTAATCCCAAACCACTATCTCCAGCCCTTAATATATATTTTTAAAGGAATAACAACAAAAAAAACAAGAATAACAATGAGATTCTGACATATGCTACAACTTATGATAGATATGCTAAATAAAATAAGTCAGATACGAAAGGAAAAATATGATCCCATTTATATTAATACCAGAGATTAAGTTCATAGAGAAAGTACCATGACAGATGCTAAGTGTCAAGGAGAGAGAGGAATAAAGGGGAAATGTGCTAATAATGGATAAAAGCAAGAACTGCACATCTGAATATATTCAATGCCACAAAACTGAATACTTTTTTTAATACATTTTTTATTATTTCCGCTCATACAAATTTAATAGGTAGACCAGTTCCCTCCCTCCCTCCTCCTCCCCCCAAACCCCCTGCTCCCCCTCCCTCCCTTCCCATCCCCCAGTGCCTCCCCCCCAATTCCCAGAGAGTCCTTTTTTGTGTATGCCTAACTCTCCTCTTGGTCCTCCTCTCCGATGACGTATAAGGACCCAGTGGCATTTCCCTGAACCCTTTCTCGTGTTCCCCTTAAGCATAGGAACACTACTGTGGCTGTCAATCCCTTGCCTCCAAGGATCTTGGTGCCTTTAGCTGATGCTAGACTTTGTGAGGTCAATAGTGTGCACAAAACTGAATACTTAAAACAACTAAAATGAGAATTTTATATCGTATCTTATAATAAAATCCTAAAAATATAAATAAATATACACCAAAAAATTCAATTTCATTGTATATAAAATGTAAATGCAGTGGATGTTTAAAAAGCTTCTATAATTAAAACGCATATAGACTTGGGCATACAGCACAGCACTAGTGCATGTGCACAAGGCCCTAGCCCAGCACAGAAAAGCATAAATCAATGATGCTGAGGAGGAAACAGACCAAATAGAATATAACTGAGGAGGAAACAGACAAACAGGCAAAGCTATGCAGAAATACAAAGGCTTCAGGGTAAATCAATAAGTAGTTTTTTGTTTTGTTTTTACTTTTTATTTTTTAAAGCAAACTGCAGGGCTGACAAAATAATCAGGTAAGGCAGGCCTACTCACAAATCTAGGATTTGAGCCCCACAAGCCCATATTTAAAAGGAGAGAAATGACTTCTAATCTCCACCCATATACAATGGCATGTCATTCTCTCTTTTTTTTTCATTCTCTTTCTTTCGCTCTAAAATAAGTATCTAAATACCTTTTAAAGTGAATTATAAAAGAACCTGATACCTAGTGTGTAGTGTGCCAGTATTACTGATTTATTCTGATTTAAAGGGCTGTGTCTAGGCCAGTGGATGAAGTATGCAGCAGCAGAAGAACTTCATTTTGTATGAGTTTATCTGTAGGATCAATTCCTAGAAACAAAGTTGTCTTTTTAGGTGTTAGACACTGTCAAAGTCAAAGAAACTGCAGATTTTCTTTTACCAACAATGTAAGACTGCACTTGCTTTCTTCTATCCAACTAACTTTAGATAATGCTAATTTTGTTGGTTTTTGATAATTCTACAGATAAAATATGCAATTTCTCATTCTGATTTTATTTTCTAACTCCTCCAAAACATTCATTTATTTTCCAGTTTGTGTGATCTAACGCAAGGGATAGTTCTCTACTTGGGGCTGGATTTCTTTTGCTTAATAGCAGTATTTCCACATTTGCTTTTGGCCACACTTGAATTTCCTTTTCTGAGAACTTCCTGTTTCATTTCCTTTGCTATCCTTCTATTAGCCTTCCTTTTACTGTTTGCTTATTCTTGAGGCCTGCAAAAAAAAAAAAAAAAAAAAAAAGATTTCTCTCCAATGTGTTTTTAAGCCTTTCTGGTTACATGCTAATCATCATTCTATATTAAAGATATCATCCACATTTTTAGTCATTTTTATATGTGAATGCCTTATGAAAACATTACTTTTGGTGGATAAGGTGTATCCAGTTTAATTTTGTCTAAATCCAAATGGCTTGACAAGTAGGCTCAATCTCAAGATGGCAATTTTAATAAAAAGATCCTAGTGATGACCAGCCCTACACACAACCCTGACCTAACTCACCTGCCAGAATCTTCTTGGAATATATATATTCCAAATATATATATATATATATTTATATTGTTCCCGGCTCCATGAACAAACACTCATGCTTGCACCCCAGGACCCTCCTGGGCTGTTCTCAGCCTTTCTTCAGTCTTCTGCTTCTTATTCTACAGAAAAAGACCTCCCCAACCTTACCCTGATTTTGTTTCTCTACAGCACTTACCACTGCCCAGCTAGCGAGTTAAGCTCCAACACAGCAGGGGCTTTTATTTATTGGTATATCCCAGCAGGACAACAGTGTCTGGCACTCAAATTCTGTTGAATGAATGAATCTGAAATGTCACTTTTACCAAAAACAAAATTCCTACTATGCATGCTGAAATACTGAACTGGATTTATTAATTCCCTAAAGAAAGAGGATGCGGTAGAAAGCATGTTTCTTTGAACCACGGGCTGTTGTATAGCTACACTTAACTAAAACATTTTAGTTGGGTGCGCTGGCTCACATCTGTAGCCCCAGCAATCTACAGAATGAAGGGCCTTGAGTTGGAGGTGCCCACGAGCTACATAAAGGGTGAGGGCACCGGATATGAACTAGAGAAAAAAAACCTGCTTCAAAAAAAATTTATATTAAAAAAATGGTAAACAGCAGTTTTACATTGTGTCCAAACCCTATCTGATCCCAATCTGCAATGCAACTCTTTGTCAACTCTTAAGACCACAAAGCAACTCATGCGAGCGCACACACCAAGAAACAAAGCGTGGGAAGAAACTGGCCTGCCATGCTTTACCTTGGCTCGGAGTGAATGGGCCAGAACATCAACATTAAAGGAAAAAAAAAAAAAAAAAAGGCCCTCTTTGAAATCTCTGAAAAGAGAAGTGGGCTACCTGTGGGCCCTGCTGTGGAAACCAGAGACGCAGAGCCGGTGAGGGTAAAGGGAGGTGGCATCCTGATGCACTGCAATCACAATGCAGGCCCCAAGTGCGTGTGAACACACACGTACACGCATATAAACATGCACACATCTACTGCATACCAGGCTGCTTGCCATGCTATTTCTACCATGCTGAACCAGCCCACACTACGCTGCGCCGCGCCGCACACACACACTACGCTACACCCGCTGCGCGTACTACACTGAGCACACCACGCCCGCCCCTTACCATTCTGCGCTATCCGTTGCCACAGCGGAGCGGGGCGCGGGCGCTCGTCCCGGCCACCGGGAAGATCGCCTCCGCTGCAAGAGTTCGGGGACAAGCCTGGGCACCGCGAGGCGCGCCCCCCAACTCAAGGCACAAACACATCGACCGAGAAGCGGAAGGTCCTTCCCGCCGCACTCACCCCCGCTGTCCGCGGCCTCGGGGTCCTGCTCGGCCTTCCGCTTGAGCTTCTGCGACGAGGGGCTCACGGGCGCGTCCCCCAGCAGGTACTTGTGCTCCTGGCCGCGCAGGTGCTTCAGGTAGCGGTCCTTGAGGGACTGCCACGGGTGCCCGGTGAGCGCGCTCTTCTCCAGGGCCTTCCACAGGGCCGTGCCGGTCGCCGAGCCGGGCGAGCGCGCGTTCTCCTTCACGTAGGTCAGGATGGCCACGTCGTCCGCGTCCGTGAAGGCCGTGCGCCCGCACGGCGGCGGCGGCGGCGGCTCGGGCTCGCCGGGGCCCGCGTCCCGCGGCTCGGCCGCCGCCGCCGCGCGCAGCCGGTAGGCGTCCAGCGGCAGCCGCTCGTTGCGCTCCACGCAGTCCAGGACGTACTGCGTGGAGACGAAGTCGCCCGCGGCCTCGGCCAGCGCCTCGCCCGGCTGGGCCAGCAGCACGGCCCCGGGCTCCTGCACGCGGCACAGCGTGCCGCCGCCGTGCAGGATCAGCGTGGACAGCCGGCGCTTGGCCGGGCTGGGCCGCACGTAGAACGACACGGACGTGCCGTCGTCCCGCACGAACAGAGTGGCCGAGTGCGTGGGCCCGCCGGGGTCTTTGCCCACGTCCATGGCCTCCGCCATGTCCGGACGCGCGGCGCGCTACAGAAGAGGCCGGCGACGGACAGACGGAGCCCAGGGGAGAAGAAGCGGGTGACAGACGGCACGGGAGACCGACAACCGCCCGCGGCGAAGGAAACCCGGCGCTGCGCGTGTGCGGGAACAGCGGCGGCACTACGCCGGCGCAGAGAACCCCATCTTCCGGCACTGCGCCTGCGCAGGACCTGCCCGGGCCGAGCGCCGGCCTCTCCTCACAGGAAGGGGCGGGACTCGAGGCGCTGACCTCCCCGGAAGGGGCGGGGCTGGAACCGGGGATCTGCGGGTGGGGCGGGGCTTGAGGGGGAGTCCTCTCGAACGGGCGGGGCTTGGAGCGCAGGCATCCCCCGGAAGGGGCGGGGACTTGAGGTATGACCTGGAAATCGTAGTGCTCCGCTGGTCATTTTTGGGTCGCGCCTTCAGGGAGCATGGCGACGGTACGGCAGGCCGAGGTGAAAGTGGACGGCGAGCCGAAGCTAAGCAAGAAGTAAGTGTGTCCAGGGTGTTTCGGCGTCTTGTGCTGGTCGCACGGTCCCGATTGGAAGCGTCTCGAGGCTGCTGCCAAGGCGACTGTTGCCCTCTAACCCTCCTGTTTTCTGCGGTGGGTGCGCACATGCTGGGACCGGGGATGTTGCTGATTCTCCTGGAAGCTTACAGGATGCTCCGGGGTCAGCCGCTATACCGGCGGCTTCCCTGCCCTTAACTTTAGGGTAAGAATGCGGAGGAGAAACCAGCTGGATATCTGGGAAGTGGCAGGAAGAAAAAAGTGAAACCAACCTCTTCCCCGCCTTTCCTCTTACCTTTTTTTTTAAATTACGCCACTCCGCTATGAATGGGCTGGAGAACGGCCAAATATCTTAGATTTTGAGAAATGAAATGGTTCTTGGTCTTCTCCAAGGTCCTTTTGGACCCTATATGTTAAAAGATGTCAGTCATGCTCCTACCCATATGTGTTACTCAAATGATCGATGATGTTTGATTGAGTGCATAGTCTAATAACTCCGCCTTACTCAGCCAGTACTCAGTACACCAGAATGTGTACTTGTAAAACAGTACTTTTTCTTAGTGAATCTAAGAAGATTCAGAAGTTTTTTTTTTTTAATGCATAACTGATTGACTTGCTGTATTTATTTTTTTTCTGGGGTAGGGGTCTCACTCTGTTATCAGTCTGGCTCATACGATTCTTTGTCAGCTTTCTTGAGTTAGCTTGACTGCATGTAACCTAGAATCGTGTAGATGAACATGGACAGATCAATATTAGCCACCCTGTGTCTTAATAGTCCCAAAATAACTTCACTATTTCCTGCCCAGGGTTCACCATTTGAACACAGAACATGGGCAATAAACTTGAGTATCTTCTTAATGTATGGAAGGACTAGATTAAAGTGTCATTCCAGAAATATAAAAAGTATTTATGTTATTACATACCATGGCTGCTTTGGCTTGCTAAAACAGTCATCTCCTAAAACAATCATCTCCTAAAACAATCATGGTGCTAAGTGCACCCTGAGGGAAGCATTGCAGGTATTCCTGATAAGAACTGGTCGGTCTGTCTGTCTGTCTGTCTCTCTCTCTCTCTCTCTCTCTCCTTTCCTTCCTTCCTCTCTTCCTTTTTCCTTCCTTTTTTAGTCTCATATATTTAGTCTCATGCGAGGGAAATTTCTAAATATATGCTTTGCTGGCGCCCTAGTATGTTGTCCTTTAGAGTGATTTTATGGCTTTCATAAATGTTGGGAATTAACCCGTTCTTTGACTTCTTCCTAATTGACTGGATTGTAACTTACAGATGCTTTGCAAGCAGGATTTCCAGTCAGAATGCAGTTGTCAAGTAAATCAAGAAAAATTAGCCAGTTTCTTTCTGCTGGATTTTAAGTACACCTACTACTTTTCTTTTAGCAGCTTCCAAATACCAAACAATGAAACAAGTTCTGTACAAGCTTTCTGTCTAATCTCATAGTCACCTTGGAAGACAAATGTTAATGTTCATTTTTCAAATTTATAAATTATCCCCTGGTCAGACCTATGCCAAAATGTGTGTTTCTAGGGTGTGAAGGTGTGTAACTTAGTAAAAATGCTTGTCTTCTATGCACAAGGTCCAGCACTTGATACCCAGCACCAGTAATAATAATGCTGTGTATGTTTCGTATGCATCTTCTAGCATTGATATGAAAGTGAAGAGCAGAGATCTAAAGTGAAAGTCACATGGTCTGACCCTGTAGCCCCCGTATTAGACTGCGTCACATTATCTGAAATAATTCTTTATTGATATTGCATATTCCTATAGTGACCATGAACTAATACAACTTTTTATGATTAACATTTTTTTGTTTCTTAATTGTTCTTGAGATTTAATGGTCTGAAGTCTTTAATGAGCACAATTTATGCCAGGTATTGGCCTCAAGGTTAAAAATCATTGGGCAGCCTGCCCAAATTACTCATTCTCAAATCAAAGTTCAGATGTCATTTATGTTATTAATGCACAAATATAATGTAGTCTGACACCAATTCATTCCTCCTTATTCCTAAAATTCTAAACTGGTTTTATCTTTGATTCAAAGTTTCTTTCTTTTTTTAAATGCATGACTAGTTGACTTGCTTTATTTGTTTTTTTCTGGGGTAAGGATCTCACTGTTACCAGTCTGGCTCATACCATTCTCCTCAGCCTTCTGAGTAGCTGGGACTATAGACACTTTTCGCTACATTAAGTTGTGCTGATTTTATCATTGTCTAAAGTTTCATTTGAAGAGACACTGTCCTTGTGTTCTTATATGCTTCTCTTGTGGCCAGGAATTTCACATCAAAAGGGGAAACCACACTTCGGGCTTCTGAAAACTGCCTCACTTCTGCCTCCTGTGTGTTAGAATATTGTGATCAGTTCTACCTGTAAGCTGTTTGACTAACTTGCATTTGACTTTTAACCCTAGATATAGACCCTTTTTCCATATTCAGAACTGAGATCATTGTCTTTACACTTGCAGCATAGGGTCTATAAACAGGATTGCTGTCCAGAGCGTCTGAAGTTAAACGGGACAATAAAAGTTAGTGCAAGGCCATCCTCCCTCTCCAACTCCAGAGCAAGTTGAGTGGGTGTGTGCTGTCCGCCCCATCTGACTCCACGTCTCTGTGTTTCCTGCTAGGTGGTGGTAATCCTTAGTTCCAGGGTGTTCTGCCATGTTGATGCAAGCTGCTGTAAGGCTGGTTAGGGGGTCCCTGCGCCAAACCTCCTGGGCAAAATGGGGTCAGAGGGAACTTCGACTGGGTCAACCTGCTCCTTTCACATCGCTTCACAAGGACAAGCCACTTTCTGATAAAAGAAGGTTGGTGCCCGTTACCTTCTTTACTGCTGTGGCTACAATCCTTTCCTTCAGCCTCCGGGAGCTTGGGTTGTGTCTAGGGACTTGTTAAGAAAACAGCTCTGCTACCAAAGGCAAAAGACCTTTCTCACCCCCTTCAGATCCTCTCCTTACAGTTTCCCCTGCTACCCACCCCCACCCCTTTATTGGGCTAGTTTTTGTTGAGACAAGTCTTGCTATGTAACCGTCAACCTTCAACTCAACTCCCTATGTCCTGAAGAATTACTGGTAACTCCCACAAGTGCTGGGATTGCAGGCATGCACCACCACACTCAACCTAAATAAATAAGAAATTTCAGGTGTGGGGCTGGAGAAATGGCTCAGGGGCTAAGACTCTGCCTCCCAAGCAGATGGTCCTGAGTTCGGATCCCAGATCCCAGGTAAAAATGCCAGATGGAAATGGTGGCAGCTGTACTTCCAAAAATCCCAGAGTGAAGCAAGAACGCCTTAGAAGCAATCCAGGATGATTCCCAAAGTCACCCTTGGTCCTCCAAAGGGACACACACTAAATGAATGAATAAAGTTAAAAACAAAAAAGAAATTTCAGGTGGGCATTACCACACTCAACCAAAATAAATAAGAAATTTCTGATGTCAATTGTATTCCTTTTTCTGTCTTTCTAGGGTTTTGAAGTTAATTCAGTTCTAGTTCTGGTGCTAACCTGTTCTTTTTTGAACTGTCCTTAAAAATCAATTAAAGAGCAATACAGAGGAGATTGGAGAACAGGTTTGTCTTAATCAGAGAGAGCCAGACAGCCTCAGATGCCCACTGTTCGCATTGTGGATTGCTAGATTACGTCTGGAAAGAGTCATCTGTTTTCATACCATAATTACCAGTTATTTTTAAAGTAGTCAGTATTAATTTTTAAAAATTATTCTAGACTCATACTGAAATGAAGTATATATTCAAGAACAGCTGTGTACACCTATGATTCTAACTCCTCAGGAGACTGGAGAAGAAGGATTTACAGGTGCGGAGCCAGAATGAGTCACTTAGCAAGCCACTGTCTCAAAATTAAAAGTTCAGTGTTCAACCCTTTACCTCAAATTCTTGAAGCCCTGGGTTCAAGTATGAGGTGGGAGGAAGTACTTTAAAACCAGATGTATGCAAACATGACTTGGGGATCTTTTGCCATGGTTCATTATTGAAGACTATTTAACTATGAGTTGGAAAAGTGGTCCCTAAACTCTCTTAGAACGATTGAAGATATTCTAGTCTTAGGCAGAAGGGAGGGAGGAAATGGAATGGATTGATGAAGAGAAGGAAGGGACATGGGAGGGAGTGGGGATAGAGGGAAGCATGGATAAGTACTCACTATGCTTGTAAAATTAGAAAAATCGTTTTTAAAAAAGTTATAAAATACCCAGTTAGATGTGAATTATCAGCACTGGTTAATCTGGTTGTAATAAACTTCAAATATCACACAAAACAAAAAAATACATATCCTAGTCTTTCCAAATCAGTTTTATCTCCACCCCCTCCCCTTAGATTTAGGTAGCAAGTTCAGACCATAGGAATACTGAGTTGCTCACATTGTTTTGGCCTTAGAGTTTCAGGTAAAAAGTTTGGATGATGAGAGATTTTCCGAGAAAAGGCTGGAGATTTGTATAGTTTGTCCTAGAAGCAGCGCAAAGGCTTAAGGTAGTGATGGGAACCAGAATAGCTTGCATCTGAATGTTAACTACATGCCAGGACAGGATGAGTGCTCTACTAAAGCGGCAGTCCACAGCTGGTGAGCGGATGTGGTTACTTTGTTCTAGATGGCCAAGGTCTCTTACTTGGTGGGTGTTTCAGAACAGGCAGTGGGACTAACACCCCTTAATGCACATCATTTCAGATAGTATTCCGCTCTGTTGTCAAAGTTACAACACTCCTTTTTTTAAAAGTGTGTTTTATTTTGTTTTGAGAGAGGGTCTCACATGGCCCCAGCTGGCCTGTATATAGTAGAAGATGGCCTGGAATCTTGATCGTCCTGAGTGCTAAGGGGCTGGGGCATTCGAGGCAAGCACCTACCAAATGAGCTACATCCCCACCTGTCTTTGACAACTGTTGTGAAAGAGCTTGTCAATGGGAGGTATCCTCAAAGCTCTGAAGAGACAAGTCTCCCCTCTTTTCCCCCCAACTTGCTCCTCAGGGAGGGGCAGTGAGGGTCTTGCAGACAGAGCCAGAGAATTGTCTTACCCCATATTTGATTGGTAATGTAGGAACTTCATCCTCTTCAGGAGACACCAGACAACTGAGATGGGGTTCCAGATGGCCAGAGCTTTGTAGCCCAGGAATCTCGAGAACAATGTAACTATAGCTTGTGGAAATCTTCATTGCAATTGTAAACATAACTCATGTGCAGGGCTCCCTCGTCCTGGTGCATTGTGTTCCAATGGGGCTCTGATGCCAGCCAAGCTAGACTTGAACATAAACATGGAAAATGACCTTCTGCATCTTTGTTCGAAGCTTTTTTTTTCTTTGTGCTCTCCACATGCAGAGTCGATGGCTAACAGGCTAGAATTGGGGGTGCAGTTCGTTGCGGCAGGAACTAAGCAAGAGCTTTTCCCAGGGTGTTCCTGTTGGAGGAGTGGCCGAGAAGCAGGGCCAGGGGGCTCCTCAGGCACCTTTCACAGGATGCTGTGATCTCCCTACAGTGAACTGAAGAGACGCCTGAAGGCCGAGAAGAAAGTGGCCGAGAAAGAGGCAAAGCAGAAAGAGCTCAGCGAGAAGCAGCCGAGCCAGGCACCGGCTTCCACCCACCACACCGCTGACAATGGCGTGGGCTCCGAGGAGGAGACCTTGGACCCTAACGTGAGTCCCCTGGGCCACCATGTGGGGGACACAGGACAGCGTCTGATGAGGCTTGTGGCAGGTTGGCTTTTTCTAGTCGGTGTGCAGGCTTGAGGTGGTGCGTGTGCCTGTCACCTGTTTGGTGTATGGAATCGTCCTTGGTTGCTATTCACCTTGCCCGTTGAGTCACTTGTGGTCCTTCAGTGAAACCCAGAGCTTGCTGATGTGACCGGTCAGCTAGGCAGCTTGTTCTGGGATTCTGCTGTGTCTTCCACACTCAGACTACAGGCAGCCCAGCACACCTGCAAAGCAGTGACTATAGGTTCTGGGGATCTGAACTGCAGATCTCACTTTCGTGCGGCACACACTTTAACTACTGGGCCGTCTCTTAAGTCCCAGCTCGGAGTAGTGTTAGCATCAACTCCCAGGGGGCAATTGAGAGAGGCCAGTATTCCCAATGACTGCTTAGTCTTCCTTGGGGTTGGTGGGTCTTATAGCAGCCCAGAGAAGGGGTTTCCCTAACAGTGGACCAGGGCTGTGTTACTCGAGAAAAATACATGTGCCACATATGCCTCCCCCACTTCATCTTCTCTCCCCAGGTTTACTCATAATATAGCCCTGCCCATGTGTTTACATCTCTCTAAGGCCAGTTTCCCATTATAGCAGCAGGAGATGGGAAGTTACATAAGAAAATGTTTGTGACCTCCTATGCAGAATATTCCGTATTTTTCCCTTGTTACCTTGCCCGAGAGAAAAATGATGTGTGACCAGCACTAATAAAGAAGATGAGCAGCTCCCGTGTAGATGTGGTCCACAAAAGCGGTGACCAGGACCACCTGTACCAAGTGAAGATTTGTTACTTTAGCTCACACTCCATTTTTTTCTTCATTCTGTTGACTCTTCCCCAGCTGTGAATCTGCAAGTTTTTTTGTTTTTTTTTTTTTGAGGATTAAGGTAGAGTTTATTAGAGGAGAGAAAGGTTGGAACTCATGGACTCCAGATGTGGAGTGCCATGAGGGGCTAGGATGCCCTGGAAAACTCATGGTGCCTAGGCATGGAATCCATGAGGAACAAGGAGCAAAAATGGACTCATGGCACTAGAATGCCATGAGGAGCTAGGGCGCCTCCATGAGAAGTAGGCAGCTGGAAAAGGAACTCATAGCACCTTGAGTACCATGAGGGGCTAGGGCGCCCAATCTGCAAGTTTTAAATCAGCTCTCGCTCACATTTGATACTATGTCAGGGATGCAGAGGGCGTGGTTAGTGGCATGGTTGTACCTCCCCAGGCCCAAGTGTTTGGACACTGGGTCCTCCGTTAGTGACGTTTTGGGAAGTTGTGGAACCTTTAGGAGGTGGAGCCTGCTAGAGGAAGTTTATCACTGGATAGTTGGATGGGTCATAGTTCAGCTTCGTTCAGCCCTTGCTCCCTCCCTGATCCAAGAGAAGCTGCTCCTGTGAGCTTCCTCTGGCTTGCACCAAAACTCTAACTTCTTGTGTGTGAGTGTGTGTGTGAGAGAGATGTATGTGTATTGGCAGTGTGTGATGTGTGTGAGGAGCTTGCTGGTGCTCTCTCTACCATATTCACATGAGACAGGATCTCACTGAACTTGGAACGAGGTTGTCAGCCAGCAAGCGACAGTGAGTCTCCTGTCTGCCCCCTCTGGGTTTGTAGGCATGTGTGGCCACATCTAGCTTTTTGTGAATATTGGGGATGTTTTGCGTGCTTTAGAGGGAGAGCGGGAGCAGGTGCACTCGTGTATGTGAAGGTCAGAGGACAGTTTCCAGAAGTTGTTTCTGTCCTTTAACCACGACCCAAACTTCTTGGGACAAAGGCTTAGTCTCAAACCATCCTCAGAAACAGAAGTTGGAGCGATAGGAATTGATCAGACAGGGTCAGAGGGAGCTGGGATATTGTGATCCAAGCTGAGTTTATTCGTAGCCATCACTAGTATTTATCCCAAAATCAGGAAACAGCACAGCAAAAAAAAAAAAAAAATTCTTTTTTACAGAATTAGTTAAGCACACATTGAAAACAGGTTATATATTGTGAAACTGCAAGAAAAATAGAAGTGTCACATAATGAATTTATGGTACGCACTTATTGTTTCCAAGTACAGTTAATGATAAACTATGGTCGGGGTCTGTATCCTGCAGCAGTCTTGTTATTCTGTAGATCTGCAGGTAACATGCCTCAGTGGTCTTAAGACAATCAAGGGAGGAAAGAACATGCAGGAAAATACCTTGGTCCAGAACTAATGCCTGAGCCCATTATTGAGCAAGAATAAACAGGCGTTAATCATCTTTCTAGGGTGGGGGAGAGGTCACTGCAACTACCCATTTCAGGTGGCATCAGGGGACCCTGACCTGGTAAGCCATCTTGCCAGCACAGCGTTGGGAATGGGGATTTGAACTGAGGTCTCTATGCATCCTAGTAAGCTCTCTAACCTACTGAGCTGTCTCCCAAGGCCTCTTTTAAATCGCTTTTTAAATTTTTTTTAATTGTGTGTGTGTGTGTGTGTGTGTGTGTGTGTATCCCCAGAGGGCACTGTGTATGCCTGTGGGGCCTAAGGGTGACATTGGGAATCACCCTGGATTGTACTGCCTTCTCTTTGCTTTTCTGGAGTTTCCCGAGTTCTATCTTCCTGGACCAAAAGTACAGGTTGCTGCCATTTCCACCTGATGTTTTTATGACGAATCAGGGGATCCAAATTCAGGACCTTTTGCTTGCAAAGCAGAGACTTAGCCCCTGAGCCATCTCTCTAGCCCATCTCTCTCTCTCTCTTTTTTTTTTTTTTTTTTTTTTTTTTAACAGCAATACTACAAGATCCGCAGTCAAGCAGTCCACCAGCTAAAGGTCAGTGGGGACGACCCGTACCCACACAAGTTCCATGTGGACATCTCCCTCACTCAGTTCATTGAAGAGTACAGTCATCTTCAGCCTGGAGACCACCTGACTGACATCACCCTGAAGGTGGCAGGTAGGAAAGTGCTGGGCATGTCACAGGGCTCCCTCCACCCTTTGAGGTTTTTGAGACAGGATCTTTCTATAAAGCCTAGTTGGCATCAAACTTGAAATCCTCCTGTGTCAGTATCCCCAGTAAATAGGCTATGCGTGAAGCTACTGTACTGACAGTACCATGACATCTACTCACAGGAAATCCAGCAGCCCTTCTCAGGGCTGTAAGTCCTGGCCTCCTGCTGCTGCTGCTGCTGCTGCTGCTGCTGCTGCTGCTGCTGCTACTTCATAGCTCTTTACAGGACTTGCTGTCAGCAGATGGGCCAGTCTCCTAGGATTCCAGTGTGGGCCTCAGGATGCTTTGCCCTGACACTGTTGTTCTAGAGTATTGGTGGGCCAGTGAGATGGCTCAGCAGGTCGGGCACCTGTCTGCGCACAAATCAGGAGTTCAATCCCCAAAATCCCAGGTGGTAAAAGGAGAGAACTGACTTCTGAAAGTTGTCTTATCTCCATCCACGCATAAATAGGTAAATGAAAATTATGTCTTTTCCTTGCCTTCCCTCCCAATTAATCAGTTATTAATTGGAGAAAATCTAAATCATTCAGAAGAGAAAAAACAATTAAATTGCTCAATCCTGCCATTAAGGTACAACACTCACCAATACATAAATGCCAGAAACCAAATAATTTTACTGAGATTAAGTGTGTGCATAGTTGTACATGTGGAGACCAGTGTACAATATCAGTGTACAAGCACCATGTGGGTTTTTTCTCCCGAGACAGGATCTCGCTGAACTGGAGCTCTGAATAAGCTAGACTGGCCAACCTATCTCTCTCCCTAGCATTGACATTACAAGCACATACTTCTTTCTCTCTCCCTCCCTTCCTTTCTTCTTCCCTCCCTTTCTCCTTCCCTCTCTCCCTCACTTCTTCCCTCCCTTCCTCTTTTAATGTATGTTTTAAGGACCTAGCTCAAGGCAGCCACTTCCAACTGAGCGTCTCTTCAGCCCTTTAAAGGTGTCGTGTAGCCCAGGGTGGCTGGCATCATACTGTATGTACCTGAGACTGACTTATGCAATCTCTGGGGGGATTCAAATTTTTTTAATTTATCCTTTGAAATTTTCGTGTATATATATATATATATATATATATATATATATATATAAAGAATTTTGATTCTGTCTCTACCTCTAAACTTTCATGTCTTTTTTATTTTTTTAATGACTGAGTCCAGCTAGTGCTGCCCATGTCCTCATAGGTGTGGGGTCATCCACTGTAGCTCTGGCACCTCCCAGGCTGCACCCCAAAGAAAAATGACTTTCACTCTCTATAGCCATCAACAGCTAATAGCTCCTCAGCTGGAGGTGGGGTCATGTCACGATTGGATTTCATCGATCCCCTCCTATCTCAGCCCTTACATTCTTTCCACCCCTTCTTCCTTTATGTCCCCTTGGGGGTGATATAGCTATCTCATCTATGACTAAGCACTTATGTTAACTTATTCTCAGTACTTTGACCATTCCTGCATTAACCACTGCCCATGAAAGAGATGGTGGAGAGTCACACAAATCTATGGTATGAGCATAAGTATTTAGATGTCAATTCAACAGCAAGACAATTCTGGCAAGTTCCCCATTAAGGCCTATAATATCAGGTACAGACAGACCTTTGGTCTACTTACTTTGTGTCCCAAGCACTAAAATTACCAGCATGAACCTCCACACCCAGCTCCTTGTTCTGCTTTTTAGTGATAAGTTTGATTGGTTTTACATGAAGTTCATTTTCCTGAATGTTAATGGGAAGGTTGGTTTAGATAATGCTGCACTATTGCTTTTGTGAAACCCCTGGGCCACGATCAGGCTGTTCCACAATCAGTCAGGCTGTTCCACTGTCAATCAGTCTGTTCCATGATCAATCAGGCCATTCCGCTTGATGCTGCTGCAGGAATTCTTGCAGCACCATGAAATAAGTGATTTTGCTGCTGTTTTTCTAGGTAGGATCCATGCCAAGAGAGCTTCTGGGGGAAAACTCATCTTCTATGACCTTCGAGGAGAAGGGGTCAAGTTGCAAGTCATGGCCAACTCCAGGTACATAGAAATACCCAGTTACAGGCCCTTTTGTATTGGGACAGTTCAGGACAAAGGTTGATGTGGTCTTATCCCGTTGCTGTTGGGACATAGGGTAAGGAATGGGGTGAAGTTGAGTAAGGTTGGGTGAAAGGTGGAAAGACCAGTTCCTTTTTGATATTCTTAATTTGTATGACCGAAATAAAAGAATTCAGAAGTTGCCTTTGAACCTGAGATTTTTCTTAGGTTTATTTTAGCAGTTAAGGGAGGTTCCAGAGTAGAGCAGTGATCAGCATTAATTTGAACAACTATGCAGTTACATTTCCCTTTCCCTCAGGAATTATAAGTCTGAGGAAGAATTTGTTCACATCAACAACAAGTTGCGCCGGGGAGACATAATTGGAGTGCAGGGGAACCCTGGGAAGACCAAGAAGGGCGAGCTGAGCATCTTTCCCCATGAGATCACTCTGTTGTCTCCCTGCTTGCACATGCTACCTCATCTTCACTTCGGTCTCAAGGACAAGGTGAGTACTCGTGTTTTGGCTGCTGTGCAGAGATGCATTCTGTGCTTTACTGTGCAGTCACATGACCAGTGTTTTGCTGCTGTTGTTTTAGGAAACAAGATACCGCCAGAGATATTTGGACTTGATTCTGAATGATTTCGTGAGGCAGAAGTTTATCATCCGATCTAGGATCATCACGTACATCAGAAGTTTCCTGGATGAGCTCGGATTCCTGGAGGTGACCACGGGTGGAGGCTGGGCCCCTAAACTGACGGCCTGATTAGGCCTCCGTCTCTTGCTGTCTCTCCATGTCTTTGTCTCACTCGTATCTTTCCAGTGTCCTTCATCCTATGTAGGACACCCCCCTTACCAGTGACTTCATTCCACCTTGGTGGGGCTGATTAGAAAAGCAGGACCTGACTTCTGGAATCATGCATAACAAAGAGCGCCATCTATCTATGTTTTAGTGATGTCAAATGTGTTGTGTTAGTGACTCATTCTGGAGCCTTCACAGCATTACAAAATATTCTTTAGGGGCCAAGAAGATGCCTTAGTGGGTAAAGGCACTTGTTACCAAGCCTGACAACCTGATTTTTATCCCTAGAACCTGCATACTTGTACAAGCGCACATACACAGTAAAAAACAGTAGACATTCCTTAATCGTATACAGAAGGCAAGTGCACATACTGCCAAACAAATGCAAGCAAGAAATAAATACAAGCAAAACTGCAAGTACCCTTTTGTTTCTTTGAACTTTGAACTAACCCCCCATTCACCATATACTGTGCTTATATACACATGCATATGTGTGCATGTTGCATATGAAGTGTGTGCGTGTAAATTCTGTGAAGGGGTTTTATCTTTCTTTGAATTTTATCAGTTGTAATAGTACTAAGTATATTATTTGTCTTCGGAGTCTTGTATCATGCACACATAGCTATTCCTTTCATTTTGTTTATTTAGACAGGAAGCTGCTGTGTCGCTCAGGCTACCTCGTCCTCTCTGGCACTGGGATTCCCAGCAGTGCTGCCACACCCTGGTTTCCTGCTGCAGACTTTGTTCGTTTATGTGGATGTTTTGGAAGTTTAGATTTCTAGACATAGAGTGGGTCAACAGATTACACAGTTAAGGGTTTTAGTACACATTGCAAACTGAATCAAAAGACAATGCTGTATTCTTCTAGGTTCCCCTTTGTAGCTTGCCAGATATTGTGTTATTAATGGAGATGGAGATAATGTTGAAAATCATGCATCTGTTCCTTATCAGAGCACTTGTGCATTTACTGAGTTTTACTTGTGACAGACCTAGACTGTGTTACATATGAAACACAAGCTGTCCCCAAGGCCCCTGTTGTCTGAAAACTAAATGTTTCTTGTCTGTTCTAGATTGAGACTCCCATGATGAATATCATCCCTGGGGGAGCTGTGGCCAAGCCTTTTATCACCTATCACAATGAGCTAGACATGAACTTATACATGAGAATTGCTCCAGAGCTCTAC
Organism: Typhlomys cinereus; assembly: GCA_023101885.1. Classification (NCBI taxonomy): domain Eukaryota; kingdom Metazoa; phylum Chordata; class Mammalia; order Rodentia; family Platacanthomyidae; genus Typhlomys; species Typhlomys cinereus. The sequence goes on along the minus strand of JALPQD010000024.1, from coordinate 11,498,653 downwards.
CATAAGGTAGGTTAACAGAGGGCTGGAACATCATTGCTAGACAGGTGCAGTGCTAGTAGAAACAGGTTCAGCTTGACAATTGAAGGCTGAGTATGTGAAGAAGTAGTGGTAAAGGTAAGACCTGATGTAGTCTGTGGGCATTGTCTGATTGATGAGTGAAGACCCAGCCTATGGGACGGGGTCACCAGGCAGGTGAATAGGGTGGAGGGAGCTGGTTGAGTAGGTTTGCATACTTGGGCAGACTTGTAGTCTGGCAAGTGTAGTTTGTACCTCTCTCCATAATTTTTGTGGGTATGGTGTGGCCAGTTCTCTTGACACCTGGTGGTGGTGTAAACTGTCCTGCCAAGCTGGATTGTGAACTCTTTAACAGAAAATTTTAAATAAGAATAAAGCTCCCTTTTCCCCTGAGTTTGTTTGTGCTAGTTACTCTTACCTGTTGCTGTGAGAGAACACCCAAAGTCAAGCAACTTAAGAGAGAAAGGGAGATTTATTCAGCTTATGGTTCCAGAGAGAAATTTAGTGTTTCATGGCAGAAATGGCATAGTTGGCAGCAGAAGCTGAAGGATGCCTAAGTCACTGCAGCCATCTTGGAGGCTGAGAGCTGCATGCTTGCCAGCTGCAAGAACAGGCCTCTGCAGGAAGTAGGGTAGGACTAATCCACTTCAAAGCCCAGCCCCTATGGCTGCCTTCCTTCAATAAGGCTCCATTTCTTAAAGCTGCCTTGACAGCCAAAAGTGGGTTCTGACACGTGTAGACTTTGTATGAGGTCAATGAGGCCTGAAAGGATCATCTTCCCCAGCCACACAGATATTCCTGCTTTAGTTCCCCTACGTTTTTCTAAAAATATTTATGTATTTGTTGGAGAAAAGTGCATCTACAGGTGTGTGCATGCCATAGCATACATGTGGTGGTCAGAGGACAGCTTTTCACAAGGTGATTCTCTGCTCCATGTGGGCTGCAGAGGGTCGTGGGTCATGGTGCTGAACACAGGAGCCTTTATAAACTACTGAGCCATCTTGCTGGCCCCACAAAAAATTTTAAATCCATAATTTTTCTTGGATTAGATCTATTTTAGGTTTTTTTTCTTCCCTAAGCTCTCTACCATTGAGCCATATCCCAGCCTTTTTGATATTTGTCTTTTATAGAAGAGCTTACTCATTATACTTTCTCTTTGGAAATTAATAATAAACATCTTCAAATCACCAGTATAAATATCAAAGGTCATCATTCACAATTATTAGTTGTAGACAACAGAGCTAGTTAAAGTTGGACCAAATGTATTCGGCTCTGTAAGGAAAGTCACCATCACCTGGGGGATAAGACTTGGTGTGCAGAGCGCAGGCCTGGTAATGGCGCTGAGTCCTCACACAGTTATTCTTGGGGAGAAGAGTCGTCTGCTAGGCATGAGTCACCATCACTAGGATCTCAAAAAGGTCACTTCCGGCTAGTGAGATGGCTGAGTGGTAACCACTTGCCTTGCAAACCTGATGCACCGAGATCAATCCCTGGAATCCATATAAGGTTGTCTGTTGACCCACATATACGTGCTCCCCCCACACAATAATAAAATTAAAAGCAAAAATACTCCCCCCCCAAGAAAAGTCAGATATCTGTGTTCCCCTTCAGAATGAATTCTGTGTGATTCCAGCATCTTTCTTCAGCTTCTGTGCTGACACATCTAGCAAATGGCCAGTCTAGTAGATAGCTGTGTCACTGACCTGTAACTTAACCCCAGGAGAGGCTGAGACTCACCTGATAGTAAATGCCTGAAACATAGGAGGATTGTTGGAAACTCCCTGGGGTGACCACTCATCAGGTAAAGCACTTGCCCTGCAAGTAAGATGGCTAGAGTTGAGACCCCCACATCCTGCAGGAAATGCTGGGCAGGTGCAGTGGCCCACCTATAGTTCTAGCCAGAAAATGGAGCCTGGGGATCTCGAGCGAGCTGGCTAAGCAGACTAATCCTATGAGGCCCAGCCCCTGAAATAGTAAGGTGCAAAAGTGTTCAGAGATGATTCCCAATATCACCTTCGGGCCTTCACATGTTCACGTACATGCGTACCCATACGTATAAACATGTGTCACTCCATAGACACGACAATGGAATAAATAAATGTCCTGCATGGCCAGAGAAGGACAGCTGTCCTTTGCAGGGGCAGCAGGCATTTTGAGTGGAGAATGTGTCAGAGCTATTGGATAAGACTGGCTCCTATGTGGCCATATGTTTTTGGCAGATGCTGGTGGTTGGTGGCTTGGACCGGGTTTATGAAATTGGGCGCCAGTTCCGGAATGAAGGGATTGATTTGACACACAATCCTGAGTTCACCACCTGTGAGTTCTACATGGCCTATGCAGACTATCACGATCTCATGGAGATTACGGAGAAGATGCTGTCAGGTGAGTCCTGGCTTCATCTTGTCCAGGGGGATTATCTGTGCTCAGAGGACACCTTCCTGTTTTCAGTCTCGTAAGTGGCTCTTTTTTTCTTATAGGGATGGTGAAAAATATTACGGGCAGTTACAAGATCACCTACCACCCAGACGGCCCAGAGGGCCAAGCCTACGAGATTGATTTCACCCCCCCTTTCCGAAGAATCAGTATGGTAGAAGAGCTTGAGAAAACACTGGGCGTGAAGCTGCCAGCAACTAACCTTTTTGAGACAGAAGGTAAAATACTCTCCTGCGTGGCCTTCCGTGTTCAGCTCTGAATGTTGGGAACAGAGCTGAAATTTCCTGTCCTGGACGACCGCGAGGTTCACTGACCTAACTTGTACATTCGTACACAGAAACACGTAAAATTCTTGATGATATTTGTGTGGCAAAAGCTGTTGAATGCCCCCCACCTCGGACCACAGCCAGGCTCCTTGACAAGGTGAGACACCGTATCCCATCATATTTGGCCCATCCAGTGCTGGCATCCCCTACTCCCTAGGAAATGGATACCACAGCCTCACAGGAGCACCTTAAGGAATGAATAGGAGAATTAGGAAACGGAACTGGGTTGGGGATGAGGCTTGGCAAATGTTCATCTAGCAAGTCCAAAGCCCCGGGTTCAATTCCCCAGCCCTGTGAAACAAGAGAAAAAGAATCTTTGAACTCTTACACCTAGTTTCTGTGCCAAATATTGGCTCAGTTAATATTTTCTGTCTTTTGAAAAGCTGGACAGTAGCTCCTTCCTGGGCTGGACTATCAGGAGTAATAGAAGTCATGTCTGGTTCTGTTTTGCTTTCTCGCTCAGCTTGTTGGAGAGTTCCTTGAAGTGATGTGCATCAATCCAACATTCATCTGTGATCACCCGCAGATAATGAGCCCTTTGGCCAAATGGTAAGATACAGCATAGCTGCACTAAAAACACAAGAAGTGAACTGAGGCTGTGTGTATGGAGCTCGGCAGTAGAGTGCTTGCTAAGTTCAGTCCCCAGTACTGCCTAGGAAAGCAGAGCATCTACTGCATATATTTTCTTGACGCTGTGTGAGCAGGTATCTTTGTGGTCCCTGCATACGTGTATTGACTGGCATGACTTTGATGAGGTTTTTCAATTGGGACTCCCGCCAGGGGACTGCGGTCTTGTCCTGAACTTCCTCCAGCATTGTGGCAGGCATTCCCAAAGGAAAGCCTCAACATGCAGACTTACATGCCAAACCCCTGCCAATACCCCACTGACCAAACCAAACATGGACATCCTGCTGACAGTGTGGTGCAGTGAATGCAGAAGGCTTGATTCTGGAGGTTGCAGCCTGTTCACCCAGTGGCTTGTTGGGAAAAAAATCTTCCCGGTCTCTCTCAACTGTGACAACAAATGAATGTAAGAATGAATAATTTTTAAGTTGAAATTGTATTTCATTTATTGTGTACATGGTATGACAGTGAAGATATACACAAGTAGAGGACTTCTGGAATTTGTTCTCTCCTTCCATCCTTACGTGGATCGAGGGGCTAGAACTTGGGTCGTAAGGCAGGCTCAGCAAGCACTGTCACCGCTGAGCCATCTTGCCAGCTCCAGTTGCAATTTTGGAGTCGTGTGTAATTAATTACTGTGCCAAATGTGAAGTCATTAGGGATCCTATGTTCATCCTCTCTGGCCTCATGTTTTCAGGCACCGCTCCAAAGAGGGTCTGACTGAGCGCTTTGAGCTGTTTGTCATGAAGAAGGAAATATGCAATGCCTACACCGAGTTGAACGATCCCGTGCGGCAGCGGCAGCTGTTTGAAGAACAGGCCAAGGTAGAGGAGGAGGGTGAGCCCGGGCACCTCTGTCAGCACCAGGCTTACTTACCAGAAAATACTAGCCGAACCCTGTCTGTACCAAACGAGGAATCAAGCCATAGGTTTACTGTAGGAAGTCACACTGCAAGTGGAGAATGTTTCTGTGTATGTGTTTATGTGTTGTTGCACGCAATCCACTGTGTCCATGTGAAGGTCATAGGACAACTTGGGAGTTGGTTCTCGCCTATGTTGCAGGCTACAGGAATCAAACAGGTCCTTAGGCTTGAATACAGGTGTCACCCCATAAGCCATCCTGCCAGCTCTTTTCTTGTTTGCTCATATGGTTTCGTTTGTTTGTTTGTTTGTTTGTTTCATTATTGTTTTGGTTTGGTTTGGTTTTGAGATGGTCTCCTTAGCCAAGGTTAGCCTTGAACTCCTTGGTCTTCCTGCCTGTACTTCCTGAGCGCTGAGATTAGAGGCATGCACCACCACACCACCCAAGACTCTGTACCATGTATCAGAGGAGCTTAAGATTTTCTATATGGACGACAACACTTGTCTTGAGTGTATATCTGCTTAACAAGAATATCGTCTTTCTCTGTATGTTTATTCAGGTAGCTTGGGATGAGCAGATAAAGGCACAAAGAAAGCACTCAAAAGACTGTCTTTACTACCAATCACTGATGGTCATGTCAGGAAGTAGGAGAAACATTCTTTGGAATCACCACAGTCTCTGAGAGCCGTTCTCATTGAAGTCCCAGGTCTTTGAAAGAGGAGGCTTTTTATTTCAGAGAAATTTGTGAGCTTTCCAAGGCAGAATTCTTTCTTTTCTTTTGCCTTTTTTTTTTTAAAAAATTAGTTTACACTATTTTGCAAAATAAAGGGACGTACCCCTTCAGCTTTGAGAGCAACATGGCCTGAAATTTGTTACGTAGCCCCGGCTGGCTCTAACTCTAGGAAATCCTCCTGCCTGAGCCTGGTGGTTTATGGCATGTACCCCTACATTTGACTTCCTAAAAGTGGGTTTCCTATGTGAGTAGATTTCTTCAGTTCTGATCTTCAGATCTGTGGGAAAAACTGACAAATACTGGAGCCGCTGGGAAATCAGTTCCCGGGGGTCTGAGTGTCAGGAGTCCCTGGTTCCTCGTGTGGACACTGACATGTCCTGGAAGACTATAACCTTCGATTCTCTTTCTTCAGGCCAAAGCCGCAGGTGATGATGAGGCCATGTTCATAGATGAAAATTTCTGTACCGCCCTGGAGTACGGGCTGCCCCCAACAGCCGGCTGGGGCATGGGCATCGATCGGGTCGCCATGTTTCTCACGGATTCCAATAACATCAAGGTACCGCAGTCCTCCCACTGCAGGGTGCCCCAGATGTCGGAGACAGATTGCTGGCCCTGGAATTAAGGGCTGCGGGCTGGAGCAGCAGCAGGCTGAGCAACTCCTCGCCTCACAGTAGGAGACTTAGGGTGTCAGACCTCACAGGGAGGATGCTATTGTTTACATTTCTTAAGGATCCAAGGAAATACTAAGTCTTCTCCCTGTGTTACTTCATCTAGGTCAGTACGTGAGATGTGAAAACTGTTTGACTGTATTCTGTCCAGGAAGAAAGCCAGTTTTTTGTCATTTTGTTTTTGCTATCTGTGAGACAGAGCTTTTAAACCGAGGCTGACTTGAACTATAGTCATGAGCCCCACAAGAAATTCAGCATTGCCATTAAGTACTATTTTTTAGTCTTTGACAATTTCATACATGTATATAATGTCTCTTGGTCATATCCACTCACCACTCTTCCTCCCGCCCATTCTCCATCCAGCCTGTTGGGAATTTTAATGGACCTTGTACTGAGTCATTCTGACATGGGGCCCAGGCAGTGCTATACACTCCGCTAGGCTGTGTAGATCTCTGGGTTTGATTGGTAACAGGCAAGAGCAGTGTGCAGTGGGCTGTAGCAAGTGTTTGAGAGAGCCTCTCAGTGTGTTCTTAACCTCTGTAGGAAGTGCTTCTCTTTCCTGCCATGAAACCCGAAGACAAGAAGGAGACTTCAGCAACTGCAGAAGGCACAGCAGTGGGGACGTCTGTCTAGCAGACACACGGCTTGTGTAGCTGCTGCAGAAGGTGCCACGTCCATCCAAGCACCACAGAAAAGAGGGAGAGGAATTAAGTTTCTTTTTACTCCTTGTTACCAAATAAACCACTTGTCTCTTTACCTTTGGGATGTGACGATTTTCCCTGACCACTACCCCAGTGACGTTCAGGGTGCTATCATCTTGCACACGCTAAGAAGAAAACCAGAGCAAGGGATGAGGGTGGAGGCGCTGTTGTGGAGGCGAGTAAGGCAGGGTTAGCAGCCATGACAGGAAGACCTCTGCCAGGAGAGACATGTGGAAAAGGCAGTTTAGAGTGATGATGGCATCTTTGAGGACTAGCACAGGGTGTGGAGGGACAGGCAAGAGGTGGGCAGAGACTAGGTTGTACAAACCCCCATCTTACGCACCCTTAGTAACAAGAAAGGTGGGAAGCTGCTGGACAGTCTTGGGGAGAGGAGTATTTGTAGTAAAGGGTGATTTAGTGTGTGCGTGCAGAAGGGAAAGCTTGCCCGCCAGGCGTGCCTGGGTCCTGGTCCCCCCGGGAGGCAGAGGCTAGCGGGCTGCGGCAGCTTCGTAGCTCCAGACAGCAACACCTTGTCTTAACTCAGAAGCTGACAGATAAAAGCCAGAAGACCAGCGGGGTCACTGCAGACAGCTGGGGAGTGGCTTTGAGTGCTACAGTGGAAGTCATTGCACCTGTGCTCAGCACAGTGGGTTTGCTGATGCAATGTTGGAAGGGAAAAGTTGGGTTCAGACAGCTAGAGATGAGAAAAACCGAGGTGCATGTGAGGGGAAGGTTGAGGATATGGCTGGGGGAGTAGAAAGGTTGATATGCGCCTTAGACATCCAGGTGGAAGAAAGCAGAAGGATGCTGAATAGTAGTTTTCGTCTAAGCCCAGTTCAGCAAGGCTAAGACTGACTGCGTGGCTGAGAGCTGTTGCGATGGACTTTCTTCCTAGGACAGTCAGACAACAGGCTGGTCCTTGCCTGCAGCACAACCTCTGCACGTCTTGTTCTGGGGGCCTGCAAAATTGCCTCCTTGGGAACTTAGCAGGAGCTGTGGACTGTCTCCACTGCTCCTGTGGAGACAGCAGATGGCCTGGTTGTCTTTCAGTAGAAACACTTCTGATATGGTACATCCTCATCAAGGCAGGGTTAGCTAATGGAGACAACTTCTCTCCGAGGGAGAGGACAGAGTAAGCTCCATATACGGCAGCACTGTTGATGGGGCTGCTAGGAAAGCTGCAAGTGTACAAGTACAAGGCTGAAAGCAGAAGCCACCCGTGGCCTAGACCTGAGGGACTCAGTAGACAACTTGCATGTAGAATTTGACTGAAAAACCACCTCAAAGGATGAAAGGCAAAGGATGGATCATGAAGTTTTCATTACTGCATCAAACAGTAAAAGGGTAATTCTAGACTTGTAGAAGTGTACAGAAAATGAAAATGTAGCAAACCATCCCCTGTCCATGGATAAAATGGTGGCTTGGTAAATGCTTCAAAGGAGAGGCTCATGAGAACCTGCGAACCTAGTTAGGGAAGATTTCTCAGGGGATGTAACATGGGAGACGCAAAGGTTGAAGGATGGGGCATTCCATAGCATGTAATGGAGAAGTGTTGAAAGCCAGTGACGCTCAGGGTACAAAGACCCCGATGCCAGGATAGACAGAAGCTTGTTGTGCAGGACTATGAGCCTTGCGATTATTTTCTTTCTTTATATTAAAAGTACTGGGTCTGGGAGTGTAGCTCAGCTGGTAAAGTGCTAGCCTAACTGGATAAATGCCTAGGTTAAATCCCCAGTACCACAATATCCAGGCACGTTTTGATGTATGCCTGTAATCCCAGCACGGGATCAGGAGCTGAAGGCCAGCAAGTACTGGAAGCTGGACCTGATACCATAGTTTTCTTGTTTTATCTGCTCTGAAAAAGAAGTGTAGAGGTCAAGCCCAGACAGAATAGCTTAAAAAGACCCTATTTGTAATGTTCTTAAAGCCTGGGGCTATAGTTCAAGCTGTGGAACATTTGTTTGATGTGAGTGGGCCCTGGATTCCAGCTCCATGTGGAAGAAAAAGTGCTGCAGGCTTTCTTCCAGTTGGTGGAAGCTTTTGGAGGCAATAAAAGGAAATACATTCTGTCTTAGGGAATTAGGTATACATTGCTGGTAAAGGCTCCTGAACTCTCCTACAGCTGTCGATCTAAAGATTTTAGACATGTGGTTCACTAGAGTAGCCACTACATATGGCCATTACCAGTTTGAAATGTGGCTGGTCTAAACTGATAAAGTAAAATACACATAGATTTTTTTATTCTTAACAGAAATTAACAATTAGGACAGTATGCAGCAGGAATTTGATGGAACTTTTTTGACAAATGGAAAAAATTTTTGAATGATCACTCTCATTATCAAAACTATCCTGCTCATTTCCCAAATACCTAGTAGATAAAGTGGCATCGTGCCAAATTTCTTAAATTTATAATGAAAAAATAATATATGATTAGATAGTTTCAACCACCTCCTTGGACCTTTAAGATGTGCCTACCAAAAAATTTTTATTACATTTAGGATCTAATCTTACTCCTTTTTTGGCGCTGTCTTAGACAAGATGTATCCTAGATGAAACCATATGTTACCATGCTAAACACTAGCACCACCTGCTTCTCGCGACTCCACCCACACACACACACAAACTACAAGGACCAGCGTGCCCTGCGCTGGAGTGGGCGGACTACAAGGACCAGCGTGCCCTGCGCGGGTGTGAGCGGGGCGCGCAGGGAGCCGTCGCTTCATGGCGTCACGCCGCCGCACGCCTGGACTAAGGTCTCCGTCTCTGTCGGCGTGCGCATGGCTGTGGAGGGGGTGCGTGTGCGGGGGCCGGGGCTGCAGGAACCCCGGGGTCGCGGCGTAGGTGCCTTGGATCTGGCGTTCCAGGCCTGATTGTGTGTGGGCGGAGGCGGCGAGGGAAAGTGTCCCGAGGGAGAGTGCAGGTCCCCGCGTGGCTTGAGGCCAGAGCTGCAGCCACTCCCCGGGGGCCAGCGCGCAGGGTGCGCTCCCCGGGGACCAGCGCGCAGGGTGCGCTCCCCGGGGGCCAGCGCGCAGGGTGTGCTCCTCGCAGCCTCGGGGCGCAGGAAGCGCAGGCTTCGGTTCTCTTCCTTTCCCGCTAGTGCTCGTGGGCAGAGAAGCCTGCGTGAGCCATTTTCCGTGGGGTTCTCCACGATCGGAGAAGCGGGGTACGGGCCCTTCTCAATCAGCTACCTGGATGTCAGCTACCTTTGTAGTTGACAGTGTGCGCCTCTGTTTAGGGTTCCACTCCATGCCGGGGTTCCCGCCTCCCTAAGGCGATGCGGGAGTCACCAAACCAAGCATTCTAGGACTTCAGTTACTTTGCACCTAGAAACACAAGACTTGTGCTGGAAAAAAATCACAGTTTCTGTCTGTCGCTCTTGTCAGATTTTTGTTTTAAATTATCTCTGACTAATCATTGCCATTTATTGGACTAGTGGGGTCTGCACTTGACAGGGGAATCGTGGGAGAAGAATCTTTCAGAAGCATTCTCTCCATATAGACTTGGTGAAAACCCTTCTGCTGCTTTTTGTAAATACCGCGCCGTGTCCACCCACCATGTGATGTCATCTAAGAAACTTTCCATGTAGTCGAGTCCAAATGATAGAGCCGAGAGAGATTACTTGCAAAGTAATTGCCCAGAATAATCACCAAGTGTTTTGTAATGTTAATCACAACTGACAATTGAGACGATAGCAACTGTTTTATATTTATTTATTTTTAAAAGTACGCCCATCGGAGCAGTAGCTGATTATTCAACAATTTTTTTTTCTTGTATTTGTGTCAGAGGTCACTGTGAGATCGGGATTGGATTACCCTCTTTGCTTTGCTCTGGAGGTCCCCAGCCCTTGCCTTTCAGAGCTTGAAAGTTAAGCCGCTATAGTTTCTTCCTGGTGTTTTTACATGGGATCAAGGATCAGAACTCAGTACCTTCTGGTTGCAAAGCAGAGTCCTAACCCCTGAACCATCTCTCCAGCCCTATAAGTATTTATTAAATACTTATTATCCTCATCTTAACAGTTAAGGAAATTTAAGTCAGAAGTTACATGACATAGCCAATAATTAGTTAACTTGTGGCAAAACTGGAATTGGAACTCTATGCCACACACCCTTTAACTCTTGTAAAACACCCTAGTGTCAGACATTAGTAGAGAGACTCAACTCTGCTGTTGGGGGATAGAAGAAAAAAATGCAGAGTGATAAAAGGTGATGGAAGAGAACATCTGTCCAAAAAGATAAACTTGGATGGTGAGGCTCTGCCCAATGCAAGCTAAGGATCTCATTTTTATACATGCTATTTTCAAATGAAAATTGAAACAGGACCTTTCCTATCACATACTTTTTTGTGTTACATAGTATTAGACTCATTAAATGTGTCAAGACTTTTTAGTCTTGAAAGAATAAGGTGCCTTGTAGGGTTGGTGAGATTTGGGGTTTTGCTTTTCTACTGAATATAAAAAGGCCCAGAGAATGACTTTGCTGCCCACAACCAGAATCTACATGGTGGAAAGAGAGAAAATGGTCAACTGTCCCTCTGTCCTCTGACGTCCACACATGTGAGCCTTGCACATGCATGCAATGTTAGAAGAGATAAACGGAGTACCTAGGAAAAAAGGAGCTTCAATGTGAGAAATAATTGTATTTCACAGAAGGCCTGAGGCCCTGCAGGGAAGCTGTAGGTGCAGACCATTCTCTGATTGCTAGAAAAAGAGAAGAGGAAGAAGAGGGCTGGGGTGGGAAGGGAGATAGAACATGACCTGAGCTGCTTCCACGAAGACCGAAGTTCAAAACTCCAGTGAGGGAACAGCAATCTCCTGGGGATGGAAATTGCTCTGATTTGGAGTCAGGGATGCAAGCTTTTAACAGTTGGAGTACCAGGAGCATGAATTTTAGGTTTGACTGCTTGATTCCCTTTTTTCCCAGAATAACCAGGAGTCTGTCTAGTTATCTGTTTTTCTTACGAGATTAACATTCTTGTTGGGATCTCTTTGAAGACCTGTTTTATCTCAGATATATCAGGTGGGGTCTCTGGGGTGTTTTTTTTTTTTATTTTTTTAATGTGTGTATATCAGGGCACTGTGTGTCACTGTGGAGGACCAAGGATGATTTCGGGAATCATCTTAGATTGCTTCTTTCTACCTCCTTGCTTGGCTTTGGGGTTTTCCAGGCTCTGCCCACCGCGGCCTGAAGTGCAGGTCACCACCATTTCTGCCTAGCGTTTTTTTTTTTTTTTACCTGGGACCTGGGATCTGAACTCAGGACCTACTGCTTGCAAGACAGTCTTAACCCTTGAGTCATCTTTCCGGCCCAGTAGGTGGCCTCTGGTTATGAGGTCTGGTTCTATCTATCAACTGATGTCTTCCAGGCAGGGTCTGGGCTCCAGCTCCAGCCATGTGGACAGCGAATGAGATTGCTCAATTGTGCTACGAGCACTATGGTGTCAGGCTGCCCAAACGGGGGAAGCCTGAGCCAAACCGAGAATGGACGTTGCTGGCGGCCGTGGTGAAGGTGCAGTCTCCAGCTGACCAGGTTTCTGATGCCCCTAACAAGACCTCACAAGGTGAGAGACCTAGTCTCGGAGTCCAGAGAATTGTGCCTTACTTGGATAGTGGATGTGTTTCCCTGATGTCCACCAGGTGGCGTGGTGCTGGTGGCCTTGGGCCACCCAGGCAGAACTGCAGCCCTGGTTGAGTCTGTGGGCAGACTTTGGACAAATGTGCACTTATAAAACTGAGCACCAGGAAACACTCAACCTCTGAGAGCTCACTTAATTTAATGATTTTTTTTTCCTATAGTGACAAAGGAAGTTGTCTCAATGGGAACAGGAACGAAGTGCATCGGCCAGTCCAAAATGAGGAAGAGTGGTAAGCAAGGTCAGGGATTTGCACAACTGTCTCAGGGAGCGTTGGGAAGCAGAGTCCTTGTTTACCTTTACTGTACTTTTTTTTTTTTTTAAGGGTTAAGACTATCTTGAAAGCAGAAGGTCCTGAGTGCAGATCCCAGGTCTCGTGTTAAAAAAAAAAAAAAAAAGTGGCCTGCACTTCAGACCCTGGTGAGCGGAGCCTGGGAAATCCCAGAGCGAAGCAAGGAGGAGGTAGAAGCAATCCAGGATGAGGATGATTCCCAAAGTCACCCATGGGCCTCCACAGGGTCACATGGTGCCCTCTGATACACACACTCACACAGAGTAAATAAACAAACAAAATTTTCTTTTTAATTAAACAAGGACTGGTATGATATCTCAGTGGGTTAAGGTGCCTACTCACAAACCTGGTGACCTGAGTTCAATCCCGGGAAGCCCATATTGCGAGAGAACGGACTTCCTTTGACTTCCACCTACTGCCATGAAGCACATGGCACGTCTTCTCTCTCTCATTAATGAATAGAATCTTTTTTTGCCACTTGATCAGATTTTATTTTCTTTATCCAGCACTAAGCAAGAAATTGACCTCAGAGCCTTACACACTACACTTGCACCACAACCCAAAAACCTAGAAATTGAACTCTGGAAATCTCCCAAATAAATAGAATGTGTGTGTGTGTGTGTGTGTGTGTGTGTGTGTGTGTGGTCCCTGTGAAGACCATGGGTGACTTCCGGAATCATTCTGGGTCACCTCTACTTCCTCCTTGCTTCATTCTGGGATTTCTCAGGCTCTGCCCACCAGAGCCGGAAGTGAAGGCCCCCTCCGTTCCTGGGATCCAAACTCAGGACCTTCTGTTTGTGAGGTAGAGTCTTAACCCCTGAGCCATCTCTAGAGCCCTTGTTTAATTTTTTGAAACATGATCTTAACTATGTAGTCCAGGAGGATCTAGAACTTTCTATGTTGTTCTAATTGGTCTCAAGCATGATAGTCCTGCCTCAGCCTGCTATTACAGGCTTGCACCTCCACACCCTGCAGCCACGGGCAGTGTTGTATCCCAGGTCACCTTTGGCAATGTCTAGAAGTACCTTCGATTGTCAGGACTGTAGCGGGTGCTGCTGGCATCTTCGGGGTAAATGTCAGGAGAGTCACTATATGTCTCTCAGGTATTTCCCCTGCAACCAAGAATTTTCTGCAGCCAGTGTCTGCAGTGCTGAGCTGCAGCTGCCAACACATCACCATCATGGTGATGCTATCCTACAAGGCACTGCGGCAGAGCCACGCCATGTTATGTGCCAGGGGTACTGCTATGCTCTGCTTCTAGATCCAGGATCTCTCCAGACCCACATGTCGTCACCTAGTATTCTGTCTTTGCCCTAGGAGACGTCCTCAATGACAGCCACGCCGAGGTCATAGCCAGAAGGAGTTTCCAAAGGTAAAGCCACAGCCCCAGGGTATCTTCAACAGGTCCTGAAGGGGGAGGATTCGCATCCCCTAGCATCCCCTAACAAGCTGCAAGCAATGCAGATGATGGCTTGTTCCTGCTCCTCCTGGTTGAGTGTGCCTCAGTCGCCTGCAGAGCTTCATAGACCCTAGATCACTTAGTGGCCAGTGTCTTGCCCAGCATGTGCAGGGTCCTGGATTTGAGCTCTAGTTGAGGAAGATGGAGGAATTCTGGACCCAGAGATTCTGCTTTCATCGGAGCTGCAGAATGGAGCCTCAGGAGGAGCCTCAGGTGACGCCGCTCCTGCTGTCTGTGGCCCACACTTTAGAGTCACTAGTTTGTGTCGCTCCCAGATATCGAGGCTCCGCATTCCCACTGCTGTCACACAGTTCTCTGCCCTGAAATTTGTACCTTGCTCTTTTCCTTTTTAAATTATTTTTAATACCCACTGATACATCATCCATGCTCCAAGAAGTACCCAGACACATGCCAATACAGGCCACACTGATGAAATTCAAGGGGCCACAAAGACAATCATTTTGTGGTGCTGGGACTCAGACCAAGGACTTTGATTGTGCATGCTAGGCAAATTCCAAACCACTGCTGTATCTCCATCCTGTCTGTTCAATCTGGTTTCTTGCAACCCTTAGGTACCTTCTCCATCAACTCCATTTGGCAGCCGTCCTGAAGGAGGATAGTATCTTTGTCCCAGGAACTCAAAGAGGACTGTGGAAGCTCAGACCGGATCTTTCTTTCGTGTTTTTCTCTAGCCACACACCCTGTAAGTACAGCTAAGCCTTTGGAACTGTCGTGTGCTTCCTGTGTCTGTCTGACCATATAAGGATCTCTCTAACGATGCGATTCTGGCTGAGTAGGTCTGCTAATGGCAGAGGCTGTTTGTGTACCTAATCGCTTCTCTACTAGGGAAGGCAGAAAGCAGAGTAGGATGGTGTGAGTCTCGCTCATACTTAAATTCCGAAGGACAGGAAGCTACAAGTTTAAACCCTATGAGGTAAAGAACCATCATTTGAGGCTTTATAGTCCAAAATTCTACCATAGTAACTTACCCTAAAACTCACTCGTTCATCAAGTCAGTGAACAAATCTCTCTCTCTCCCTCCCTCCCTCCCTGCCACACATACTCACACAGGATTTGCTGAATTTCCCACCTTGCCTTGAACTCTCAGAAATTTGCCTGCCTCAGCCTCCCGAGCGCTAGGTGTATAGGCTGCTACGATAGCCAGATTTTGTTTTAAGAGTCTTATTATATATTCAGCTTAGCCCCAGACTCAAGATTTATAGACGTTTACCATCATTCCTACATTAGATCCAACAATATGAGATGTTGGATCTGATGTAATAAATAAATAAGGAACTAGGGATATAGCATACACAAGGTCCTAAATTTAGTCCCCATCACACAACACACACACATATACATGTACAAAACACACACACAATAAATGCTACTACCCTAATAAAGTCTTTCAGGCCCTTAGTTGGTTGTGTAGCTATGCTTAACTTAGGGTCATTTTTGCTAAATTAATGGGAATATTCCAGAGGCTGTAGTTGCATAAAGGAGGAAAACCAAACCCAGATAGCCCAGGCCCTGAAAACACACTGTGTGTGCAGCTTGTAATACTGCATTTAGGAGGCTGAGGCAGGAGAATCACCAGTTTGAAAACACACTGAGCTGTGTAGCAAGAGTTAAGCTGTTCGCAGTGGCACTCCCTGTAATCTCTGCACTCAGGAGGCAGAGGTAGGAGGATCAGGAGTTCAAAGCCATCCTCAACTATGCAGTGGCTGGAGCTCAGCCTGGACTATATGGGACTTTGTCTCAGAAAACATTTTTTTTAAATTAAAAAGAAAAACTGAAAATAATCCCTACCTTTTGAAGACAGTGGCTCAGGAATGACAGTAAAATTTTCCTGACAGCTTTGACCTAGATTGTTCTCTGAGTATTAGGCTGTAATGCAAGTAGACCAGAGTCAGTTAATTACAGAAACAGAAGAGCTGTCAAGATTTGATTGTAACTCAGATTGAATGTGGTGTCGTAACTTGAGAAAGGAGAACAGGAAATGAGTGTCAAAGGCCAGAAAAGATGGCAGAAGTAGGCAGGGCTCCCCTGTGCCACATTCATGGCAGCTGGCGCCCCATCCAGAGCCCAATAGATCTTCTCAAAACCGACCTGCACTGGCGTCACCCATGGGTCTGATTGAGACACGAGTGCAGATTCAGTAGGTCCCCAGTGAAGTTCTGTTTGCAGCCAACTCCCAGGAGATGCCAGTGGTACCAGTCTGTGAACCACACCTTGAGCAGCTCTGGTGATGCTGGTGGCAGCCGTAGGCTGCTGTCACCCAGGCATCCTGGTGGCAGCCTGCTGGTCTGACCAAACTGCACAGAACAGTGGTCCACAGATATGCTGATCTGTGAGCACTCACACAAAACAAGAAAAATGAAAACTGTGTTGTGGATTTTAAAAAACTTAAAAGTTTTGAGAATTCTACTTTTTAAAATATTTACTTTATTAAATTTTAGTGTGTGTGTGTGTGTGTGTGTGTGTATGTGTGTGTATCAGAGGACACTGTCCCTGTGGAGGCCCAAGGGTGACTCTGGGAATCATCCTGGATTGCTTCTACCTCCTTGCTTCACTCGGGGGTTTCTCAGACTCTGCCCACCAGGGCTGGAAGTACAGACTGCCCTTCCTGCTTGGTGTTTCTACATGGGACCTTCTGCTTGTGAGACAGAGTCTTAACCCCTGAGCCATCTCTCAAGCCTTAAAATATTTACTTTTATACAGAGAGAGAGAGAAAGAAAAAAGTGATCGGGTGGATGAGCCGTGGCACATGGTGGCGGCCGGGAGACAGCTTTGAGAAGCCGACTCCCCTTTTCCACCCCATGGGCTCCAGCTTAGGTCAGCATGTTTGTGCACAGGCGCTTTTACCACTGAGCCCGCTCACCAACCCCAAGATTACTTTTTTTTTTCTCTATCTTTTTTTTTCCCCCCCAAGACTACTTTTTAAAAAATATATTTCATTTATCTGAGGAGAAGCGGACATGCCACTGTGGAGTGTACACATGCACTACGGGGCGCGTGTGGAGATCAGAGGACAACTTTCAAATTTGGTTCCTTCTCCCCCTGTGGACTCCAGGTGTGGAGCGCAGCCCCTCTTATCTTACTGACCTGCACTTTTCCTCAGTGAGGACTGCAGATTCCCTTCCTGCACGATATGTACCTAAATAACTTACAACAGCAAAGGGTTTTGTTCTTGCTTACGAATCGGTGGTACAGCTCATAATTCTGCTTGGGGGAGAGTTCATACCAACACCAGAAGCCGAGGGAATTCGCCACGCCATGCCTACAAGAATTGCTGGGAGAAGGGCAAACCACCTCACTTGCTAGTTTGCAAGTATGCCAACTTACTCAACCAGCTTTTTCCATCTTATCCACCTGCCTAGTGAATGGTGCCACCTGCCGCAGACCAGAGTCGCGGCCTCGAGACCAGGGCTCCCCAGGACCAGGCGGAGAACAGAACACATGCGGCTCCCTCTTGTCCAAGTGAATCCTGAACCCCCTTTATTGAAACTTTCGTGACAACTTTTATACAGAAAATTTTGGAGTAAAGAATGTTGCACCTACAACAGACATACAATTTTCTAGTCAGCAAAAATCACCTTCAGGGTGGACATTTTTTCAAGAATCTAACCCATTGCTTCAGGGCAAAGGCACTTAACAGAAACATTCTCTCAGTATTTCCAAACTTATCTAATCTATAATGCTTCACCGGATAGCTATGGGGCTGAGCCCACATTTTAACTGCTTTTTTTTAAAATACAGAGGCAGAATGATCTCTTTTTGATTTTAGCAAGGAACATATTTTACAATTAACTATAGGAGTCCCCAACACCCCATAAGTCCCAGCAAGAGCTTTGGCTGTTGTCCTCTCCAGGTTGATACTCTCAGTCAGGCAGGTTGACATAGGCACCAGGCATGGCAGCAGGTTCTAACTTGGGAAGATGTATGCAGCTCATGTAGTCTCTACTATCCAAGCTTAAACCACATCTCTAAGGGGGGCCTTGACTTGGATACTCAAGGCCCATAAGCTATAGCTGGTTCTGTCGATGGAACACTGAGGTATGCACTGAAGAAAACACTTAAGCAATATAATTATTAAAAGAATAACTTCTATAATAGCATCCTTCTATTCCTTTAATAGTAAGGTTGCTTATGTCTTCCTTTGAGGAATTCCAGAAGCGTATTGCCATCAGTTAGATGACCCATCTGTGAACCATGCATACTCCAAACCTGGGGTCCAGTCAGGCCCCATATGCCGAGGGTGTCTCTTTCGGGGCGGAGGCGATCATTGGTGGGAGTGCACTCAGATGGTCCATCTCTGTGATTTCTCATAAGAGTGCTGTTTGGGGTAGGAAAGACATGGCCCCCTTTGCTTCTGACATGGATTCTCCCAGTTTGGATTGCAAATACCATCTCCAGGGGCAGTCTTGGCATCTAGACTTTCTGGCATGATGGTCTCTTCCTTGGCCTTCAGCCAGGGTAAGAGGGTATCACAGTTTCTTTTAAGGTTCTGGTGGACTGAGAGCATAGTCTTGTACTTCTGGAATTTCTGAGTTAGTACGTAGGTGGGAATTTTACCCACCTATGTTTTAAGACTCTAGAAGTTATTCTCTAATTTCCTTAAAATCAGTGCACACATTCTGATTAACAAGTCTACTTATTGTAAATGACTAGACATGAAATTTCTATTTAGTATCTGACTGAAACTTAAAAGGCAGGCTTCTTCTCTAGAACAGAGAGCAGGAAGCTAGTTCCAAAAAACCCTAAGAAAGGGCACTTCTAAATCCCAGAAGAATTCTTCCTGCCAGAGGCAAAACTTGAATTATCCCAAACAAAACCTAGGTAAAAATGCTTAGCACCTGTCCCTGGACTTTATTGTGGCATACCGAGAAATTCCTAGCACTTGCCCATGGGGTTACTGTGACCTTCCCAGGGAACAGGCTTTAGGCCTGAACTGGGAAGAAACACCAAGACCTGACAATTCCCATATTTTTCCTTATTTTTCTAAAATAAAGCCATGTCCTTATCCCAAAACATGTTACTTTGAATCCACCTTTTCCAAACTGAGACA
Organism: Typhlomys cinereus; assembly: GCA_023101885.1. Classification (NCBI taxonomy): domain Eukaryota; kingdom Metazoa; phylum Chordata; class Mammalia; order Rodentia; family Platacanthomyidae; genus Typhlomys; species Typhlomys cinereus. The sequence goes on along the minus strand of JALPQD010000024.1, from coordinate 11,479,845 downwards.
TATTCTACCAGATTAGTTGGATAGGAGCGCGGCATTTCCCTCCTTTTTATTTTTTAATTTGAGCTTCTCGAATTCTATGTTGAGCTGTCTGAAAGATGAGGAGATCAACCTGAAGATGACTGGAAAGAGGACTATAACAATGATTATGATAAAAATTGTCACGCCAATATGAATCAACATAGTAAACCAAGTTGTAGGATTAATGTATGTTGATATATTATTCCAGAGAGATTCTGCCATCTGTCCTACATCAGTTACCTGTAAGTGAGCTTTACTAATAACTGATATCTTAGTTTGTAAAGCTCCAATATCTGGTCCTAAATCTCTATTATGCCAAATTCCTAATAGATGAGATCATATTTTCTCCTATGGTTTATCTATCTCATTTTAAGGATATGGATTAACACAAATAAACTTAGTTAGTATGGCAACACGTCAGAAACAAGGGTGGCAATTGACAAGAAAAGGGCAGTAATAATACTAATTAATACTGATTTTCCTAAAATAAGCATAGCTACAAATCTTTTAGGCTTAATCAATGCATCTCATCTCTTAAGTACCTCCAATCCTGAATTACCATACCAATCTTAATACTAGTAGATGAATCTGAATTTTGTCCCAAATATAAATTCTATCTCAGTACCAACACAATTAGCCAATGAACAATAAATACAATTGGTGGGATAAATGTCAGCAAAAGTTAACAGGAAATTGTATATGTTTAGGAGCCAAAAGCAAAACAATAATGCATTTTAAATAGAAAATAAAATCCTTTTAGCATATGAAGAGCAACAGCTAACTTTTAAAGTCCAGTTTGCAAGAGACTCTCAGAGTCAGTCTAACAGAGATCAAGAATCCATCCTAGAAGGAAATATTTTGTGTACAAGCACTGTCCATCCAGGAAAGTCTGATACTTCAGTCTAGAATGTTGAAGAATAGGGCAGCACAGTAATAATCAAGAAGAGATGTCTGCAGGTCGTTAGTTGTGACTGTTGGACTAGCCAGGTCAGGATCTGGCTCTTCAAGTTGTTCTGCATTGATATCAACTCCCTTTTTCCTGTAGGCGGAGAGCTGTGATCTTGTCAGGGCAATTGTCCATGATTTTCTACTGGGCATACTAAATGCTTGGAAATCCACAGGGTGAGCCTGCTAATGAAGAAACACAAAGATACCCACGACTCCAGCAGAGTCCTGGGTCCGTTAGGACAGGTATATGTCAAAGGCATTCATTCTGTCATTGAATCCACCTTTTACTGTAAAGCCTTCTCTTTTTTTTTTTCTTTTTTTTTTTTTTTTTTTTTTTTTTTTAATTTTATTATTTATTCAACTGTGTGCATGTGCGTGTGTATGTGCGCGCGCGCGTGTGTGTCTGTGTGTGTGTGTGTCTGTGTGTGTGTAGAACCACGGACGAATTCGCGAACCACCATGGACGCCTCCACCTCCTTCTGCCCCGGGATTCACAGGCTCCGCCCTACCAGGACCAGAAGCGCAGGCCGCCCCCGCTTCCGCCTGGCGTCTATACGTGGGATCTGGGATCCGAACTCGGGACCTTCCGCCTGCAAGGCGGAGGCTTAACCCCTGAGCCACCTCTCCAGCCCCTGTAAAGCCTTCTCTTAAGTAACCAACTAATAAACCTCCTGCACACACTTTAACTTCCTAAGTAATATTTCTCATCCCATAAACCTTCTTTCAAACCTTTTGTACATCTAAGTTCTATACATATATTTTTTTTTCTTGATGTTTCCCTGCTGTTTGTACATTAACTATCCCTCAAATGTCATTTAAAGGTAGAGATAATAATAGACCTCATTTTTAAAAGAAATAAAGAGTCTGAATTGGCAATTTTGAAAGAAAAGTTAACATGAATTTTTAAGTACATTTCAACACATTATCAAACAATGGAAGGAACAAGCAGTACATGGTCACAAGAGAACACCTGTATGTTTCTGTTTAGATAAGCAATTTTTCCTGGTTGCTAGATTTGATGAGATAAAATTTTATAAAAGAAATCAAGAGGATTGAGGAAATTTGATTAATCCATCACAGTGGGTTCGTTATTTTGAGAATATATGAAAAAACCTTTAAGAACGCAATAATATTTTTGTTTATATTCCTACTAAAAATCCAAACTAAGCAATAAACTTTCAAGAAAGAAAACATAAATTATTTAAAGTATTTAAGTAGTTCAGGCCTTAGATGTCATTAAAATTATTTGTTCTTATTTTTAAGTATGCATACATGTATTTAAAAAATGGCATGCCAAAATTCTAATATTAGCGCGCAATAGAAATGAAAAGAAAAATAGAAGTGGCCACAGAAACATAAGACACACAACATGTAAACACACAGGACATACAAACATACAAACACACCAGTAACATACAATTAACTGATAAGCCTTGAAATCACCTTTGAAAACATCAAAAGCAAAACATTTATAAAAACCTTATTTTTGAAAACAAAATCTCATTAGTTAAGTCAAGCAGTTTATCTTAATTATAAAACATATGAAAAGTAGATTAAACTTTAAAATTTAGCACAAAAACCAAATTACTATTTAAGAAACTCTATATTTAATAGATGAATATATTTGTCTAATTTTTTCTTTTTCTGAAAATTTGTAAGCATTTCCCAAAACAGCAAAGCAGGCAAAGAGATGTTGAATGACATCCTTAACTGCTTCCCCTATTCTAGCAGTAGCCATAATCACATTACAGAAAGCATCTATAGTCACATGAACATAAACAAATTTTCCAAACTTTTGAACGTGAGTCACATCCATCTGCCATAAAATATTAGGCTTTAGACTCCTACGGTTTACTCCCATTGATAGATTAGAGAAGTGCTGAGGACAATTAGAACACTCTTTGACAATTTGTCTAGCTTGTTCCTGAGTAGTATTAAATTGTCTCTTAAGGGCCAATGCATCCTGATGGTGAAGATTATGACTTTCTCGAGCTGCTGTAACAGTAGATACCAATATCTCTTTAGTAAATGTATCTGCCAGTATATTTCCTTGAGATAATGATCCTGGCAGGTTCGAATGATCTCGTATATGCCCAATGTAAAATTTATTATTTCTTTTATGAATCAAACCTTGTAACTCTATTAATAAATTAGAAACCACTGATGGTGATGAAATTGTAGCTGTTTCTATGCCTGGAAAAAGTTTGAACACATAAGCTGAATCCGTATAAAGATTAAAGGGCTCAGAGACTGTCTCAAAAGCAGTTATTACTGCAATAAGTTCAGCTTGCTGAGGAGAAATCTTTTCTGAGGTTTTTATAATTGGTTTCCTATTTTCTATTAATGTTACTGATTTTCCATTTGAAGACCCATCAGTAAATATCACTACAGCATCATTTAGCTGCTGTAAACTCTTTTTGTGGGAAATATAATCTTTGTTTGTTTGATAAAATTTAGCAAAGGATCTGATGGGAGATGATATAACACCTCTCCTGTAGTTAGCTTTAAATAGGGTCTTATCCAATTAATATCTCCCAATAATTTTTGAAAATTATTAAGTGTCTTTAATGCATCTCTTCTAAGAGACAGGTTCTGAATGTTAATGACTTCATCATTAATTACCCTACCTAAATAATTTAAGGGAGGTTCCTTTTGTATTTTTTCAGGTGCTACTACTAACCCAAATTCTTGTACACTCTTTATCATATCAGTTAATACCTTCTCAGTCTGTTCCATAGTCGGGCACGCCATTAAGATATCGTCCATATAATGAATTATATATGCTTCTGGAAAATTTTGTCTAGTACTCACTAAGGCCAAGTCAACAAATTTTTGACATAGGGTAGGGCTGTTTTTCATTCCTTGAGGAAGCACCTTCCACTGATATCTTTTATTTTTAGTAGCAAAAATAGGAGTATTCCAAGGACTATTTGATGGTTCTATATGCCCTAGTTTTAACTGTTCTTGTACCAATTGTTCTGCAGTCTGTATTTTTTCCATTGAAAGGGGCCACTGTTCAACCCACACAGGCTCTTCAGGTTTCCACTGTATTTTATCAGCATGATAATCAACAGTGGCCCCAATTAAAAATTTTTGTTCCAATTCTACAGGATTAGGAATTACTAAAGCCATTTCCATTGAGAATAAAACACTTTCTTCCCATAACGAGAAAGGAAGAGAGGAAATGGCATAAGGCTGAAAACCTTTTGTTTTAATTCCATCTGTCCATTTTAGTATTTGTGTACTCTTTTCTGCATTTGAGGCTGATCCTATACCCAAAGTGGAAGAACTGTTAAGTACAGGCCATGTGGGGTGCCAATCTCTTCCTGCAATACAGGACACATCAGCTCCTGTATCCATTAGTCCCGATATATTTTTTCCCTGTGCTTGTATGTTTCTCATAGGGCGACTTTCCTGGGCCTTTTGAACCCATGCCACTACATCGGTAGAACTAAAACCTCCTTCTCCTTTATCATTAGACAGATTTAAATAAGGTAAAAGTAATAACTGCGCAATTCTCTGATTCTTATGTAACTGAATAGTCTTATCTGAGGATTGAATCATGAATTGAATTTCTCCGATATAATTGGAATCCACCACCTCAGGCAGCACTTGAATGCCGGCCCTGGAGGAAGAACTTTTCCCAAGAATGAGGCCAAAACACCCTTGTGGCAAAGGCCCAAAAATGCCAGAGGGAATTAGATGAACTCCCGAGTCTGAGGGAATAATTAAATCCTTACTAGAAGTCAAATCTAAGCCTGCACCTCCAGGGGAGCCCCTTGCCAGGGAGTGAATGGATTTCCCTGACCCTGGGGGTGTCCCCCAAATTTTTTCCAGGGCCTGGGGCTGGCCCCAAGCCCCGTTTTTGGAGTTACTACTTGGATTACTCCTAACCATCACTTGATCCTTATTACCTATCTGTGGAGGCAGAAAAGTTCCGTCCTTATGATATCTAGATCTACATTCATTTTTCCAATGATATCCCTTTTGGCATCTGGGACATAGCCCTCTTGGCTTATTACCTTGTTCACGATCCTTACTTTTGTTGGGACTCTCCTTGCTGAAATGTCTCTTACTGCTGCAAGTAAAGCAGTCCGTATTTCTTTGTCCTTCATTGCCAATAGTCCTAACAAATTGCGTATAGGTCTGTCCTTTCAATGCCGCTGCTATAGCCATACCCTGTACATAAGCTGGTGAGGCATCCATACAGACTTTGATGTAGTCTCCTATAGACCCCTGCTTTCTGACTGATCTTAACAGGGCCTGGCATGTCACATTTGCATTTTCAAAAGCCAGTTGTTTTATAAGCATTTCTGCTGCTTCTGAATCAGTAATTATCCTTTCAACTGCCTTGGTCAATTGAGCTATAAAATCTTCATAAGGTTGGTCTGCCTTTTGTTTGATGTTTGCCAAATGAGTAGATTTGGTCCCTGGGACTGGCAGATCTCTCCAAGCTCTCACCGCTATTCTATTAATTTCCTCTAGAGCTGCCCTAGGTAAGTTTAGCTGGGCTTGGGCTGTATAATAATCCCCTGTGCCTGTTAGCATAGCCATGGTTAAGCCTTCTCCTGTTCTCTTGGTTATTTGTCCTTGAATAACTCTTTTAGCCCTGTCTTTATATTCTGTTTTCCATAGTAAATATTGGCCAGGACTTAAGCATGACTTAGCTGTTTGTTGCCAATCGAAAGGAGTCATCCATTCCCCTGCAACGGTGTCTACTAGCTGCAGAGTGTATGGAGACGTGGGACCAAAGTCTTTTACAGCATTTTTGAGCTCTTTCAAAAGCTTATATGGCAGTGGTTCCCATATAGGATTTTCATCTCCAATGTCCCGAGCAATGGGAAATAGGAAAGAATAATCTCCCATTTCTCTAGCTTGTTGCACTGCTCCAAGAAAGCCCACCTTTGTGGGAGGCTCCACAGGCTTCTTTTCTATATGTGGGGGCGCTGAAGCCTTTAAAAATACCCCCACATCCTCATCATGGTGAGGTGCTGTTTCTTTCTCTAAATCAGTCTCCTCAGAGGTAGACAGGACATTACTATCTGCCTCTTTCCGTAAATCGGTCTTATCATCCGCTTCTTTCTTTAAACTTACTGTTATGACATCTTGAGGCTGAATTGAACCTTCGTAATTTCTATTTTTATTTTCTTTTGGAGTCAGAGAAGCCTCCTCCTCTAACTTAGTTTCCTGTGCTATGCTTACTGTTTCTTGACTAGGACCTATGGAATCTATCATTAAACTACATAAAGAAAATGCAGAAACCGGGACCTTTTCTGGTCCATGAACATGATAATAGTTTTTTATCTCTTTTCCTATCCTTTTCCAAGTTTCTAAATCCAGGCTTCCTTCCTCTGGAAACCAAGGACAACATTTTTGTACAAAACATAAAAACTTTCTTGACTTCTTAGAAGAAATATGAATACCTCGTGCATTTATCATTTGCTTAGTTACACCAATAAAGAGTCTTCTCTCTTTAGACTCAGTATGACCCATGTTGCTTACCCGCCTTCTTCACTCGGCTCCACTTGCGTCCGAGGAGTCTCTCCACTCTGACGGAGATGCTATGCTTGCCTGAAAATTGAAAGAGAAAAGAAAAGAAAAAAAAAAAAAAAGAAAAAGGAAAGAAAAACCCAGTCCAGGGTCCCTGTTCGGGCGCCAGATGCCGCAGACCAGAGTCGCGGCCTCGAGACCAGGGCTCCCCAGGACCGGGCGGAGAACAGAACACACGCGGCTCCCTCTCGTCCAAGTGAATCCTGAACCCCCTTTATTGAAACTTTCGTGACAACTTTTATACAGAAAATTTTGGAGTAAAGAATGTTGCACCTACAACAGACATACAATTTTCTAGTCAGCAAAAATCACCTTCAGGGTGGACATTTTTTCAAGAACCTAACCCATTGCTTCAGGGCAAAGGCACTTAACAGAAACATTCTCTCAGTATTTCCAAACTTATCTAATCTATAATGCTTCACCGGATAGCTATGGGGCTGAGCCCACATTTTAACTGCTTTTTTTAAAATACAGAGGCAGAATGATCTCCTTTTGATTTTAGCAAGGAACATATTTTACAATTAACTATAGGAGTCCCCAACACCCCATAAGTCCCAGCAAGAGCTTTGGCTGTTGTCCTCTCCAGGTTGATACTCTCAGTCAGGCAGGTTGACATAGGCACCAGGCATGGCAGCAGGTTCTAACTTGGGAAGATGTATGCAGCTCATGTAGTCTCTACTATCCAAGCTTAAACTACATCTCTAAGGGGGCCTTGACTTGGATACTCAAGGCCCATAAACTATAGCTGGTTCTGTCGATGGAACACTGAGGTATGCACTGAAGAAAACACTTAAGCAATATAATTATTAAAAGAATAACTTCTATAATAGCATCCTTCTATTCCTTTAATAGTAAGGTTGCTTATGTCTTCCTTTGAGGAATTCCAGAAGCGTATTGCCATCAGTTAGATGACCCATCTGTGAACCATACATACTCCAAACCTGGGGTCCAGTCAGGCCCCATATGCCGAGGGTGTCTCTTTCGGGGCGGAGGCGATCATTGGTGGGAGTGCACTCAGATGGTCCATCTCTGTGATTTCTCATAAGAGTGCTGTTTGGGGTAGGAAAGACATGGCCCCCTTTGCTTCTGACATGGATTCTCCCAGTTTGGATTGCAAATACCATCTCCAGGGGCAGTCTTGGCATCTAGACTTTCTGGCATGATGGTCTCTTCCTTGGCCTTCAGCCAGGGTAAGAGGGTATCACAGTTTCTTTTAAGGTTCTGGTGGACTGAGAGCATAGTCTTGTACTTCTGGAATTTCTGAGTTAGTACGTAGGTGGGAATTTTACCCACCTATGTTTTAAGACTCTAGAAGTTATTCTCTAATTTCCTTAAAATCAGTGCACACATTCTGATTAACAAGTCTACTTATTGTAAATGACTAGACATGAAATTTCTATTTAGTATTTGACTGAAACTTAAAAGGCAGGCTTCTTCTCTAGAACAGAGAGCAGGAAGCTAGTTCCAAAAAACCCTAAGAAAGGGCACTTCTAAATCCCAGAAGAATTCTTCCTGCCAGAGGCAAAACTTGAATTATCCCAAACAAAACCTAGGTAAAAATGCTTAGCACCTGTCCCTGGACTTTATTGTGGCATACCGAGAAATTCCTAGCACTTGCCCATGGGGTTACTGTGACCTTCCCAGGGAACAGGCTTTAGGCCTGAACTAGGAAGAAACACCAAGACCTGACAATTCCCATATTTTTCCTTATTTCTCTAAAATAAAGCCATGTCCTTATCCCAAAACATGTTACTTTGAATCCACCTTTTCCAAACTGAGACATATTCTACCAGATTAGTTGGATAGGAGCGCGGCAGCCACCCATTCAGATAATCAGATAATCTGTAGGCTTGCTCAGGTCTTGACTTTAATCATTAACTCTTCGCATATGTGCCCAAAGCCTCAGCCTTCACTTGTCAAGTGGACACATATCTAACTAGCACGGTGCTGGCGATTGAGGGGAGGCAGAGGGAATTAATAAAGGTCGAGAACTGGACAGACACGAAAGAGGTTTGGGAGGAGAGTCGGTGGCGCTTCAGGATGGATTGTGTGTGAGGGAGGAGGCGATGAGGACAATTCCGGTCTCTAGCAGAGATATGGAGGGACGCTGGCTGTTTGCTACGGGGAAAGCGCGGCTGTGGTGTGGGCTGAGACTTTCTTTTTAACAGTGGTGACTGGGTACAGCCCACTTGGAGTGACAGTTGGCCAATCCTCTGTTCTTCAACACTGGGAATGTCACTGTTCTGTGGAATAGAAATGTGGAAGGTCCAACTCCCTCAGCTTGTGGGTATCTTCAAAACTGTGATGTTCCCAGGGTCTGTCTGCAGAAGGAAGAATACTGCAGAGATTGGGACTCTCTTGGCATCTGTAGAAATCTCAGAGCCATTAGGACCTCGGTAGCGCCTGTGCTCTTTTGTGTCCTACTAGCATGAGTCAGCCTCTCGAGTTCAAATTGTCAGGATCAGATCGGTGAGCCCTGGAGTGGAGGCGGAGCCTAGTGAATTCAAAGTCACTGTCACCTTGTGAGGTCCCTGGAAGCCGCATTCCTCCTCTGCATCTCTCTTGCCCTTCCCACTCCTTGGCTATAAGGGCTACAGATGTATTATTGACACGCTTGGGAAGGCAGCACACATTTAGCTCCCTTCTCCAGGGAGAGCTGAGTGTCTCCTGACCTCGGGTTGTCTTTGGTTCCCTGTGAGCACGGAGATTAGAAATCTCTGAACCAGCACGGAGAGACCCTGGAAGTTCTGGAAACATTGGTATAGACCAGGTGGTATGATTTCCTGTAGAGTTTTTATGGGGGGAGGGGATCATGCATGATAAAATGACATTATTGAACAGTTTGTCGAATTTACTTGACCCTGAAATAAGCCTCCGTTTTTGTTTGCTAAAGCATCTTACAGGATACAAAGCCACAAAATACATTTGGGAAACTCAATGTAAGCCAGGAGTCCTCAGCTGGGGTGTAACTCGAGCGAGGGTTGGGGGGAGTTTGTCTGGTATGCTTAAGGCCCAGCTGTGATCACCTGCATCACTAAACCAAACAAGTCTTCACTTAAACAGCAGATTTCAGCTTGGGACGTGTTGCTCTGTGGAACATTGGCAACAACTGGAAACTTTTTTTAGTCACTGTCTAGCTATGAAACCAAGGCTGTTAAAGTAAGGGTCTTCTGCTCTAGCCCCCAGGAGCTAAGGTTACAGGTACAGATTTCATTATGACATTTCATGTAGCATATTTCAATCACACTCACCTCCTGGTGCCTTCTTTTCCCCTTCCCACAATCCCTTCTCTTCCCAGTTAGACTCCTCTACTTTCATGTCTTTGTGTTTCTGTGTTTCTGTGTATGTGCGTACGTGCGTGCATCCCAGTGGGTTTCCTTAGGGCTGTTGAGAGGAGCGTGAACAGCTTGCCAATGGCTGTATCAATGAAACTAGACATTCCCCGAGCCTTGGAGGGAGTGATCCAATGACCTATTTATGGCTGAGCGTTTAACCTCATTTATGCTCAGTACTTTAAGTAGTTATAAGTCACCGCAGTCACTACTCAAAAAAGAAGCTTCTCTAACCAGAGTTGGCAGTAGCACTAATCTATGGGCAGAAACATGACTATTTAGAGAATAACATGCGCACATCATGTTCATTTATAAAAACAACAGGCGCAGTCCCCCTCCTACTCTCCCAGGCCTGGGGGCATCCTAGGGCCATCCAGGCTTTTGATTTACAGTTCAGATGTGACTCCTCCTCTGGAGTGGTCATCACATCCCAGTAGAAAGCAGTGGTTACTCCCACTAAAGACTTGTCACTATTCACCCCCAGGCTCATCTTACCTAACTGCTTGATAATGTTGCACAGTGTCCAGCTGCCTGTACAGCAGCTCTGTGTGGGCCGGCCTGCAGCCTGCGTGCAGCTCCGTGTGGGCCGGCCTGCAGCCTGCGTGCAGCTCCGTGTGGGCCGGCCTGCAGCCTGCGTGCAGCTCCGTGTGGGCCGGCCTGCAGCCTGCGTGCAGCTCCGTGTGGGCCGGCCTGCAGCCTGCGTGCAGCTCCGTGTGGGCCGGCCTGCAGCCTGCGTGCAGCTCCGTGTGGGCCGGCCTGCAGCCTGCGTGCAGCTCCGTGTGGGCCGGCCTGCAGCCTGCGTGCAGCTCCGTGTGGGCCGGCCTGCAGCCTGCGTGCAGCTCCGTGTGGGCCGGCCTGCAGCCTGCGTGCAGCTCCGTGTGAGCCAGGTAGCAGCCCGCTGGTAGCTCTGTGTTTATTATTATTATTGGTTTAGTGTGCACACAGGCATGTGCGTATACATCAGAGGACACCGTGTGTCCCTGTGGAGGACCAAGAGTAACTTTGGGAATCATCCTGGATTGCTTCTACCTCCTTTTTGCTTTGCTCTGGGATTTCCCAGGCTCCATCTACCAGGGCCAGAAGTGCAGGCTACCATTTCCACCTGATGTTTTTTAAGTGGGATTTGGGATCTGAACTCAGGCCTTTCTGCTTGAGAGGCAGTCTTAACCCCTGAACCATCATCTCTCCAGCCCAAGACTTTTTTTAAAAAGAAAAAAAATTACACTGGTGTTGTTGACCAGCCCCCTTTCTTTTCCCCATGGAGACAATTTTGACTGTGCAACTTAGGGACTTCTGGCATCTAATGTCCAGGATAGCCCGCATAAGATAGCCTGCACAGAAAGGACTACATGACTTAGAGCATTGTTAGGCCCAAGTAGTGGCAAACCTTATATCCCAGAACTTGGGCAACAAACGCAGGAAGATCAGGATTCAAGTCCATCCTGGCCTACGTAATGAGTTGGCGGCCAGACTGGCTGCATGAGGCCCTGTCTCAAAACATAAAACAAACAAGAATGTCATTAGATGCTGAGAAACTCTGGCCCAAGCTAGTGTTTGCCACACTTCCTTGTGATAAAAATTACTTGAGCTCTTTGTTTAAATATATATTTTTGTGGGGTCACTGAGATGGCTCAGCAGGGAAAGAAGGGTACTTCTTTCAACGATCCGATAACCTGAGTCAATCCCCAGAACCAGGTAAAGATGGAGAGAACAACTCCATAAAGTCCTTTGACCACGTGAGTGTGGCATGTCCTCCCATTGTGCACATAAATAAAAATATGTATTTTTTTATAATTTTATTATTATTATTATTATTTATTCAACTGTGCGCATATGCGTGTGTATGTGCGCGCGCGTCTGTGTGTGTGTGTGTGTGTGTCTGTATATGTGTAGAACCACGGACGAATCGGGAACCACCATGGCCGCCTCCATCTCCTTTTGCCCCGGGATTCACAGGCTCCGCCCTACCAGGACCAGAAGCGCAGGCCGCCCTCGCTTCCGCCTGGCGTCTATACGTGGGATCTGGGATCCGAACTCAGGACCTTCCGCCTGCAAGGCGGAGGCTTAACCCCTGAGCCACCTCTCCTTAAAGTGTCACCTCACTGTATCGAGAAAAGAGCCTCCCCCAGATCTGCTTTTTTTTAAGTAACATTTTTAGTTTATTCTTTGGCAGTTCACACGTCTATAATACATTTTGAGCTTATCTGCACCCTCCCCAGAGTATTATTTGGGGGCATCGGTACATGTACTGTTTTTTCTGTTTTGTTTTTAAAATAATTTATTCTTAAAGAAGGTTTTTGTTTTGTTTTTTGGACCAGATGGGGCTCAGGGGTTAAGTCTCTGCCTCCCAAACAGAAGGTCCTAAGTTCGGATCCTGAATCCCACATAAAAATGCCAGGAGGAAATGGAGGCAGCCCATATTTCCAGTCTTGGAAGGTATAGTCTGGGAAACTCTAGAGCAAAGAAAAGAGAAGGCAGAGCAATCCAGGGTGATTCCTAAAGTCACCCTTGGGTCTCCACAGGCACACACAGTGCCATCTGATACATACACACGCGCACACACACACAAGCAAGTAATAAATAAGTTTTTTTAAATGTTTGTTTTTTTCCCTCTCTATGGTAATGTTGATAAAACCCCCAGGCCTTACCTGTACTCTTGCCGAGCAAGAGCTCTATGTTGAACGTCTCACCTACTCATCTCCAGCAGCCCAGCAGCCCCACCTTCAGAGATGTTTCCTGGGTCCCAGTGATTTGCATACTCATGTACATGAAACTCTGCAGCCAGGCAGTGGTCCACCTGTGAGCACTCTCTCAGGCCCCACTAATTTGCACTTTTTCTTTTGCATGTGTAGATGTGGGTATGGATGGGTGGATAGGTGGGTGGAAGGCGGCACTATGTGTGCCTGTGTAGGCCCAAGGCTGACTTCAGGAATCTTTGCCCTGGAGTTTCCCAGGCTCCACCTTCCAGGACCAAAAGTACATGCCGGTGCCATTTCCTCCAGCATTTTTATATGAGATCCGAACTTAGGTCCTTTGGCTTTCAAGACAAAGGCTTTAATGCTAAGCCATCCTCTCTGGCCCTAATTTGCACTTCCAACAAGTTCCCAAGAGATCCTGGATATGGCTGGTTCTGAGAACCAGAGGTTCAGAAATTCTCTCTCTCTTGAAGGTGGGGACGCCTCCATCATTCCCATGCTTGAGTTTGAAGAACAGCCCTGCTATCCTGCCACCAGAGGTTGGGCCAACAGCTCATCTGTAGACGGGAGAAAGAAAAAGACTGGTGAAGACCTGGACAGCCCTGCAGCCAAGAGGACGAGGCTTGGAGTGCCCACCAAGCTGCCCTCTGGGGACACAGGTCACCTTGGCAAGCAGACAAGTGGTCCCATGGCACCAGCTGTCAGCAGCTCCCATCTCACTGGAGAGGGGCTGGACACTGTTTCTGGAACAGCCCCTAGTGACGTCACAGCGGTGGACGTGTACAGAACTGGAGCCAAGTGTGTGCCCGGGGAAACTGGAGACTCGAGGAAGCCGGGTGCTGCCTACCACCAGGTGGGCCTGCTTCGAGTGAAGCCAGGCCGGGGGGACAGGACGTGCTCCATGTCCTGCAGCGACAAGATGGCACGGTGGAATGTCCTGGGGTGCCAGGGTGCCCTGTTGATGCACTTCCTGGAAGAGCCCATTTATCTGTCAGCCGTGGTCATTGGGAAGTGCCCCTACAGCCAGGAAGCCATGCAGCGGGCGCTGACCGGCAGGTGAGAGGACGGTAGGAGGCACTCAGAGCCTGGATGGTCAAAACACATTTTTTTGGCATGTGTGTATGTGGGTGTACGTGTGTTATGAATGTGTGTACAAGAGGGCACTGGAGCATATGCGGAGGCCCATGGGTGACATCAGGATCGTCCTGGATTGCTCTACCTCCTCCATCTTCCAGGGTCAGAATTACAAGCCACCATATCACTGGCGAGATCCAGACTCAGGACCTTTTGCTTTTGAGGCAAGGAGTGACTCCTGAGCTGTCGCCCTAGCCCCCACACCTTTTGATTCAGCACTTGCACTTCCAGGAATGTGTCATTAAAAAAAAAATTAAGAAATGCAAACATTTAGATTTGCAAATAATAATGTTCAAGAAAGAAAACCAAAACTACCCAGCTGTGGTAAGTGAGATTATTTCTTTAGTTAAAAAGAAGATTGGGGGGCTGGACAGATGGCTCAGGGGTTAAGACTCTGTCTCGCAAGCAGAAAGTCATGAGTTCTGATCCCAAGTTCCACATAACAAAACACCAGGCAGAAATGGTGGTGGCCTGCACTTCCTGCCCTGGTGGGCACACACATAAAATAAATGAATAAAATACTAGAAAAAAAAAAGAAAATTGGGGGCAGAGGGCTAGAGAGATGGCTCAGGGGTTAAAATTCTACCTTGTAAGCATTTTTTACCAGGTCCCAGGTAAAAAAACGCCCACTCTGGTAGGTAGAGCCTAGGAAATCCTAGAGGGAAGAAAGAAGTAGCTAGAAGCAATCCAGATGATTCCTGAAGTCATCCTTGGTCCTCCACAGGGACACATAGTGCCCTCTGATACATACACACACACACACACACACAGATAAATAAATAGATAAGTAAATAGATAAATAAATAGATAAATAAATAAATGTTGGGGCTGGAGAGATGGCTCAGAGGTTAAGACTCTGCTGCCTCCTAAACAGAAGCTCTTAAGTTCGGATCCCAGGTCCCACATTAAAAAAAAACTCCAGGTGGAAATGGTGGCCAACATTATCAGCCCTGGAGAGTGAAGCCTGAGAAATCCCAGAGCAAAGCAAAAAGGAGATATAAGCAATCAAGGATGTTTCCTGAAGTCACCCTTGGGCCCTCTGACACATACAGCCACACACCACATACACACACATGTTTAAAAAAAAAGGTTGATGAACATTTAATGTAGAAGGATGGTCATAATATTGAAAAAGCAATTAAGAAGATAAAATGAACTCCATTTTGGTCTTAAAGTATATTTGTACCTAAAAAACTGAGCATGACCATAGACGAAGATGTAGTGATGGTTATCTGAGTCATGGTGTTATGGGTAGTTTTTTCTCCTTTGTTATGACTATTTTATCATTTTTCTGCTGTGTGCTACACTGATATGCATCGTATTCTGGTATCATACTGGCATCTAATTTCTGCAAAAGAAGAAAATAGCAAAACTTTTATATTGTGGTATAAGTTTAGCTTCATATGTTCAAAAGATTTCCTAAGAAGCAGATGCCCACAGATTCATATTTAAGTTTCTCAAAAGTTGATGCTTTGGATGTTGCTAATGGGTGGTAACTCGGTTCTTAGTTGTGCCTTCAGATCAGTGGGGATCTTTCTCCAGCAGCCAGTCTTGCTGGATAGATTCTGTTCTAGCACATTCACTTGCCCCACCCCTACAAACAAGTAGTAAGCCCTTTGCCTGCCATGGAGGCTCAGGGAAAATGATGTGGGCCACAATCTTGGAGACGCTTTCTCCCTAGGAATACACTTGGGCTGAGTGCATCTCTCCCTCCCATTCAGGTGTCAGAATGTCTTGGCTTTACCCAAAGGCTTTGGCGTTCAAGAGCTGAAAATACAGCAGGCAGATCTGCTGTTCCCACAGAGCCGCCGCGCAGTGCAAGCAGAAAGGACGGACAGTCCAGGCCGACTCGTTCCTTGTGGGGCAGGTAAGGGATCCAGGCAGACCCACCCTGACAGGACCTAGAAGGGTCTGCATTGCCCGCCCGCCTACGAAGGCCAAGCACCACTCCTGGTGGCTTTGGGAGGCACATTAGGTCAACTTTCCAGGTGATCCAGGCCCAGTTTCGTTTCTTGGCTTTGGTTTCTTCAACTTAAGATTGAAAGGATATTGTCATGGTTACTATGAGAATTAAATGAGAAATTCTGTCTAGTTGACTCACAGTCTCTCCAGCATATAATAACCGCTTGATGAAATTGTAAGCTCGTGGGCTGTAGAGGTGGCTCAGGGGTTAAGCCTCCGCCTTGCAGGCGGAAGGTCCCGAGTTCGGATCCCAGATCCCACGTATAGACGCCAGGCGGAAGCGGGGGCGGCCTGCGCTTCTGGTCCTGGTAGGGCTTCTGGACCTGGTCCTGGTAGGGCGGAGCCTGTGAATCCTGGGGCAGAAGGAGGTGGAGGCGTCCATGGTGGTTCGCGAATTCGTCCGTGGTTCTACATATACACAGACACACACGCGCACACATACACACGCACATGCGCACAGTTGAATAATAAATAATAATAAAAAAAATTTAAAAAAAAGTTCACTTTACTTTAAAAAAAAAGAAAAAGAAATTGTAAGCTCGTATATAAAGATTTGATTCTGTTGTGCCCTGGAGGCCAAGCCTCAAAGCAGACTCGTTTTGTTTGTTCTCATATCCAGCGCTCATGGACCTGGAGATTCGGAAGATTTGTTATTTCCTTCATAGGAGCCTGAGCAGTCCTAACCCCAGAGCTTTCTCTCTTCCCAGCCATCAGCTGGACAGCGGTTCCTGAGCAGCCCCTGGACGTTACTGCCAACGGCTTTCCCCAGGGAACAACAAAGAAAGGGATCGGGAGCCTTCAGGCCAGGTACTGCATCTCAGGGCAGGAGGGGCTGGTAGTGTGAACTTGCTTCTTCGCTGCTGAATGCCAGCACTTTTTAAAAATCACACCCAAAGGAAAACTACCTAGAGCACTTACTGCCCACTCCTTCTGTCTGTCCCTTGCAAACCACAAGTCTACTTTCTCTCTGAGTCTCTTCTAGAAATTTCATATAAACGAAATCATGTATCATGGCCTTTCATGTCTGCTTCATTCACGTAGCATGTTTTCATGGCTCATTCTTGCAGTGTGTGCCAGCACTTTGCTCATTTTTACAGCTGTGTAACAACCCCTTATACAGATACACCACATTTGCCTCACCCATTTATCTCTTTTTGGCCTTTTAGGATGTTTTGCCTTTTGACTTTTACAAATAATGCTGCCGCAAACAACTGTATGAATTTTATATGAATGTCTTTTTCCAGTTCTCTTGGGCCTCACAAGATCTCTAGAGCCCACACAGAAATGTCCATATTAATGGAATCTCTGGGTCCTGTGATAATCATATGGATAGTTTTTTGAAGGACTACTGAATCATTTCTCATAACAACTGTACCATTTCACATTCTCACTAGCAAAATACAGGCTCTCCAGTTACCTGTGTCATTTACAACAGTGGTAATTCTCTGTCTTTTTAGTTGTGGCCTCTCCGATAAGTATGAAGTGGCATCTCATTCCAGACGTGATTCATACTTCCCTAGTGACAATGGTGTGAAGCTTTCTTGCTATGTGCATGTTAGCCATTTGCTGTCTTCCTCAGAGACATGTCTGTTCTCATTCTTTGTCAGTTAGTAATTGATTTGTTCTTTTTTTTTAATATTTGTTTGCTTGAGTGTATGCATGTGTGTATGTACATGTGTGCGTGTTTGTGTGCATTCATGAGTGCCACGCACACATGTGGAAGTCAGAACAATTTGCAGGAATCAGCTCCCTCTTTCCATCATGTAGGCTTGAAGGCATCAAACTCAGGACTTCTACTTGGCAGCAAGTCGCTTTATCCACTGAGCCATCTCACCACCTCTGGCCTCCATATTCTAGATGGTAGTAATTCTTTGTCAGATAAAAGATTTACAAGTATTTTCTCCAGTCTGTACATTATCTTTTTACATTTTGATACTGTCCTATATAAAGTACAAATGTTTTTTTACATTTTAGGGAAGTAAAGTTTATGTATTTTGTCCTTTGACTGTGATTTGAGTGTCGCATCTAAGAAACCATTGCCTAACCCAAGGTCACAAAGATTTATCGTGGTTTTTGTTTTTAATCTTTTACAGTTTCCGCTTCAAAACAAGCACTAAACTTGCATTCATCCTTTAGAGGGTTTTTGGTTGGTTTTTTGGGGAGGATTGCTTTTTCTTCTTTACAGACACTAAGTATCGGTTTTGAACGCATAGATGGCAGATTCTGTCACCTAGAAGCCTGGTTGTTGAGTTGAAGATTTGGGGGCCAGGTAGAAATTGTTGGACCAGTTTAACCCCTGGGGCCTTCCTAGTTCCTGGCCACTTTTGTACTTTTTTAAGAGATCGGCAGTCAGCCAGAGAGCAGGATGTGTGAGGTAGCACTCAGCCTGTGGGTTTCCTGCTGAGCTGTTTCCGTGAAGACTCAAACCCCCAGGCCAGCCCCACTCACTGACCGAGACTCTGCCTCCTTCAGTGATGGGCTCTGGGGCTGCCATGCCAAGTGATCTAGAAGATTCTTTTTCATTGTCGTTGTTGAGAGAGATGGGGTGGGGGAAACAGAGAGAGGACGCACACGTGCATGCCATGGCACACAGGTGAGGTCAGAGGACAGCTTGCAGAAGTCAGTTCTCTCCTTCCTCTCTGTGGTCTCCCAAGGATCAAACTCAGTCATCATGTTTGCAGACAGGCCCCTCCCCCCTCCCGCTGACCTCAGCCCTGTGCTCCAGTCGTTTATATTGGGTTGGCTTCTCTTTGACAGAGCCCCCACCCCTGTCCTTACTGTGTTCTGCTACTGAAAAGATTAAGGTATAGCTTTCCTGGAAAGAGTCCTCTAGCAGAGAAGGGATTCATAGCATGTACATGTCTTGTTGGTCAGGGAGGTTGTGCTGGGTATGTGTAACATCTTTTATTAATCAGCGACATAACTTAAGCCAACAACATTCAAAGTTCCTGTTGATTCTCCATAAAACAGAATGTTGAAAACCTTTACGGACTTGTTCCCTAGAGGCAATTAGTCTATCTGGCACTGACCTAGCGACAACAAGATGGTGCTAATGAATCCTGTAGGCCTCCTTCCAGGGACATTCAGGAGGCTGGAGACTTACTGACCAGTTGAACCTGGCTGTGGGTCTGTTCTCCAGGAGGTACACAATGAAATGGTTGTTGGCTAAAGCTTCTCTTCTTGTAAATATAATGCTTCAGCATACTTCATTAATGCTCAATAATTTCACAAATCGTTGTCTGATATTTGTTGGGTAGCTACTGGGTCATAAACTCACCTGTCCATATTTAAAAGCAAAATAGGATACAAAGATTCTGAATAAGATATGAGGTTTTGTTTTGTTATGATACATCTCCTTTGCTAATTCTGAATGAAGTGCTCTGTGGAAATGTGAAATCTATAAGACTTGCTGTATTTTCTTCTTAACAAAAACTAGCTGAGGCCTGGATCTGGAGATGAAGTCTTTGGTTGTGGTTAATGAATATATCAACTATAAACTTTAGTCTACTTGAAAGCATCATGCAGCAAAACTTCAATATTTGTTTTCCTGTGGATAAAATCAGTCTAGACCTATAGTAGTACTTACTTGGGGGAAAATAGATCTTTCTTTTTGAGGATCATGAATTCTTTCATATTTAATGTTTCTGTCACTTATACACTCTATTCTCTTGCCCCCTGTTTATGATGTGATCTGCCAGGGAGCCCCAATTCTTTGCCTTGCAAGAGCTGTTCCAGGTCCGTCCCCACCCCAAGAATGAAATCCATTCTCCCGTGCACTAATCCTTTGACTGAAGGGCCACATCAGACCCTGAAAGCCACACAGGAAGAACATGCTCAGTTGTTTTTTGCAAAGACTGTGGTTTTAGGTTGATACAGCTGATTTGTGCCTCAATGAATGTCCTAGGCAGATAACCTTGGCTCGGTTAGTTATTTTATTAGTACATCTAATAAATTATGACATTTATAATAGCACTAGATGAACAAAGAATTTGGAATTTCAATTGCCTTTGGTGCCCACTCTTTGGATGTGTTTTCTCCATGTTTAGCAGAAGACTTTGCTCTTGAGTAGTAATTTTCTGCGTAGTAATTAGTTGAGCTGGCTTGACTAATGCTGTTACATAAGCATCCAGTATTTCACTTCTTGGCCTAAGGCTTAGCTCTAGGGGTTGGTATTTCAAGCTGATATTCTTACTTTGCAGCAGCTTTAGCTACAAGTCCTTTAACAGTTTTAACCGTTGGTGGATTCACTCTGCCAGGACACTCTAAACTCATTAGGTGAAGAAAAGCTTTTGGAGCTACAGGGAACTTTTTTTTTATTTAATACATTTTTTATTATTATTTCAGCTCATACAAACTTAATAGGTACACCAGTTCCTTCCCTCCCTCCTCCCCCCCCAACCCCCTGCTCCCCCTCCCCTCATCCCTTCCTCCCCATCCCCCAGTGCCTCCTGCCCCAATTCCCAGAGAGTCCTTTCTTGTGCATGCCTGACTCTCCTCTGGGCCCTCCTCTCCGATGATGTACAAGGACCCAGTGGCATTTTCCTGCACCCTTTCCCGTGTTCCCCTTAAGCATAGGAACACTGCTGTGGCTGCCAATCCCTTGCCTCCAAGGATCTTGGTGCCTTTAGCTGATGCTAGACTTTGTGAGGTCAATAGTGTGTTGGACAATGCGCAGGGCATGCAAAGTCCAATTATGATTGCTTCGGCCCTAACTTGTGTGGAGTATCTCGCAAATCATTGCTCCTCCCATCCTTTTGCTATTACACTCTTACCGCCCCCTCTTCCACAAATGGCTACAGGGAACTTTTGGATAATATCTGTGATCATCTAGCACTTGGTATTTTTAAAAGATTCCTATATACAATACAAATTTCTTGCCAGGAAAATTAATTTTCTTTTCTATTCTTTATAGGAATAGAAACTATAGTCATTTTACTAAAACCCACACGCTTTAAGTGGTTACCTACTGGGCTTATGATCCTTTAGAAGGTACGATCACCCTTAGTTTACAACTAGTTTACAACTTAGTTTACAACAGGTATAAAAGGATTATTTGAAACTACCTACTGAGACTCCTTTCTGGCCCTAGTTACTTTCTTTTAATAATGCATATACATACATGTATGTATGCTAGAGAGTAAACAGAGGGCCTCATGAATTCTTAGTTTGTGTTCTGCCACTGAGCTACATCTCAGCTTGATCCTAGTCTTTCTTTTTTTTTTTTTTAATTTTCCTAGAACCTTCTGTGTAAATCTTGAATAATAATTACAAAAACAAGTAACTGTACACTAGGGAAGATAGCTTAGCTGTCAAAGCCCTTGCCAAGCAAATAAAAGGACCTGGGTTTGGATTTCCAGATCCCACATGAAATGTTGAGTGGGTAAGATGAGCCACCAGTAATTACAGACTTGGAAGGCCAAAACTGGAAATTCCTAGAGCAAACTAGCTCCACGGGTGAGCTCTGGGTTTGATTAGAAATCCCGTCTCAAAAAAGAAGGTGGAAGAGCCATCAAGAGTGATCCCAGATATCTTCCTCAAGCCTCCAAACAAACATGTACTTGCATGCACACATATGTGAACACTTATACATATATATGTATATATATACACACACACCCCCTTCTAGGATGGGACTAAGGGTTGAAAAAATATATATATATATAAAACATTAAATTAAAAAAAAAGAAAAAAAATGTACCCTTCTGACATGTATTTGTCATTGAAAACTAGTAGGTTTACTTACAAGTCTAATATTTTTCCTAGTTTTAGTTTATTAAAAGACCTTAAGTTATCCATGGATTTTGGTTTGGTTTTTGTTTTCATGATTTTGTTTGTTTTTGCATGTATATGTGAGAACAAAAGAATGTGTGTATATGTGTGTACAAGATTATACTTAAGTGTCACTTTTGGGGGGCCCAAAGCTAACATTGGGAATCATCCTGGATTGTTTTGCCTTCTTTTACTTTGCTCTGGGGTTTCCTAGGCTCCGCCTTCCAGGGCCGGCATTGCAGGTTGCCACCTCTGCCTGACATTTTTACATGGTATCTGGGGATCTGAACTCAGATCCTTCTGCATTAGAAGCAAAGGCTTTAAACCCTGATCCATCGCCCCAGTCCTGTTTGCTTGTTTTGAAACAAGTTTTCATGTGGCCCAGGCTGGCCTCAAGCTGTGTACTTGAGCTGCCATTGAACTCCCCTTCCTACTGAGTTCTAGTTCCTGAATGCTAACCTCAAACAGCAGATTTTCCGTACGCATGCTCCTTGCATTGATTTTCTCCTTTACTGTTACGGGCAGCTCCATCCCTTTGTGCTTTGTTTTCTATTAAAGCAGCACATGTTGCTGGGTTCCAGCATCCCGTCAGGCACAACCAAGGCTGAGGAGAGCAGCCGGAGAAGGCCCCAGACCCCCGTGTGAGCAGTAGGGTCAGTCCCACTTCATGTAGATACCACTTGTGATCAGTTATGATTTGCTGGGATGATCCAGAGTCTAATGTGAGACCGCTCCTGGTTGGCACGCTGGGTATTCGCCCGTTTCTGGCACACCTCCTGAGTCGTGTTGATCAGGGAAAGAACCGCAACACATCTGCCATGCAAGAGCCAAAGGCCCAGGCCAGCTTGTAAAGAACCAGCCACGCCCATGTGTGTTCCAAACACTGACCTCAGCTCAGACATGAGTTGTGTAAGAGTCAAGTCTTGGCCTCAAGGTTCAGAACATCCACAGGGGAGTCTGGCCACTCTGCCTCAGGTGTCTCGTCTGCCTTGACTTTATAGCAAACTGTAGTCCTGCAGGGGCACCGCTCCGTGTCTCTGAAACAGAATTTTCCATCTCTATAAACTGTGTCCCTCACAGAAGCTAAGCTCCCTTTAAAGCAAGAAGCCAGGCACGTCTTCCAGATGTTCTGGGGCACAGTTTAGTAATTCTGCCTCGTTTGAGCCTGTTGCTTTAGTGATTCCGATGCTGCTGACTTTTCTGAAGATGAGATTCATCTGTGCCTCAAGTTGATCAGACACCCCAGGTCTAGACTTTCTTGCCAAGCACAGACGCACTGGGAGCTTTGGCACAAGCACTTTGTGAAGTTCAGTGTCTTATGCTGGGGGTCTTTCCCTCCTCCTGAACAGATCCCGCATCAGCAAGGTGGAACTCTTCAGATCATTCCAGAAGCTGCTAAGCAACATTGCAGAAGACAAGCGGCCAGACTCCCTAAGGTGATGCTGTTGAGCCTTATTTTCTCACGCTTATGAAGAGTCTGTTCGGGTTCTGGCTTGTGAATGGTGAGACTCTTGGGCAGGAATAGCGACACAGCAAGGCGTGGACGCTTACCTCTGTCTACGTGCCCATCTGTCCCCATAGCTCCTTGCAGAGCACGGGCCAGGGAAAGGTCGTAGTCTCACCTACCTGTAGAGAGAGGGCTCTTCTCTGCAGTGGATACAAACAGCTAGGAGGGAGACTTCTTTTTTTTAATTTTTACTTACTTTTTTTTTTTTTTGAGGCTGGTTTTCACGCTGTAGTTCAGGCTGGTTTGACATTTCTACATAGATCAGGTTAGCCTGAAATTCACAGTGATTTTCCTGCCTCAGTCTCCCACGTTCTGGGATTGTAGTGGCCGGCCTTGTTTTTATTTTTATTTGATTGATTAATTAACTGATTGATTTTTGTGGTTCTGGGCATGAAACCCAGGGCTGCTATTGCTGAGCCATACCTCCAGAGGAGGGTGTCTTTAAGAAAAAAAAAAAAAATATATATATATATATATGTGTGTGTGTATTCTTAAATATATACATATTCTTTCTTTTTAAAATATATATATACATATATGTGTGTGTGTATATTCTTTCTTTTTTTTAACTTGAGAGAAAGAGAATAAATACATGCCTTGCACACAGGCAGTCAGAGGACAACTTTTGAAAGTCAGTTCTATTTTTCTACCATGTGGACTTTTGACCATTGAGCTCAGGTTGCCAAGTTTGCAAATAGGCACCTTGCCCTCTGAGCCAGAACAGGGTTTCTTAACCACAGCTGTGTCCTATAAGCTCAAGGACTCATACAGTTTAAAATTGCCATTCCTTAACTAAGAAAAGCTGTAGGGTGTTTTTCTTTTTCTTTTTTTTTGTTTAGTGTGTGTGCACAAGAGAGCACTTAAGTGTGTCCCAAAGGTAACTTCGGGAATCATCCTAGATAGCTCTACCTCATTGCTCTGCTCTGGAGATTCCCAGGCTCCACTGCCATTTTCTAAGTTTGATGCCTAAAGCCTACATGGCAGAAGCGAGAACAGACTTCTGAAAGTGGTCCTCTGACCTTGACCTTCTATACATTCTCTCTGTCAAATAAAATACTAAAAAAGAAATGAAAAGAGAATTCTAATTCATGTCTTGTCACAGAGGCCTAGTCAGGAGAAAAATACGGGGTGTGTCACAAGTGTCCTGGCACCAGCCACGCCCAGCAGCCAGAGGCTAAAATGGCTGAGTGGTGTTGACCAGTACATGGGAGGATGCAGATGTTCTGGAGGAAAGTGTGCTGGCAGTTTTACATCTTTGGAAAACTTTAAGTCAAGGCCAGGGGTATACAGCTCCTGACTCTGTGTGTGTGTCTAGCACGCACTAAGCCCTGTGTTTGGTCCCCAGCACCACAAAGAGGAGACTTTTAAACTAAAATTATTCCTGTTTTGTCTGAGTCTACCATTCACAGTCGGCACTCTGTCTCTCCCCCCCACTCATTTAAACCTGTGTTGCTTTGCCATGTGTTGCCTGCGGAGGGCCGGTTGCTCTGGGAGATTCTGTCCACTCGCTTGCTGGGGTGCTGGCAGCCCCAGAGGCCAGCCTTTCAGTGAGAACCTGTGCTTGCTGGTGTGTGCATTAGGGCGCGGAAGCTGGACACCTATCAGGAGTACAAGGAGGCTGCGTCTGCTTACCAAGAAGCCTGGAGCACACTCCGCCAACAGCCATTTGCATCCTGGATCCGAAACCCACCAGACTATCAGCAGTTCACATGAAAAGGGACCCAGAACCCAAGGCAGCCTAGATGCCTTGAGGAAGTAGCTGCTGAAGAGGCAGCTCGCGTGGGGTATCTGTCTTCTGTTGTGTTTCTTCATTGTTTTTTTTTTAAAGTTTATTTTATTTTTATTTGTGTGTGTGTGTGTGTGTGTATCAGAGGGCACTCTGTTTGCCTGTGGCGGCCCAAGGGTGACTTCAGGAATCACCCTGGACTGTTTCTACCTCCTATTTGCTTTGCTCTGGAGTTTCCTGGGCTCTGCCTTCCAGGACCAGAGGTACAAGTGCTTGCATTTCTGTCTGGAATTTTGACTGGGATCCGTATGAACTCAGGACCTTCTGCTTGCGAAGAGCCGTCTCTCCAGCCCAGAAACATGATGCTTCTAAAGTAATATGCAGCAGCTCTATGTTCTGTGTTTCTGCCTTGATTCAGCAAGTATTTACTGGGCCAAAATGATGTTGGAATGTCTGGAAGCCACAGCCTCTCAGCACGGAGGGCGTAGCATCTTCTGCAGCCTCCCTTCGGGACTGTCCATCTCCAGTTCTCAGCAGTCAGATCTGGTCAACGTTAACCTCGCTCCTGGCTCAGGGATGAGCTGTGAGCAAGTTGAGAAAGCTTTGTCTTCAGAGTTGTCAGAGGTCATCCCAGGCAGCTGCCTGTCCTGGTGGAGTATCTGGACTCTACCAGTCGTTCCCAGCCCTGACCCTGCTCCCCTCATCTCCCTCATCCCCAGGGCCCCTAGAACCAAGGAGGCTTCAGGTCACCATCCAGCTTCTGCCCTCCCACAGCCCCTTCCTGGCTCCTTTACAAGCCTTCTTCCCTGGATGAAATAGAGGCTTGAGAGCTACATGGCTCCCAAATTCTGACATACATCATGTACGCTCCAACCCCTAGCCCAATTCTATTTTTTATTAACAGAAAAGGATTCTGTATTTTTTCCATTTTCATGTATATGTGTAAATGTGTGTTTATATGCATGTTCACATGCATATGGGCTCATGTATACGTGTATTCACAAGTATGCACTGATACTGGGACTCATCCTCAATCACTATTTCACTTTATTCTTTGAGACAGGATCTTCAATCAAACCCAGAATTTGCCAGTAGGACTAAGTTTGAGGATGTCCATCTCTGCCTTCTGAAACTGGAATTACAGGCAGACCACCACCCCCAGCCAGCATTAATGTGGGGTCTGGGGATCTGAACTTCAGTCCTTCTGCCTGCAAGGCAAGTGCTTCAACCGGCCAGGACTGTGCATGTGAAACCTCAGAAGCCCTTGGCAGCCCTGGGGCGCGGTGGATGCCTTCCGCAGCTCTGCCTGTGGTTGCACAGAGGGGTCTGTGGAGAACATCATCTGGGCTTTCCTCTCCTGGGGAAGGTCACACCTGCAATGCTGCTGCATTCATATGTAGATTCTAATGCTCGGCTCTGCAAGAGTCAGTTTTCTCTTCCTCAGAATTTTTGGGACTCAGCTCGATTTAAGTAATTTTGTCTGTTCCTGTGGCCATGTCTGCCTCCAAGCAGGAGGGAAATCCTGGTGCTGGAGCTCAGCCGAGCCAAGCATGAGCTCACGTCTAGGGCAACACGTCGCCCGCCCTGGCTGGAGGAACCAGGCCCTGCTGTGGCTGAGGCCGCTGGCAAGCTGCCAACTTGGACCCTGACAACACTGCTGGCCAAGTCAGTGTTCCAGAACTTTTCCAGGTTCAAAAGCCCAGGTTACTTCCTGGCTGGATAAATAGCTTAGGACAGTGAGAGCCATCTTGCTGTGGCGTGGGAGAAAAAGCCAGAGCAGACCCAGGTACCTCCACAGCACCACAACCACCCAAACTAGGCTGTGGTTTCCAAGTAGAACGGGGTGTGTGTGTGTCCCCTTCAAGACTCAGCCAACTCTTTCCATAGAAAAGCAACAGTACAGGGTGGAAACTCTGGTTTGTTAGTTTGTGTGGTAGCATTTTGACTTTTTAGACAGGGTCTCATTTGTAGCCTTGAACCCCTGATGTTCCTGCTTCAGCTTCCCAGTGCCAGGATTGACGACAGGCATGAACCACCACACCGGAAGAGTGG
Organism: Typhlomys cinereus; assembly: GCA_023101885.1. Lineage (NCBI taxonomy): Eukaryota > Metazoa > Chordata > Mammalia > Rodentia > Platacanthomyidae > Typhlomys > Typhlomys cinereus. The sequence continues at coordinate 11,453,151 of JALPQD010000024.1, read as the reverse complement.
TGTTGATTGGAGGGATACACGTACTGGCAGACACTTATCAAGGTCTACGCTTAATAGCCTGTGCACTTACTTTTTTCTACGCAAATCCTAAACTCTGTTTAGGATTCTTTTTTTAAAAAGTCCTTATTAATTACTTGACCTAGAATAAAGTGGTCTGGCTATTGAAATTACTGTGTTGTAGTACTAACTCCAGCATGTCTGTAGGGAAGAAAGATACTTAATCTTTCACTTGTGACTGACCTTACCTCTGTTCTGCTACATAAGTAAGGTAGGATTGCTTTTAAGCTCTGTGTGTGTGTGTGTGTGTGATGCCTTGAACGTGTTAGGCAAGCGCTCCATCTTTGAACTATTCCCCAGCTGCACGTAGCCTCTTAACTGGATATATAAACCCTGGAGAGAAGCTGTGTCCAAAGATGCTGGCCCTGCTTTTGACCTCAGTCATATTGGGGGTTTTGTCTCAATCTAGTATCCTGGACCTCTGAATTTGGATGAATTCCAGTTAAGCAGCAAGGTCAGGAATCAGCATTTAAAAGCAGACTCTTCAGTGGCCAAGGGCAGCAAAGCGGTGCCGAAAAGGAAGAAAAGAAAAGGAAGTCGGAAAATCACTGCAAGTGGGCGCCCCGCTGCCAAACGCCGGTCCCAGGCACATGTTCCCTGAGGTCGGCTCCGCTCCCACGGGGAAGCGCTCACGATGGAAACATTTGCTCAGGCAGCCAAGGAAATGAAAAGCGCATTGAAACCCCGCAGCGTCTCCACCGAGGCGCGGTGGGCCCCAGGATGGTGAAACCAAGTGACCCTTTCCGAGCGTCTGTCCTCACCCAGCAGGCTTCTGTAGCCTCCCGGGAGTCACTGGGGCGTGGGCTGTGCACCCCCAGCCTCTCCCCACACAGACAGGCTCCCTCCGCCTGCCGTGTGCCCTGCGTCGATGTAAGCCTCTCCAAGTGCACTGGCGCGTGTACCTCCGGTCCAGGTTTCCGCAACTTCTCTTATTTCTTGACCTCCAGCGAGTAGCCACGCTGGTGTTTTCATGCTACACGGATGAACATTGTCCAGCCTGTCCAGGGCCACAGTGCAGGTCCTGCGAGCTGTCAGTAACTCGGGCTGAGAAGCCAGCTGGCAGAGGAGCAGGAGGGCAGCGGGGCGCCTGAGCCTCACCCACTCCCAAGGGTTCGCTCAGCGCCGAGCACAGGCAGCTGGCGCAGCCTCTCCCTGCCTGGTTCATGAAGGGTGAGAGCTGCACGGCTGAGTTGTGTCCTCCCACAATGCCCTGGAGCTGGGATGTGAGCACATCCTAAGGGTAGGACCCTCTGGGCAGGATTAGCGCTCTTACCGAAGAGACCCTGAAGCCTGATCCCCACACGCTAGAGGAGGCAGGAGTCCAACGCCAGCCTTGGTTCAAGGCCAACCTCAGCTACAAAAGACCCGAGAAAGAAAGAGAGAGAGAAAAGAAAAAAGAAAGAAAGGAGGGAAAGAGGGAGGGAGGAAGGAAGGAAGGGAGAGAAAGAAAGAAAAAGAAAGGAAAGAAAGCGAGAAAGAGCGAGCGAGCAAGAGCCAATCACATAAATGAGAAAAAAAAAAATACTCCAGGAGGAGTCAGGAGTTGGGACTTGGTAAATCCCCCTTATATTAATCTTAGACTTCTCAGCTTCCAGAACTGTAAAAAATAAATTATAAGCTACTTAGCTTATGATATTTTATTGCAGCTACCAAACAGACAAGAGCCCACGTGGGTATTTTGCTTGCTCTGCTTCAGGAGAATTATAAATAAGTGATGGAATGTCAAACTACAAGGTGAGGGTCATAAACTCAGATGTCATCAGGTGGAGAGAATGCAGGAGAGGAGTGAACTGGAACATGTTCCACGTCCAAGTGAAGCCATCTTTCTTCCAGCCACTGCCAAAGGCTCAGTTTCGGGAGAAATTAGAAAGCAGGTTTTTCTGTACATCCCTGGGGGTTACTTACAAACATAGGCCTTAAACACAGGCCTTTGCTTCCTACCCTCTGAGCCAGAACAAGGATGGGTTTGGGTATTGAATCACAGTTCAACTGTAGCCACCAGGGTGCTGGTCATATAATCTTGGGAAGGTAGCTACAACCTCAGAGTTGGCATCCCTGCCTTTGAAAGGAGACAACCACACACTTGGCAGTGGGTTTGTGGGGATGAGGTAGATCGAGTCCAGCACACGGGTCTCAGATTCCAGCCTGCACCTGCCCCACCAGCTCCGTTAATCCAGCCTTGCTGAACTCTTGCTGATAAGAATTTTCCTACTGGACAAATGACTCTGGGCCTTTTCTTTGCACAAGGCATTGCAGGATGCTCGCAGGCACTGCCCCGCCCCACATCTGGAAGCACTGGCCTGCTTCCAGGGCTGAGACGCAAAGCTGGTAATCACAGGGTAAATATAGATCCTCCTACCTCACGCTTGTGGCTTCCCCTCCTCACTACCAGCCACAAGCCTGTTTTGTTCCTCGGGTTTTATTTGTTTGGATTTTTCTCCCTGAGAAATAAAGAGAATTGGCTGCACTTTTTAAAGTCTTTTACTTACTATTCAGTCTCATGAGGAGTCTTAAGAATAGCAGCATTTATGTTGCCTTTTTTCTCAATTTCTCCTTGAAGTAAAAAAATCCTCAGGCCAGATTGCATTACACATGCAGTGCCACTACTTGGGAGGTGAGGGAAGAAGGATCAGAAGTTCAAGGCCAACCTCAGGACACAGTGAATTTATCATGAATCTAAGTCAGCCTAGCAATGTAAGACAGAGATAGGGCGGAGTGAGGGGGGGGGTGTCCTCTCCTTTGGGATTGGTATGTCCTAGTGCACTGCCCTTGGTCCTTTGGTGGCCACAATCTGCTCTAGCACAGGGAGGCTGGGAGGAGATGGACAGTGCCTTTAGGTCACATTGAAGAAGAGGATGGCTTTACCAGAGGAATCAGCATTTGTTCTCTGAGGCACAGGACAAGGACTGTACTCCAAAGACAGTCGTTAGGGTGTTCCTTAAGTACAGGGAAGACAGTCGTTAGGGTGTTCCTTAAGTACAGGGAAGACGCTGGTGACTCCACAGAGGAAAAGGGCAGTTCCTTTGGAGCAGAGTGTGGGGGGGAGGTGAGCACTCAAAAGAGTAAGTGTGGCACACAATGGGGTATTTTTGAGGGAAGTGTGTCTGAAGTAGAGGACAGCATGTGCACAGCCTAGAGATAAGAGCAGGTGGCCAGACTAGCAGAGCACAGGGAGGCTGGGAGGAGATGGACAGTGCCTTTAGGTCACATTGAAGAAGAGGATAGCTTTACCAGAGGAATCAGCACTTTGGGGATTTGGGGACAGGGTCATGGGATAGAAGTGGCATCTGGAAAGTTCATCTTCTGTAACAAAGGTAGAGGGCAGGTAGTAGCCAGGAGTCTGTGATGGGGGACGTCACAGCAGGAATCTGAAGATGAATGAATAGTGGCTTGAAACTGACAAGAAGTTTATCAAAGTGAACACACCACAATGAATGTCTATTGCAGCCCTATTTACAACACCTAAGCTGTGGAACAACCTAAGTGTTTGGGTAAAAAAAAAAATGTGATACACACATAAACACACAGGAAGACATTAACAGGAAGACAAATGCAAATGGAGATAATTATGTTAAGAAATTAAGCCCATCTTAGAAGATGAACCCTCTATGTTTTGTCTGAGGAGCTTAAGTTTTATTCGGACACAAAATCATATATGTACTGATGACACGAAAGAAGAAGTAAAGTTACAAAGAACAAAGGGAACTAATGATGAGGAAGTGCAAAAATGATGGGAAGCAGAAAATGGGGGAAGAACTTGCTCAAAAATGGCTTTATATATATATATATAACCCAGTTTAATACATTTTTTTAAAAAGTTTAAGTACTTGGGAGATAGTTTAGTCTATGAAGTTCTGCCAAACAACCGTGAGGACACAACTATTGTCTGTGTATAACTCTTTAAAACTTTTTGTTTATGTATTTTACTTGTATATTTATTACATAAGAATATGGCACAATTCACAAATTTTCCTTGTCATGTCACATTGTCAGATGTCACAAGGACATGGTAATCTCTGTATGACTCTAGTTGTAGCATATGCTGCCAAAGCAATTTGTTTAGATTCTTGAGCCTTTCATTTAAATTTTCCTTCTAGGGGGAGAGGACTAACTGGCCTCCAACTTGCGTCCCTCCTCCTGGCTCATTCTGGTGCCAGGACTACAGGTGTGCACCATCACGTGACGTCTACTCTTCACCAACAGAGCACTGGTGAGTAGTAGTGATTACAGATGGGTATGTAACTGATGCACTGCATGGATAGACTGAACCGAGGACCTCGTGCATACTGGACAAGCATTCCATAATCAAACTACATCACAGGGGCTGGAGAGGTGGCTCAAGGGTTAAGCCTAAACAAGGAGGAGGTGGTCCCTGGTGGTTCCCGAATTCGTCGGTAGTTCTACACACACATATATGCACACACACATACACACGCACAATTGAATAAATAATAATAAAAATTAAAAAAAAAAACTACCTCTAAAAAAAAATGATATGTGCACGTGTGTCACAAGGCACTATTCGTTCCTGTGGAGATCCAAAGACGACTTCAGAAGTCATCCTCCTCACTGCTTTGTTCTGGGATTTCCCAGGGCTGGATGTGAGGTCTCCTTGCACTATTCTCCCTCTTAGGCAGTCTTAGAGCAGCCATGCTGGGACGGTCACTGAAGGTCTTTGAAGGTCATCCCCCCACTGCTGGGATTACCCTGAAGGAACACACTCTACTGATCTGGAGGAACTGACTCTAACCCTTCAGAGATAAAATCACCAACTTGCCCCACCCTCTGTTCATGAAAGCATATGGAGATTAGTAGTCCCACTACATCAGGCACAAAATCAACTGGGTTGGACCCCAATATGAACAGACCAGTGAGAAGTGGAGGACCAAAAGCTCCTATCGTTGGGCAAAAACTAGTGCTAACTAATGAGGAAAAGATATACACCCACGCACCTCCCCTCTTCCCCAAGAATGTAAATATTCCAGACTCTGGCAGCCATCCTGGGCACCCTTTCCCCTCATGGTACTCCAAGTCTGTAGTCTGTGAATTCCTATCTGACTTTTCTTTCACTCTGGAGTCCATGAGTTCTTCAGGGCTCTCTTGCCCCTCATGGATCAACATCTGTGAGTTCCATTCTTTCTCTCCTCTAATAAACGCTGCCTTATCCTCTATGTGTGTCTGCTTTCAATCTTCACCTCCCGAACACAAGAACCTGGACACATACAGATCCCAGAGGGACCTCACATCACCACCATTGCTTTTTCTACCTGACCTTTCACCTGGGATCCGAACTCAGTTCTGCTTCTGAGGCAGAGTCCTAACCCTTGAGCCATCCCTCCAGCCTGTCTTTTTTATTTAATTTTATTTGATCAGGTTTCTTATAGCCCAGTCTGGCCTCAAACTTTTTATGTAGCCAAGGATGACCTTGAACTTTCTTTCTTTCTGCTCCCATGTCCAGAGTCTGTGGACCATCACACCTGGCCTATGCAGTGCTTATGCTAAGACTAGCAGAGTACTGACCAACTGACCTACATCCTCAGCCCTCTGTTGCTACCTTTCAAAGGCAAGATGGGTAAACCTACACGGATTTTCTGAACAAGGGTACTTTTCCCAATACTGACCCTCTGTTCCAACACTAAGTACAGCACTGACAACACTGCTTGTTTGGTTTACTATCCAGCTGTAAGCTCCCACAGAAAGGGGTAACGCTTTGCTCACATCTGTGCTGCAATGTCCAGCAGTGTGTCTAATACTGGGCCACATAGGCACATTGTCAATAGAAACAAGCACAAAATGACTGAAATGTTGCCAACCATGTTTTTCTTAAATATGGAGTTGGAGACAGCCTGGGCTGAGCCAATTACAGTAGGTGTATGTGAATAAGCAAGACTCCTCAGCAACACAGCTTGCTCCTTGCCTTTCCTTATTCCAAGGTTAGTTTCTACAAGTCTCTAGTTAGAAACTGCCAGCAAAGAGGAACACACAAGTTTGGAAAAAAAACACCAAGATACTTATGTTTCTTCTGATCCCAATTGAGTAACACTTCAGCAGAGAGATCTTTCCCTGCAATATATCTTTTGGAAAAGATAAAAAATTAAAGATCTTTATTTCTTCCCCAATAGCAGTTTACAATGAAATGCTGGAGAGACAGTCCAGGGTTAAGACTATCTTGCAAGCAGAATCATCAATACAGAATGATTCCCAAAGTCACCTTTGGGCCTACACAAGCATATTCATTGAAGTGTCCTCTGAAATACACACACACAGATATGATGGAGCCAAGTGTGGTAGCTCATGCCTATAATCCTAAAGCACTTGGGCTACAGTCATGAGTTCTAGGTTAGCTGGGACTACACAAGACACTGTCTAAAAAAATGAAGGGCTGGCGAGATGGCTCAGGGGTTAAAAACTCTGCCCTGCAAGCAGTAGGTCCTGAGTTCAGATCCCAGATCCCACATGTTGTAAACATGTGGTGGCCTGCACTTCTGGCACTGGTGGGCAGAGCCTGGGAAATCCCAGAATGAAGCAAAAATGATGATTCCTGAAGTCACCCTTGGTCCTCCACAGGGGAATACAAAATTAAAAAAAATTTTTTAAATTATCATTTTAGTCACATGTTCATTCCTGGGTGATATCTGGTTTCCTTATTCTGGTGGTTGATGCAGGACTGTAACCACCAACATCACCCATCTGCACAAGGCTCCTTGTGCAGATGCATGTGTCCTGTCTACAGTGTACAATGTACACTAGCTTGTGAGGAATATAAAGTCCAAGGCCAGAAAGCTGTCCTTGATCTATAAGGCAACAGAGAGCAGCCCCTTAAAGACGGAAGGTCATTAGGACATACTAAAGAAGCGTGTACACTGCTTTGACATGGTAACATCAAGTCAATCAATGTAAAACAATATGCGCCAAGCCCCACAGCTCACACCTATAATCCCAGCGTTCTGAAGACTTGAGGCAGAAGGATCACAATTAGAGGCCAGCAAGTGAGATCCTGTCTCAAACAAAACAGTAAAAGCAATGTATGTAAATACATAGACAATTTTATTTTATTAAGAACACACACATATATAAAATGTTCATACCTAATTGTAGAACATTGAAAAGAAGTCAACAAAAGTAGTTTCCCATAAAGGGCAGAGGTCAGGAAACAGTGGTAGAAGGAGACTTTGTATGCATGTCTTTTATGGAGTCCTGATATCTAAATCGTGTTGATACCTGTTCATACGTGTTGAAAATAATCCCTTTGTAAGAAACCAGCTTCCACCTCCCATCCTGGACTTGTCCAGTCAGAACCCATGGACTCTTTTCCTGGTCTGGGAACATAATTAACATGCAGGCGAATAAAGACATGGTCACACGCAACACCTTTATGAGAGGAAGTTTTATTGTTAATTATTTCCCTTAATAGTCTCAGAAAGAACAGATTAGCTCAGTCCAACATGATTGGCAGTTGGCAAAATCTAGTGAAGCAAGTGTTCTGACTGCTAAGGACTTAACGCTTTTAACGCACAGCCGTCTGACACTTCAAACATAATCCAAAAGAGTGCAGTCATCGCCTTCCTTTTTACTGTAACGCCACACCTACCTCAGTTCATTATGGAAATATCTTCATTAAATATGATCTCCAGAGGAACAAGTGCTCTGGAGTACAGCCAGGAGGACAGTGCACAAAAGAAAAACTCAAAATAAAACTCTGGATGATAATTTACTAATCTAAGAGAACAAAACCTTCCAATATATTAAGAAATAAATCCAGTTACAAATGCACTAATAGGTCTATGTGAGAGTTTCTGGTATAAGAACTGAAAACAGCTGGCTATTTACAAGATACACAAGCAGGAACGGTGTGCCCAGCCCAACACTGGCCTTCAGAAGCCAAAAGTGTTCTCGCCGCTGTAAGCCACATACAAGAATCCATCTTCATCTTTTTCCTTCTCGTAAAGCTGTCCCATAGTTAGGCTTGAAAGAGAAAAATAAAAATATCATAAAAATGGAGTCCGGATATTAGGAAAAAGAAGGCCCAAGATTAAGGAACATGATGCTGGTGGGTGGGAGACACAATAATTCAAGTAACAGAACCTCCTACGACCTGAAACAGCTATGAGAAAAACTGAAACTGAGGTGCTGAGGGTGTGGCTCAGTGGTACAGCCCTTACCTAGCATGCACAAGTCCCAGCTCCGAAAAAAGGAAAAAAAAGTTACAATTTACTCTCATGAGAAGTAAACCCTTCAAGTCAGCTTCTTGACAATGACATGGGAAGAACAAAACTAAGCGCAACAGAGTCAAGGGTCATTCCTGTATGGTGAAGAATTTTTTCATGAAAGAAAATGCTGGGCTCTCTTCAGACTGGCTTGTGTGAACATTTATGACTTAGACTCAGTATGAAGGGTATAAGTGGGTTCAGTGTTGTGCAAGTTCTTGGTCAAGAACTCTAAGCCCCCAGAGACCTACATCTTCACAAAGCAACCTTCATACATAATGCAAAAAGCTCCCAATGCATCTGGGATTCAAAGTCGCCTGTCCAAGACTAGCATTTCAGTGGTACAATAGTCACCTAACATCTCCAAGGATCCTGGGTTGGATCCCCAGCACTACCCTAAATGAATGAATGAATGAGTGAGTGAGTGAATGAATGAAGCCTGCAAGATTCCACAGAACTCCAGATACAGAGATTCCATGACGTAAACGTGGGTGGGACTCGGCTTTCCCTTCGCTGTGAAACAGATTGCAGTGGAGACCTAATTTAGTCCCTGCCACGAAACAGAGGCTTCTCAACTGAGGACTAGTAACACCTGCAGCGCATATAAGCTCTGGCCACATGACCGCATTATCTTCAACGTGTGTCCCTAAGTGTTGGATCAACCAGAAGGAGGGTCGAGACGCTGACCCAAGACAGGTCCAGGTCACATGGACCCACCACGAGAGTGGGCCCAGCTGGTAGAGAGCTGCAGACATGAAGCCCTGGTTAAGACACAGGAGGTGGAGGCAGGAGGCTCAGAGGTTCAAGGTCATCTTTGGCTACATAGCAAGTGCCAGGACAGCCTGGCATACACAAGACCCTATTGAAGGGAAGGAAAAAAAATAATACAGGGAAGGAAGGAGGGAAAACTGGACAACTAAGGGACGATGGGAGACAAAGGGATGCAGAGCTTCGCTCTGATGAAGCACAATACCGGCTACTGCTTCACTGCTGTAGCTGCTGCTGGGCTGACTGAGACCAGCAGGTAAACAAAGAACACACGTTGTTTTGGGGGGAGGGGGCACTTTCCTATTCTTCTTGTCCCATTGCAAGCTTTGCTTGGATGGCTATGGGTAGGTGTTCAACAATGTGGAGGGATGAGTATGAACATGAAATGGCCTGTCACCAGCATCTTGTGCTAGGGTCTCTGCACTTAGAATCTGTAAATTAAGAACTTTCTGAAACAACACTGTTTAATAACAATTTCTGCTGTGCAGAAATATTCTGTCACTGCTATCTAACTCAGAAGCTATATTCTGCAATTGAAATGTGGCTCATTTGAATTAGGATATGCTCTTAGTATAAAAAATACAAAACCTCAAAGACTTTGTATAAAAATAAAAATCTCAAGTTTGATTACATGCTGAAATCATAAATTTTCTACATATTAGGTTACACAAATTATGAATCTTGCCCATTTTTACTTGTTTAATATTAATGGGCTATTAGAACAGTCTAAAATCCCATGAAGTGTTCCAGCACTGTGCTGAAACCTTCAAGAACTCCAGGGGCCACAGGTGGACCCAATCCCCCTGCTCATGAGAACACCTACAGTGGAGAGTCTCAACCCAGGCTGCACATTGGAACCACCAGAAAACTCTGGAAACATCTCTATGACCAAGCCCCAACCCAGGCCAATTAAAAAAGGGACCTAGGAATTTTGTTTGTTTGTTTTTGTTTTAATTAGCATACAAGGTATGGACTGAAGACCAGTGATGTCAGGAATGCCCTGGTCTTCAGCACTACCTAGACTGCTGAGATACTTAGCTCATGAACCGGGCAGCTACAAGCAGCCATCACTGGGTCCACCTAGATCTTATCACATAAGTCAGTCCAAGAGTCCCCCCCCACACACACTCTATCAGTCTATACCTCCAGAGAACCCTAGTACGCACAGTTTCTTTTGGCATCTTCATACATGGTCTTAGTATGCTCCTACACACTTCTCTCCCATCTTTCTGTTGCCCATCCCCACTGTACTCTTTCACCCTAGCACTGGCCTTTCCACACCCCTCCCTAAAGCCTCTTCCCCCCCCCCATCTATTAGACAACTTTCTGGTTTCCTCAGGCATGTTTGACATGTGTTGAGGACAAAAATGTTGATCTTTTGGGAGGTGTGGAGCCACAGGCCTAGGAAATAAAGTGATGCACTAGAAAATGTGTGAAAGGGGGGCTGGAGAGGTGGCTCAGGGGTTAAGCCTCCGCCTTGCAGGCAGAAGGTCCTGAGTTCGGATCCCAGATCCCACGTATAGACGCCAGGCGGAAGCGAGGGCGCCCTGCGCTTCTGGTCCTGGTAGGGCGGAGCCTGTGAATCCTGGGGCAGAAGGAGGTGGAGGCGTCCATGTGGTTCCCGAATTCGTCCGTGGTTCTACACATACACATACATATACACAGACACACACACGCGCGCGCGCGCGCACACATACGCACATGCGCACAGTTGAATAAATAATAATAATAATAAAAAAGAAAATGCGTGAAAGGCAAACAACAGAAGGATCTGAACTTATAGCTAAGTGTCCACCAGAGAAACCCCACTCTGATGTCTCAGAATGAGGCCCAACAGGAAAACTAATGCCACAGCTCTCTACTCCACTCAGTCAAGTGTCCAGGATGCTCTGGAGGAAACCGCTGTGATTATTTCACCACTGCCATTACCAAGTGGGTTTCATCACAGTAGCTTCCATTACATATAATTCAAGACAATTATTTCCTGGTGTTCTGTTAAATTTGGTTCCACAGGACAAAGTTCTGCTCTTTTCCTAGCAAGTTAGAAGCCCCAGTGCAACAACTCTAAATCCCACAGCTAAACTGGAAACACCGAAGAGCTTCATAAACCACAGACAGGTCCACCTGTGACTGTTATGCCCTTCAGAGACAGCACTGGAACCACCATTATCTCAACCCTGACTTTTGACAGGGTAGAGAAGCCTATAGCTATGTGGCTTATGTTCTTTACTGCACTGAGGTTCTTTTAACTAACATTAGGCTCATGGATTTGTTTAAGCAGTTCCTAGCAGCTAGAGGTTGCTGTAAAAATCTCAGCCATACTAATAGCAAACTTTAAGCTCTAAGTACTATACATACAATAACTCCTATCCCCCATCTAATGAAGCAGGTACTATCTTGTATTCAAAGATATGAAAACAAAATGAGTGGCTAAATAACTCACCCAGGTCATAAAATCAAGAAGCTGCTTATCACTGAGCAGTGCTGCCCGAGGGTGAGTGCACAGGTCTGTCCTGATGACCCAACACTGCAGTTGTCCTTGACCCTTCTGCAGCACTCTTCCTGACCTCATGCAACATTTGCACGTCAAGCTCTCGATGAGCCCACTGCTGCAGATTTCTGTATCACAACATAGCAAGGTCTTGGGCCTCTTTCCTTCAGGAGCTACAATGGGACAACTAAGAACTGAAAGAATCATCATTTGGAAGCTGGGGCTTGATACTGCAGTTGGCTAGTGTGAGGCCCTAGATTCTATCCCCTGCACTGGGGGATGTGAGGGAGGTGTGGCAGGATACCCTTGGGTAAGAAACCTGTAAGTGAAACATAGCTGCCCACCCACCTTCCTGATTCTGAACTTCACTGGGCACCACGAAGTAAGACTAGAAGAGTTATAGAGTGAAATCACCTGAAAATAGCACTTAGGTGTTAGGATAACCAGGTCTGGAGCTAAAAACAGCTAAGCTACAAATAAGAATTTTAAAAAAGCAAAAGGGTTTTGGGATTAGTGGCAGACCACTTATCCAGAATGTGTGAGGTTCTGCACGCCAGCAAACCCTATCCCCAGGAGATAGTTCCTAACAAAAGCAGGTGTGTCAGCAGGTGTGTTAGGACACCCCCATAAACTTCAGAGGGGTTTCCCTCTGAGCAGCACTGAGCAGGCCAGAATGGCTGCACATCCCGAAGTACAGAGGTGGCTTAACACATCTAACATGTAAGCTGCCCGGGCTTGCTGGAGGTTGGGACAAAATCCACAGGTGTCACTGTGACTCCAAAGCTCCCTGCCAAGTTACGAGGAATGGCTGTGGATGACATGCCTACAGAGCCTCCGGTGCCCGATACTAATGTACACCTAGAGGGGTGCCATCAAGCACTCCACGCAGGCGTTTAGAGGAGGAAATGAAGAGGAACGCCAGTGGCAGACACAAGCCACGGAACCCATCTAAGAGAGGGAGAAGCCCGGGGTACTGAATCAAACGAACTTACTGGGTTCCCAAAGCCTGCTTCCGTTCCTCCACCCGGAGTCACAAAGATCCAGGCAAAAATCACCTCTCCAGTGGAGAAATTGACCGGTAATGATGGTATACCCAAGGTCCCAGGGCTGGCCACGAGCTGAACACAAACACTAGTTTAAGCCACTTAATAGACCAGTAAATCACGGGAAGCTGACCTAGAGATGTGTGGGTGCCCAACTACAGTGGAAATGCCACCAGCCCCCAACCAAAGCAGGTCACGGAGGCTGTGTGACCCAGCCCGAGTCCACGAGCAGGCTGGACAGATCAGCACACCTGGCTGGCCATCTGCTGGGGAGCTCAGCTCATGTCCTTCCCTGGATTCCCTCTCTTCCAGTTGGGCAAGAGAGGAGAGGTGAGGTTTGCAGTCGACGACCACTCGAGAGACCTGGAAAGGCACTAGCTGCAAAGTCAAATAGGACCTAAGGCTCCCAGGATTCTATAATTTAGGACAAACTAGATTGTTCTTTCATTGGGTATTTCTGATATCGGCCTTCTGCCACTCCCAAAATAAACCTTTTTAAAGAGGAATTTATCCAGAAATTATCAAAAGTGTAAATCTAAACACATTTCTAAACAATGGACTGACTATAAAACACTACGACGTTCTTAACATTCTTTTTTTTTTTTCTTTACATTCTTTATAACCTCTTTAAGACTGAGACATGAGCAAACACCATCACCATAAACAGTACTGGTTTCTCTAGGTCAAAGTACTGCATATTACAGATGAACATTTCTATTTTAAACAAGGAACTAAGAATATTTTGGTCTTGCTCTAAGCAAAGACCAAAGACCACTACCCAGCCCTAGGTTCCCCCTATAACCATGACTGGGAAACTTGTAGACCAATGTTCTTTCTGATTCTTGGCACCATGGCCCACGTCATAGTTCCCCTTCTGTTTTTAGCCAGATTCCTAATAGAGGTAAGTAAGCTGAGCATTCAACTGCAATGCTAAATGGAAAAGACAATTAATAAGCATCCTCCCCCCCCCTTTTTAAGTAGCTCTTTTATTTTTTTAATTTTTTAAATTATTTATTCAATTGTGCGTGTGTGCATATGTATGTGTGTGCGCGCGTGTGTATGTGTATGTGTGTGTGTGTGTGTGTGTAGAACCATGGACGAATTCGGGAACCACCATGGACGCCTCCACCTCCTTCTGCCCCGGGATTCACAGGCTCCGCCTTACCAGGTCCAGAAGCGCAGGCCGCCCCCGCTTCCGCCCGGCGTCTATACGTGGGATCTGGGATCCGAACTCAGGACCTTCCGCCTGCAAGGCAGAGGCGTAACCCCTGAGCCACCTCTCCAGCCCTAAGTAGCTCTTTTTTAAGAGCTCAAAAAGTAAACTCTTAGGGCCTTGCCCCTATGTATATCCAGAATAGGCATTTAATAGTATCTACTTACCACACTCCCTATGCTTCCTAGCTGTATTCAAATCCACACACAGCAGATTTACTGTGTTCAACCCCAGGCAATGCTGGTCCTTGAGGAGGACTCCTCAATGGGAAGGGGAGGAGTCCTGCAAGCTCAGATCATCCTTTCTTTAAGCGATTTTTCCCAGCAGCCCTCTGCAGTTGGAAAGCCTGGGTGAGGGGAAAAGGAAGCTCCAGGCTTTCCTGTGAGACTGGAAAAACCTGGAAAGAAGCTGCTGAATTGTCTTTGCGGAAGAGATGGTGAAGCTGAGTCACAGCAGCTCTAGGAAGGAGACCCTATGGTAGTTTTGTTGTGCTACTATGGGTAATTACATTTGCAGGATGCCTGATGATGTCACGAGCCTCTTTTGCTCAAAAACAAACTTGGGCTATTTTTTATTGGTGGTGGTATCCTTTAAGACAGGGTCTGGCTATATTCCCCAAGCCGAACTTGAACTCTTGATCCTCCTGATGCAGGCGCTCAAGGGTCAGTGTTATGAATGTGCACTTCTGAGCATGTGCACTTCTTAACTTGTTTTTCATAAAATCCCCAAATCAATGAAGAATGGCTACATCAAGTAAGGGGCAAAAGGTCATAAACTGGGGCTCACAGTGTTAAGGGCCTTGTGTTTTCTAATCCTGAAGTTAGCATTTGAGTGTCTGGGTAATCAAAATCCTGACTTGCATACCATGTAATCTGCTTTCTGGTAGACTTTCACCAGACTAGGAAAGCAAACTGGAAGATGGGAGAAGCTAACTGATCAATCTCTGCTGCTCTGAAAATCACTTTTCATTTCCAATTCTATCGGGGGCAGTGGGAAGGGAAGAACTGATAAAATGCAGAAGCCATTTAAGTGCTAGATCACCGTGGTGCTATCAGAAAAATCCTAATGTCTTCAGAAATCTATTCTACTTTCTTCTAGAAGTACCAAACGCTGAGGATGTAGCTCAGTGATCCAATACTGGCTTACCATGTACAAGGCTCTGGATTGGGGCTCCAGCAAACACACACACATACACACAGTGACAGAGGCTCAACGCTGAAGAAAATAAACTCAATGCCACAGGTGTTATTCACCTACTTCCTCCTCCTAAACCACCACCTATAGGGAGGAGGAAACAGATCACCAAGCTGTTGCAGAAGTTTCAGAGCTATGACAGACTCACCTCCTCCACTGCCTTCAGGAAGCTGAGATAACCCCACGGGAGCCCAGCTTCACCTCAGTGAAGAGGACATACTACCCAGAGGCCTGTGAATGGAGGCCAGGAGGATTCCAAAGGTGGCAGGATCATCTCCTGCAACACCACAGCTTCCAGAGCTGTAGCTCCAAGAGAGCACCAGCAACCCAAGGCAGGCATAGCCTGTCGCCTCAAGCTGAACACTGGCTTTAGAGAAGCTTCCATCAACCACCAGAAAATGGAGATGGTAGAAGTTTGCAAAGAAATCAGACCTGTGTGCGTGCATGCGTGCGTGTGCGTGTGTGCGTGTGCACGTGTGCACATGTGCATCAGAGGGTATTGTTTATGCCTGTGGAGGACCAAGGGTGACTTCAGGAATCATCATTTTGTTTTGCTCTGGGATTTCCCAGGCTCTTGATTTCCAGGGCCAGAAGTGCAGGCTGTTGCCATTTCCACCTGGTGTTTTTACATGGGACTTGGGATTCAAATGCAGGTCCCTCTGTTTCCAAGGCAGAGTCTTTTTTTTTTTTTTTTTCTTCTCTCCAAGGCAGAGTCTTAACCCCTGAGCCATCTCTCCAGCCCTCCAGGTTGACTTTGAATTCACTATCTTCCTCCCTTCGTCTCTTTAGTGCTGGGGTAACAGGCATGTGTTACTACACCCAGCATCTTCTGTAGCTTTCAAGGATTTTCAACAAAACTTATTTTGACAAACTGTACTACCCTTCACTTTTAGAAGTATTACTTTTAGGGGTAACTTGAAACCTAGTTTCTGTCACTCAGATAAGACGTGGCCAGTAATTCTCACAGAGATACATTTGAGTGCCCAAATCTGATTGAGGGTTGAGAAGTGCCCAGCAAGTAATGGGAAAGGACTAGCCGCAGTCAGACTAAACCAGTCCACTTCCCTCTTTCTCCAAGACGGTAAACCCAGGCTGATAGCTGTACCAAGGAAGGGTATTGCAATGTCCCTGCCCAAACCCTGGTCCCAGCTGACAGCACAAAAACTGCTTCCAGGCAGCACTGCAGTCAGTGAAGCTGACAACCAAAGCAGGTGGTACCAAAGCAGGTGTATGTGTAACACTGCAGAGCTCTTCACTCACTGTGCCATTCTCCCAGACCTGAAGATCAGACAGGCACGCTCTCATGCAGGCAAGTGCTAAATCCACGGAGTAAGCA
Source organism: Typhlomys cinereus (assembly GCA_023101885.1). Lineage (NCBI taxonomy): Eukaryota > Metazoa > Chordata > Mammalia > Rodentia > Platacanthomyidae > Typhlomys > Typhlomys cinereus. The sequence continues at coordinate 11,436,842 of JALPQD010000024.1, read as the reverse complement.
AGCAGGACTAGCTGAAGGTGGCCCCACCAGGGCCCCCAGGCTCTGGTACTGGCACAGGGTTGATTTTCACAAACCACTAAGAGAAAACCTCACTGCATGCCGCAGTTCTACCTATGGCTTAAGCCCAAGAAAGTTTTCAACTGTTTTAAGAAAATTCCTTGGGATCTAAAGTTGAGAATGTTTTTTGTTTTGTCTTGTTTTTTAAAAAGTTCAAATCTTGGAGCCGAGGAGATGACTCAGTTAAATGTGTAAGCGTGAGAACCTGAGTTCGGATCCCTAACACCCACATAAAAAACTGGGCGCAGCAATGTACACCTGTAATCCCAGCTTGGAAAGGTGGAAACGGTAGGATCCTTGGCTATGGTGACACAATGGGCTGGTGAGCTGCCTTAGTGACCTGCTTGCAAATCTGGTGAATCGAGTTCAACATGGTAGAAAAACAGAACCAATTCCATGTGTCTTCTGACCGCCACATAGGATATATGAATTCATTCTCTTTCTACTCTCCCCTCTCTCTCACTCACTCAAATAAAAATTTTAAAAAAAAAGATAGTGAAGTAATTGAGAAAGATAACCCTTGTTAACCTCTGGCCTCCATATTCCCCCCTTCCCATACAAAATAATAAATAAGTGAAGTTCAAATCTTGTCTTATTTTCTTATCCTAAAGTGCACACATGGGAAGGTTGGGCCTATAGCTCAGCAAAAGAATGCTTGGCTACCACACAAGAGATCCTAGCTTCAATTCCCAGCTTGGGGTGGGGGAGTGCATGCATGTGTTTTTTATTTTTTCCTAGAGCTACTGACATCAGAATACACAAAACCCAGATTTACAGTGAGACATTCAAGAGCTTCAAAGGGTTGAGTCAGTTAACAGAGAAGCAGTTTTCTAAAACCAGAAGGCACATCTAGTAAACACCTCTTACCTGGACTGTGGGACCGTCTTGTCCACAAACAGGAAGATGGCCTTCTCGGAAGGAAGCTGGATCCTTTTCCTGATGATCCACATGAACTGCGCCACAGTGATATCAGATGGAACCAAGTACTTCCTTTTGTCAATGTCAACAATCTGAGAGCCTGACACTTTTTCCACAATCACCTGGGAAAGTCAAGTTAGGTCAGCAGCTGAGCCGGTTCTCAGTGATGGAACACTTGCCTAGTACGCACAAGCCCTGGGTTTGAGTCCCCCCATCGACAGATGAGTTAACTAACTAATGAGAGGTCAGGACTGCACTTTCTAAAGTGAAACTCTGGCCTCCTCCTCCCCTTGTCTGATGAACAAACTGTGGGCCAGGAGACGGAAGACTGCAGAACATAAGAATAAATGCCCATGGTTTCATAGGCCACACACTGGAGGTTCAGAACCAATATAAATGTGCCACTGAGAAACCCTAAGTGCTTTTCTGTGGTCAATTATATCGCTCATCTCTGATCTAAGCATCTTCTAAGAGAAACATAACTACTAAGCTTTTTAACACTTTATGGAGGTTTCATCTGTACTCCTGGAGAATTACAATCCCAAGCAACGGTGGAAAGAAGACTGGAGGGACTAATGGGAACTCCTAGTAATCCCAGGCAGCCAAAACCCAAGTTCTTCATCTGGCCTGTGGCTTCTCTCTAAACAGGTTTCAGTTTTGCTCTGACTCTCCCCAAAGGAACTGTTTACAAGCAAAGAGCTACAGTAACAGGACTTTATGTCCTTCAAAAATCAATAGGGATAACAGAAACCCTGTCCACCGCCCTGTGAGAAAGAGGACATCACATTTATTATTAATTAGAGGGGGGAAGAAAAGAGTTTTCAGTGGCTTCCCAGATTTACTGGTCAAAGAAGGACGGCTGGGAGGGGGTGAAAAGAGGACGCCTGAAGTTCCGACAGGGGCCCAACGTTAACGATGAACGTCCCGAGACCAAAGGCACAGCCCCCCTCCACCGTCGCTCCCCAAAGTGGCGGCGACCTGTTGCCCCGTCCTAGAACACGGTTCCTTACATAAGCGGCGAGGGAGCTGGGCGGCCGCGGAAGCTCCGCTGGCCTAGATCGAAGGATTCAGCACCGAGGCCCCTGAACAGCACCAGCCTCCCGCCCCGCGGCCACCGGCCCCCCAGGCGGGTCACCCCCCACTGCGACTGCCCCGGGGACCTCCAACTTGTCAACTGTTGAACGGCTCGCAGCCCGTCCACCGTCCTAGAGCGCCGGGGTGACAGCGAGGTGAGGGGGCGGGGAGCCCCGACACTCACCGGAACGCGATCGGGGTATTTCGCTCGGATCTTCGCGGATTCCACGCATCTGTGTTCTGGGAGAGAGACGCACCGGGCTGACGGTCACGCCGGCCGGGTCGCGGTTCCCGGAACCCCCCGGCCTTCCTCCGCCCTTCCCCGCCCGCCACCTGCGTGCGCCCGGAGCCCCGGCTCCCGGGGTCCCCCACGGACGCGGCCCTCTGCCCCTCCCCGACTCCGGGAAGCGCCCGCGGACCGCCGCCCCACGTCCCCGGAGCGCGGCCCGGGGCGTCCCGGAGCGCGGCATCCGCCGGGCCCGGCCCGACCCGGGGCGGCCGAGTGGGGGAGGGGAGCGCCGGGCCCGGGCCCCGCGGCGCCGCCCGCGGCCGGGCCTCACCCAGCGAGTGGTCCTCCTTGAACATCCACTTCATGGCGGCGGCGGGCAGGGCGCGGAGCCGGCGCTCGGAGCCGCGGACGCGAGCGAACCGACCACAACAACAACGGCGGCGGCGGCGGCGGCGACTACACGGCAGGCGGGACTTCCGGCTGCCGGAGCCTAGCAACCGGCCGGGGGCGGGGCTTCCGGCGGCCGCGCGCACTGGGTCTGCGCGCCAGGGGGCGGGGACTCACGTGAGGAGGCGGGGCCACGGAGGGGACCGCGAGGGGGTTCTGCGAGGAACCGGGCTGAGGTCTGTGGCAGGGGCGTCGAGAAAACCCCTTCTGGGAATCAATGGCAAGTGTGTGTCGGGGGTCGATTCTGGCCGATACTATATGACACCTACACAGAGCTTCCGGCGTAGGGGGGCGTAGATGACGGGGATATGAATGTTCGTGCTTGGCCTGGTGGCAAGTTGGAAACTCAGTATTGAAGGAAGATTGGCAAGTTTCTGTATAGGAAGGAGTCCTGAGATGAAGTCTGTGATACGTGACTTTGCAACTGAAAATCGATTCGATGTTCTTCTTTAATTCGTGAATAAAAATACCTAAATATGTAAGAAAATACATAGGCATTTGAGGACATCGGTGATCACAAAGACCTCGGTATGCATTCCTGGCAGAGGCTAGATGTGCCAGTCAGACTCCGAGAATTCCCCCTGAGAGCCGGTCATGAGGTTCTACAGTGATGTGTCTCCTTTCCTCCAAGCTGAGTCATCTGTTTACGGGCAGGTGAACACAGAGGAAGAATATGCACTTAATTGGGCACATGACCCGCACCGCGTGCTTGTGATCCTGATGCATTTGTGACCTGTGCATTTGAACCTTACTATCCACGGCTTCCTGCAGATTGAAATTCCTGATGGGTGCTGTGGAATCTAGCTATCATTCTGGAAGAATGTTTGTTATTTGAAGACTGTGCATTTAGGCAACTAGGTTTTTGTCTTTAGTGATAGGGAAAATGCTTTAAATTTTATACGTAGATTCAAGAACACTATTATACACACTGGGGGAAAAAATCAGTGAATAGGCAACATCCCTGCTGTTATATTCTTATGGGAAAAGACCCCCGAAAAAAACCCTATAAATAGTGGGCTGGAGAGGTGGCTCAGGGGTTAAGCCTCGGCCTTGCAGGTGGAAGGTCCTGAGTTCGGATCCTAGACCCCACGTAAAAACGCCGGGCGGAAGCGGGGAGCCACCTGCGTTTCCGGTCCTGGTAGGGCGGAGCCTGTGAATCCCGGGGCAGAGTAAACAAGGAGGAGGTGGAGGCGTCCATGGTGGTTCCCGAATTCGTCCGTGGTTCTACACACACCCACCCACCCCACACACACATACACACACGCACACATGCATACATGCACAATTGAATAAATAATTAAAAAAATATTAGAAAAACCCCATAAATATCAAATGATATTTAGAGAGATGAAGCAGAGTAGGTAACTGGAATGGGAGAGAAGGGTGGAATGCTCGTTAGATAAATTGTCTGTCATACCCTGGGAGCGTGGAGGAACTCCTATGGCTGGAGTTGAATAAACAAGAAGGAATATGCTGGAACGTGAGATCAGAAAGACCTAGAACAAAGTAAGTGGACCACTGACTCGCATGCAAAGAATTTTGAAAGAATGCATAAAAGTAATGGGTGGAGGGTTTTAAATAGAATTGGAATACATTCTAGGAATGTAGTTCTGTGGTGGGGCACAGGTGGCCTTGGATTCTACCCAAGAAAGACTAAAACAGAGATGATGGGATGTAGGATGCAGCTCAGTTGACACAGTACTTGCCTGATATTCATGCAACCTTGGGCTTGATCCCCAGCACCATATTAACCAGATGATGTGACATTCAGGCAGTTTTAGAGTGGCCGTGCTGAAGGTCTTTGAAGGTCACCCCCCACTGCCGGGATTACCCTGAAGGAACACACTCTGTCAGTCTGAAGCAATTGATAGTAATCCTTCAGAGAGAAAAAGTGGCCAACTCCCCAGTCCTGTTTATAAAAGGATGTGGAGATTAGCTCTTTAGTGCAGTCAAACTCTACCTAGAGGTCAATAACGAGATTAACGGGGTTGGGCCCCAATAAAAACAGACCAATGGGTTGTAGAAGACCAAAAGCTCCAATCAGGTTTGCAAAAACTGGAGCTAACCAGTGGAGAAAAATCAGCTTTCCCAGACCTGCCTAACCCTATAAATATCTCCGGCCTTGGCAGCCATCTTTGGCTCCCTTGTCCCTCATGGATTCCATGTCTCAAGGGGCTGTGACTACAGGCAGGAGCCATCACTCTGAAACGAACTGTGTGCTTAGAAGAGAATCACTTTGTCTTCAGAGTATAGTTGCCAGAACATTATGGAGATGGACAGAGAAGTCATTGTCAAGTTATGAATGTGTGAAAAACAATGCAACATAATGAATTTTTAGCATTTGGAAATTCTATATTCTCTTTTTAAAGACCTCAAATAAAATCGCAAGTGCCAGCTTCCTCAAATCCTGAAAGCAAAGAGGAACTGTTAGTATCCATGATTACTAGTTACTTTGACAAATTTCATGGCATCTCAGGGGAGGCCAAACACTTAAATTCTTAGCAACCCCTTTCCTCTGTTTCAGCAGTGACTTACAGCATGTTTCCTTCTACTGAAAGGAAATTTCAAGGTCTCCTTTTTCACAGAAAAAAACACCCCAAGTAATCTATAGCAGATCTATCTATCCCAAAGGACCTTTATTTTAGTGATCATTTAAACAAATGAAAGTCACCTTTAAAGATTAAATATAATGTTCAAATCATATGATAGATTTAAGCCTAACAATTTCTAAATATTTTTATATTTATTTATTGTGTGCATGTATCAAAGATTGAAACAAGAACACGTGTAGAGGATCAAGGCAGATTTTATTAGAAGAGAAGGATGGAACTCGCTAACATGGAATCTGTAAAGGGGCAAGGGAGCCAGCAAAGAACTTATAGACTCCAGACATAGAGTCCATGAGGGGCAAGGAAGCCATCAATGGCTGGCAGGGTCAAGGGTATTTATAGGGTTAGGCAGGCCCTGGAAAAGCATTTTTTTCTTTAATGGTTAGCTCCAGTTTTTGCAAACTTGACTGGAGATTTTGGTCACTTACGTTTCTTTGGTTCATAGGGGCTCAGCCCAGTGGACCTTGTGGAGACCTCAAGGTCCTGCTGTTGTTTGAGGAACCACAATGGAGAACTCATCATATTTTTTCACATTAAAACCAGTTCCTTTAGATTAATAGATGTGTTCCTTCAGGATAATCCCAGCAGTGGAGGATGACCCTCAAAGACCTTCCCAGCATGCTCCTGTTCTGAAATCGCCTAAACTGTGGCTGTCAGGCCTGTTCTCCCAGCATTCAGAAAGCTGAGACAGGAAGATGGAGAGGCCACCCTGGGCTACATAAGGAGACCTCCAAACAAATGTAACCACCCATGTTGTTTTGTTTGATGAAGGTTGTTGAAGAGGAGCCCCGAATTAAGTGGCGAGCAAATGTTATCTTTGGGGAGGACAGAACTAGCCACAAACCTCCATCTTAGCCAGTGGTCCTTTTGTAAAGACTACACCTCCAGTCTTCACTACCCTGCTTCTCTAGTAACTCCTTAACAGCCTGAGGCTGTAAAAGATTGTGATCATACCCAGGGTCGCTCTCTTCTCTCCTTTCTTCCTGTTCTCTCAGACCTTAAGCTCTCTCTTCTGTTCTAATACTCTCCTACCTTAAGGGTAAGCTACGACTCCCTTGACTACTTAAATAGACTTTTAAAAAATATATTTTATATATATATATATATTTTTTTTTTTTTTATTTATTCAATTGTGCGTGTGTGTGCGCGCGTCTGTGGGTGTGTCGAACCACGGACGAATTCCGGAAACCACCATGGACGCCTCCACTTCCTCCGCCCCGGGATTCACAGGCTCCGCCCTACCAGGATCAGAAACGCAGGCCACCCCCCGCTTCCGCCTGGCGTCTATACGTGGGATCTGGGATCCGAACTCAGGACCTTCCGCCTGCAAGGCAGAGGCTTAACCCCTGAGCCACCTCTCCAGCCCAAAAAATATATTTTATATATTTATTTGAGAAAGAGAGAGAAAATACATGCATGTGTGTGCCAAAGCGGAGGTCAGAGGACAACTTTCCTTCCACCATGTGGGCTTCCAGGGATGGAACTCTGGTTGTCAGGTTTGCAGACCAGTGCCTTACCCACTGACCTAGCTCCCTGGTCCAAATCCCTCCTTTTTAAAGTTTCTTCTTTGGTCAGTTTCTTCTGATTCTTGGGCCTCCATCCTGTGCCCACACACAGCCAAAGCCCGGTCCCATTCCTTTTCCCCCCAAGGACCTCAACAGTCAATACTTAATGTAAAAAGTTACTCTCAGTTCTTTGAACATCTGGGAGATTTGTGTCCTGCTTTCCTGCCAGGGAGTTTAGTGTCCCACTGATGCGCTAACAGTCTTTCCCCTGTTCAAATGTCCCATCTGGGGTGCCAAATGTTACAAGGTCCCTGTTCAAGAGCCGAATGTTACCAGAACGACTGTCCCAATGTTGCAGGGTTCTCGATTTCCAGAGTCAAAGGTTGAAACCAGTACACATGCAGAGGATTAAGGTAGAGTTTATTAGAGGAGAGAAAGGCTGGAACTCATGGACTCCAGACGTGGAGTGCCATGAGGGGCTAGGGCGCCCTGGAGAACTCATGGAATCCATGAGAGGCAGGCAGCTAGCAACACTCATGGCAAAGCACCCAGGAGAACACATGGACCCCAGGCATGGAATCCATGAGAAGCAGGCAAGGAACAGACTCATGGCACTCCGAGTGCCATGAGGGGCTAGGGCGCCAAAAATGGCTATCAGGGTCAGGCATTTTTGTACACTTAGGCAAGTCCAGGAAACTGGCTTTTTCTCTTTGGGGCCCAAATCAGTTGCTAAAGAGTCCACGTTGGCTAGAGATCAGGCGGTTTGTTGGAGATGGAGAGCTCATCTGCATAATCTTTTCATAGGGAAGTTGGCCACCTTATCTCTGGGAGGATTGGAGTCAGTTCCCAGCAGGGGTGTTCCTTCTGGGTGAACCCAGCAGTGGGGGATGACCTTCAGGAATGCCAAAGACCATAGAGACCCATCCTTCTACGTGAACCACGTTGAGGTTTTTGTTAATGGGGTAAGGTCTCATAAATCCGGGGCCGGCCTCAAACTCGCAGTGTAGCCAAGGATGACCTTGAACTTCTCATTCTGAACTACTGTCTCCAGTTCCCAAGAACCCAAGGTTTTGTGCATGCAACCTCTGAGCTACACCCCCAGCTCCCAGCCCAGAACCTAAGGACCCTGGAGCAGGCGGAGGTTGAACAGCAACCTCTCTGGCTACATGGGTTTCATTCGGCTTCTACAGGCATCCACAACTCCCAGAAAGTTAACCATGCCACTAGCGTGCGTGTGCCCAACAGGAGTCCAGAAAGACGGGGACAGCCTGTCTCTGGAGGCTGGTCACTTCCCAGGGTGCGGCCCGTTGGAAATGTGGCAGCAAAAGCCGGATTTATGCGGTGCCGAGTGGATCCAACTCCAGATCACAGGAACTTCGGCAAGCTACCTACTGAGCTACCACACCAGCCCCCAATGGCGGCGATTATGACCTGCGGGGAATCATTTATACAAAGCCCACTTTCATGCGCACAAAAGTTAACACACACTTCGTCGAATGGAAACAATCTTCGCTCAGCCTCTGGCGTCAACCACCGCCCCCCTCCGCTAGGACGAACGCCCGGAGCCGCCTACCCGTAGCCCCGCCCACCGTGTCCTCGCTATTGGCTCCCTCCCCTTCCCCCAGCGGCGGGTTGCTATGGAGACCTGGGCGATGGCAACCCGGAGGAGCCAAACTTGGGGGCCGCGCTGAGCTCGCGGCGGGCGGTGGAGCTGCTCATGGCGCTCTACGAGGTCTTCTCGCACCCCGCCGAGCGCGGCTACCGCGCAGGGCTGTGCTCCAAGGCCGTGCTCTTCTTGCTGCTGGCCACCGCCCTCACCTATATCCCCCCGCTGCTGGTGGCCTTCCGGAGCCACGGTGAGCCGGGCCCCCCGCCTGCCTGCGGGCCCCACGGGTCCCCCCGGGCCCCGGCCGGCCGCCCTGACCTCCCTCCCGCTTCCCGTCTTGTTTGCACCCCCAGGGTTTTGGCTGAAGCGGAGCAGCTACGAGGAGCAGCCGACCGTGCGCTTCCAGCACCAGGTGCTGCTGGTGGCCCTGCTGGGGCCCGAGCCCGGAGCGTTCCTCGCCTGGAGCACGTTTCCCGCCTTCAACCGGCTGCAGGGCGATCACCTGCGCGTCCCGCTCGTCTCGGTGCGTGGTTCCCACCTGGGCCCAGCGCTCCCCCAACCCTTGGGCTGGTGCGAGGCAGGGGATGGGAGCGAGTTCCTGGGGGCTCTGGCGCGGATTGGTTTGCTTGTTTGTTTTGAGACAGGTCTCCTGCATCCTGGCTGGCCCAGAACTATGCAGCCAAGGATGGCTGACTTCTGACCTTGCCGCTACCTTACCGGTACTGGGATGACAGGCGTGCACCTCCTTTCCGTGCTGGGGATGGGACCCGTGGTTTTGTGCATACCACCCCTTAACTACATCCCCAAGCCGGATCTTAAGGATCCTGGAGCGCGTGGAGGTTGGATACACAACTTGTCTGGCGTGGGCATGTGTAGCTTTCTAGATGAGCTTTTTTCAGCTTCTGCAGGTGTCCACAATCCCAGAAGGTTAACCATGCCACCGTTGTGTGTGTGCCCTGCTGGAGTCCAGCAGGAGGGGGACAGCCTATCTCTAGAGTGGTCACTTCCCTAGGGTGCGGCGAAAACCCATCTAGGGACCCTGAAGACAGAGTACCGTGGGTGAACTCCTAGGTGTAGCTGCTGTAGGGACCGTCTGGAGAGGCTTTTTTTTTTGAAGAGTTGACGCGTGGAAGCCTAGACGCTGATTGGTTAGAGTTGCCGGGCTTGTGTTCTGGCCAAGCTCCGCCTGCTTGGGCGTGGCTCCTCGAGCAGCTCCTGGCTGCAGTTGTCTTCCACGACATTGGCACTTTTTACTGTCTACAATTTAGTGTTTATGTGACATAAGCCAAAGGTGTCCCCTTCCATTTATGTTCGGAAAATATTTTTCTTAGAAGTGTGCAACATCTGGTTTTCCTACTTTCAGACGCGGGTCTTTCCAGACGTTTCTGAGATGATTGGTCCACAAGGCAAACTTTCATAACTGATGGAATAAAAATCAGACTTTTTTTTTCCAGCAACTAAATAAGATTTAAAAATTTTAAGTCTTACTGTCATGTGAATACCGAGAAGAAACCAAATCCTGATGCGTTTTCTTTAGTTACTTTGCTTTTTTTTCCTAATTACAGAAACGTAAACTCATTGTGAGATATTAAAAAGCCACAGGCATGCGTGATAGAAAAGTAAAGACTCACCTCCATATGGGTGTCAGTACTTACTTGTTAAATTTATTCTTTTAACAGCCTGCAACATATTTAATGATTCAGGCAAACTGATGAATTTAACTAGCTCTTTGGTGGTACATATCAGATTTGCTTCTAGGATGTGCCTGTCATTCCAGCCCTTGAGAAGCTGAGGCAGGAGGATTGTCTTCTGATCTGGGCTACATAGCAAAGTCAGGGCCAGTTTGGCAGACACAGCAAGATCCCTTCTGAAAACAAAACAACAACAAAAACTGTCCAACCCTTTTTCACAAGTAGGAATAATGTTTCAACAAATAATTTTTTTTACTAAATCTTACACAATTTTTTTTTTGAGGTGCGGTCTCTGTAGCCTGTCCAGGCTGACCTCAGCTGAAACATGAGGACCCCTTCATTCTCCTTAAGGAGTTCGTCTCCAGGCATGTTCAACCTGCCTACACTTAAATCTTACACCTTTAAGTGTCAAATTATGGATAACTCAAACAGGTAGAAGAAGAGCAGCCGCTTGTTGACATGGTCCGCATACTGAGAGAACTAAGCAAGTCATGAAATAAATGTTAGGTACAAGAAGAAGGAAGGAAGTGATCAGAATTTTGGAGAGGACTTACCATAGTCTTAGTTATGTGAGTGTAGAACAGTGATTGTCCAGAGTGTGTATGTGGCCCTTTGTTAGAGAGAAAGGGGTAGATATGAGACTGGTGGGTAAAGTGTTACGGTGACTAGTTCCAACAAGCCACACTCAGAAAACTAGAAAAGAGCCAACCTTTACCGGTGGTCTCAGACAAGCTATTGCTTGAAAGGCCTGGATCCAGTCTTGTGGTTGTTTACATCTTTTATGGGGTCCAGCAGATGGGTGGGTGAAAGCTTAATATTTGCATTTTGCCCACCTGCATGGGGATTTTTCAGAAGCCATTTTGTAGTGGAAAACTCACTTTTTGCTTGTTTATTTTTTTTTTTAAAGAGAGGATGTATAGCAAAAAAGAAAAGAAACATTGGTCAGGAACTTCCTATCAAGGGGGACCTGAAGCTTCAGTCTTCCTTGTGGGAAGAAGATAGAACCTGGCTTAAACCTAGAGCTGGAGCATTTCTTTTTATTATTATTATTATTATTTATTCAACTGTGCACATGTGCGTGTGTATGTGCACGCGTGTGTGTCTCTGTGTGTGTGTAGAACCACGGACGAAATCGCAAACTACCATGGACGCCTCCACCTCCTTCTGCCCCGGGCTTCACAGGCTCCGCCCTACCAGGACCAGAAGCGCAGGCAGCCCCCTCTTCCGCCTGGCGTCTATACGTGGGATCTGGGAATCGAACTCAGGACCCTCCGCCTGCAAGGCGGAGGCTTAACCCCTGAGCCACCTCTCCAGCCGAGCTGGAGCATTTCTAAGCATACCTATCAGGTATCTGATATTAGAATATTTGTTCTGGAAGCCCCTCTGGTTTTGTAAGATCACGGAACTCTTTTTTTTTTTTTTTCTCTCTGACTTCTTATAATCCTCTTGCCTCAGCCTCCCAAGTGCTGGGATTTCAGGCAGGTGCCTCTGTGTGTGTGTGTGTGTGTGTTGGCTTTTTGGTATAGGTGTTTTACTTTGCATTTAGATGTTCCTTTCTGTCCTTCACTTCTGAGTCTCTTGGAGTCTAGAATGTAACGTCGTGAGAACATCCAATAATCACAAGGGCAAGAAAAAACATTAGGCTTCTTCATTTGTTCTTACTCGTTCATTCACAACTGGTCTCTTGGTGGCCTGGATTAAACTCTTTTATCTCTGTAACCAGAAGTTTCTCTCTGGAGACTACCACCCATGGTCACCTCTGCTTCTGGTGTGCAGCTCTGTTTTGGTTTCAAATTTAAGAAGTTCAAGCTAATTCTCTTTAATACTAGATAGATGTGTGTGTGTGTGTGGTGACTGGTTTTTGTTTTTCTTTTAGCATTCATTCATTCATTCATTTATCTGAGGTAGGAGGCACATGTGTGGAGGTCAAAGGACAACTTTTGGGGGCTGGACAGGTGGCTCAGGGGTTAAGCCTCTGCCTTGCAGGTGGAAGGTCCCGATTCGGATCCTAGACCCCACGTATAGAGGCCGGCCAGAAGCAGGGACGGCCTGCGTTTCTGGTCCTGGTAGGGAGGAGCCTGTGAATCCTGGGGCAGAGTAAAAAAGGAGGAGGTGGAGGCGTCCATGGTGGTTCCCGAATTCGCCCGTGGTTCTACACACCCACACACATACATACACACGTACACACACGCACAATTGAATTAAAAAAAAAATTTTTAAAGGACAACTTTTGGAAGCTGGTTTTCTCCTCCCGCATGGGAGCTCTAGGGATTAAATTAGGTTCCCTGGCCTGCCTGTGGACTCCTGTGCTCATGGAGCTCTCTCGAAGGCCCTAGTTTTTGCTGTTGTTGTTTTGCGCTATTGGCGGTGATGGGACTCTATCCCAAGACCTAGTGTGTGTGGTTGGCATCCTGCCACTCAACTCCATCCCCTGCCTGGAAAATTTCACACTGTTAGGAACACTCGGAACCCAGGCTGGGGATATGGCTCAGTGGTAAAGCGCTGTCTAACATCTGCAAGTTCTGGGTTCTTTCCCCAGTACCCCCCCCAAAAAAGAACAAGCTGGACATGGTGGCCCCTGTCCCAGGATACTGAGGTAGGGAGACTGCCACAGCGTGGGGCCAGCCTGAGCTACAGAGTGAGTACAGGTCAATGTGGGCTAGAGTGAGACGATGCCTCAAAATTTAAACAAAAGCAACTTTTCCTAGATTGATTTTTTTTTCACTTTTCAGTAAATTATTCGCTTCCTTCCTTCCCGATGGATCTCTTGGCTTGGGAATTATTTGAAGTCTGATGATACTTAAAAATAAATTATTGATTCACAATACCACAGCAAGAAAAAGAAAAGAAGTTAGAGATACTCTGTATATTTTTTCTTTGCTGCATGAGTATTGTTGCAGTCAGCCTGCATGGTTGCTGATAAATGACCATCAAACAGCTTAAGGGAACAAGGGGTTTATTTCCTTACAACAATCCGGTTACAATTCTTAGTCCAGCTTGATGGGAGAGCATGCATCATCATCAGGGCTGAGGGAACTGGCCACACCATCACTGCATAATGGCTGAGAGATGGACAATCCTTACTTGCCAGACCAGCATGTCTGGCCAAGTGAACAGAAGGATGCCAACTCTCTCAACCAGCTCTCTGTGATTTATCCAGGGCCTAATCCATCTACCATGGGCTGGATCTTCCCCATCAGCTAGACAGTCTCCTTCAGGTTGCTCTGGGCTTAACTCAACCATCAGCTCTCTACTACCCTCAACAGTCAAGTTGACACCTGTGCATAACTATGACAAGTATCTTTTTTAAAAATTTTTTCTCCCACATTTTATTTTTTTCCAAATCATACAAGCTCAATAAGTACTCCAATCCTCTCCATTCCCCTTCCCCTCCCCAGTCATCCCCCCATTGCACTCTCCCCCTTCCCCCCTTCTTTTCACTCTCCTCCTTCCCTCCTTCCCTCTCTCCCAGTGCCTCACCCCTTCCTCCCTCCCATCCCCTGGAACATACTTTTGTGTAAATGTCAAACCTCCTTCTGAGTCCTCTACCCTAGTGAGGGTTCAGGACTCAGTGGCATAGCCCGGGGAAATCCCAGATCTTGGGCTGCCTGCTAGTATGGGAACTCTATTAAGACTGTTTAATCCCCCACCTCAGGATCCTACTGCCTGTACCTTCTCCCTTGTGATCCATGCTACACTTTTGGGGGGTCTTGACATGTCAGCCATTGTGCAGGTCAGGCAAAGTCCAATTCTGGCTGCTGCAGCCCTGACTTGTGTGGAGTATCTTGCATATCGTTGGTCCTCCCCATCTTTAGGCTCTTATAATCTTGCTGCCCTCTCTTCCACAAGGTTCCCTGAGCATTAGGATGGGAAGCGATTTGACTGGTCTGGTTCCAGTGAATAATATCGGGTCTTTGGTGTTCTGAATTATGGTTTGTTGTTGTTTTCAGTTTTGCTGTTCCTGCACTGCCCTTGGCTGCATCCTGATTGGTATGGAAGGTCACCTCCTAACCAAAGATAAAAGACTGTTTAAATGAAGATCTTAATATAAGAGGAGATGGAAGGTAGATGGAAGAATAAGAGTAAGACACAGCAAGGGGGTGTGTGTGTGTGACAGTATCCTATTTGCCAGATGGTTACATCTATGCATGAGTATCTTTAAAGGAAAATTTTATTAAATACTATATTAAGGAAACACAGATAGGGCTGGAGAGATGGCTCAGGGGTTAAGACTGTGCTTCACAAGCAGAAGGTCCTGAGTTCAGCTCCCAGATCCCATGTAAAAACTCCAGGTGAAAACAGTGGTGTGCACTTCCGGCCCTGGTGGGTGGAGACTGGGAAATCCCAGATCGAAGTAAGGAGGTAGAAGCAATCCAGGATGATTCCCAAAGTCATATTTGGCCCCCACAGGGACACACAGTGCCCTCTGATACACTGCCCTCTGACACACAACACACCCACAACATAAAATAAATAAAATATTTTTTAAAAAAAGAAAACACAGATACACACACACACACATATATTTAAAATAAAATTAACAAGCACATGAGTAGGTATCCCTGTCCTCCACTATAGTTATATTGAAGAACTATGTTTACATAACAATCGTGCACATATGTTCACATCAGCATTTCATAATAGCAAAAAAATAAAAACAATCTAAATGTCCACTAATTGATGGTTGGTTACACAAAATGTGGTATATTCTTACAGTGGAATATTATTATTATTATTTTGTGTGTGTGTGTGTGTATATAGTTGTATAAAGCAATTTGTTACCAGGTGGTATTCAAGGTCTGGGACTGGGTGTTTCCAGATCTTGGCCTTTTTTTTTTAGGACACTGTGTGTCCCTGGGGAGGACCAAGTGTGACTTCAGGAATCATCCTGGATTGCTTCTACCTCCTTTTTTTTTTTTTTTTTTTTTTTTTTTTTGCTCTAGGGTTTTTCAGGCTTTGCCTGGCATTTTTATGTGGGATTTGGGATCTGAACTCAGGTCCTTCTACTTGTGAGTAGAGTTTTAACCCCTGAGTCATCTGTCCAGCCCAGGCCAAGGCCTTTTATTCAAAGAATTAAAATAAAGGTTTATAACAGATTTGAAAAAATAACCAGGTAACTTTGTTCAACAGAACAATGAAACAGATCAGAAATCCAGCGAAGCCTCCTGAGTAAAGGAGCTCAAGGTCCAGGTTATGTATCCCCTGAGACTTCCTTTTATGGAGTCTTAAGGAAGGATGGACAGACTGGTTACTAAGGGACATGGTTGGGTGGTTCTTGATTTTGATTGACAGATCAAGTTATATAACCATTTATGCATGTCTCTTCCCTTAATGCATTTGATTCCATGCATACCCAATTAAATATTGGCATAAAATGGTAAATAGGGGATTTCCCCTGTCATAGTTAGGCACAGATGTGAACTTGACTGTTGAGGGTTTGAGCTCTGGGCACATTTGTAGAGAATTATTGGTTGGGTTAAGCCTAGAGCAAACCTTCAAGAGATTGTCTAGCTGGTGGGGGAAGGCCCGGGTGGGTGGGATTAGGCCTTGGAATAAAATACTGAGAGCTAGTTGAAAGAGTTGGCATCCTTATGTATACTTGGCCAGACATGCTGGTCTGGCAAGTAAGGATTGTCCCTCTCAGCCATTACGTAGAGATGGTGTGGCCAGTTCCCTTGGCCCTAGCGTTGGTACATGCTCTCCCATCAAGCTGGACTATAGACTATAACTGGACTATCAATAGGAAAATAAACCCTTTGTTCCCTTAACATCCCTTGTTTGATGGTCATTTATCAGCAACCATGCAAGCGGACTGCAACATCCCCTAAAAGCTCACTTTGACAGCATACCTTGCTTAATTGTGCACACACCCAAAACCTTCTCACTCTGCTACTGAATGAAACAGGACAAACCAATAAAAGCTCAGATCTATGGCTGTTAAGGAGAGGAGAAACTCCATTAATCAGAGTGGACTGTTGTGTGCGGTGAAGAAAGGCAGGGAGCTAGCTTCTGAAATGCCCTTGTTTCCACGTGCACACAGCGGCGCATCTCTGTTGTCTCCATTTCTGTCTCTTGCTCATAAACACACACACACGCACAAATCAAATTGTAAAACACATTCTAAATGAAAGGAGCTAACCACAGTTCAGTTGTAATCTGTGAACTTTATTCATGAGGAATGCCCAGAACAGGTAAAGCTATAGAGACAGAAATTGGATGGGAGGACTAGTTATGTCACACAATAGAAAAGTGCTTTCCCAGCACGCACACACACAAAAAAAGTAGAAGATGGGGCGGAGGGGGAAGGGCTATCAGAAAGTGACTTAAAGAGTGTGGAAATGGCTTGGGAAATAATGAAATTGGAGCTAGATAGTGGTGATGGTTGAACAGCTCAAGTGCACATATATATTAAATAATATTCCATATGTGTGCCTACTGGGGAGGCTGCTGAGATGCTCACGCAGCCCAAGCCCACTATGTAGCTGAGGACCACCTGAAACTCCCTCTCCTCCTGCCTCTGCCCCAAGATGTTGGCATCACCACACCTGGCTATTGTTACTTTTTTTATTGTCACAGTTTTTAAAGGATAGGTTTTACAGTATTTGAGCCTGTTAGGATATAAGCCAAGGCAGTAAAGCTTCCTGTTGACTGACAAAGTCTTATTTACTTACCCCTCCTACTTATCCTATGTATATCCTAAGCATTTTACCAGTAGATAATGATTTAAAATCCTTGCCATAGTACTTGGCCTGTAGTACCAATAAATGTTTGCTGCTAGTATTTAATGATGTCTCTCCATCACCCTGGGAGGTGGAGGCCTCACTTCCATCTGAATGTGGAGAAACAGACTCAGAGAAGGACCAGGCTTTGCATTGGGTCTCATGGACAGTCTGGATGGGAACCTAGTACTTCTTATTCATAGATGGGCATGGCGGCTCACGTCTGTAAGGCCTACCCTGAAGACGGGCAGGAGAAATCACAGATTGAGCAGGTCAGCCTGGGCTATAACCAGACCAGTTTCCTAAAGAGAAAGTCTCGAGGCCGGGGAAGTAATGAAGTGCTTGGATCCCATTCCCAGAACCCGTGTGGAAAGCTGGGCACTGTGGCACTTGCTTGTTGGGAGACAGTGATGGGCAGGATCCCTGGGGCCTGCTGGCCAGCCAGCACCCTGTCGCAAAAAAAAAAGGCGAGGGGCCGTAAGATAGCGCAGTGAATAAGACAGCTACAGACTTGGGAGCTGAGTTCAGTCTTCAGAAGTCCACATGGTAGAAAGAACTGACTTCTAAAAGTTGTCCTCTGATCTCACCTGTTTGCCAATGGCATACATGCCTCTCTCTCTCAAGAAAAATTGTATATAAAACAGGGTAGATGGCTTCTGAGAAATGTCCGTAGGATTGACCTCCAGCTTCAGCATGTGCACACACACACACACACACACACAATCACCAATTTAAAAACCCAAAGACTCTTAAGTCTCAGTCTGTGGCAGTGAAATATTGTTATTTTCCAGCCAAACAGAAGCCCAGACTGGCCTCAACATGTCTGGAAACTGCCCAGGAAGCGTGGTGTTCAGGTCAAAGTATGGCTCATACTCGTGGTGGCTCTGCGGCTGCTAATTTGGGAGTCAGCCCCGGAGTCCATCTGCCTCCGCCAGCTCCCTTGAACAGCGGCTCCAAGAGCCCCGTGTCCTCTGGCTGCAAAGTCTGCACTTACACGGTGGAGCTGGGCTGAAGAAAGATAGTCTAGCGTAGTCTTAAGCAGGAGAGTTAAGAGAAAGACTGACTTTCAAAGCAGGTAAGACACCCGAGAGCACAGGTGTGCTTAGAGAAGAGACTGAGAAAGCCAGACAGGGCTGTGGAGATGGCCTAGGGGTTAAAGCCTTTGCCTCCCAAGCATAAGGACCTGAGTTCAGATCCCAGATGCCAAGAAAAAATACCAGTTGGAAATGGCAGCAGCCTGTACTTCCAATTCTGGAAGGAATGGCCTAGAAACCCCAGAGCCAAGAATAAGGAGGTAGAGCAATCCAGGATCATTCAGGATGCCGATGTCACCGTCGGGCCTCCACAGACACACACACACTCAAGTGCTCTCTTGTATACACCCACACATGTGTGCACATGCTCAAAGTGAGGCATGCCCAAGCCTCTTGGAAGGGAAATCACCCCGTTTTTATCATTTTCATAAGAGAGGAAGAAAAAAGCAGAGTGACCCTTCTCATCTGTAACTAGACTGTGCTTTCCTGTCTTTGATTTTGACATTAGCTATCGGTATCCTGGCTTGTCATAGTTCTTGCCCATCCACATGCAAGCACATCGGGGCGTGGTGGTACATGCTTGCAATCCCACAATTTAGAGTTAAAAACCAAGAAGATCTGTCCAAGGCAAGCCTGATGATGCAGTCAGTTCTGGGCCAGCCTGGGCTACATAGCAAGAAAAACAACAACCAGCAACAAAGCAGGCAGGTGGCAAACACCCTGGCAGCACTTAAGAGGGCGGGAAGAGCAGGAAAGATGAGTCGCAGTTCTAGCCAGCCAGGGTTACCTGAGCCCTGCTCTGAGAAACAAGCAAAACCACCACCAACAAAACCTCGTGGTCGTCCCTCAGATCAAAGCTTGGTGAAGAAGCCTGTTTACTTCCTTTCATACACCTTTTTTTCAATACTACAAAGACCATTGTTCAAGTACAAATGTAACTCAAAAGTATCAAGTGTGGGTAGGGCCATCAAGACAGCTTAGTGGGTAAGGTGCTTTGTTCCCAAACCTGGAGACCTGAGTTCAAGCTTCAGAAGCTCACATGAAGGAAAGAGCTGACTTCCAGAAGTTGTCCTCTGATCTCCACCAGTACACAATGGTGTGTCGTCTCCTCTTCCTCCTCCCTCTCTTTTCTTTCTCTTTTTCTTCCTCTCTCTCTCTATCTCTCCTTTCCTCTCTCCCCTCCCTTCTTATCAAATTAAGAAAAGGTATCAAACATGAACTTCTTAGGTTCGTATATGTATTAAATTTGCTTACATTTTCACATGAGTAAATATATCTACAATCTGATACAAACACGCCTAAATCTAAAAGCTTTTTTAAAAATTTTTTAAATACATTTTTTATTATTATTTCAGCTCATACAAACTTAATACGTACACCAGTTCCCTCCCTCCCTCCTCCTCCCCCCTCACCCTCTGCTCCCCCTCCCCTCACCCCTCCCTCCCAATCCCCCCCCATGCCTCCCGCCCCAATTCCCAGAGTCCTTTCTTGTGCATGCCTGACTCTCCTCTGGGCCCTCCTCTCCGATGACGTGCAAGGACCCAGTGGCATTTCCCTGAACCCTTTCCTGTGTTCCCCTTAAGCATAGGAACACTACTGTGGCTGTCAATCCCTTGCCTCCAAGGATCTTGGTGCCTTTGGCAGATGCTAGACTTTGTGAGGTCAATAATGTGTTGGACATTGCGCCAGGCATGCAATATCCAATTATGATTGTTTCGGCCCTAACTTGTGTGGAGTATCTTGCAAATCATTGCTCCTCCCATCCTTTTGCTCTTACACTCTTACCGCCCCTTCTTCCGCAAATGTCCCTGAGCTTCAGGATGGGGAGAGATTAGTCTGGCCTAGTTCTAGGTGGTTGATATAGAGTCTCTGAAGTTCTGGATAGTGGTTTGTTGATTTTCTTTTGCAGTTTTGTTGCTCCTGCAATGCCCTTCACTCCATCCTGATGGGCACTGTATGTCATCCCCTGGCCAGAGACAGAAAGCTGTTAAACTGGAGTCTTATTATAAGAGCACATTCAAGGATAGATGTAATACTTATACCCAAAAGTGGAATCGCAGGGTCATATGGCATTTGGCAATGGGAGGGGTCAATCACCCATTTGCAAAATGGTTACTTTTTAATCTGCCAGACTATATGCCCTCCCCTTCTGGTGAGTTCATACCCCCTTAGTTGTAAATGATCAGGAACGAATGTCTGTGAACTTAACTAGGTGTCACATTACTTTCTTGCAGTCCTTGATGGAGGCCTATTTTCTCTGCTGTAACATGGTCACTTCTCTCCTTGTTTCTGGTGTGGCCCTCCACATGTTACAGTTAATTTTTTTTTTTTTATTCAATTGTATGTGTGTGTGTCTATGTGTATGTGTAGAACCAAGGGTGAATTCGGGAATCATCGTGGATTCCTTTAACCTCCTCTTTTTGTTTACTCTGCCCTGGGATTCACAGGCTCCGCCCACCAGGACCAGAAGCACTGGCCGCCCCGGCCTCCACCCAGCGTTTGTACCTGGGATCTGGGATCCGAACTCAGGACCCTCTGCCTACAAGGCAGAGGCTAATCCCTGAGTCATCTCTCCAGCCCTAAAAGTTATTTTTTTTTAATTTTTTTTATTATTATTATTTATTCAACTGTGTGTATGTGCGTGCGCATGTCTGTGTGTGTGTGTATGTGTGTGTCTGTGTATGTGTAGAACCACGGACGAATTCGCGAACCACCATGGACGCCTCCACCTCCTTCTGCCCCGGGATTCACAGGCTCCGCCCTACCAGGACCAGAAGCGCAGGCCGCCCCCGCTTCCGTCTGGCGTCTATACGTGGGATCTGGGATCCGAACTCGGGACCTTCCGCCTGCAAGGCGGAGGCTTAACCCCTGAGCCACCTCTCCAGCCCAATTATTTTTTTTTAATGCTCTGATTGGAAAGCATCTTTTCCTGGTAATTGGAAGCATCTTCCTTTTTTTTGGCTAGTATGTGAAGTAATGGTGCACTTTAGTTTTTTTTTATATATATTCAAGTGTGCGTGTGCATGTGTACGTGTAGAACTAAGGGTGAATTTGGGAATCATGCTTCTACCTCTTTTGCTGTGCCCTGGGATTCACAGGCTCCGCCCATCAGGACCAGAAACGCAGGCCCCCCCCCCGCTTCCACCAGGTGTTTGTATGTGGGATCTGGGATCCGAACTCAGGATCCTCTGCTTGCAAGGCAGAGGCTTAACCCCTGAGCTATCTCTCCAGCCCATGGTGCACTTTAGAACTTTAGATCAACTGGGACACAGGTAGCAGGGACTGATGATTCCCAGAACCATGAAAAACAATGTCTATTTTGCTGGAAACCCAAGATTCATTCTAAGGACTATTTTCAACTATAGAAAGAAAAAGAAAAAGTAACAGTAACACCCAGTGAGAACAAGTATATGGTGAAATCCACAGTGATGCAAAGTAGGAAATTCACCTTCTGAAAAGGGTTTGATTGAGAAGAATGTGAAATGGAAGCCAAATAAGGTTCCAACAAGCCATTGATACTGTCTGGTCGCTGATGGAAAAAACTTGTCGTAAGTTCAGGACATTCTGGGAACTGTAAACTCTTTGAATTAACAGCACCCCGGCCAGGAATACAGCCCAGATTTGGGTAGGGTGCTAGCCTAGCAGGTTCAAGACCCTCGGTTCAGCCCCCAGCACCACCACAGCAAAGACCATTTGCAACTCTTCTAAGCCGAAGCCATCTTCTCCTTTGCCAGACTTCCTGTCCCCTTCTGCCAGTAGGAGGCAACATGTAGCCAGGCATAACTCAGACAGGGACAGCAAGCAAGTAGCAGGAGGAAGCCGCCCTTGTTCCTTCGACCTCTAATTGCAAGCTCTGTTCCGCCCTGAGGCCCAAGACCACCTCCCTGCAACCTCTCTCAGGCCTCTGCAGTCTTATAATCCAACGGGCAGTCCTTTAAAACCTATTACTATTATTCTCTCTATTAATTTCCCTGTGTTAGAATAACGGCTGTAGATTCTCTTTCCAATTGTACCCTGATCAGTAGAGGTCAACTAATGTGCATTTTATTCTATTTTTTTAAATGTTTATTAAAGAAGAGGAGTATGGAGAAAATAGGCAGCACCTATGGCACGATACACAGGTGGAGGTCAGAGGACAGCTTTTGATAATCAATTCTCTCCTTCCATCCTGTGGGATTCTGGGGATTGAACTCGGGTCTCCAAGCTTTGGAGCAGGTACCTTTTCCAGTGAGCTGTCTTGTCAGCCCCCTGATGTACATTTTCTAGCCACCCTCTGTATCTATAAAGAATTATCTCTCTCCACCAGAAGTCTGTGAAATTGAGATTTATAATCATTATAGACGTGTGTGCGTGTGCGTGCGAATGCACATGCAATCGCACGTGCATGTGTTTCGCTGAGAATCAAACTCAGGGTGTGCTGGGTATACTGGACAAGTGCTCTACCACTGAGTCACCTCACCAAACCCTCGTAGAAGGAGTACTGGATTCTCTCAATTAAATCCTTTTACAGAACGTGAATTCCCCAAATTCCCTAGTTTGTATCACTGTCGATTTTGCCTTATACTTAATCCTCACTGGGTGTTACTGTTACTTGTTTTCTTTTTATGCTGAAAATAGTCGTTTCCAGCAAAGTAGACATTGCTGCTTGTGGTGTTGGCGTCCTAGCTTTCTGAATGGCTGCATGGGGATACATTCCATAGTCACCTTTTTCGTGAACCAGAACAATGTCTGACAGTTTCAGGGAAGAAGGATCTGTTCTGGCTTTGGGCTCAGGGTGTAGGGCAGAAGCTCGTTCTTGTTGGGGTTCACTGGCATCTCAGGTCACTGGGAAAGCAGAGTGACTGGAGAGGGCTGTACCCTGTAACCCTGCCAGGCTGCCCTCTAACCCCCAGCTAGGCCTGTTTCCAAAAAGATTTCCTGAAACAGCGCCACCAGTGCCACCAACTGGAGACCAAGTGCTGAAGCGCAAGAGCTGATGGGGAGATTTGGCATTTAAACCTTAACCCTGCCGCACCTGCATCCAGCGAGCCTTGCAGTAAAGGCAGTCGATGTGAGTGATGGCACAGTCGCACAACCCATGGCCACAGCCGTCCGGCAAGAGGCTCGCTTTCTGGAAGGTCCCTCACAGAAGATGTTCCCCTACACCATCCCTTGCTTGTTTCCAAGGCTCTCTCCTGGCCCCACTCTTCCTCAGCCTTCCTCGCTCTTTCCAGAAGCCCTGACCCTACCCACCTGCTCTTTCAGCCCATGGACCCCTGGTCAGCCCCGAGCTCTTTTCCCACTCAGGACGCTGAGACGTTAGATCATCACAAACACTTTGGGTAAATATTTTGATTAATTCCTACGCCAGTCGGCTTCCACCCTTAGCTCTTTGTCATTCGGGTCCCAGCGGCTGAAATAGTGCTGGCTTGTGATAGGGCTGCAAACAATTAGACACTAATTATGGCACTGAGCCCCATCTCAGTCCTCTGTCTTGAAGGGACCATGTGCACACCAGCAGGTACAGGCTGCCTTGGTTTCTGTTTGAGGCTGTTTCATGTAGCCAAGGATGACCTGGACCTCCTAGGATTACAGATGTGCAGGACCATGTTCAAGTCATCCTAGTTGTCTTCTTTGTTTTTTGTTTGTTTTTATTTTGTATTTATTTCTTTGTTTATATTGAAGGGGCATACCCACCAGGTGCTTAATTAAGTACAGATCAAAAGACACTTGGGGGAGTCAGTTCTCTCCTTCCAAAATGTGAGCTCTGGGGATTGAACTCAGGTTATCAGGTTTGGCAGCAAGTGTCTTTACCAATGAGTCATCTCACCAGCCTGTTATTTTTATTTATTTAGAGATAGGGTCTCACCTCACCCTGTAGTGAAGATTGACCTCAAACTTGCAGTGATCTCTCTGCCTCAATCTCCCAAGTTCTGGGATTACAGGTGTGCCCCCCCACAATGCCTGCCTAATGTTCCTCTCTCTATATATATATTTTTTAAGTCTGGATAATTTAGTCCTAGAAAGAGAGTTAAAGGAAAAACAGCTAATCCTGACTTAATTTAGCCAAAAGACTGAGAAGCAATAAAGTCTTGTCCAGAACTTTATTAGCTGTACTTCTGATACATCCTCTAACTTCCTGGGTCTAGAGTTGTTCATCCGTACAGTGCTGGTACCTGTCTGAGGCTTGACATTTATTGTAAAGATCAAGCAAAATGAGATCCTCTCCCATCCTGTTGGAGTCTAGGCTCTCCTGGCGATTCACTCCTGGCTGCTATTGGAAAAATTTGGTCCTTCTGGTCCAACCCTAAGATCCCAAATCGTGGAGTCCTTGCCATCTCCCAGGTCTTCCCAGATAGGAATGAATGCTAACTCACAGGGAGATGAATCGGCCTCTTTCCCATGATGCGCAGCAACTAATTCATAACTCCACCCTCAGCCCTGGTATGGAGCAGGACAGGGGCAATGGCGGTCAGTGGAAGAAAGAGCATCACTTTGTAATAAGGCAAAAAACCAGGCATCTAAGCTGCAAGGGAATCGAAAGGCTCTGAAAATGGTTGACTTGACCCCAAACAGCCTTATTAACCTGGATGGCAAAAACCCAAGCTAAAGTGCTGTGGCTGGAAGCAAAGAGACAAGATGGAGGAAGGAGATAGGCAGGAGAAGGCCACATTCCCCAGAGGCAATCCCCCTGGGAGCCTGGAGGAAGAGCTCGCTTGCCGTCCAGATCTGGATTTGTGGGAGGCCTCCTGGCAGGAGGAATTGCATTTCAGATTCGGTCCTTTCTGCAGGTCACTGCTGGTCACTATGAGGTGATAGACCGGCAGGACTGGCTACAATTTTATTTTTCACCACTCGTCCTTTCCAACTGATTTGTCTTTAGCCTTCCTCAGATTCGGTTTCAAATACCAGTGTCTTAAATATTCTGATTTTGCTTAGCTGATGTTATTGTTTGTGTTATCAATTGGTGCTGAAAGATACACAAGGCCTGTGGCCTGGACATGGAGTAGGTAGATCGAGCAAACATGAGGCATCTGAAGGCAAGGGATTTGGAGGTTAGAATGCATAAGCAGAGATTTTCTGGTGCTTGGGGCAGTGTTGATAATCAGAACTAGAGAGCTGACTTGGGGCTGGGGGTAGAGTTCAGAGATCCAGCACTGGCCTAGCATAGGGGAGGCCCGAGTCCAGTCACCCCACCTCACTCTCCTACAGAGAAACAAAGGAAGAAAGAGTGGGACCAAGGAAATAAAAGAATTGTCTTCAAATATTTTTTGTGACAATCTCACACATGTATATAGTACATTTCAATCGTAGCTTCCCCTTTCTCCTTCCTCCTCCCTGGGCTTTTCCCTGATTGCCCACCACCCACTTTTCTGTCCTTGTTTTTTTAATTGGACTGTAATGTAACATGAACAACAAACATCTAGGATGTAAATAGTTGTGTGACTGAGCTCCGACTTCCACGTGGTTAAGAGCCCCTGAAAAAGCTAAAGGTCAACAGTTCTGTTCATCCCCTCGGAGACTGAGTAAGTTCGTGGTATTAGCATATGAAGCCCCAGTCCAGAAAGCCCGACTTCATGTGAACACATGACCCCCCACACACACAGAAAATGATTCTTTTTTATGTATATTTATTTATTTTTCTAGTTTTACAGGCATATTGAATACTTATCCCTGCCTCCATCCCCCTTCCCTCCCATTACCCTCCTTCCCCTTCATCAATCCATCCCACTCCCTCCCACCCTCCTGCCTAGCTGCTTCTATGGATCCCAGGGTTTTGTCTGGCTTATCTACTCTTGGGTGGGTTTAGGCCTCTGTGGCTTACCAAGTTGCCTTTCTTCAGGCCACACCACTGATAGGGACATTTTTCTTTACTCATCCAGCTCTAATCCCCAAACTTTCTACTGTATATTCTTATGTTTCTTGAGTTCCTTGATAATCTATGGGGTCATGTTGGTATGTGAGTCATTATGCAGGTCTGGTCAGGACAAGTCTCACTGCAGTGAGTTCCAGCATGCGGAGAAAAGAATTCTTCTTTTGGGTTTTGTTGTTTTTGT
The DNA here is from genome assembly GCA_023101885.1 of Typhlomys cinereus. Classification (NCBI taxonomy): domain Eukaryota; kingdom Metazoa; phylum Chordata; class Mammalia; order Rodentia; family Platacanthomyidae; genus Typhlomys; species Typhlomys cinereus. Next base: position 11,410,917 of record JALPQD010000024.1, on the reverse strand, counting down.
GGCTTGTGCCATTTCCACCTGACAGTTTGTTACATGGGACCTGGGGATCTGAACTCAGGTTCTTCTACTTGAGAGGCAAAGGTTTTAACCCCTGAGCCATCTCTCCAGCCCTTTCTTTGGGTTTTCCAGACCAGGGAAGAAGACAAAAATCAGGACGGGAAAATGGACCTGCTACATTTTAGGCTGGAGCTTCCCCTGCAGTCCACAGAGCACGTTCTTGGAGTACAGCTTCTCTTGACCTTCTCCTACCAGCTGCACGTGAGTCAGCCCTCCCTCCTAAGACCTCCTTCTCTCCCCCTCCCTCCAATTTCCTGGGGAGATCCATCCTGGATGTTTTTCATTGGTGCCATGTTGAATTATTAACTGTTAGTAGCCCAAAGGGTTCTGGATGGTGGTGTGTGTAAGGAGGGTGCCCCTGCAGACAGGGGCCTATGAGCCCCAAGCCCTTGGGTCCTGATGATGTCATCTCTCATCCCATCTCATTTCAGAGGATGTCCACGTTCGCAATGCAGAGCCTGGCCTTTCTGCAATCCTCCTTTGCCGTCCCCGGGGCACAGTTATATGTGAATGGCGACCTGAAGCTGCAGCAGAGGCAGCTGCTGAGCCACGGAGGCCTCGATGTCCGATACAACGTAAGGAGCCCTCTCGTTCTGTTTCTATGCTTGCCACCTTTAAAGAAAGAAATTAAGATGGGACAGATGGCTCAGCTGGCAGAGTGCTTGAACATGAGGCCGGAGGAGTTTGAGTCCTCAACTCACAATAAAGCCTGGGGGGAAGGATGGCCCACCTGCAACGCCAGGTGTTGGAAGGTGCAGACCAGTCCCCAGGGCAAGCTGGCTGGCCAGACTAGCTCATGGTGAGCTCTGAGTTCAACTGAGAGACGCTGCTGCCTCGGTGAGTGAGGGAGAGCGATAGAGGAAGAGGCCCAGCGTCAACCCCAGGCCTCCACACAGGCATAAGCACATGCGCGCACACACAGACACACCACACAAAGAAAAAGAGGGAGAGGAATTAAAGTTAGAAATAGAATTTCTGGACTACAGAGATGGCTCAGCACCTGCTCCCGAATGACCTGAGTTTGATCCCTGAAAACCCACATGGCGGAAGGAGAGAACTTTGGAAAGTTGTCCTCTGACCTCCACCTGTACATTCTCTTTCTTAAAAAAAAAAAAAAGAAATAGCATTTCCCCATGGATGGTATAGACAAGGAATTGTGAAGAGTTCTTATCATGCGTTCTTTCAACATGTAAAAAGCCACACCTTTACTTACATATACCCTGAAAGAATGAGAGGGAAACCAAGACTTTGTCTGTATCCAATAGCTAGGTCATTCATTGCTTTCAAGTACACACACTTTCCAGATCTTCTCCATCCTTTGTATTGTTTGCTGTAGTCAAATATGTGACCAAACAAAGGAGGGAAGGTTTATTTTGCTCATGGATTTAGGTGCCAACCTGCCATGGAGGGTCCGGGAAAGCTCCTCTCGCTGTGGTCAGCCACCACAGGGCGCCGCAGGAGGTTAGCCAGACATGGTCACCAGACAAGACCATTGGTTAGGCCACCGGTCCTCACAGACACACCGGAGGATCTGCTACGTCTCCTGGGCATTTCTCCAGACCATCCAAGATGACGTCACATCATCCTATGATCTCGTAAAAGTTTCATATAAAACATTTTAAAAATGCTAGCCACCTTTTATTGAACAGGTAACATATGCCAGCCCTGAGTGAAAAGGTTTACAGTTGGGTGCAGCAGCTCACACCTGTAGTCCTGCTATTTGGAGACTGAGACCAACGACCCCTCAAGGCCGGGAATGGGAGCCCAGCCAGGGCAGCACGGCCACACCCATGGCAAGCAGAAGTTTACAGCCGCCTCTTTCTTAATCATGGCGGCAGCTTAGGGAGACGCCTTGCTGTGACCCAGCACTGAGCCCCCTGTCCTTTCCTGGTACTCCTGGCTCCACAGAAGCCACGTGGGCCTATTCGCTCTCCTGGAGCCCACCAGGCTGCTCCTGCCTCAGGGCATTTGTGCCCCCACGCCATCTGCCTGGCATCCACACAGCTTATTATTCCATTGCCCCATCCAGACCCACAAGCAGTCCTTCCTGGTCCTTTTTTCTAAACGAGCCCTTGATGCTCTTCAGCATCCCTTACAGATGGATTTCCTGTACCGACCCCAACGGTATGTGGAGGTGCGTTTTCTGCCTTGATGTTGAAGGGATTGGATGTATATATTGTCTCTCCAGTGCTTGCAACGGGACCTGGCAGCCTTCAGAAGTTAATGCTAGGGCTGGAGAGATGGCTTAGGGGTTAAAGTCTCGGCCTTAAAAGCAGAAGGACCTGAGTTCAAATCCCAGATCCTTGTAAGAATGTCAGGCAGACATGGCGGTGGCCGGCACTTTTGCCCCTGGAAGGCACAGCCTGGGAGAAACCCACAGAAAAGCCAAAAGACTCTGCCTCGAAAGCAGAAGGTCCTGAGTTTGGATCCTGGGTCCCACGTGAAAATGCCAGGCAGAAATGGCACACACTGTTAAGTTTCATCTTCCTGTTGCCAAGTGAATACAGGACCCAAATATAGGACGAGGAGTTTGTTCTTGGTGTACAGTTTCAGGTGATAGTTCATCTCCGTAGCCAGAGAATTCATATCAGTATCAGCTGAGGGAAGGGAACACACCATGGCCACAGGAATTACTGAACAAGGGGCACAGTTTCCAACTTGCCAATCTGCCGAAACCAACCAATTCTCTCTCCATCTTCTCCAACTGCCTAGGGACCAGTTTCAGTAAGGGCTGTGCCTTCCCACATCAATTAGGTAATCTCCCACAGCTTGCTTAGGGCATATCTTCACAAGTGTGCCAAAGGCTCAATTCTCAGTGCTCAAGTGCCACCTGCATCTAACTGGTACACACACACACGCACGCACACAAGAATAGATAAATAATTATTTTAAAAAATTAGTCTGGGCCAGTGGATGAGCTTCTTGCCCACAAGCGCAAGGACAACCTCAGAACCCACTAAAAGCTAAGTAGGTGTGACGGCTGTCTCAGCAGTCTCTCAGCACGCATAGTCAGAGACAGCGAATCTCCAGCGCTAGCTGCTAGCTAGCCTAGGTGATTAGCAAGCCTGGGGTCACTGGAGAGACCCTGCTTCAATGATAAAAGTGAACAGTTGAAGATACCCATCTCAACTTTGGCCCTCCACCTGCACCCAACACATTCATGCATCCCCCATTCCACACACATACACATATACATGCAAAAAAAAAAAAAAAGTCAGGAGCTGCTGTCTAAGCACAAAACTGACTTGTGGACTCCTGCCTTCCTCATTGTTTCAGCTCATAGGAGACCAGATAAGGAGTGAGCTCCTTTTGAAAATGAGAGATGTTGTTATTTATGTGTTATACAGAGTACACCAGGACTGTTGCAGATACATGGAATTTGGGGTCACCATAGCTAGAATCAGCCTAATGGGTAGAGAGGGGCTATATAATACATAAGTGTAATATGGCACTTTGCAGATTCATATATCAGATCGAGTCAATGGGAACAGGGTATTGGGAGATTATGTTTAACTTCAAAAGATCGTATGCTCACCATTTGCATTTTATCTAGCTCCTCTGCTTAAAAGAGAAATTAGGGCTAGGGATGTAGAATGGTAGAGCACTTACCTAATGTGCAACGCCTCAGGTTCAGTTTGCAGAGAGAGAGACAAAGATGTCCAGTGGGTGAGGTGCCTACAACCTTGGCAACCTGAGTTTATCCCCCAAAGCCTACATGGTGGAAGGAGAGAACTGACTTTCCGCAGTCGTTACCTCCACCTGAGTGCCTCGACACGCCTCTTTCTCTCTCTGCAAGCTGAACCTTTCTCTTCTCCTCTTTCAAATAAATGAATAATAATTTTTAAAAAATTAAGAATAGCAAGAAGACAAAGGTGTCGGAAATGTGGCTACTTTAAAAAATTAAAGGAGGGCTGGGAAGATGCTTAGAGCCTTTGCCTCAGGAAAAAGAACCTAAATTCTGATCCCACATCTCACATTAAAAAAAAAAAATCCGGGGTGGATATGGTGATGGTCTACAATTCCAGTTCTTGAAGGTGGAGCCTCAGAAACACCAGAGCAAAGCAATAAGGAGGTAGAGCAGTCCAGGGTGATTCCTGATGTCATCCTTGGGCCTCCACAGGCCACACACTCAAGTGCCTTCTTGTACAGACACACACAAGAATCCTTTTTCCTTTCAAAATGCAGAGGGCCATGAGGTGGGTGGACACTGGCTGTTGTTTCCATTGCCCCAAAAGGAAAACCCGAGTTTATGGACTGAAATTGCTGCAAGAGAGTTTAATCTTCAAAGAACAGGTTCTTGAAACAGAACTGAAGTAGACTCTGAGATCCAGGACATCTCTGGGATTCAGGTGGTCTCTGGGATTTAGGGCATCTCCAGCATCAGCCCAGAAGGGCAAGCAGGTAGAAGGAAAAGAGGAGAGGTCTGAAGGTTCACATCTTGTTCTCCTGCTCTATCCCCCCCTCGCCCCCCGCCAGGTGTCTGTCATTAACTGGACCAGTCCCTTTGCCCATGACTATGACCTCACCCATATAGTTGCTGCCTACCAGGAAAGGAATGGTGAGTCCTGGTAGAGACTCCTGGGCTACTATTCAGGGGTGGTGGTGGTGGTGGTGGTGGTGGTGGTGGTGGTGGTGGTGGAGGAAACAGAATTACAGAATTATAACCCTTGCCATGATGAAGTCACAGAACCAGCAGAGGCTCAGTGATGAAGGCGCAAGGCTCTCCAGGACCTGTCCTTCATAGCCTCATCCTCAGAGCCACGCCCCTTCCCACCCACCACTCCTGTGGTTCACAGGTTAGCGATTACTTGCCTTATCCCACCAGTGGATTGATGGGTTTCCTGCTCATAATGTGTATGTAAGCCTGGTTGAGATATTTCTCATAGTCAACCTGCAGAACAGACTGATGACAATTTGCTGTCCCTACTTTCTAGACAGAAATGAAGGATGTGTCCAAGGTGCCCCACATTAGCAGCCTGGAAGGCGAACAGAAACACCCATGGTTATATCAGCAGACAGTGTGTTTGTTCTTTACAAAGGCAAGTGTCAAGCTATGGCACACTGGTCTGGTTGGTAGCCTGAGGTTTTCCCTAAGGGCATCAAAAGTGTTATTTGCCAACCAGACATAGACACAACACAACAGATATTTCACAAGCAAGAGATCTGCAATTCTAGTATTTTTTCCTAATTTTATGCAACATTATTCCAACAACAGAATTCTGAAAAACAAAATCGGCAGTCATTGGTCTGCAAATCAACTGTGCTTGACTTTCATTTCATTTACTCTGTGTCCGCACACAGCTAGTTCCACACAGCTCTTACAGTGTAGAATTGGGGCTGGGGATGTGGCTCAGTTGGTAGAGGGCTCGCCCAGCATGCTGAAGCCCTGAGTTCCATCCCCAGCACCACAGGGAGCCAGGCATGAAGGTGCACGCCCACTGCCCAAGGTGCACGCCCGCTGCCCCAGCACTGAGAAGGCAGAGGCTGGAGGAAAAGAAGTTTGTCCTCAGCTACTACATAGCGAGTCAGAGACCAGCTGGGCTCTGTAGAGACCTTTATTTAACTATGTCACAACTGTTTCTCCACACTGCTAAGAAAGTTCTAATTGCTATTTTTCTTTAGCAACATAGTATTCCTTCAGTTAGCCATCCTGGATAGTGGAGCAGATAATTTCCAAGCTTTTGACATATTGTAACCAAAGTATTTTGTCAAGTATGGTAAGCAGCCTTGCACATGAAACTTCTTTAATTTCCTGGGATTGTGAGGTACAGACTATTTCTCCAGAATGTTTATAGCCCTTAGTATTGTTTTTGCAAAGGTCCCCTCACTGGGTTAACGCTTAATGTCTGTGTTGCAGTTACCACTGTCCTGAATGTCCCCAACCCCATCTGGCTGGTGGGCAGGGCCGCTGAGGCGCCCTTCGTGATCGATGCTGTCATCCGATACCCTGTGGAAGTCATTTCATATCCTTTCTGTCAGTCACCCAGCAGTGGCTGAATTTGCCCTAAGAAAGAAAGGGTTCCTCAGTCCCCCCAAGTAAGAACAAATGTGAGAATTCTTAGAGTTGAAATGGCTACAGCCTGTAACCCCTCACAAGTGACTGTGGCCGTCTGCTTTTCTTACCCTGGAGGAAAATTCATTTCCTTTTCCTGTTTCTCCCTGCACAATTCTTAGGTCAGGATCATTCATATTTATGTCTGAATAATTTCTGGTTATCCCTTTTCTCCGATGGGTATTTGAAATAGTCTAGGCAATTCCCCATCCGCGCCCTTCACATCTGTGGGCCTCCTTAACCATGTGCACATACCAGCCCAGCTTCTGGGAGATGATCAAGTTCGCCTGGGTCCAGTATGTCAGCATCCTGCTCATCTTCCTCTGGGTGTTTGAAAGAATCAAAATATTCGTGTTTCAGAATCAAGTGGTAACCACCATCCCCGTGCCAGCACCCTGGGGACCTGTGTGTAAGGAACACTTGTCTTGAGAAGACGTTCCTGGAGACTGCAGGACTGCAGCTACCTCGGGGTGGTCTTGGAGAACCCCACCTTGACACATCTCTGAAAAGCGCCCGCTGGAGGCTTGGGCCCTTGCCTGTTTCCCCTCCAAGATAAATGCTGCACTGCGCAGATGGATCCCTGGACGTCTTCAGGGACCGGTGTGCGGAAGGGTCCCAGGCCTCCTGGGGGCTCTAATTTGCTTTTCTTTTCTTTGGCCTTGAATTTCAGGAGTACACTGTAGTCTGCTCAGACATCTTGGAAACAGTCCCATCTCTGGTCAGGCCGAGACTTTTCCTCTTTTGAGCTGAAAGACTGTGCCCTTCTCCCCCCATTTAGTAAGCTGCTTTTTACCCTTTTGAGGGCACTGCAGATAAATATGCAAATCCCTAGTATTTTTCACTCCTGGGCATCCACGATTCCCACGGCGAGCTTTCATTTCCAGAACCAAGGCTCTTCACTGGAGAATGGAAGAAGGCGGAGCCCGGATCCAAGTCTCCCAGAAGCATGTGGGAGAGAGCAGGCAACGCTAGGGCTGGAGCACCAGACACCTGCCCTCGGGGCAACAGAGGGGTCTGTGGGCGCTGGGCTGAACAGCCCTCTGTGTGTGCCCTGCTCTGGCTGGCTTTCGCCAGCGCCTTGCTCTGGCTGTGCCCCTGGGACCACAGGCTGAAGTCAGAAACGGTTTCCTTCAGCCCCAGTGGGGAATGCAGGGCTCCAACAAGAAGTCCTTTCTCTCTGGCCCTCACCCAACCGTCTGGACACTTGCCACACGCCTTCCGCTCAGCCCTCCTCGCCCTGAAAGGATATGGGTGACAGAGGGGTGGTTGTTGGTGTTGGCTCCCACTGTCTGACAACCACAGGGTTTATTTGGCGGGTGAGCTGGAAACCCAGCTAACTTGTGGGGCTAAGGAACAGGGAAGCCCAGCAGGGAGGAGCAGAGAACCAAGAGGATGCCAGCCATGACATCCGGTCCAGCCTGGCCAGTGATGGGGTGAAGGCAGTCCAGCCAGTCAGCCTCCCGACTAAGCAAGTGTCTGCAGCAGGTCTGCCCAGAACCCGTCTGTACTGCCCAGAGAAAACCGGCTATTGGGCCCCAGCTCCCGAGCTGTCTCAAAAGAGTCTGCTCAGCATTCCCACTGTGTCCTTGACCCACCTACCCCTGTCCCGACCACCCCTCACTCAGCTGTGTTTACCTTGGAGACTCCATTCGGATTTCCAAAGCATCTTTCTTTCTTTCTTTCTTTTAAGGGAGAAAGGAAGATTTATTCAACTTACAGTTCTAGAGGGGAGAAACATCTTTCTTTTAAATTGGTTGTAAAACAGTTATTTTGAAATATTTGAGCAGAAAAAAAATTCCCTAACATTAACTCCTCTGATTTTTGGTGTTTACAGTTGTTTATGTGCCTCAGGTTTTCTTCTTCTTCTTCCTCCTCTTCCTCCTCCTCTTCTTGAGATTCTAATGAAAACGGTTTCTTTTTTAAATTTGAAGAGGTTATGAGGACTAGAAATGCAGTTCAGGTGGTACAGTGCTCACCCGGCAGGCAACAAACCCAGAGTTCAGTTTTCAGCACCACATAAACCCGGCATGTGGCCCACACATATCAGCCTAGACCTGGAGAAGTGAAAGACAGCGTTCAGAAGCTCCAGGTCATCCCCCACTGCTTCCTGAGTTCAAGGATAGCCTTGGAAAACACCTGATCTTTAAATAAATAAATAAAGTAATGGCATAGGAAGGTGACCAACTAGAGAAGATACACATTCATGTTTTATTACACTGTTCTAGTGCAAAATTTGTATTGAGAACTCATAGTTTTTAAGCCTTGAAATTAAAAATGTTTCAATAATAAGGTTTCCTGTAGTTTCATGAAGGGAAGGGGGGCAGAGGTGGCACAGACTTCTCTGAGTGTGGCTCGGCAGCAGCTTTGCCTGCCCAGTGCTCTGTCTAAAGACCTTGGGGCTTTTGTTGGCTCTTTGGCAGAAGTCGCCTGGTCCAGCCCCAAGTAAAGGAGAGTTTTCAATGGAATCCACACGGCAAATGAAAGACACGGGCTGGAAAATTACAGCTGTGTTCAGTGAATATCAAGTTATTTTCAGATCAGATGCTGGTAGTTTGGGGGGCCTGAATCACAGGGCACACCATGGAAAGAGAAAAAAGTTAGAGGAAAATAGATAGTATTTCACCAGCTGAGTTATAACCCACAGCCAATCCGAGTCTGAGGTCCTCAGAAGTGGGAGGGGAGATAAGGGTAAGAGTCCCCATTTTGTAAAATGGTCATTTCAGTGTCTGAATCAGAGGAGGCCACAGTGCCATTACTTAGCTTCCATCGTGTTAGTTAATAAAGCTCTCTCCTCTCCCTCTCTTTCCCCTTCCCTTCCTCTTCATGGATTTTAAGTAATATTTGCTTTGGTTTTTTAGTGTGTGTGTGTGTGTGTGTGTGCCTGCCCATGGAGCCAAGGGAGTCATTCTAGATTGCGTCTACCTCTTTTTCACTTCAGTCTGTGATTTCTCGGGTTCTGCACTGGCATTTTTACATGGGATCTGGGATCTGAACTCATGTGGGTCTGCTTTCTGAGGCCTTAACCTCTGAGCCATCTCCTCAATCCTTGTCATTTTTTTTTTCAAAACCAGGTAAATTCTAAATGTCCCCTGCAGAAAATGCATAAGTCACACAAACCTTTATTTTTATTTGTATTTATTTATTGAGTGCAGGCCTTGCTTTGTAACTCAGGCTAGCATCACACTTCAGTCATCTTTATCAGTCTCTCAAGTTATAGGCCTGATTCAAGCCTGACCCACCAGGCCCGATTTTATTCATTTTTATTTATATTTATAATATTTATATAATTTATATTTATATAATATTTTACTTATTCATTTATGCATAAGAGAGAGAAAGGCACGGCAGGTCCACGCATGCCATGGCCGGTAGGTGGATGTCAGAGGACAACTTGAAGTCTGTTATCCCCTTCTACTATGTGGGGCTTCCAGGATTAGAACTCAGGTCGCTGGGGTTGCGAGCAAACTCCTTCCTTACTCCTGAGCTACCTCACTATCCCCATGTCAGAAAAATTAAAGAAACTTCACGGAGAAGTTACAAGGTTGGCTTTCTAAACCACATCTTTACTCTTCCCCCCTCCCTGTGGTAAATATCACTTCTTTGGACGTTGTGTGCAAATCCTTGTGGCTGGTTTGTCTCCTTAAGCTAGATCTTAGAAAGAACTTACTAGTTCTCAAACCTTATATCCAGGGGTCCAGGATCTTCACTCAGTCTTGCCAAACCTCACAAGAAAGGCTACACCAAAGTACACTGCGCGCAGCAGGGACTAAGGGACATCACAAGACCGCAAGGCCCAGTCCTTGACATATGCCCGGACTCTGCCCTGTTATAACCAAAGAAGGAAAAAAAAATGTTTTATTTGTTGAAGCGTGCCCTGTTCTCATCCGGACCTGTTATCAAGCCCACGCCCCTGGGTCGTGGCTAGTAAAGCGAAGGAAGGAAAGAGGACCAGGAGGCCGGCGGGCTCCTAAAAGCCATCTGTCCCCTGGGCCCCTCCCCTCGCCTCCGCCGCTCAGGAGGAGGCGCGGGTCCCCCAGGCATCAAAGCCTCTGTCTTGGCTTGAGACTTGGGAAGCGGCTTGGGTTCCCAGTCACTTCGCTGAGGATGTCACGGGGAGCCGGGAGGGAGCCAGAGAAAGATTCCATTCCCTTCACAAGGGCCTTTTGTTCGGCCCGGAGCCTCTCCGCTCTCCGGGGACAGACATCTCGGTCCAGCAGAGCGACAGGCGGTAGCTCCGGGGCAGTGCGCGCTGGCGCACCCGCGGCGCCCACCTGCGTCCTCGCCCTCCCGGCCTGCCGCCCCTCCCCCGAGGCGGGGCCCCACCGTCGCGGCCGGGGGAGGACCCGGGAGCCGGGGGCCAACTGGCTCCTTTCTGCCTTCGCTCCCGCCCAGGCTCCCGCCGGCCGCCCGGGAGACGCGAGCCGCTCGGGCGAGGGGCTCATTGTGTGCGTCCCGGCGGGCGGCGCGGAGCGGCGCGGCGAGCCACAGGTAGAGCGGGGCGCGGGGTCCGGCCGGCCGAGGATGGGGTGCGGCGTCGGGGCGGGGGACGGGGGCTGTGCGGTCGCCTAGAGACCCCTGCGCACACGCACACGCACACACCATCATCGCGTCTACACCGCGCTTCTTTCCTTTCCCCGAGACGCCTGTCTTGTCTCCAGACTCTGGGGTCTCCAGGTGCTTCCAATAGCTCAATACGCTGGCCTCCCATCCGGTGCCTCTTTATAATCATGGGGCCCTAAGAACGGAATCACGCTCCGCGGACTCCCAGAAAAGAGAACCACCAGTTCTCGGAAGCTTTGATGCGCCCAGGAAAAGAGCTGTCCTGCTCCCCACACCAGCCTCGGCGGGGACGCCAACTTTTGGGGTACGTTGCAGGGTCGGTTCCCGGAGGGATGTTCCATCCTAAAACTCGGCTTTGGAGCTGGGCCAGGGGCGCGGTTGGAGAGACTCTTTTCTGCACACCAGCTGCTCGTTGATGCTGAATCTGTTCCATGCACTACGTGGAAAACGCATCACCTTTCACTCAGGGCTTGGGGCATTTACCAGAGTTTTCATCTTCGCCCCACTGTCTTTCGGGGGATCTCTTATCTCTTAGAACTTGCTTTTCAAAAGTCATAGACTTGAATGATTCACCAAGAGCTTTTTTCTATGGAACTCTTAAGGAAAAAAATATATAGGTTGAGAGAATTTGGAACCAGACTTAGGTGAATTTGAGTCTCGTCACCTTGCTTCCGGCTATTTAACCCTAAACAACTGCAGCACCCTCTCTGGGCCCCAAATGCTGACTCTTCTTTCTCCTCTCTTAAACAAGCGGCAAGAAAGTCAAGAGTTTCGTTTAAGGAAAGCGAACTTTCTCTTTAGGGAAAAGGAAGTTTTTTGTTTGTTTTTGTCTTTGGTTTTTTTGTGTTTTTTTTGGGGGGGGGGTTGAGACCAGTCACTCTATGTAGGCCAGACTGGCATCAAGCTCTGTATCTTTCCGCCTCTGACTACCAAGTGCAGAGATTTACAGGTGTGTGCCATGATTAAGCCGACTTTGCTAGGTGTGAATGGGCCCTGAACAGACCTGCTGGGAACAGCAGCTGTGTGCAGACCCTGTAGCTGGCCTAGTTTCTTTAACCTCATTTTGCCAAGGATTCTAACCCAGAGAAATTGAGTGACTGGTGAGAATGTGGGACTGCAATGACAGATAGCCCCAGGTTATGAGCTCAGGGTGGCTTCAGTTGACAGCCATTATTCCCCACCGTCTTGTGTTGTGCATAATAGGGCAATTCATGTGATTTGTTGCTAGGATCATTCAGTCACCAAAATTCTATAGGGCTGTTGTCCTTGGGCATAAACTTTCTCTTAGCTTCACAGAATATAATTGTGATCTAGAATTTAAGAGATTCCTGAATGACTGAAATTTTTACTATGTACCTGGTGTTATTCTAGGTATTTTATGAGTGCATTCAATCTTCAAATCAAGCCCATGAATTGGAAGCCCACGAGTTGGATGTATTATTTCCTTCATTGTATAAATCATCCTCACAGGCACAGAGAGATAAGTAACTTGATCAAGATCACAGAACAATCAAGTGAGATTTGTATTTTAACCACTAAGCTGCACACTTTGCTCCCCCTGATAAGACAGGTAGGGTTTTCCTCTAATCTCTAGGAAGAGGCAGGTATCCAAATGCATGGACAGGAATCAGCCAGGCAGTAGGCTGACAGTATTCAATACCACCTACTACTCAGCCCACATTTCTCTGATTATCTCTAGGATAACTTCTTGCAGCTGGTTATTTTCAAATCATAATCTAAACAAGGCCCCCAGGTAGTATCTGGGCTGTTGTAAGTTTTCAATTATTTTTCTTCTAAAGTAGTCCTTTTAGTCATATCTTCAACTGGTAAGAATGGTTGACCTTTTTTTCAAAAAACATACATTTAAAAATGTAATTTTCTTTTTTTTCCCCACCCTTAAAAATGTAATTTTCTACATTATAAATTTAAAAGTTAATGAAGCAAATCAAGACTGGAGAGATGACTCAGGGGTTTAAGTCTTTGCCTCCTAAGCAGAAGGACCTGAGTTCAGATTCCATGTAAAAACATCAGGGAGAAATGGCCTCAGCCTGCAATTCCCAGAAGGAAGCAACAATCCAGGATGATTCCCAAAGTCACCCTTAGGCCTCCACAGGCACATCCAGTGCCCTCTACTATACACACCCACACCCATACACATGCAAAAAAAAAAAAAGTAAAAAGAGAACATTCTAGATTATCCCTGGGGTATGAGGGCTGTCAAGAAAACATGAGAATATGTTACATGCACAGTCCCCATTAGGTATCTTGTGTATGTGACTGTGAGAATGGGGATACGTCAGATTTAGGGTTCTGCTATGTGGTCATGGGATTTAGATCCAGTTAGGCACTGTGATGCTGTGGTGTATGTTGTTTCCATCGACAGTTTATGATTCCTAAATTCCCTGTATGATTCCCCTGTAATCCCTCGACTACCTTGGACAGGTTTGGCTATACAGAGAATGTCTGGCCTATCATTTCTGCTACTAGATATTGACATTATTGGGCTGGGTTTTGGAGGTTCAACAGGGGAGTTCAGAGACAGAGAGAAGAGAAGCAGAGACCGTCTCAACAGAATCAGAATGCCTAGTTCTCTGGGGGTGGGTGAAGGGTTGGGGAGGTGGGGGAAATGCCTGCATGCTTAGGACAGTATTTGGGGATGACTCAATTTGTAGGTCAGGGGTCCTGCGATGATTTCTGGATTTAGTGATTTTATCCGTGACCAGCAGCTGCAGATAAAAAGTGGGCAGGGGTTGGGGTGTACGAGGGAATTTCTGTGTGAAGGGTTCCTTTGTGTTCTCAGGACTGTCACTAACCCTTTCTGTCACCCCATTTCAAAAGGGGTCCTGCCCAATACTCCAGAGGAAGGAATGCAGTACAGAAAAGCCAAGAAGAATCTAAACAGACTGGCTTTGCTGGGTCTCCACACCCAATTTAGCATTAGAGAGATAAGAAAATGGTCCAAAAAAAAAAAAAAATTCAACCCTGAAGGATAAAGTTCAGAAAGCTGTCACGCAAGGACCCTGCAGGGCAGCACTCTTGTAGGGGACCAGCACTCTTATAGGGGACCAGACATCTGCTCACACTTCCTCACCTTGTGCATCTTTACCTGCAGCCTTTGTGGTCAACCTCTGAAATAAGACAGCATGCATAAGTGCTCCCCTGAGTTCTAAGGAAATTCACTGAGCCCCAAAAAGGGGTCACCAGAACCTCAGTTTATATCCGGTAGGCCAAGCAGACAACCTGAGGTTGGAAGTAGCATTTGCAGAGAGGGGCAATGATCTTGAGGGCTGTATCCTCAAACTGAGGCTGTTTCCATGGAAGTAGGATCAGAATGGAATTGTCTTAGAGAGATACCCAGTTGCCGCAGAATGGGTTGCTTGTCTGCTAATCCCCAAGACTTTTTTTTGGGGGGGGGAGGTAGAATCACAGAAATCTTATCTGATGATTGAAGTGTGAAATACAAAAAAAAAAAAAAAAACACAATTTTTTTTTCTTCTCTGCTGCAGATGAAACACAGGCCTAATGTATGCCAGTCACGTATTCTACCACCAAGCCCCACAAAACTATTTTTCTAAATGGAATTTCCATAGCTCAGAGCTGTGGAGAACAGTTCTCTGTCTTGGAATCTGTCCATCTGCTCTGAGATGCCCGGGATGGCTGTGAGGCAGAGAAACCTTGAGACATCTTTACTCAGGACTGTGATAGACACGGAACCTAGGACCTCACATTCAAGCCCTCCACCACTGAGCTGTGTCCCCAGCTATCTCCTAAGCTCCTGCACTGGCCTTGAACTTGTGATCCTCTGGTGTCAGCCTCTAAGCACTGTGATACCAGGCCTGACTTCCCAGAGTGATTTGAACTTATTTCTAATAGGTTGTGGGGCTTTATTTATTGTGTGTGTGTATGTGTTTGTTAGAGGGCACTGTGTGTCCCTGTGGAGGACCAAGAGTGACTCCAGGAATCATCTTGCATTACTTCTACCTCCTTTTTGCTTTGCTCTGGGATTCCCAGGCTTCACCCACCAGGGCTGAAGTACAGGCCACCACCTATTCTGTCATTTATGTGGGATCTGGGACCTGAACACAGGACCTTCTGCTTGTGAATCTTGACCTCTGAGCCATCTCTTCAGCCCTTCTTTCTCTATTTTAAAATAATAACTTTATTAGCATATAATTCACATACTTTAAACATTGTGTGTGTGTGCTTGCTCATGCACGTGTGCCTGTGTGTGCCTGTGTGCGTGTGCGTGTGTATGCACGCACGAGCAACAGCACTCCTGTGAAATCAGTAGACTACTTTTGGGAGTCAGTACTCCCCTTCTACTTTTATATGGTTTTCCTGGGCTCCAACTCAGGTCTTCAAACGTTTGAGGCAAGCACCTTTACCTGATGAGCCATCTTGCCTGCCCAAAGTTTGCTCTTTTAAAATATATAATTCTGTTTCTGGTGTACCCAGAACTGTAACATCAGTCACCAAGTATCACTATGCTGAACTTTATATGTATCTGTACTTCGCTCTTTTTTGTTGCCAGAGAATTTTCTGTTGTGTGGTATACACACAGTCCATATACAAATGTTTTTGTTTATTCCATCTGTCAATGAATAGACACTTGGAATGGGTCATTTATAGATAATACTGCTATAAAAATTCATGAGCGAGTCTTCAGTATACATGTGTTTTCCATCTGGCTGGGTTTACAGCTTTGCACTGGAATTCCTACAGCATATGTACTTCTGCTGTTTAGCCTTTTGAGGAACCACCAGCCCTGACCATTTTCCATTCCCGCCAAGCACTGCACGAGGGATCTGATTTCTCTTTCTTCCACTAATGCTTGTAATTTTAAAAACCTTCTTTCCATGTGTGGTGGTTCCTGCCAAAACTGGAGAAACATCACGAATTCCAAGCTAGCCTGGACTTTGTCTCCAATAAATAATCCTAAAAATGATTCCCCTCCTGTCTCTGTTTCTGTCTCCCCACCACAGGAAATCTAACCCATGGCTAGTATGCGCCCCGTAAACACTGGCTGCATTCCCAGTCCTTGCTGGTCAGTCTCCTCAGGCTGCTCCAGTGGACGAAGGGACAGGTCAGCATTAAGTGTCTTTTCACATGTAGTGGCCTTTTTTTTTTTTCATGTATATACTAACCATTTGTTTATCTTCCTCAGAAAAATGTGGTCTTTTATTTTATTTCTTTAGTGTGCGTGTGCCTCTGTGTGTGTGTGTGTGTGTGTGTGTGTGTGTGTGTGTGTGTGAGTGTCAGTCAGGGGGCATTGTGTGTCCCTGTGGAGGACCAAGGGCAACTTCAGCACTCATCCTGGATTGCTTCTACCTCCTTCTTGCTTTGCTCTGGGATTTCTTAGACTGTCCTACCTAGGGTCAGAAGTGCAAGGTGGGACCTGGAATCCAAACTCAGGACCCTCTGCCTGTGATGCAGGCTTGGCAAACAGGTGGTTCAACAGATGGTATTTATCGTGCTGCTTCCTGACTCACACAGGCATCCATTCCCCTTGCTTTCCTCCCTGCTTTATCTCTCTCCCCCTTCCCTCTCCTCTTTCCCTTCTTTCTCTTTCTTCCTCCCCAGCTTCTGCTGCTCCCTAAGGGATACCCTAGCTACATGGGTGGTTCTGCCTCTACTTCCTAGTGGGCCTCGAGACCCGCCATTTCCACATTCCTTATCTAGTATCCTCTGTGCCCAACTCTGAGATTCCTGAGCAGGTGGACCTTCAGCCTGATATCAAACTGAGTGAAATCTGAGCTTGGAATTTGTCCCCAGTAATTTCCTTTCCTTCCCCAAGAGCCCGTCCAGGGCTGGGACATGGTGGCACCGCTGAGAGATGCTGCCTCTGGAAGGGTGGGCAGAGCTCAGCTGGAAATTCCTGGCACCAGCTCACTTCCTGTGATGGTAGACTGTCTCCTGTAGCTCCCTTTTCCCATCTGCCAACCATGAGAACGACACACACATACATATACACACACACATCTGTATCTCTCAGGTTGAGAAATGGGGGCTGGAGAGATGACTCAGGTTAAGCCACTGCCTGGAAGCAGAAGGACCTGAGTTTAGAGCCCAGAGCCCATGTAAAAACTGCCAGATAGAAATAGTGGTGGCCTGGGAAACCCCAGAGCGAAGCAAAAAGGAGATAGAAGCAATCCAGGATGATTCCCAAAGTCCCTCAGTGCCCTCTGATATATACAGACAGACAGACGGACAGACAGACAGACGGACAGACAGACAGACAGACGGACAGACAGACAGACAGACAGATAGACAGACAGACAGACAGACAGACACACACACACACACCAGAAATGATGAGGAAACGATAACTTTAAGGAACCTCCATAGGAAAAAAATTGGATTAAGCGAACAATAAATTGCCCTCTTTGCATCTGGATGGCAGGGCATCTGACTCTAGTTCCTCAAATATTTGTTCATGTGGTGTCACTCTGTAGCCCAGACTGGCCTCAAGCTTCTAGCAATACGCTCTCCACCGCCTCTGAAGTGCTAGCCACAAACATGAGTGCCACACCTGGCTCTTGAGTGGTCTTTAGGTTATCTCCTGGCACGATACCTACTATCTTATTTAGTCTTTTAATTATTTTATTGTATTTGAGGGGGAAAGTGCATACTGTATCACATGGGTAGAGATTGGAGGACAGCTTTCTAAGTGGGGGGAGGGGTAGCATCAAACCCAGGTCAACAGATTTCTGAGCAGGCTCCTCACCCTCTGAGCTGTCTCCCCAGCAACTTGGGAGGTGGAGGCAGGAAAAATTCAAGACCTCAAGGTCAACTTTGGCTACACAGAGAGTTTCAGGCCAACCTAGGGCGACAGAGACCTCTCGACAGCACCACAAAACACTGAAGCACTGTGTGCTGTACTCCAAGTGCATGCAGTTTGCCTACAACTGACCCACTGTGCTCCCCATGGGAAGCTGAGGTGCTCGTGTCCAGAAGACTGATTTATTTGCATAGTCTACATGCTTTCTCTTTCCAATCTCTCACCCTGCAGAGAATTTGAGAATGGTACACCTGACCACCTTCAGCCTGAGAGAGAGGGAAATTGTCCAGTCGTAAAGCCAAAACAGCTTTATAACCAGGCAGAGCACTGAAGAGAGAGTCCTGAGCAAGCTACCAGCATCTGACTCCAGCTGAGCAAGACTTTCCCCTGAAGCTCTTGGCAGGGGCTGGTGGGGGAAGCCCAGACACATCCCATTCCGCTTCAGCCCGTATGAATTGAATTCTGTGACAACCAAGAGTTGTGATTAGATAGTGGTGGGGTGGGTGGGGGCAGAAGGGAATGTGGACAGAGCTTCTGGGTAGGGACAGGGTTACGAGATTTCTCCATGTGGGTACTAAATACATGAATGTGGCATGGTGCAACCCCAGTACTTTGGAGGTAGAGGCAGAAGTTCAGGTCTTATCTGCCCAGGGAATCCAGGCCAGCCTGTCAAACAAAGTCCACAATGAACACTCCTTTGGACTGGCATGAGAGTAAGCACTTGTAATCCCAGCATTGGAGAGGCAGAGGCAGAAGGAGGGCACAAGTGCTACATAGCAAGTTCTAATATAGCCAAGACATACATACATACATACATATATGTATATACATATATACACATACATACATATATGTACATACACACACATAGATAGATTAGATAGATTAGATAGATTAGATAGATTAGATACATTAGATAGATAGATAGATAGATAGATAGATAGATAGATAGATAGATAGATAGATAGATAGCTCTTGTCTCAAGAAGTGGGAAGATGCTCAAAGGTGAAAATCTTTGTCTTGGATGCAAAAGGAGCTTAAGTATGGATCCCTAGACCCTCATAAAAAAATGCCAGGTGGATATGGCGGTGGCCTGTAAGTCAGGCCTGGAAGGCTGGGAACCCCCAGAGCAAGGCAGTAAGGTGGAAAATCAATTCAGAATGATTACTGATGTCACACTTGGACTTCCACAGGCATGTATTCTCAAGTGCCCTCTTATGGCACACACTCACACACACATGCAAAACACAGGTTAAAGAAATCCACACACACATGGAAAACACACACATATGGAAAACACACACAGGTTAAAGAAATCCTTCAAATTATATACTTTTATGATCTATGTCTTTTTCTGGAAGTCTTATATTTCAGCTGTCTCCCTCTACTACTGTCCTCATATTTTTTAAGACAGAGTCTCTCATTGTATCTGAAGCTTGATTTGTGCACGAATGCGCGCGCACACACACACGCACACACAAAAAGTGTGTTATGTGTATCAGAGCGCACTTTGTGTGCCTGTGGAGGCACAAGGGTGACTTTGGGAGTCATCCTGGATTGCTCCTACTTCCTTATTGCTTTGCTCTGGGATTTCCCAGGCTCCCTCTTCTAGAGAAGGAAGTGAAGGCTGCTGCCATTTCCATCTGGCATTTTTACATGGGATCTAGGATCTGAACTCAGGTCCTTCATGCTTCAGAGGCAGAGTCTCAACCTCTGAGACATGTCTGCAGCCCACTGCCTAGTCTTTACATGGGTTCTTTTTTTTTTATTTTTTTTATTATTATTTATTCAACTGTGTGCATGTGCGTGTGTATGTGCACGTGTGTGTCTGTGTGTGTGTAGAACCACGGACGAATTCGTGAACCACCATGGACGCCTCCACCTCCTTCTGCCCCGGGATTCACAGGCTCCGCCCTACCAGGACCAGAAGCGCAGGCCGCCCCCGCTTCCGCCTGGCGTCTATACGTGGGGTCTAGGATCCGAACTCAGGACCCTCCGCCTGTAAGGCAGAGGCTTAACCCCTGAACCACCTCTCCAGCCCTTTACATGGGTTCTTATGCTTGCACAGCAAACACTTTACTCATCAAGCGATCTCCCCAGTCCCTAGTCCTTACTTTTATTTGTGTGTGTGTGTGTGTGTGTGTGTGTGTGTGTATTTTGAACTCATATACATGCTGGGCAAGTACTCTACCATTGAGCTTATCCATGTGACCAAGCTCCAATTGGCTCAATGAAAAGCTGTAAGGACAATAATTCCTACCTTCCAGGAATTTGGGGAGAATAAAACTTGATCATGAAGATAAGAATACAAATCACAAGGGTTGCAGTCCATGTTCTTATTTTTTTTTTTTTTTGGCAACTTAAGAAAGAGGAGTCTGGGCTGGAGAGGTGGCTCAGGGGTTAAGCCTCTGCCTTGCAGGCAGAAGGTTCTGAGTTCGGATCCCAGATCCCACGTATAGACGCCGGGCGGAAGCAGGGGCAGGCCTGCGTTTCCGGTCCTGGTAGGGCGGAGCCTGTGAATCCCGGGGCAGAGGAAGTGGGAGGCGTCCATGGTGGTTCGCGAATTCGTCCGTGGTTCTACACACACAGACACACACAGACACACACACGCGCACACACATACATATGCACACACGCACAATTGAATAAATAAAAAAAAAATTTTTTTTAAAAAAAAGAAAGAGGAGTCTATTTAGAGTGGAGGGGATCTGGTGCCCAAGGGAGTCATAGGATAGCCATAAGGTGAGAGAGCATTAGAACAGAAGAGAGAATGAAGGTCAGAAGAGCAAGAGAGCCACTGTGACAACCTGGAGGAAGGAGGAAGGAGGGGAGGAACAGAGACACTTTAGAGCGGGGAGAGTAGAAGAGAACTTGTGAAGCCGCATTTCAAACTTGAAACCCTCTGGTAGAGTTTAAACTGTATGAGGAGCCTGGGGTCCTTATCAGGTCACTCCCAGGCCAGGCCTAGGCTGCTGGGTACTCAGCGTGTCATGGAGCATTTCCAAGTTTTTCTTGAGTTCCAGTAACAGGCTGGGAAAGCAGTTCCCATGGAATCAGTCACCTCAGAAGAGCTCTTAAGATTTTCCTACGACACAGCTGATCAGCACTGGGCTTGGGGTGGTAAGCGCTTCTCTACCTGGCCAGAGCAGCCAGCTTTGATTTGGATCAAAGCCACAGGGTCCTGAATTCCACAGGAAACAAAGGTGGGGGAGACCTTGGGGCTGTGAGGAGGAATTTATAAACTAGCATCCTGGGCTGAGTCCCAGCTCCCCCTTTGTCTCTCCAAGTCTTGAATCCTTCAAGTAAACAACTGAGACCCCAGTACCCACAGCACGAGCTGTGGAGTTAAGTCCCTGGGGAATGTCTACACTTGTCCACAAATGCTATTTATTGGCCCAGTTGTGTTGGCGACCTATGCACAGCTGATGGGTAGTTAGTTAACTCTGTCTTCTAGGATTTCCAAGACTGGCAGAAGTAGTTCCTGAGTCAGCAAGTGACAGACCTTCGGGGTGTTCTCTCTACCCAGTCCCTTGGCACCCAAAGAAGGGAAGGCATGGAGATGGGATGTGCTCTGGTTAGTTCTTTCTGATAATATGCATAGGGGGAGAAAATTGAGTGGTAAGCAAGTGCTATAAAAGCAAGGCAGAACTTTCCAGAACCAGCCTGAAGAGCAAATGCAGGGGCAACAAGTACACAGGGGAGGAAACTCTAGGACCCTAGAGCAGGGGGGGTAGGCTCAGAGTTGCCCCCAGCTGTAGAACAAGTTTAACAGTCAAGACCACTTGGATTAGTTAGACACTAGAGATGCTGAAATTCAAATATGCAAGTGACCTAGGGTGACTCATCCAGAAACTTCCCTGGCCAAGCTCTCTACTCACAGGTGTGTACAGCACCTTCCCTCACAATGACCCTGAGTTCAGTGTTGCAGCTGGGTATGGCAAACACATGTCTGTAACCTTAGCACCTCGGAGGCCAAGTCAGGAAGACAGAAAGGTTGAGGCTTATCTAGTGTGGCTTATCTAGCAAGGCTCTTTCCTCCAATCTCTCTCTCTCAAAAAAAAGCTAAATGTTGCAATTAACATTTTTTTACAGAGGGGGACATGGAACATCAGATCAAATCACTTGCCCCAGGCCTTAAAGCCCCCAGGTGGAAATCCATGACTCAGGGCAGCTCACATCACAGGCACTTGGAAAACTGGCTGGTTCAGGCCATTGGGAACTTTCTGTGAATGGGGACTGCCTCCCTGATGGGGCTCTGACCAGTCTCCCTCCTGCTTTCTCAGGCCTGAAGGACCCCCACACCCCTCCTATGGATCTGTGATCAGGATCAGGACCAGCAGCTCTCCCAGCTCTGGCAGCAGTGAGTACTCAGCAGGGAAGGGGACGGCAGCCTGCCAAGGGTGTACCTCTGCCCTGCCTTCTCCTTTACTACTCCATACTACTGTCAGCCTCTTGCTTCTTAGAGATGACAGCAAAAGTGTTGTTGTTGTGTGTTGTGGTGCTAGTGGTTCTTGGGAATTGTACATACATATCTCCAGCTCTTCTATTTGTTTCTTTTCTTTTTTGAGGGATGGTCCACATAACTCAAGCTGGTCTTGAGCTCTCTATGTAACTGATGACCTTGCAATTCTAATCTTGTGCTCCCACCTCCTGAGTGCTGGGTTTGCAGGCACGTGGCACGATGCTGAATTTATGCAGTATTGGGGATGGAACCTTGCGTGTTGGCCCAGCCCTCTGCCAACGGAGCTACATCCCCAAGCGGCACGCCTTAAGTCTTTCTTCACCCTAGAGGGCGATCGGCTGAGGCCTCTGTAGTCTTGGAAAGCCCCATCAAGATGGGGCTCTGGACTGTCCACTGTCAGCACTCAGCAGTATTGGGGCCTGGGATGCACGGGCAGGCGACAATCCTCAACCTTGTGGCTCTCCTTTCCCAGGTTCTGGCCGCAGGTATGCGGCTGCCGCGCATCTCCAGCATCTTGGTGCCTGCACTTCTGCTAGCGCAAACCTGCGTACTGGTCTTCCTGGTCTCCCGGCCAGGGGCACAATCCCCATCCAGCGGCAGCAAGGAAGAGCGGGTGCACGTGCTGGTGCTGTCCTCGTGGCGCTCGGGCTCGTCCTTCGTGGGCCAGCTCTTCAGCCAGCACCCTGACGTCTTCTACCTGATGGAGCCGGGGTGGCACGTGTGGGTGGCGCTGTCTCAGGCCAGCGCCACAGCGCTGCACATGGCGGTGCGCGACCTGGTACGCTCGGTCTTCCTGTGCGACATGGACGTGTTTGATGCCTACCTGCCGTGGCGCCGCAACCTGTCGGATCTCTTCCAGTGGGCGGTGAGCCGGGCGCTGTGCTCGCCGCCCGCCTGCGGCGCCTTCGGCCGTGGCGACATCAGCAGCGAGGCGGTGTGCAAGCCGCTGTGCGCGCGCCAGCCCTTCGGCCTGGCACAGGCGGCCTGTCGCTCCTACAGCCACGTGGTGCTCAAGGAGGTGCGCTTCTTCAACCTGCAGGTGCTCTACCCGCTGCTCAGCGACCCCGCGCTCAACCTGCGCATCGTGCACTTGGTGCGAGACCCCCGGGCTGTGCTGCGCTCGCGCGAGCAGACGGCCAAGGCACTGGCGCGCGACAACGGCATCATTCTGGGCACCAACGGCACGTGGGTGGAGGCGGACCCTGGGCTGCGCGTGGTCAGTGAGGTGTGCCGCAGCCATGTGCGCATCGCCGAGGCCGCCCTGCGCAAGCCGCCGCCCTTCCTGCAAGGTCGCTACCACCTAGTGCGCTTCGAGGACCTGGCCCGGGACCCGCTGGCAGAGATCCGCGCGCTCTACGCCTTCACGGGCCTGAGCCTCACGCCAAAGCTGGAGGCCTGGATCCACAACATCACTCATGGATCCGGCCCCGGCGCCCGCCGTGAGGCCTTCAAGACCACCTCGAGGGACGCGCTCAACGTCTCCCAGGCCTGGCGCCACGTGCTGCCCTTCGCCAAGATCCGCCGCGTGCAGGAGCTGTGCTCCGGTGCCCTGCAGCTGCTGGGTTACCGCCCCCTGAACTCTGAGCAGGAACAGCGGGACCTCACTTTGGACCTCGTGATGCCGCGCGGCATGGACAGTTTCAAGTGGGCATCCTCGTCCACAAACTCCTAGACCAGCCGTTAGAGACCCAGCGCAAGGCCCCACCCAGTTCTGACGGTAGTCAGGGTGTACAGAGTATATGGAGAAGGTCAAGGAGTGGAGGGAGGGGGAGGCTAGCGAACTGGGGATCTTGTTCAGTAACGAGTCCCAATTCCAACTTTCTTCCTCTTTCCTACAGTTCCTCTAAGAGTGTGGTTCCTGTTACACTATTATGGACGGCGTGACTCTTGCCCCTGCTTCCTCTAGACGGGTGGACTCAGTGCCTACTCTAGCACTTTCTTTCCTCTTAACCCCTCACCCCCATTTGACATATGATGCAGTACAGACGCTGGTGTTCCAGCCCTGGCGGGAGTGGATGGGGCACTGTTGTGAGATGGCTCCTCAAGTTCGTCTTCCATCCATGCATCTGACCCTCCACCCATCCTGTCCTCTCATGGGTCAATAGCACACTCCATTCGAGTTGTGGGAAGTTATAGTCACTACCTATATCATCAGGGAGGAACTAGAGAGGATGTTCCCGTGTTCTTCCCTCAGCTTCTCTCTGCCCCATCTTCCACATACACTCTACTGCCTTACCTGGGGATGGTGTATCTTTAATGAACCTTTAGCTTCATCAGAGGGAAAAGGTCCTACTTATGGAAATAAACATCATCATTAGCCTGTATAATCAGATCAGAGTTTATGGACACTCGTGTTTGAAGAGCACCTCGAGAAGAAAAGGATGAGGAAGGGGATGAGTTTTGTTCTGGGATTGCAATGGGTAGGGGAGAATGGTTCTGACTTGCAGAGACCCGCCTCCTCACAGAGAGACTTCTCCCATTTTTTGTGGTGTTAGGAAGAGTTGGGAGAGTCAGGCTAGAGATACAGCTGGAAGGCAGGGGCAAGAGGTAGAAGATTCTGGGGCCAGAGCACAGAACCTGGAGTATAGCCTGGATGAGTCTGGAGAGAGGCGGAGGGGGAGGAGGAAGAGGAGAGGGAAGGGGGAGGAAGAGGAGAGGGAAGGGGGAGGGGAAAGGGGAAAGAGCTGGGGAGCTCTGGGCAGACCAGTCAGATGTAAACAGAAGTCAGTGGCAGAGTAAGAGACTGGCAACCAAATCAGTGCCTGGAAGGCAGATGGGAGGTAAGGCAGGTCATGGATGAATGTAACTCATCAGGCTTGCCTGGAACTGAGAAGAAAAAAAGGCTTTAGGGGGTGGTTCTGACTCAGCTGGGCCCTTCTGAGCCAAGCCCTGGAGGCAGGCAGAAGATTCCTGGCTGCAAACCACGGTGGCAAACCTTGGCAACCAAGAGCTCTTTAAAGGGATGTTGGGTGTATAGTGAGCCTCTTTCCCAGCCCAGGAACTAAGAGCCAAGAAGTGATGGGTAAATGTTTAAAAGAGGGGCAGGCTCTGAAGAAGGGTTCCATAGGACGAGGAGGCAGAGAGGAGTCCATCTAGAATGCTCCAGCCCTCAATGGGGCACACAGCTGGTCCCAGAAGTGTGATGGTTGCTACATCATTGTCAACATCAGTTTACTGGAAGCAATTCTGTTGGTGGTTGGCATGGGATTCTCAACACAGGTGTGGCCTTTGATTGCTGGGACTTGAGACAGAGTTTGTGGCACTTTGTGGCACTTTCTGTTTCTTTGCTTGGAGGAAGAGATAATACTGATGATAAAGCTCATGTCTCTAAGACTTATGATTTGAGGTGTCTCCCTTTTTTTGGCGAGAGAGAGAGAGTCTGTACAAGAGGGCACTTGAGTGTGTGTACCTGTGGAGCACCAAGGGTGATATCGGGAATCATCCTGGATTGCCCTACTTCCTTATTGCTTTGCTCCGGGGTTTCCCATGCTCCACCTTCCAAGGCCAGAATTGCAAGCACTGCCATATCCACTCAGCATTTTTATGTAGAATCTGGAGATCTGAACTCAGGTTCTTTTGCTTGGGAGGTAAAGGTTTTAACCCCTGAGTCATCTCCCAGTCCCCCCCCCTTTTTTTTGGACAGAGTCTTATGTTTCCCAGTGTGGCCTTGAATTGTCTATGTAGCTGAGAATTTGCTATGTAGCTGAGGAGGACTTTGAACATTAATCTTCTGAGTGCCATCACACCTGGTTTATGTGGTGCTGGGTATCAAACTTGGTTCTTTGTTCATGCTGGGCAAGTATTCTACCAACTGAGAAACATTCCTAATCTCCTCCAGTCTCCCCCCCCACACATTTCAAGCTTTAGAAGTTTCAGGTGACACAGCATGCATCTACCCCTGTTGACAGTAGTATTTAGAACCCCTGGATTCCTAATGGATGTCTCAGAAAGTGAACTCAATCCACTTGGGCTAATATAAGAAAAAAAAAATTAGATTGTATATGTGTTACTTTTTTCATAGCTGTGATCAAAATACCTGGAAGAACAACTTAGGAGAAAACATTTATTTTAGGTGGATATCAAACTCAAATCCTTTAGTCGAATCCAAACATTTGTTTAGTTTCAGGATGTCAGTCTGCCATGGCAGAAAGGGCCAGAGGAGACATAAAAAAAAAAACCCTGAAAAGGGCCAGGGCAAGGTGTACCCCCAAGTATGTGTGCCCAGGGATATATTTCCTCCAACCAGGTCCCACCTTGTACTTTTGAGTTCCTTCCCACAACCAGTGTATGAGCCACCAGGGGATTAATCCATTCTGCAGGTCAGAGCCTCATGGTCTAGTGGCTGTATAAAAAGCCCCGGAAGACACACCCAGAGGTTTACTTTACTAATCTCTTAGGTGATTCTCAATCCTCTAAAGTTGACATTTAAGATTAACCATTGAGGAATGTGTAATTTACAGACAATAGGGCGAGGTGCTGGCGATGTCTGGGGAGGCTTTCTGTCTTGCACACTGTCCCTTCTAGTTTTGTCTTTCCCTAGTGGAACTCTCCTGGCCTCTTGAATTGTTTTCCTGGGTTTGTTTGTTTGTTTTTAGATGGGATCCTTGTTAGTCAGCTAGTCTAGAATTCACTAGGTAGCTTTGTAGACCAGGCTGGCCTCAAACCTGTGACAGTCTTCCACCTCTCAGGCTGATAAGCATGAGTAATTCTCATGCTTGATCCCAGGACTCTTTGATACGAGCATCCATCCCATTCCTGAGGATCTATCTAATTCCTCTCAATTTATCTAATTACCTCCCTAAAGCCCCACCTTCCAATACCATGCCTTGGGGCTAAAGTTTATCATCCTCCCTCCCCTCAAAGGCTCTCTATGGTACCCAGGTTTCAAAACTTTCATCCTCCTGCCTTAGTCTCCTAAATTCTGGGCTCACAGGTGTGTGTGTCACAAGGTCCAACATAGGACTGCAAAAAAAAAAAAAAAAAAAAAAGGAAAAAAAAACTTTTGTGGAGACACAGTCACAACAAAAAGACTTGGAGTAACATAGCTTAATATGCAAGGCTAGGATTCAAATTCAGTTTTGAGTTCAACATTAATGCTCTTAGCAAGTAAACCACACCAGGGACCTCACAACAAGGCTTGGAAAGTCAGGTCATCTGTTCCCCACGGTGCCTCCGTCACTGGAGGTAGGGAGCCATTCTGGCATGTGTCTGCAAACATCTCAAAGACCAAAATATCAAGGGCTGTGGTGGGCAGTTGACTGGATAGAAGGGTGGAAGGGGAGCATGGAAGCCCCTGTTGCTTGGCCCCTTTTCCTGATTTCAGTTGTTCCCTTTCCAGCCTTCCTTCTGGCTCTATTGGACACTGAGAATAAAAGCAACCCCTCATGGGGCTGGAGAGATGGCTTGAGGGTTAAGTTTCTGTTTCTGCAACAGAAGGTCCTGAGTTCAGAACCCAGATCCAATGTAAATAAGTGCCAAGTGATGGGCGGAGCCTGGGAAATCCAAGAGCCAAGCAAGAAGGAGGCAAAAGGAATCTAGGATGATTCCCAAAGTCACCCTTGGTCCTCCACAGGACCCCCCCCCCACACACACACTCCCCAAAGGAGTCTACTGTCAAATGAAAAAGTCAACATTGAAACAGGATGTCACCATTACTGTGTTCAGGTAAAATGGATGCCAGAGGTTAGGAACAAGAAGATTCTGGTCCCCAGTGGAATCCAGGAAGGCTTCAGTGTGGAGCTCAGTGCCCAGTCTGATGGCAATGGTGGCAGCCCACGGGTTTCCTAGGTTGTTGCTGCTCGGGTCACACATCCATTGACGACCCCGATGAGTTCCACGTGCTTTGCTTCAAGACTCAGCCTTCTCCTGACTCCCAAGGTGTGGATGACTGGCATCCGCTTCACCCTCTCCCTGCCTGGGGAACACTCAGGCAAGCCCTTGGGGTGAGCCCCAGGACTCCCTGAACATTGGGCACCATGGCTGTGGCTCAGGATGAGACTCTTGGCACAGTGAGCTTTGCACAAGCCTCAGTAGTGGACCCTAGTCGTGACAAAGGCAGAGGGTAGTTTGGCTGACCTGGCACAGCAAAAACCCAGAGGAAATAGATGCTCCTATTGCTGATTGGATATGCCAGAGTGCAGTCATCATGGAAGACCAGTCTTCAATGGACAGTGGATCAATTGGGGATAATTAATCAATGAATTATCAATGGCTCCGTGCTCATAGTTTGCTACAGAACTATAGCTTCTGCTACCAAGTGGTGGAGTCTAACACACACACACACACACACACACACACACACATACACACAGGATCTGGGATGGTTCTGTGACTTAGTTTAGCCATTATAGTGCACTATAAGGACAACACACCAATCCCCAGCTTAGGCATTATAAAGGAAGGGCATCTTAAGCTCTCAGCCAGGATTCTTTAACACATACATAAATGAATCTTGAGTGTGGTGATATAAGTCCATAAACCCAGCATTCGGGAAACTGACCTGGGTAGAGTGCCTTAAATTTGAGGCCAGCCAGGACACATAATGAATTCAAGATCAACCTGGGCTACATAACAAGACCTTATCACAGACTGACAAACAGGCAGACTGAAAAAGAGAAAGACATCTTACTGATGAATGTCATGCAAGAGATATAATTAGGGAGCTGGGGATGTAGCTCAGTAGACAGAGTGTCTACCTAGTGTGCATAAAGCCCTGGGTTCAATCCCCAGCTCTTAGAAAGCAAGTATGATCCTGTACACCTGTAATCCCAGCACCTGGTAAGTGGAGGCAGGAGACCAGCAGCTCAAGGTCATCCTCACTAGCCTGATAGCTGATACCCTGTCTAGATCAGCAAGTAAGGTGCCTGCCTGCCTGCTCGCAAACCTGGGGAGCTGAGTTCAATCCCCTGAACCTCACATGGTGGAAGGAGAGACTTGACTTCTGAAAGTTGTCCTCTGACCTCCATCTGTGGACTGTTGTTCCGCCCATCTCCTGCTCTTCCTCTCTTTCTTTCTCTTTCTCTCTCCTTGTTGAATAAACGAACAAACAAATATGTGAAATTCAAAACAAAGAAAAGAACAGTTAAACCTGGAATGTGGGACTCGGTGATAGAGAACTTACCCAACACACACAAAGCCCTAGGTTTGATTGCCCCACATACCCAGAACAGAAAATTTCCGAAGAAATGACAGTTGAAGAGAAGCAGTTTTAGATTTTTGAGTGCCGGAAACACTTGAAGACAGATTTTGTGGGGTAATTAATGGAATAAGATTCTTTTGCAGCTTCCCATGATTCTGGCGTGGCTCACATCCCATCACTCTGGAAGCTGGAGCAGGAGGATCAAAAGGCCAACCTGGGCTACAGTAGACTGAGCCCTGAGCCAGCCTGGACTACCATGCGAGACCTTGTCTCTAAAGCACAAAAAGGGGAAAGGCAAAGAAAGCTTTTCTAGAATTTACTGTTTCTTTTATTTGAGAGAGAGAACAGGTGTGTATGGTGTGTAACACTTGCATGGAAGTTAGAGGATTTGGGGGGAAGTCGTTTTTCTCTTTCCATTATGTGGGCCCTGGGGGTCAAGTTCACCTCTCCAGGCACCTTTACTTAGAAAGCCATCTTACCAACTTCCTCTCCCAGCTGGTTGAAAATAACCAACAGCAACAAGCCCTCATCACTCCTGCCTGGCACCTTCCTGGACATCTTCCCTTCCGGTTACTTACAGGGTGACAATGATATTCTCATACTGTTCTCATTTGTATTTCTTTAGTTCTTGGGCAAGTTGAGCATCTTTTCAGATTTGTTAATTAGCTGCATTCATTTCTTTTTATTCAAAGTCTTTGCCCATTTCTTCCTTTCCCTTTCCCATTGTTTGTTTTGCTGGGAGCACTGGGGATTGAACCGGCCACTCTAGGCATGGTAGGCAAATTCCCAACCATTCAGTTTCTTCTAATCTTTCATTTCTCCTTTTTAACCTGCTTTGCTTCTAATGGTGCCTTCTCTATTTTAAAAATATTTTATTATGAGAAATGGGATGGGAAGGAGAAAGAGAGAGAATAAACAAAAAAATATCATGCACCTGGGGTGGAGGTCAGAGGACAACTTTTGGAAGTCAGTTATCTTCTTTCCACCATATGGGTTTCCAGGGATTTGAACTTAGATTGCCAGATTTGAAAACAGACCCACCGAACTATTTCACAGACCCTGGGCTTCTTTAAAATCCCAGCATTGGGCTGCATAAATGGCTTGGGAGTTAAGACAAGCAGAAGGTCTTGAGTTTGGATCTCAGATCCCACGAAAAAATGCCAGGTGGAAATGGCAGAGACCTTCACTTCCCATCCTGGTGGGAGGAGCCTGGGAAGTCCCAGAGAGAAGCAAGGAGTTAAAAGCAATCCAGGATGGTTCCCAAAGTCATCCTTGGTCTTCCACAGGGACACACAGTGCCCCCCTCTCTCTTTCTCTCTCTCTCTCTTTCTCTCCCACACACACAATTTTTAATTTTTAAATTTTGTTAATTGTGGTTGGTGCATGTCTGCAATCCCAGAACTTTGGAAAGAGAGTCCCAAGTGCAGGCCAGAGTGGGTTGTATAGGGAAAACCTGCCTGGGGAATGGAGGTGCGGGGGTGGGGTGGGGGAGCAAGGATGGAGAGATGGCTCAGGGATTAAGATTCTGCCTCTCATGCACAAAGACCTCAGTTTGGATCCCAGATCCCACATAAAAATGCCAGGCAAAAATGGTGGCAGCCTAGACTTCTGGTCCTGGGAAACCTTGGTGCAAAGCAAAAAAAGAGGTAGGGAGGTAGAAGCAATCCAGGATGATTCCCAAAGTCACCCTTGGGTCGTCACAGGCACATACAGTACCTCTAACGCACATACACATACACACACACACACACACACACACACACACACACACACACACACACACCAATCAAGCAAAAAGAAAAAAAGAAAAAAAAAAAAAAGACAACAAAAAGCCTAGACTGGTGGCCTATGCCTTCAATCCCAGTACTTGGGAGGTGGAGGCGATGTATATTGGCCATTCTAGGCTACATAAGGCCCTGTCTCAAAAAAAAAAAAAAAAAAAAAAATCCACGAGAAGCAACAACCAAACCAGAAACAAAAATAATCTAAACACCAGTTCTCATCAGTTTATTGAGATATTGATTATAATAATCACACATTGTAATATGCAGTTTGATTAGTTTGTACATTGGTATGTATGAAATCAAATCATCACATTTCCACTAGCAAATACAGTCTTACCCTAAATTATGCAGTTAAATGGGGATTCTTTCCTCAGGGCTTCTGGATTTTGTGTTTTGCTCTAAACGCTGTATTATTCATTCTAAACAGACTCTTCACTTTTCCTTCCGATGGTTTTGTCCTTTAGTGTTTTGCATTAGCGTCTATAGTTACAAGGAATCAATATTCCTGGCCAGTGTGAAGGTTGAGGGTAGGTTACTTAACGTTCGCTATTCAGGCAGTCCTTAGCTGTGGCGCCCTCTACTGATAGTTCTCCTCATTGCCATTGCGCTCATCTTGAGTTAGACTCCCTCACCTCACACCAGTGCACTCTACCCTATAGACCCAGCTGGCCTGGAACTCACTTTGTCCATCCCACTAACCTTGAACTCTTGATAATCCTCCTGTCTCAGTCTGAGTACTGTGAGATTGTAGGAGTGGATCATCAGCAGAGGATGTAGCAGAGGATGGCTTTGAACTTCTGATCCTTCTGCCTCTAGCTGCTGAGTGCTGATACTGGGCATGTGCCATTAGACCTGTTATGCTACTTAGACATGGATGTCAACTTGACAATTGAGGGCTGAGCTCTGGACAAATATGTAAAAAACTGGTAGGTCCCTTTGCTTGGGAGACAAAGATTTTAACCACTGCGTCATCTCCTCAGCCCTAAATGTTGTTCATAGTTTGGCTGGGGAGAGAATTCTGAATTCAAAGTAATGTTTCCTAGTGTAATACACAATTGATTGCTGCAGAACCACAAATATGGCTATTTCGCCTTCAAATAGATTCAGGTAGTATATTGAAAGGGCAAAATATTGGTAAACATTGCATGACTGTGTATGTGTGTGTGCCTGTGGAGGCCCAAGGGTGAAAATGGGAATCATCCTGGATTATTCTATCTCCTCTTACTTTGCCCTGGAGTTTCTCAGGCTCTGCCTTCCAGGAACAGAATTGGAGGCTGCCTCCAATCTGCCTGGCATTTTTATTTGGGGGTCTGGAGATCTTAACTCAGGTTCTTTTGCTTGCAAGGCAAAAGTTTTAACCCATGAACCATCTCCCCAGTCCTATTTCATGACTTTTAAAATCCTTAATGTTTTTATTTTATTTTTAAGACATTTATTTTAGATGGGGGGGGTTGGGAACACATGCTATGGCAGGATAGTGGAGGAGGCCCGAGAATAACTTGCAAAGTTATTTCTTTCCTTCCACCATGTAGACTCCCAGGATCAAACTCCAGTCCCCAGTTTTGGAAGCAGGGACCCAACCCGCTGAGCTACCTTGCTGGTCCCTGTCTTTATTTTAGATAAATTTCTTGGCTAATGAAGAGTACCAGAGGTAGTGTTCAGGAGCTAATGTTGGAAACATTCTATGATTTTAAAAAAAGAGGGAAAAAAGAGACATTCTAAGATGCTTCAGGAGGGACCTGGAATGCAGTCTTGTTAATATTTTTTAACTGAAAGGAAAATCCTGTGTTTTATACATTGCATTTTAATTTAAAGTTAGTTAGGCTCTCAAAAAACACATTTTTCTCTCCAAAATATTGACGTAATGTCTTCCAACCTCTTTCATTTGACTGCCAAACCATCTGATTCTCATTTCTTTATGAGTAACTGTAGTTTGCTCCGTCCAAACGTTTTAAGGGGATTTTGTGTGTGCTGGGGATTGAACCCAAAACTTCAGTAAGGGCTCCAATGCTGAGCTAAGTTTCTAGCTCAGGGACTTTTTCGTTTCTTTTCTTTATTCTTTTCTTATTCTTTAACACTTTCATACATAAATATAACCAATGTATGTGTTTTCAACCCTTACTGTCCAATCCAGTTATTCCCCCATTGTACCACTTTATACTTTCCTTTCCAGCCAGTCTTCCTCTTACCATTCACGTCTTTTTGCATGTGAGGCGCTCTTGTGAGTTTTATTTGAGACACCTGTGCTGGTAGGTGCCTGAGTACTTGCTGGGACATGGATGGTTTATCAGTGGGTGATTCACAGAGTAAAGAAACTCCCCTTCAGCTGTCTGCCATTGCCCTTAAATACTCTATCAAGGAGGGGAAGTATTTCTTGACTTCTTCCTTCATCCAAGCTGAAATGCTGAATGCTGATAGGCCAAAAGATTGTTTAGGTCTCATGGAACTAGGTATTGTTACAGTGAACTTTTGGGTACGGCAGCCCTATGATAAACAGAGGATACTGTCTGGCTGCACCCTTCCCCTTTCTCAGGGTCTTACCACAAGATTCACTGAGCCCTGAGGTGGAGATGATTTTGATATCCTGTTTAGAATTGAACACTCTGCAATCACTTATTCTCTGCTTTAAATATTTTCTCTTGCAAAGGATTCTCCTTGGTTGAATGCTGAGAACTTCCCTAATCTATGGGTATAATGCTAAGTGTTTGGACAGCATCTGTTTTTAAAAATACATATCATTTTCATATCTTTTAAATTAAATTTCAGATCTTTTAAATTAAATATCTGAATATTTTATTTACTTGAGAGAAATAACAGGTGTGGTGTGTCACTGTGTGTGTTGTGCCTGTGTGTGATCAGAGGATAACTGAGAATTTCTGGGGAAGGGATACTGATCTCCAGGTTTTTGTGTAGGTGTCTTTCCCTGCTGAGCCGTCTCACCCGCCCTTTCTTTTCTTTTTCCCACTTTTCTTTGGAAGGAGAGTAAGCAGTTCCTTGGATATAGCGCATTTATGGGAAAAGGCTGTTGGCACTGATCACTCTGTTATGGGCCAAAAAAAAGAAAAAATCCTTCGAAGTCTGAAATGTTGGCAAAGTCTTGATCCACTGGAAAATGTGTCCAAGTCTCAAAGTCTTTTTATTTCAGTTCACATGACAGGAATTTTGGCTTTCATGACTTACTTAATTTTTGGATCATCTTTAAAGTCTTACTTTTTTTTTTGACTCGTCTGTTTTTAGTAGTACAGGAAATTGAACTTGCAGCCTTTTGCACGCTAGACAATTGCTAAAGTACATGCCCAGCCTTCTTTCTATTTTTATTTATTTATTCTTTAAGTTATTTGTGTGTGTGTGAAAGAGAGAGAGAGAGAGAGACTTTTTTGTGGAAGAGTCTCAATAAGTTAGTCAGGGGGACTTTTATTCTGTAGTTCAGGCAGGTCTTGAACTTGGGATCCTATCGCCTTACCTGATCACCTGGATTGGTGAGTAGTTGTTTTTAATTCCTTTGCTAGGTCAAAGAATGTAACTTTGAAAGTTAAAGATAGCCAGATAGCCAGTTGCTAATGTTCCCAATGATTCTGGGATAGATACTTCAACTACTCTAAACAATATTTTTCCCCTTTCATGCTGGGGATGGAACCCAGGGCTGCTAGACAGGTGCCACTAAGCTACATACCTAGCTCCACCCACAAGTGTTATGAGGCCATTCATTTTTTCATTTTTGCTCTCTCTCTATCTCTCGTTCTCCCTCTTTTCTTCCTTCCTCTCTTTCCTCTTTTTTTTTTTTTTCTTCAGGCAGGATCCAGACCAGGCTAAGATGACCTTGAACTTTTTTCTTTTAATATACATGTTTTTAGTGTTGCATACACTAATATAGTGAATATTTTCACTCCTAATCTCCAATCCCATCCCCCCTCCCTTTGCCCTTACAACCCTTCATTTCCTCTGCCAAAGTCCCTCCTATTTGCAAGTCTTTTCACTTGCTTGGTCCACTGTACTTCTTATAGTTTGTGTTTGGTGACATATGCCTGACATGTTTCATGTTCCAAGCAAGGATCATAGATCAGTGGGTATATCACTGAGGAAAGCATCCTCCTTTTCTTCCCTATCAGCATTAGGACCTTGAACTCCTGATAATCCTGCTTCAATTCTCCTGCCTTCACCTCTTAAAGCCAAGACCGGAGTCATGCACCACCATGCCCAGTTTTTGCAGTTCTGTGGATCAAACCCAGTGTCTTGTGTCTGCTAGTCAAGCGCGCTACCGACTGAGCCTGCATCTCCAGCCTTTGAGGTTATTTTTAAATATATCACGTTCATGTTCTCTTTATGAAAGCTTCTTCAACAACGGTACAATTTTGTAATGCTCCTTGATTGGTGAGATGCGTTTGCAATCCACATCTCTGGTCTGGTAGGGCGTATGCAACTGCTCTATTTCCTGACAGGTGGCGCTACAGAGAAAGCTCAGACAGATTTGTCCAGTAGGGGGCGCAGCGAGCCAAACGCAACGTCAGGGGCGGGGCGAGAGCTAGCCCCGCCCCCGCTCAAACCGCAGCACCCTGTGATTGGACGGAGGAGCGGTCAGTTGGCAGCGCCGTTGAGGTGGGAGGAAGTAAAGGGCCCAGGGCCGAAAGTGACGCCGGGGCGGCCGGGTTGCGGGCGGCGGGGCTCTGCGGCACTCTGGGCGCTCCCCGTGTCCCGCGTCCGCGGTGAATGGCGGCGGGATGGAGCGCGAGGGCAGCGGCGGCAGCGGGGCGGCGGCCGGGCTCTTGCAGCAGATCCTCAGCCTGAAGCTCGTGCCGCGGGTGGGCAACGGGACCCTGTGCCCCAACTCCACCTCGCTCTGCTCTTTCCCAGGTACGGCCCGCCCCGCGCCCGCTCTCTGCGCGCCCCTGCGAGCGACCGGGGAGCTGCGGCGCTCCGCGGGTGGCTTCCGGAGGGTCCCTCCCACCCCACACCCCCATTCCCCGGGGTGACTTCCGGACGCGTCCCGCCGGCTGTCCTGGGCGCTGCTCCGAGGCTGAGGCCGCCCCGGGCGGAGCGGGGCGTGGTGGCACCGGGCCTGGGGGGAGGAACTGGACTCCTTGGGCCGGGCCTGACCCGGACTCTCCCTTCCTTCCTTCCTTCCTTCCTTCCTTCCTCTCTCCCTTCCTTTCTAGCTGTTCCCCAGCCCGCTGATCGCCGGTTTGGGGTCCAAACCCTTCCCAGCCGCCCTGCCTGGCTTTCTAAGAAGCACTTTCTGATACCTGTTGCCACATTCCCCTCCCCCCATCCCCCTCACCTCCCGCATTCGGGAGGATCTTTGACACACCTTCTTTCAAATGCTTCTTAACCTCCCATCCAAGCCTCAGCTGGGCCTGGTAGGACCTGGTAGGACCTGGTAGGAGAGTGTGTCTATGTGCATACACCTATGCGAATTATTTTATATTTAGATATTATATATGAGATACAGAATATGCGCACACTTGTGCCCTGGCATGAGGGTGGAGGTCAGACCCGAACTTGCAGGAAGTCATTTTTCTTCCAACCTTGCGTGCTTGGAACGCAGTAGCCAGTTTTTCCGAGAATCACCTTAACCCCTGG
Source organism: Typhlomys cinereus (assembly GCA_023101885.1). Lineage (NCBI taxonomy): Eukaryota > Metazoa > Chordata > Mammalia > Rodentia > Platacanthomyidae > Typhlomys > Typhlomys cinereus. The sequence continues at coordinate 11,374,509 of JALPQD010000024.1, read as the reverse complement.
GAAGCAGGTTTGCAAAGTTATAAACAGAACTGTAAATGTTCAGAGAGTTAAGGGCAAGTACCTTCCTTAGGAAAGCTAATGCAAAGGCTGTGCACGGCATGGGTCTTTAAAGACAGGGTGACGGGAGAGAGGTTGGGGTTCCGCAATACTGATAGTTTGATTGGTAAATAGGAAGAGAATTTGGGTCTGATGGTGAGGAAGGAAGGTGGGTGTGGGTGCAGCCGTCCTAAGGCGCCTGTGATTTCTCATCCACTGGGCAGCGACTGCCAGGCGCCTCTCAGTGGACACCTGGGACCTGCCCTGGTAGGAGCTGACAGTAACAATCTGTTTGGTAGCAGCTAAGACTTCAGCTTGTGATCTTGTCTAAAATGAGAATTCAGAAGCCCAGGTATTAGGTATCAAGAGGTCGTAAAGGGCCACAATTGAGAGTGATAAAAAATGTGTACCATTCTGGAGCACTGCTCTAAAATACAAAAGCGTTCATGCTCTGTTAGGGTTAAATTAGTCCGGCTTGTTGTTATTGTTGTTGTTTATTTGCTTCCTTATTTTTCCTTCCAGTCTTTATTTGGGAAGTTTTCAAACACTCTGAAAAGTTGAAAAGCAATACAGCAGGGCTTGTAAAATAGCTCAGATGGTACAGGGAGCCTGCTTGAAAAACAGTCAGGCAAAAAAAGAAAAATGCAAACAAATTTTTAAAAAAGCAAATACTCATGCATGAGACTCCATGATACAGATGTACATGGCTTACAGGAGGAATGGGGGGGTGTCTTTTTAACCCATCTTGAGAACATCCTATAGTCCTTAAACAATCCTACCACAAACTTAAACTACTTACATTTGTATACTGAGCAAAGTGGGACTATAATTTGGTTCTTGGCTTTTTCTATCACACCTCTTCTCTGACAATTTCATATTGTATATACAATGTATCTGATTATATCCACTCCACCCTACCTCTTCTGTGCTCCCTAATACCGTTGCCCTTCCACCTTCTGTCCTCTTTATTTTTTAATAACCCACTGAAACCCATTACTGCTGCCCACATACTGGGGAGGCCCTTAGATCAAGTCTGGGATCTTGATGCTGAGTACTTCTGCATATGCCTCCCAAAGCTGGGGCGTGTTCTATCATAGCTGCAGAAGCATAGCACCCTGAAGTATTTAGCACTGATAAAAGTTGTTAACAATATGCAGGCTTGATTTGAATCTCTTCCTCAGTTGACCAAATAGCTTGCTTCCCTCCCCCCTCCTCTCTCTCTCTCTCTTTCTTTCATGCTAAAAGAGAGGTAGTTTATTAGGTAAAAAGGCACCCCAAAGGTGAGAGTAGGCTAGTGAGCTGAGAACAGACAGCCTCTGAAAAGACTTGTTTTAATTCCAGGGTCCAGATTCGCACATTTCATGTGATTGTCCTGTCTCCCTGGTCTTATGTAACCTAGAATGGTTCTTCTGTTGTGATTTTAGTTTCCTGAAACGACAGTTTTGAAGAAACAGGTCATTTGTTGTGTAGAATGTCCTAATATAGATAACTTCATCTGCTTCTTTCTGATTAGATTCAGATTAAGCTGCCCCCCCTTTCTTCCCATCCCCACCCTAACTACCCCCCCCCCCTTGGTCAGAATGTTCCTGTGGAGACACCTTCCCCATAGGAGGTGTCTGTTTGGATCTTTCTTGATAATGCCAACTTGGGTCATTTGGTAAAGATGGGTGCCTGCCCGATCTATCCAGAGGTGCGCCTTTCTCTTTCCACAATTAGAAGTCATGCATGATGTGATGCTTTGAATATTCTATTCAGGATTTCAGGATTTTTGTTGCCTCTTCCTTAAAAAAAGACTGAGAAGGGGGATGGGGAGATAGTTTTAGGAAATATATTAATCTGCAGGACGTACTTGAGTTTGCCATTGCTTTTAGAGCTTTGATTGCCAGGGGTCACTCATTCAGCAGGATTGCAGTTGACTGAGTGTGGGCGATGGGCCCAGGCACAGCCCTTGGCCTTATGCTGCTCAGAACAGGTTGGGAAACAACTCGAGTTGGAATGCTGGCTGTAATAGGTACATGGGTCTGACCCTGAATCTGGAATCATTTCCATTTTGATCCCATAAAGAAGGGGACTTGTAGTTTATGCCAACTCATAGCAGATCGTTACTCTAAAATATTCTGTGGTTTAGCTCTCTTAAAAAGCTTTAAATTGATTTTTTTTTTAAATCTGCATTTGCAGTTCTGCCAGTTTGGTTTCTGCAGATTTGTCTTGTTTGAGACAAGGTCTTGAACTGCAAGTATTGAGATAAGTTTTGATTGAGATTACACCAGGACTGGCTTTTGCTGTCATTTTTTATTTATTATTTTTTTATTTTGTGTGTGTGTGTGTGTATCAGAAGGCACTGTGTGTGTGCCCTGGAGGCCCAAGAGTGACTTCAGGACTCACTCTGGATTGTGCTACCTCCTCTTTGCTTTGCCTCTGGAGTTTCCCACGTTCCACCTTTCAAGGCCAGAAGTGCAGACCACCACCATATCCACCGGGCGTTTTTAATTCATGGGATCTGAGATCCAAACCTAGGACCTTCTGCTTATGAGGCAGAAGCTTCACCCCACCCTGCTTCCACCCCCAGCCATCTCTCCAGCCTCTTTACTGTCATTTTTTAGCAGTCAGGAAAGACATTCAGTTCCTGAAGAACTAGCTGTCACTGAGTCAAGGTCACAATTAAGCAAGGCCCAATAATAGTTTGGTCATGTTGATGCTGGAATCAAGAATGGATCACACTTGGGCCAGTCAGTCACTCACTCAGTCAACAAATACTTAAACATCATCTGCTGTGGGCCTGTTTGGGGGACACCAGTTACAAATGCCTTGGCACACAGACCAGAGGACCCTCCCACAGAGAAATGAAGTCTAGGGTGGAGCAGCTGGTGGTAAGTATGAGAGGCAGAGATACAGTAAAGTGACAGGACATGGTGTCAGGGGACTCATGCCATGCCCCATAAGATATTCAGGGCTAGGCACGGGGACACATACCTGTCTACACAGCACGTCAGCAGCTGGGCAGGAGGGTTGTGAGTTCGAGGTCAGACCAGGCAGCATCCTGGCTGTACAGCTTGAACATTGAACCAGATCGACTGGGAGACTTAATGGGGATGGCTCTGGAGGAAGTGAGGACAAGCCTGCAGCCCATGGCGGGTGGGGGAGTGGTGCAGGGAGCAGCAGATCTACAAAGAGCTTGTTTAAGCAGCATTCGTGTGCTCAAGGTGTGGCTCGTTGGTGTGGTAGGTGCTTCTGGGTTTAGTTCTCAGCACTGCAAAAGAGATAAGCAGGGGGTGGGGAGGAAGAGCGGAAATTCATTGCTTGAATGGAATATGTGGGCAAGAATTGGGGTGTAGCGTGGGGCTGGGAAGATGGCTCAGGGTTTAAAGCCTTTGCCTCAGGAGCAGAAGGGTCAGATCCCCTTGTCCTTCATTCAAATGAAAAGAAATGCTGGGCAGATGGGTGACAACCTACACGTCTGGCCCTGGAAGATGGAGCCTGGAAAACCCCAGAGCGAAGCAGTAAGTAAGGCCCACAGGCACACACTCAAGTGCCTCTTGTGCAGCTGCACACACGCTGGGGTGGGGGAGAGGAGAGATTAGGTACTGGAGGGCAGGAGTGCAGCATTTCAAGCCAAGGAGTGTGACGTGAGTGGGTGTTGGTGTATTTCAGAGATGATGGCCATCACCCCGGTCAGTGTGAGAATATTTTCTTTTTATTTATTTATTTATTTTTTTTAATGTGGGACCTGGGATCCGAACTCAGAACCTTCTGTTTGTAAGACAGAGTCACAACCCCTGAGCCATTTCTCCAGCCCCAATGTGTGAGAATATTTTCATCACCGCAGTGAACGCTCGTTCCTAATTGCACTGATCCACAGTCCAAACAGCCTGGTGTGGAGATTCGGGGGGGGGGGCTAGGCTAGGACAGACATGGTCTGACCAGGCCGGAACCACGTGACCGCTGGATGAGACAGGCCCAGCTCAGGCATGAGAAGGCAGACCAGCAGCAGCAGCAGCAGCTGAGAAGTGCCAGGCCACAGTTGGTGGAGGGCAAGTCGTTATTGTCCCCAGGAGCAGTGCAGTGGTGCAGCAGGGCCCAGGCATCATGCAGTCCCTAGGTGGATGGATGTGGTCAGCTTTACCGGAACTGGCTGAGTGCGGCTGCTTGAACTGGGGCATGAATAGAGCCAGTGGAGCCACTGAAGCGATGGCAGGCCGCCTGCTTGCCTTGTGCTTCTTCCGTTCCTGCTCTTAAGGCCTGGTGTTTTTACATGAGACTGGGGGTCTGAACTCAGGACCTTCTGCCTGGGAGACAGTCTTAACTCCTGAGCCATTTCTCCAGCCCTGTATCTTAATTTAAAAAAAAAAGTTAGAAAGTAAATTTATGAAGTATATTCCAGAGTAATAGTAAAACAGGTGCTTGTCTCTTTAAAACATTATCATAGCTGAGGACACAGCTGCAGTCCCAGTGCTCTGGAGGCTGAGGCAAGAGGTCACAAGTTCAAACCAGCCACGACCACATGTTAAGGCAGGGGCAGTCGCTTCTTAGTGGATCCTGTCCCCAAAACAAAACAAGAACAAAAACAAGGGCTGGGGCTGGGGGGTGGGTCACCCAGAACCTGTATTAATAAAATCAGGAGTGGTGGTGCGCACTTGTAAATCCAGCACCGAGAAGGCCGAGGCAGGAGGATTTTGGGCTGTTTTGCCAACCTAGCCTATGGGTGAGCGCCAGGCCAATGAAAGGTGGCCCTCTGCTTCCATATACATGCACATGTGTTCAGCATACCTTCACATACACACACATGTACATCCACATTAAGAAAGGAAGTGTATGTAGACATGTTGAAAAAAAGAAGTGACCAGGTCCCAAGGACTTCGCCCTCATGAATGGGTTTGTATGGTCATTTTGGGAGGTGATAAAAGCAAGTTTCTACCGTGTTGTGACACAGAAGCAGCTCTTCACTGCATGTGGCCCCTCAGCCTTGGTTGCAGCGCACAGAACTATGAGCCAGTTTTCTGTCAACAGCAGAAAAGAGCAACGCAGCTTCTAAGGAAAACAGCGAAGGAGAAAAACGCTGTAAGATGCAAATGTTTCAAGTGTGTCAAGCCAGAGAAATGAAAAGCACCTTGAGATGATCAATAAATAGTTCTTAAATAGTTTCAAATGGAGGTGCTGTAGATTAAAGGGAAATCACTTAGTTTTTTTTTTTAAGAGTTTTATAGATCTGGGTTTGCCCTTGCTTTTAAAATCTCGTAATGATCCCATCCATCTGAAAAGTATTTCTATAAATTGAACTACTCACCTAATATAATAAAGCTTTTTTCTTTCCTACTTAAAGAGACTTAAGTAGTGCCGTATAAAATATGTAGGCCCAGAAGGAGCTAATGGCTGGCTCAGGGCCACAGGGGCACGTACGGGGACTCACTTTGTAAAACCTTTAAGTTCTTGGTGAAACTGAGGTGCATGTGAGCAACCCCCACAGCCCTCCTTGAGCAGGTACTGTGCTCCAGGGGAAATGGGAGCCAGCAGAAAACCTTGGTGTCTTTGCCAGGCCGCTGTAACAAAACTCCACAGGTAGCTAAGTAAACAGTAGCTATTTGTTAATCAGTTCTGGAGGCTAAGGTTTGGGATCAGGGCCCATTATGGTCTGGGTCTGGTGAGGACTTCCTTCTTACCTTGCAGGTAGGTGTCATATCACTATGTGGAGAGGGAGGAAAAAGGTAGAGAGGGGGAGAAGGGAGATTATCCGAATATAAGATCATAGGCCTGGGGACTGGAGAAGTGGCTCAGGGGTTAAGCCTCTGCCTTGCAGGCGGAAGGTCCTGAGTTCGGATCTAGACCCTACGTATAGACGCCAGGCGGAAGCGGGGGAGGCCTGCTTTTCTGGTCCTGGTAGGGCGGAGCCTGTGAATCCTGGGGCAGAGTAAACAAGGAGGTGGAGGCGTCCATGGTGGTTCCTGAATTCGCCCGTGGTTCTACACACACACACACATGCGTGCACACACACACACGTACAATTGAATAAATAAAAAAAAAATAAATAAGATCATAGGCCTGGGCTAGAGAGATGGCTCAGGGGTTAAGACTCTGCTTCACAAACAGAAGGTCCTGAGTTCAGGTTCCAGATCCCATCTGAGAAACACCAGGTGGAAATGCTGCCTGCACTTCCAGACAGCGAAGCAAAAAAGAGGTAGAAGTAATCTAGGATGATTCCCGAAGTTGCCCTTGGTCCCCCAAAAGGACACATAGTGCCCTTTGATACACGCACATACATAAAATAAAGTGGAAAAAAAAGGATCATAGGCCTATCAGATTTCTTATGCATTTAGAGGAACAGAACTCAGCTCATAGCTGTCTTTATGTCTAGAACCACTTTTAGTTTATGTGGATCATTGGTCTGTGGCAGCTGGGAGGAAGCAGCTCAGCTGGGATGTAGTCCGGGTCAGCGGAGGAGGAGGAGTCACCTTTCAGCGGCATGGGACAGCAACCAGGATGGGGACTGTGTGAGGTCTTGTAGGCAGGTGCACATCATATTTGTCCATTGTGGAACAGTGGCCTTCCTGGTGCCATCTCAGGCCTGCCAGGTCTTAAGGTGGTTAGCATCTCAGTAATGTAGGGAGTTCAGCAGCAGGAAAAAAAAAAAAAAAGAAACTCACAGATGGGTTGGCATCTTGGTTTTTTTTTTGTTTGTTTTGTTTTTTTTATTTATTTTCTGAGATTGGGCTTCTGTAGGCCTAGGGCGACCTCAAACTCACAGTGATTCTCCTACCCCAGGTCCCCAAGTGCTGGGATTATAGGTGTATGTCACTACACTTAACTACTTTGACACCTTTTGTAGCTAGCTTCTCTGAGAGTCACCAGATCAAAAGTTCCCAAACACTTTCAGTTGTTATTTTTAACAGTCACTGAGCCCTAGGTGGGCATCCTTGAAGCTTTATCCAAAGAAAAGATCCAGGTTCTGTGATATAAGTGTTTTCCACACATGGCATTGCTAAGAGTGTGAGCAGTCATGAGTGACAGTCTCAAAGTGGTGGCTTAGGGGAATGTGGCCCATAGACATTCTAAGTCCATCCCTACTCATGTAACAATAGTTCGAGTAGCTGGAATGAAAACACTCTTAACCATCCACAGCAATGAGCTCCCAGTGCAAATAGGTCAGCGAGCAAAGCCCACCTACTGTGTCTGTAACTGTTCATCCCAATTAGATCAGTCATCGTGGACTTAGGACAAACAAGATGTCATGTATCCCAAGGTTGCCTTGAACTTGTTGTGCAGCCAAGGATGACCTTGAACTCCCAATATTCCACCTCCCAAATGCTAGGAAGTACAGATTGAAAAAATATGCAGGTACTTTATTTTGTTTTCTCTGCTGAAAAAGTAAAAAGTGAATTATTGTCAGCTCTCGTCCCAGAAATAACGTTTACAGCCAGTGTACACCAAAGGATGGCATAGGGTGTGCAGGTGTGGGAGCATTGTGTTTCACGTCTTACCTCCCTCTGCATCTGGTTCTTATCCGTGATCATGAATGATAATGAGATGCTTAGAACGCTCCAAGGATCAGATGAAAGTTGGTGAAGCACTCAGCACAGTTTTCTTTGCAGAGTGAGTACTTATTAAACACACAAACACAGGTGCAGACTCTTCTGATGCACAGAGCATGTTTTCCAAGTCCTGCAGTGGTAGCCATGGAGTCTGCTTCTGGCCTTGCTGTTGAAGTCCTTCTGTCAGGAGTGCCCCCCAGCTGTGTCCTTGCCTATTGTGCTCCCGCAGGTGGATCCATGAACATAGACACACTGCTGTACAGCATGTGCACACCCATCTTCCACTTTCCCTCCAAGCAGGTGGCGTCCTGTTTGCGTTCTGACTGGGAATATGGTGGAGACTTTCAGGGTGACATGGGTCCGCGTCTAGTGCCTTCAGGAGCTCGGCTGGACTTTGGTGGTTGGACAGATCCCTGGCACAAACAGCTTGGAGGAAGGGTTTCTTCTGGCTCCTCTAGGGTTTGGTTGTCTCTTCCATCAATTAAAAAATTAGGCAAGAAACTTGGTGCAAAGCCTCTGTGAAATTAATTGGCAATGATAAAGACTCCTCCAATGAGGCGAGGCCCCCAAGCTGGAGTCTGTTTGACTGTAATTGGGGCCAGGGGTTTGGTCGTGCCGCATTCATTTCTCGGCCTGCTGCTTCTGGCTGCTGATCCGAGCTCCTATCAGAACAGGAGCACTGAAAAGGATCAGTGGCCAGGACCAGGCCAGCAGGACCTGCCTCTCACTCCAGATGCCTTAAGGGGAGCACTTGTCTCCCTCTTTCCTTGCTTCTTCCTTGCCTCTGTAGTCGGGAGCTGCATTGTTTCTGGGTCTGTTGAGGAGAGCACTGTAGAGGTGTTGAGCTGCTCTCCACTCAGCAGCCAGGACCCCCCCCTCCCCCTCCTCCAGCTAGGCCCCGCCTCCTGTTTTCACCACCTCCTAAAATAGTTCCTCCAGGGGCCAAACCTTGATTCAGGCCTTAACTCTCACTCCTAGGTCCACCTTTTAGCTTTAACTGCCTTGCTCCTGCCAACCTTCTGCATAGTCAAGCGGGGAGGGGGGGGTGTCAGAGCAACGTTGTCTGGAGAGATTCTGGTGTAACACCCAGGGCCTGGTGGTGTTGGCCTGCTCCAGCTAGCAGAAGGAAAGGATAGATGTTCTCTGTAGGAACCAGTTCTGAGTTTTTGTCTCTTTGAGACAGGCACTTATGTCCCCAGATGTGCCTCTGACTTCTGTGTAGCAGCTGCCCTTGTTCTGATCCTCCGGTGCAGCTCCCAGCACTGGCTTACAGGTGTTTACCACTGTACCCCCGAACCAGTGCTGACCTGCCTCCTCACCTTTTATTTGTCTTCAAGCCAGATATCATTATACTTTGTTTTTTAATTCTTCAGAGAAAGAGGAAAAGGAGGATTATTCTTGATATGCAGACACTAAGCCATTATATTCATTCTCTGAAGAAAGAGTCTTGATATATATAAATCAGCTGGTCTTAAACCTCATGAACCTCCTGCTCCTGAGATTACAGGCCTACCTCACCAAGTCTGGCTTTTATTTCACATTTTAAATGGCTTTTTGACCTCCTGAGAGGCGTTGATGGCTTGATATTTACTGTGTTGTATTTACAGTAGCTATTGAATGAATATAATGGCTTTGTGTCTGCATATCAAGAATAATCGACAAGGCAGGAAAGCAACGGAGATGGGTGCATAGTGCCCCGTCCTGTGATCCTTAGGCTTGTGCTGCTACAGTGAGGGCAGCATGTAGGTCGTTCTGTAGATCTGGATGATTTTTTTTCCCTCAGTTTGGGTGTAGATGCAGCTTGTCAAGGATTAGTCGGCTTTCTTTGCCAAGCCAGGAGAAACTCCTCCAGGCCTTTCAGACCATATGGTGTCTGCCGCTGTCAGCTTTGCTTGTGTCGATGGAAGCTGTTGGGTGAAATGTAAGTGAGCGCGGGGGTTAAGGAAGTTTTTCTTTTTTCTTTTTTTTTTTTATGAGTACAGTTCTAAAAATGAGTTCAAATCAGTCCTTGCGTACAAAGCAGGTGGCGACCTGTGAGTGGTAGGTGCAGACTCTTATCATCAGACTGGGGTCGGTAAGAGATCATCGGTAAGGCGCCTGCTCAAACCTGGCTGCCTGAGTTTGAGCCTTATAATCCCACGTGGTGGAAGGAGAGAGAAGTGCTGACGGCTTCTTCGTCTTCTATACATCTTCCTCCTCCTCCTCTTCTTCCTCCTTCCTTTTTTTTTTTTAATAAGCCCCTCTGTCTCTCCTATCTCCCATCCCCTCATTCTCCCAGAGAGAACTGACTTCTGAGGATTGTCCTCTGACCTCATGCACTATGACGTGCACACATGTTCTCTCTTCTCTCTCTCTCTCTCTCTCTCCTCTCTGTCTCCCCTTCTCTCAATCTCTCAAACAAACAAAAAATGCCCGAGTGTCCTTGGACATCCTATGGATGAGCCCCATGGTTGTGAAGATGCACCCTGGGCAGTGCTGGCGCTGGGCGGGACGGTTACCCAGCTTCTTCCTCTCACCCTCCCTGGCAGAAATGTGGTACGGAGTGTTCCTGTGGGCACTGGTGTCATCTGTCTTCTGTCATGTCCCTGCTGGACTGCTGGCCCTCTTCACCCTCAGACATCACAAATATGGTAGGTTCATGTCTGTAAGCATCCTGTTGATGGGCATCGTGGGACCAATTACTGCTGGAATCTTGACAAGTATGTTAGACATTAAAATACCAGTCAAACCTTTTAATGTGACTAGTCAGTTTGTTTAGGTCTCACTTGTAGAAATGTACCTGTGTGGAATGAATTGAAAAGTATTGTTTAGTTATAGATCTTATTTTAATGTACTAGTTTTTGTTTTTTCACCCTTTGACCTCCCTGTATCTGGTTAATCTCTTTAACTTCCTAAATCATTTTATTCGATGGCTTTAGGAAAGCCACGTGAAGCTACTGTGCTTTCTGATTTTCTGTCATTTGAATGGCAGAATTCTAAGATGGTACATTAGTCGCTTCCGCACTCATTCATGTAGGATGAGTGAGTAAGCCTTATGATAAGAACCCTTGTTCAGAAAAGTATAGAATGTTTGCTTACATGCACGAAGCCCTAGGTTCAGGTCGCGGCACTTAGGTAGTGGAGCATGCAGAAGGATGAGAAATTCAAAGTCATCTTGGCTTCATATATGAGTTTAAGAGTAGCCTGGGATACACAAGAACCTGTCTCAAAAGGAAAAGAACTAAAAATGTCTGATTTAGTGTTGGGCCCAGGGATATAAGCTCATTGGTAGAGTGCTTGCGTAGCATGTCTGAGGCCTGGGTTTGACCCTTAGCAACACACACACACACACACACACACACACACACACACACACACACACGTAAACTGATTTGTGTTCTGGTATTACCTCACCCTCCCAGATACTATAAATTACTTTTAAAACTACTTTTTGTCTTTCGTTGTTGTTGTCTTTTGGCCTGTCTCAGATACAATTACAGGACTGAAAATGAAGTTTAATTCATTTCTACTTATAAGTTTGTACTTATATTTAAACTTGTATCTTTTATATACATTAAAAATTACAAGTAACTAACATAAAAGTAAAAGCGATAATGGATACTAAGTAATAGCCATACTTTGCATTTTGGCATGTATGCTTTTTAAGGTGTATATATAATTATAAATATATCTATAAAACAGAAATGTAATATTTAAAATCTTATTTTTTTATAGTGAATTTAAACCTTGAGCTCCCTCAATCTCTTTGACTCAAGTTTGGATTTTTGTTCTTGAGACTATGTAGCCTAGTTTCTCTGTGTTTTAACCCTATTACTTAACATTCTTTTTTTTTAATTCTTTATTTGAGGAGGAGAGAGAGAGAGAGGCGAGACATATGTATGTAAAGCTGGATAATACTAGCCATCTCCCTCACATCCTTGTGTGGACTGCATGAGACAGTCTGTGTACAAAGCAGCTAACATGATAGCGGCACCAGCCAGTTGTGTTTCTCTCTGCTTTTAGGGCGCAGAGCAGAGTTTATTCCTTCCCATTCCCCACTCTTTCCTCTTACATTCATCATTCAGAGCTCATTAAAGTCCATGTCAAGTTCTTTAAGCTTCTTTCTGCCCAGCCCACTCCTGAAGAGAACTTGGTCACAGAGGCTGTGTGAAACAGGAAGCGTGTGCTTGAAACAGTATCACAGGAGAACCACCGGAGACAGAGGAGACAGAGACAGTGTCTAAGGCCACCAGCCTTTGATTAATACTGTTCTTCTTGTTAAATACATTCATATACTGCTGCTGTGAGACACCACTGAGACCCAAGCAACTTAAGGGGAGACAGGGAGGTCCATTCAGCTTATGGTTCCAGAGAGGAGATACAGTCCACTATGGCGGGAAAGGCACAGCTGGCTGGCAGAAGCTGGAGGTGGCTCAAGTCGCATCTAACAAGGAGACTGAGAGCTGCAAAACTGCAAGTCAGACTCACTAACTGAAACAGGGTGGGGCTAACCAACCTCAAGGCCCACCCCCGGACTGCCTTCTTCCAAGAAGGCTCCACCTCCTAAAGGTGCTGTCACCTTCCCAAACAACTCAAGATTCAAATACATGAGCCTGTGGAGACAAGTCACATTCAAACTATGACATATACTTTCATGTCACATTTTAAAATGTGGATTTTTTTTCTTTGAGGGCACTGCTTGAGAATAGAACCCATGGCCTTATACATGTTACACATGTGATCTGTCATGAGCTATACACCAGTCCTTGAGCTTTTAAGATCTGCATGTTTGACATGCTTCCCTGTGATAACTCATTCGAATATTTGGGAAGACACAAGTGTTTCTGTGTTCTCATTTTCTAGGAAGTTGTGGTGAAGAGCAAAAGAAAAACAGTGACTTTGGGAAACAGAAAGGGGCCCTGATGATCTGCTCTGGCTTTGAATAACCCGTGGCTTAGAACCCTGTTTCCTCTCTCTTTCTTGAGGGAGCCTTCAGTGTAATAGAAAGGGGAGCAGGGATTCCCTGAGGCGTGGAAAGCTTTCTTGATCAGTCTCAGGAGACTGTTATTTACTGCCAAGAAATTACTGGTTGTCTCTTATATGTTAGGCATGGTTAATTGGCATGGGAATAAGGTATTTTTACTTCCCAGTCAGGTCATGTAGGAATTGCTGTCTTGTAATCTCGTCTCTTTGGATTATTCAGTAAATATATAAGAGACTTAGGGAGTCCAAATCTAAATGCAATGTGCAACCATAGAAAGAATACTTTAGATGAAGAAAAGCAGTGTGGTCATCAAGAAAGAATGGGGAAAGCAAAGACACTTCTGATTTCTTTAGTGAGAAAGAAGAGAGAGAGAGAGAGAGGAAGTGTGCGTGTGCTCCAGTGCACATGTGCAGATCAGCGGACAATTTTCAGAAGTCAGTTTTCTCTTTCCAATGTGTGGGCTCTGGAGATAGAATTCAGGTTGCCTAGTTTGCGTACAGGTGCCTTCGTCATACAGGCCCCCAAAAAACGTTCCTTTAATTTAAATTTTAATGTGGAAACACTGGAACATTCTACAATGAAATTTTATGTGCTATATTTTCATGTTTTTATTAACCTCAGTGATCTTTTCTTTCTCTTTAAAGTTTATTGTTAATTCATTCACACACGTATATAATGCTTTCCTTTTATCCCTCTCACCACGCTTGGATTTCAACTCAGGTGCAGCGATTGCTGGAGTTTACCGAGCAGCGGGCAAGGACATGATTCCACTTGAAGCCCTCACCCTGGGCACAGGACAGACCTTCTGTGTAGTGGTGGTCTCCTTTCTGCGGATACTAGCTACTCTATAGCATTGCTTTTGCTGCCGTGTTGATCTGGTTTTACAGACTGCTCAGAAAGAATGCGCAAAGCATGTAGTTTCCTCATTCCTCAGATGGAAGCAGGTTGGATGAACGCGGCAGGAAGCACGTAGCCGAAGCCTTTCTTCAGTCTGGAGCTTCAGCTGCCCAAGACCCCACCCCCAAAACAAGGCTCTTGGCTTTCTCTTTTGTGATGCTGAGGAAGATTGAAACGCACGTCTTCTCCTGGCCAAGTCTGAGGAGTCTCTGGGTTGGCCTCCCTTGTACTAGAATCTTCAGTACCCCTAAGAAAGTGCAGCATGGCTTGTTTGCGAGAGACAATGGAAAATCCTGGTTGACTGTACTATGCTAAAAATCTTAGTCAGTCTTAATTGGAGTTTAGTAAGCTCCTTTGCAGGGTCTTCATGATGATAAAGCCAAGTTGATTTTGCTGAGAGTTGTTTTGAGAACAAATGGTGAAATGTAACGAGAAGTGAAGCTTCACCCTGGGGAGCACCTTTGGGTCCATTGTTAAAGTAGGTGACTACTGAGAATGTGACATTATACAGACAACTATCTTGACCTCTTGATTATTTAATGTATTTTAAAAGATGTGAATTTTTTGTTTTGTGTATTTGATCAAAATAAGCTAGCTAATTGAGACACATTTTTTTTTAAATAGTCATTGGATCTTGCTATGTTGCTAGACCACCCCCAAACTCTTGGGCTCAAGGAGTCCTCCTGCCACAGTCTCCCACTTAGCTGGGACTATAGGCATCTCCACCATGCCTGGGTAAGGCTCCTTCCTCCAAAGAGTGTCTCTGCCACCTTTTCCTATCACTTTTAATTCCATTAATTGTCTTAATTGGAAACAGACAAACCTATTAAGTAGCTTGAGTTGCACTTTTAAGCCAGGTTGGTTAGGATTTTCTTTGGACATCAGGCACAAATAAGATACGTCAAACATTTGTCTCAAGTTTTCTTAGTGACTTGAAAAGGCGTAGAAGTGCAGCCGAAGCTCTGCAGTGGCAGCTTCTGTCTCGGTGGGACTGTCTCAGTGGCTCCTCAGCCCACTCTTGCAGTGCCCAGTATCAGTGGCCAGAAAGGAAGGGCCCCACTCTGCCCACTCTGCCCTTTCCGCTTTTACCTTTATCACCTCAGTGGTTTTGTGGAGAACACAAGGTTCTTATTACCTGTTTTCCAAGTAACTTCTGGTAATTCTGACATTTCAAAGGAGAGTTTTCATTGTAAGATTAAAGCTCACAGTCCCCAAGGACATGGATTTATTTTAAAGCAATATGCTGTGTGGCTTCTAGTTAAAAACAGCCAAGAGGACAGTTTGCCCAGGAATGTCACAGAAAAACAAAACAAAACAGAACAATACACTTGCAAAAGGATCACAAGAACCAACCGGGCATTCACATCGAGTAATCAGAGCACTTGTCAGAGTGGCCAGTCAGACTAGGTGGACTGTTAAGAGTCCTTCCAAAGTCCCCAGCAAGAAGCTCCTCCTTTCCTCCAACAAAGTTTTAAAGATGTCAGTTTTCAGTTTGAAGAACTGTGATTTCGGAAAATGCCCCTTCAATTTGAGAAATGTGGTGTCTGTGGGAAATGATTTGGTCATCTCTGTGGAAGGATACTTCTTCTCAGAGTGCTCACAGAGGCCTTCTTTCAGATATAATTTCACACACCAAGCATGTAAGCGCGTAGTGTTGGGGGAGCTGTTCCTTATGCATAGTAACTTTTGTATATATCCACCCAGGATTAAAATGTAAGCTTATTTTTATTTGGAACTAAGATCCCTAAACTTAGGCATTTTGAAAAATGGTTCTGTTCCCATCCGTTTCTCATGTTTTAATTATCTGCTCTTTTTAAAAACTTAATGTAAATGTAGCTTCTAATTACTGAGCGTTTCTTCCACCCCAGTATGAGAAGCATTCTCTTATGAGAACTGTGCATAGGCTGTGAGCTTCAGCTGTGCGCTTGACATGTTTTCAGGGAGAAGCCATTCAAATTTGATAAAGAATATATTCCATTTGGGTCTTCTCTTTTTCTGTCTCTCTCTCTTATCTCAAATACAGACTTATTTACAAAGGTTTATGTTGAACATTTTACCGCATATAACTTCTTTGAGAAATTTTTACTGATGAAGACTTTCATGGAGACGTATGCAAACCCTGTTCCTGTTCCCACCTCTTCCCCACTTCGAAAAAAAAATCTGGGAGAAGAAGACAACCCCAACCATAAAAACTGACTTCTTGATTCTTTAATAGGATTTTAGAGTAAAAATGAATTTTTATACAAAAGCAAGTATTACACAAGAAAGATATCTGTCTGTGCAGGTAACATTTGGGGAGGCAGAAGACTCATGAAGTAGTTGAACTAGTAAGAAACAGTCATGCAAATAAGCTAAATCCTTCCTGTGTCTTTTAGGTTGTTCAATTGTATGTGGGCTTTTGATTCCAATGTCTTTGTGACACCTCTGGTTGGCGTTAAGTTCTTGTGACACTACAGGACACACCACCCTTCCCTAAGGAACCAATTCCTGGAATGTGAAGCCCTGGTGCCGTTACTGATCACGTATGGGAAGTCTGTGAACTTTCCTTTCCTTTTTGTGTACTAGGTTAAGCTGGTTGTGACCAAAATCAGCTTAACTTTTTATATTAGGATACTTTACTAACTGTTATAGTCAAAACGATCAAACCTTTGTACAATAGAAAACTATCGAAATTTTATTTTTCTACTGACATTTCTAATGATAGTGTAAATGTTTATCAATAAAAATTAAATTCTATTGGAATTGCTTTTTTGTTTGTTTATTTTTGGATGTTATTTGAGGAAATGTTTCATTGTGTATCCTTGGTTGGCCTGGAATTTTCCATGAAGCCCAGGCTGGCCTTGAATCTATGATGGTCCTCCTGCCTCAACTCCCAGGTGTGGGATTTCAGGTGCGTACCACCACACGCAGCTCTAGAATGGCTTTGGTAATCTTTCATAATAAAGTTGTCTGGCCAATTTTGCTTTTTAGTGACTTAGTAGTTAATATGTATGTTTATGTTTCTTTTAGGTTCTATTTTAAAAACAGTATTATTGTATGTGAATGTATACACAACTTTGTGGAACTGGTTCTCACCATCCACTTATATATAAGTCTAGGGGATCAAACTCAGTTCCTCAGGCTTGTACAGCATGCACTCCTAGCTGCTGAGCCATGTTGATGGCCCATGTTAAGCTTTTTAATAGTTTATAGGGAGGGCTGGAGAAATGGCTCAAGGGTTAAGACGCTGCCTCACAAACAAGTTCCTGAGTTTGGATTCTAGGTCCCATGTGAAAAGCCAGGCAGAAAAGGTGGTGGCCTGCACTTCTGGTCCTGGTGGGCACAGCCTGGAAAATCCCAGAGGAAAGCAGAAAGGAGGTAGAAGCAATCCAGGATGATTCCTGAAGTCCCCCTTGGTCTTCTCTGGTACTCTCTGATACAGAAGATAAATAATTTTAAATTTTTTCCACAGCCCCCTATCTGCACATCTTTCTCCCCTGCAAACTCAACATCCTTTACTCAGTATCACCTTCTGAAACATAACTACCAGCACTGATCGTGAAGGTTTTAACATTTCTTTGACCCTGGATAACGTGCCCATCAGTTTCTTCCACTTTCAGTCTCACAACAATGTACATTATGCTTTTCTGACCAGTTGTCATCTCATGAATCCACAAATGTAACCGCTTTTTCATCTTGTCATCGCACTGTGAGGTGTCAATTTAACAGTTTCCGGGGTGGCATCATGACAGATCCACGAATTTCCTTTTTGAATTTCTTCTAAGGTCTTGGGATTGTGGCTTCATTGATATCCAGCTCACAGCAGACAGAGCTGTAACTCATGCTTGAACGTCGTTCATCCGACAGGG
Source organism: Typhlomys cinereus (assembly GCA_023101885.1). Classification (NCBI taxonomy): domain Eukaryota; kingdom Metazoa; phylum Chordata; class Mammalia; order Rodentia; family Platacanthomyidae; genus Typhlomys; species Typhlomys cinereus. The sequence continues at coordinate 11,357,242 of JALPQD010000024.1, read as the reverse complement.
ATTTTTTGGATAGGCATATCACAACCTTCTTGCACTTGGCTACACGACAGAGCACTTCAGTGAGACATTTCAGACAGCAAAACCACCCAAAAAACCACAAAGATGCAGAAAAGCGACACTAGAGCTAGAGAGATGGCTCAGGGGTTAATATTCTGTCTCACAAGCAGAAAGTCCTGAGTTTGGATCTCAGGTCTCACGTAAAAACGCCAGAATCTGTGGTGGTCTGCATTTCCGGCCCTGGTGGGCGAACCCTGGGAAATCCCAGAGCAAAGCAAGAAGATGGTAGAAGCAATCCAGGATGATTCCCAAAAATCACCCTTGGTCCTTCACAGGGACACACAGTGCCCTCTGATACACACACACACACACACACACACACACACATACATACATACACACATTTAAAAAAAGAAAAGTGACACTGAAGTAACGGTAAAAATGACTTTTGTTTGTAGCAGGAGAGTTGAACAAGGAGGCGGAGCCTCAACCCTGGCTAGGAACAGACACCTCTGAAGACCCAATTTTCACTCTTTGCACGTGTTCGGAAATAAGTGTTAGGATTATTGCTTTGGTTGGTGACAAAAAGAGACTAGAGAGTAAAGTGATTTGACAGTCCAAACACACGAATAGCGAGAAACAGCTACCTTTCCATAGGTTGGTAATTTTCTTTAAAAACAAGCATATTTGCTTCCATCAAGTAAGGGAGGTAACGCGGAAAACTACAAGTCCCAGCATGCATCGCTCCCAGGCGGACCCGGACTCCTGCAAAGAACAGGCCCAAAGGCCACCGGCCGGAAGTGTCGCGTTTTGACCACGTGGCGCAGCGTGCGCGCGTGCAGACGCCGCCAGGGCCTCCGTCCGCCGGCGCCGCGGTAGCTCCATGGTGAGTCCCTAGAGCTTTGCCGGGGGGCGCCAGCGCCTGCGGTCGTGCGGCTCGCGGGCCCTGAGCGGCAGCGCCATGGAAGAGTTCGACTCCGAGGACTTCTCCACGTCGGAGGAGGATGAGGACTACGTGCCGTCGGGTGAGCGACTCTGCTTGAGGCCAGGGGCGGGCTGCCTCGGCCCGGGGGTGCGGGAGGGGGCGCCGCGGGTGCCCGAGGGTCCCCGGCGGAGCGTGGGCTGCGTCGCCCCGGGCCCGCGGCTGGGGCGCGGCCGGGTCCTCGGCAGCCGCAGCGTCGCGGGCCGCGGGGCGCTCGGGCCGCCGCCCCCTCGGAGCGCGGGAAATGGCACGTGAGCGGCGGCGCTGTCCGGGGAGGCGTCGGGCCGCCTGGAAACGCGCAAAGCCGTCGCGGCGTCGCGGGAGGTTTCAGACCTTCGGACGTCGCTGGTGAACCACCGCGCCCAAGACCGGCCGCTGCGGGGCCCCGAGGGCCGCAGCGATCCAAAGGTTCACACGATTGCCGGGTCGCCGAGACCCACCTCGGCGCGCAGCACGCGCCCCGACCGCATCCTCCCGCGTAACGGGACCGCTCGTTTCCGTAAAGTTTTTATTCCCGCATAGTTGCTGGAGGAAGAAAACCACCACGTTAGTGTGAAACAATAGCCATCTCGGGCGTTGTTTTGTCCACCCGCTCGGAAAGTTCCGGGGCGACTGCAGTGGTGACGAGACCCCCAGCTCTCAGCGGAGGAAGCAAGGGAACCTCCGCGGCGAGTTCGAGCCGCGGGTCAACGCTGAGATTCCAAACAGCCCGGGGGTTACGCAGCGAGGTGGTGTCTCAAGAAAGCGTGTAGGGGGATTAGGAGCTGAGCAGGCGGCTCGGCCTGTAAAGTGTCCTGCGAGTCCTGGGGACCTGAATTCAGTCTCCATAACCCCTGTAAAATTACCTAAAGTAAGAGGCCCAAAGTTTGTAATCCCGGCCTTGGGAAGCTGGAGGTGGGAGCATCCCAGAGGTTTCTTAACTAGCCAGTGCGGCCTCATTGATGAGCTTCAGAACAGCAAGAGACCCTGTCCCAGAGGAGGTGGAGGACCCTCCTGGATCCTTCCACACCGGTGCACTCATGAGCATGCACACACATCCACACCCACATACATTAACAAAAAGTTGTGCTCTGGGTATTTGGGAATTACTGTGACCAGTTCCAGCGCTGCCAGTTCATTCCCCACTACTCTTAATCCTTCACTGGCATTTGTTTTCCAGATTCTATTCTCATCTGTCAACTTTTCCCACCCTCTCCCAACCCCCACTAGGGGATAGAGTGTAGCACCTCACATGCCATATGCCAGGCAAGACTGTTCCCCAAAGCCACAACTTTCCAGCCCCTCCAGTATTATCTTATGCCAACAGTCAGCATGATCTTGAAAACTGATTTTCATTTTTTTAAAAATTATGCTTGCATATACATAAGCATAAGCCAAGCATTTCAATCCCTCATTGATGGAATTGCTTTCCATTTCAGGGTGATATTGCTAGTTTCTTTGAAATTTTTATGTTGTGGGTGGGGGATACATGTGGTGCTGGGGCTGGAGATGTGGCTCAGGGGTTAAGCCTCTGCCTTGCAGGCGGAACGTCCTGAGTTCCGATCCTAGACCCCACGTATATACGCCAGTCGGAAGCGCAGGCGGCCTGTGTTTCTGGTACCTGGTCGGGCGGAGCCTGTGATTCCCAGAGCAGAGTAAATGAGCAGGTGGAGGCGTCCATGGTGGTTCCCGAATTCGCCTGTAGTTCACACACACATATACATGCACACATGAGCACACATGCACAATTGAATAAATAAAAAACATTTTTTAAAAAAACAAACGTGTTGTGGTGCGGGGATGGAGGTCAGAGGACAACTTTGGATTCAGTCCTCTATGTATGTCTTTATGTGGGTTTTGGGGATCAGATGCACATCATCAGGCTTGTATGGCAGGTGCTGTCTGCTGAAACATCTTGCCATCCCCTCCCACTCTGCTCTTTAGCATTTATTATGGTGTGTGTGTGTGGAAGGGGGGTGTGCACATGTACATGTTAGGACTTGGTTTTCTTCTATTGTGTAAGTTGAAAGGATTAAACTCTAGTTGTCACACTTGGCAGGAAGTGCCTCTACCTACTGCGTTATCTCATTAGCTCTTTTGACTTAATTCTACATAGCGGGGACCCCCCCCCTTTTTTTTTGGTTAAATGTTCCGACATAACAAACATTGTGGTTACATAAGCACTTCTGAACCAAACATCCAGATTTATAAGCATAACACCAATTGTACCATTCACATTGTTAACTTCACTTGGAAGATGTGGCTCTTAATGGTTATAAAGAAAAAAGAATTTGTTAACCAAATGATTCCCTCTTCAAAGAGAGATGATGTATGAAAACTGATGGTTTTATTTGTTTCTCTGTGCGAAGAGAGATTCTGCTTTGACATTCTCTTACAAGTAAACATATTTGTCTTACAAGCAGCCATTTCTCTATAATTGGCCTGTATTGATAAATACAACCAATGTTGCCAGATATTCACTTTTGAGCCCAATAGGCCAGGTTCACAAGCAGCACAGCAATTACACCATTTACAGAATTAACTCCACTGGAAAAGATTGGGAAGTGGGCATCTTGCAGTTCTGGAGAAAACAGATTTGGATTGAGAGATGGTTCACGGGTTAAGTCTATGCCTTGAAAGCAGAAGGTCCTGAGTTCAGATCCCGAGTCCTATGTAAAAACACAGGTGGAAATGGCGGCAGCCTGCTTCTGGTCCTGGAAGGCCTGGGAAACTGCAGACCAAAGCAAAAAGGAGGTAGAAGGAATCCAGGGAGATTCCCGAAGTTACCCTTGGACCTCCACACAGACACATGCACAGAGACCCACATACAAAAATGAAGAAAAAAAAATCCCCTGATTCCCCCCACCCCACCCCAACATACACACTTGAACCTTTATATCCTCCTCTGCTCCTAGTCTGCCATTGTATCATGTCCAGTTTGGCTGATAAGTATTCAGTGTTTGCCTTTTCTAGTAAGTGTGTGGACACCCATCCCCTTCTGAACCATGTGATTTGCTGTGATTGCCTTTTTTTGTTTTTGATATTTTTCTTTTTAAACTTAGTTGCCTCTGCTGTTACCATTAATTTGACTCTGACTTTCAAAATTATTTAATCATCTCCCATATTTAAATTCGTTAAGTTTTTACCTTCATCTTCTGGAAATAATCCTTGCCTTCCAGTTTGCTTCAGTTTAATGTGGTTGCTCTCTATTTTATCTTGCATGTGTATCTGTGTGTGTGTCCATGTGTATGCCTGTGGAAGCCCAAGGGTGATTTTGGGAGTCATCCTGGGTTACTCTACCTCCTTTTTGCTTCACTCTGGAGTTTCCCAGACTCTGCCTTCCAGGGCTGCTGCAATTTCCACTTGGCATTTTTATGTGGGATCCGGGATAGGAACTCAGGTCCTTCTGCTTGCAAGACATTCTTAACCCCTGAACTGTCTCTCTAGCCCCTGTTCAAATTTTAAATCTGGGATCTTCCACCATCACCACCTCTGTATGAGTTTTGTTTTTGTTGTTAAGAGTCGTGTGTCCCCAGCTGGCCTTGGGGCTAGTATGACTTTGAACTCTTCGTAGTCTTCTTTCTTCCTTGGGCAGAGAAGTCATGCATAATATCATTCTCATTCTTGGTACTGTGTGGTCTTTCTTGATGTGTTCTGCCAAAATGAAAAGAAATTGTTTAGTAACTTCTTCAGAGTGTATATATAATGGGAAAAAAATTTTTCCCTTTTTCTGTATTTTTAAATTTTTTTTATTATTATTTATTCAATTGTCCCCATGTGCGTGTGTCTGTGTGTCTGTGTGTGTGTGTCTGTATGTGTGTGTGTGTGTGTCTGTGTATGTGTGTCTATGTATGTGTAGAACCACAGACGAATTTGCGAACCACCATGGACGCCTCCACCTCCTTCTGCCCTGGGATTCACAGGCTCCGCCCTACCAGGACCAGAAACGCAGGCCACCCCCGCTTCCGCCTGGCGTCTATACATGGGATCTGGGATCTTAACTCAGGACCTTTCGCCTGCAAGGCGGAGGCTTAACCCCTGAGCCACCTCTCCAGCCCCCCTTTTTCTGTATTTTAATTAGAGAAGAAAACATATATATATATACACTATGGTTCAGGGTGGAGAACAGAGGTCAGCTTTCAGAAATCAGTTTTTTCTCTCTACCATATGGATTCTAGGGATCAAACTCAGGTTGCCAAGTTTGCAAGTAGATAACCTTACCTACCAAGATATTTTGTGAGTCTCAACATTTTTTGAGAACTGGAATCTCAAAACATTACCTTGCTCCTTTCAGGCTTGCTTGATTGGTTGGTTGATACAGAATTCTAGGTTGGAAATAATTTTCTTTCAGAATCTTAAAGGTGTTACTTCACTTTCTAGATTCCAGTGTTGCTGTAGTCTGTTTTCGTGGGCTGGATATGAAGCTCAGGATTCCCTTGCTGGCACACGGAAAGCCCTAGCTTGATCCCCAGCACCTAAGAGAAAATAGTCATTTTCTGCTAATTACATAGGATCTGTTGTCTGTGGAAGGTGATAGAATCTTTTTTTGCTTCCATCTTCCTGAGACACTCATGATACATATTTTAATAAGTTTGTTTTTGGTCATTGAACTCTTCTGGGGACTTTTTCTCCACATAGTTTTGTTGTTGTTGTTGTTGTTATTCTTTTTGCTCTATAATTATTAACTATACATTTTGAGTCCATATCTTCTTTTAAATTTGATTGATTGATTGATTTGTGTGTGTGTGTGTGTGTGTGTGTGTGTGTGTGTGCGCGTGTGTCTCAGAGGGCACTGTGTGCCCCTGTGGAGGACCAAGGATGACTTCAGGAATCATGCTGGATTACTGAAGTGTTACTCTGGGATTTGCCAGGTTCTGACTCCCAGGACCAGAAGTGTGCTGCCCTTTCTGCTTGGTGTTTTAAGTGGGACCTGGGATCTGAACTTAGGATCTTCTACTTGTGAGACAGAGTCTTAACCCCTGAGCCATCTCTCCAGTCCTCCACCCGATTTTAAAAGAATAATTTCTATTATCCTTTTTTTTTTTTAATTTTTATTTATTCAATTGTGTGTGTGTACGTGTGTATGTGTGTGTAGAACCCCGGGCGAATTCCGGAACCACCATGTACCGTCTCTACCTCGTTTTATTCTGCCCGGGGGATTCGCAGGCTCCGCCCTACCAGGACCAGAAAGCAGGCCACCCCCGCTTCCGCCTGGCGTCTATACGTGGGGTCTAGGATCCGAACTCAGGACCTTCCACCTGCAAGGCAGAGGCTTAACCCCTGAGCCACCTCTCCGGCCCCTATTTTCCATTTTTTTCTGACTTGTTTTTTTGGAATCTTCATTATTCATGCATTGACCTTCTGTTAGACCTCCTACATACTGTGCTTCTCTAATTCATATTCTCTCTCTCTCTGTGTTCCCCCACCTCCCATCCTTTTTTGTTCCTTTGGTGTCTCTTCCATTTGAAGGGGAATTTCCAGTTCTCCCTATTCTTTCATGCAATTGGCCTCAGCATGGTAGCCTTGTATTCTTCCAACTTGTTAAACCCATTTTTCAATCCTGGAGGCTTTTGAAGATTCCATGGAATTTTCCATGTAGATAATTACATCCAATCTGAACGGAAAAAAGATTAGTTTTTCATGTTTCTTTTGCTTGACTTACTGTACTTGACACTTTCACAGTGGCGCTGAGTAGGAGTGATGAGAAAGACCATCCTTTCCTCGTTTCTATTCTAAGTCTTGGGAGGGGAGGAAGTTAGTGTTTCACCACTTAGCGCCTCATACCGTTGTCTGTGCACTCACCTTTAAAGTACTTTACTATCACTTTACTACTAACTCAGTCACACGGTACCTCAAGGTATATTCTTTTGTGCTCTCCTTTTTTACAGTTGAAAAAAACCGAAGTTCAGAGAGTCTAAACAAATTGTTCAAACGTTGCCCAGTTCAGCAGCGGCCCACTGGGATGGGAACCTTGGCAGTCTGTCTATATTTCTTTCTGTCAACTTGAAGACGGATCTCCACCCCGAGAGGAGAGTGTCAAGCATTCCACATGCAAGTCTCTTCCACTTTTCCCTGCAGGGTGCCCCCACCTGCATACCATCCCATTTATCCGTTAGCCTGAGGAACTTCAGTTATCATCAGCCACCTCCATAGCAACACGCACCCCAGCATCATAAGCTCGGAGTAGGAACTTTTATTGAAAATGATCATGGATCAGAGATGCAAATATACAAGAGACTGTGTTCTCCTGAGCATCTTTCTACCTGGAAGGAAATGAGGGGCAAGAATTGAGATGAAGACCATCTCTCTAATGATAGAAGTGGTAGAGAATTGCATGGGACAGAGAACCCCAGGACTTTGCCTGTGACGTGTTTAGAAGGAAAACTTACAGTTGATTTGGGATCAAGAAAACTCCTTGAGACGAGGTGGAGGTGGTCCATGGTGGTTCTACACGCACACATGCATACATACACACACATCCATACACTCACGCGTACACATGCATATACACACAATTGAATAAATAATAAATAAAAGAAAACTCCTTGAGAGACTGATTTGAGAAGATTATTTGATGAAGATGGTACTGTTCAGCACTAGGTGTGGCGACACACTCCTATAATCCCAGCACTTGGGAGACAGGTAGCTTGAGGCCAGCCTGGGTCACACAGAGTACTGTTTGAGAGAAGGGAAAACAGATAAAAGTGATGGGAACATAAATTTTGGACTGGTGAGATGGCACAGTGGGTAAAGGCACTGATGGTCTGCGTTTGATCCTTGGAACCAGCGTTTAGATGGAAGGAGAGAACCAACTTCACAGATTTATCCTCTCATTGAAACACAGGGACTGTGCCTTATGTGCATTCCCACCCCCCTTTTATACACATTGTACACATCTATACACACCGACACAATAAAAAAAGAAACAGGTATTTCTGTTCTATATACTCTACCTAGAGTATCAAGAAGGAGTGAATTACAAAGTGACTGGATTACATAAGGCTTGACTTTTTAATTACATGTGGTTACTAGCTCCGAATATTAAAAAAATACTCCTTTGTTCTGAGTAAAGCTCTTTTCTGTTATTTTATTGTTACTGAGATAGATATAGAGAGAACACACATGTTGTGGTACATAGGTGAGGTCAGAGGGTAATTTCAGAAATCTGTTCTTCCACCATGGAATCAAACTCCGGTTTCTGGGTTTGTGAGAGGCACCTTCCCTCTAAGCTATCACCTGAAAACACTTGAACTTCCACTTCAGTATCACTTCCAATGATGGGTGAAAATGTATGTTTGGGAGCTACAAGATGGCTCATGCTAGAAGGAGAGAGCTGGCTCCTGCAAGTTGTTCTTTGGCCTACACATAAACACAAGATAAATAATGAAATTTGTTTAATAAAGTATCTTCTAAAACCTAAAAAGTACAGTCTTTGTGTTTATCACTAGAGCTTCATGGTATACTTCTCTTGCATTTAAAAATTTACAGTATCCAAATACAGTTTAACAGATTTCTGTCAGCAGACATTTTTGTGAGTATATGCCTGCATATGTGTGTACACATGCATGTTTGTGTGTGTACGGGCATGTGTGTATGCATATGCACACAAAGGCAAGAATATAGTCTCAGGTGTTTCTCAGACACTGCACATACCACACATTTTTAAAAAATAATTTATTTATTTCTATTTGTGTGTATCAGGGGGCCCTGTGTGTCCCTGTGGAGGATCAAGGGTGACTTTGGGAATCATCCTGGATTGTTTCTACTTCCTTCTTGATTCACTCTGGTATTTCCCAGGCTCCACCCACCAGGGCTGGAAGTGGCAGCCACAGCCATTTCTGCCTGGTGTTTTTATATGGGACCTGGGATCTGAACTCAGGACCTTCTGCTTGCAAGGCAATGCCTTAACCCTTGAGCCATCTCCCCATGTCCGCAGTTTGAGACAGGGTCTCTTGCTACCCTGAAGCTCTTGAGTATTCTGGGTTGGCTGCCAGCAAAGCCCCAGAGATTCTGGTGCTTCCGGCTCTCAGCACTGGGATTACAGGCTCATGCCACCGTCCCTGGCTTTTCATGTGGGTTCTGAAGATTGATCTCTGGTCCCCAACTTGCAGCAAGCATTTTACCAACTGAGGTATCTCCTCAGTTCAACAGATGTATATATTTTAAAATGGAGTATGATTCCTGTCCATATCGTGGTCAGTTCTGTAATGTTATCCATAGGCAGCTTGGTTGAAGTAACATTTTACTTTTTACTTTCTAATGATTGTGAGATTCATGGTATGTGATCTTAACAGTTTTCTATTTTTCTTTTTTTTGCATGCGTGTGTGTGTATGTGTGTGTATCAGAGGGCACTTAAGTGTGTGCATCTGTGGAAGTCCAAGGATGACATGAGAATCCTTCTGGATTGCTCTACTTATTGTTTTGCTCTAGGGTTTTCCAGGCTCTGTCTTCCAGGCTAGAGTTGCAGGCTCCCACTATTTCCTGGGATCTGGGGATCCAAAATGAAGTTCTTTTGCTTGTGAGGTAAAGGTTTTAACCACTTGAACCATCTCCCCAGCCTCTTTTCTTCATATTTTTAAAGACTTTATATTACTGTTTATGTCAAGATTTAAAAAATAGTTTAAAAAAGTCTCCCTGTGGTACATATACACAATGGAATACTATTCAGCTACCAAGAAAGATGAGATTGTAGAATTTGTGGGCAAATGAGTGGATCTAGAAGATATATTAAGCGAGTTATCACAGACACAGGACAGATGCCACATGTTCTCTCTTACATGTGGATGCTAGTATAAACTGTCATCTGGAGCGTTGTCTTGGATTCCAGGGCATGCTCAGTTCATAACAGCTACTTACATGTCTGAGGTGTTTGGGTCCTGTGGTGTGGGGTTCAGGGTTGGGTATGTTGGTGTGAGCAGCAGAGCGGTAAAGGTCAAGGTGGAGGATGATATTGCACATGGTTAGTTGATGCGTTTTGTCTACTGTGTTGGAAGGTTTGTGTGGTAGTGTGATCCTCAGAGCTGGAAACTAGATTTGTTTGAGTTTTCGGATGGAGCGGGTCCCTTTGAATTTCTGTCTTTATGTGTTGGGGAGTGCACTGTAATGTTGCATTTGTTTATGGTTTTGGAATTTTGTTACCTATACAATGTTATGAAGTCTCCTATTTTAAATTTTTATTTGAAATAATTTTTTTAAAGATGTTGCCTTTAGTGTTGTTTAGTCCTTTTTGTGGTGTTTCAGATTTCTTCTTTGTTGCTGAAATTTCAGTAAACAGGAAGTTAGATCAAGATGCTTGATAGCTTCCAATAAAATACTTCTGGCTACAATACATGATGAATGACATAGGTTTTCATATTGTATACCATTAGGCACATAATTCCTACTTGAATTCCCATAGTGATAATGATTGTCTTCTAATCTCTCTCTTTTTTTCTTCTTCCTTGGAACTGCTGGGAGTCTTGTCTTCTCTCTGCTCTTCCCTCCTCTTTTTTTTTTCTTTTCTTTTTTTCTTTTTCTTCTTTGTGAGACAGCATTTTCTAGGTAGCATTGCTGACCTTGAATATGTAATTCTCTAGTGTGGGGTTTCTGAGTGCTGAGATGGATGTGTGCCACCATGCTCGTGTAAAATAGAGTGACTTATAGTAGTCTCAGATGATACAAAATATTTTTCTGCCTCTTAAAAATACTGTAAAGGGAAGTTGGGAAATGGGTCAGTGGTTAATGCCTTTGCCTTGCAAGCAAAAGGACCTGAATTTGGATTCCCATATTCCAGGTTAAAAAAATGCCAGACAGGTGTGGTTGCCCACCTGTAATTCCAGCCCTAGAAGGCAGAGCCTGGGAATTCTGGAATTCCCAGAACAAACTGGATAGGCAGAGTAGTCCTAGTGGTGTGCTCTGGGTTTAATTAGAGACCTAGGCTCACAACCGTAAGATAAAAGAGTAAAGATGATTGCTTGGTCTTCTACAGGCATGAATGAGCACTGAAGTATATTCATGTACATATATACATTCACATTTGGAAACACACACACACACACACATGCTTGCAAATTCCTGTGCACACATCTTCAAACAAAAACAAAATGAAAAACCTACAAAGGGGACTGGAGAATAATAGCTCAGGGATTAATAAGTCTTTGCCTTGCAAGTAAAAAGTCCTGAGTTTGGATCTTGGATTGGACATTAAAAACACCAGGTAAAAGCAGCCTGAATGTCTGGGCCTGGAGGCAGAGCCTGGGAAGCCCCAGAGCAAAGCAGGAAGGAGATAGAGCGATCCAGGACTGATTCCCAAAGTCATTCTTGGGCCTCCACAGGCACGCACAGTGCCCTCTTCTACACATACCCATACACACCACATACCTACACAGGCAAGCACACACACTGTTAAGGTATGACAGATTTTTGTTGCTGTCTAGTCTCTGAATAGTTAATATTTTTTCTTCATTTTTGCTATCCTAGGGATTGAAACCAGGGCTTTGCATCATGGGCAAGGGCTCTGCCATTGAACTGCAAAACCCTTTTAAATGGGACCTGTTCTTAAAGAACTTCCTGACCCCTCAGCAGAGTGAAATGTCCTGGTTTTACCTTGGTTTGGTTTGCTTTAGACCTAAAATTAACCTAAACTTTTTTTTTTTCACTCTCAGAGGAAATCCTTCTTGTGGTAAGAATACATTTTGGATTTCTGAGATGTTCATTGCTGTTAGAATGTCATTTAATTCTGTCATTTCAGTAGAAAGAAGTAGAAAACATTTATTTGAAGAACGGTTACAGGTTGTTTTGTTGCTTTTTAAAAGTATTCTGTTTCTTGTGCATGTATGTGTGCGTGTGAGTGTATCAGGGTTCAGTGTGTCCCTGTGGAGGACCAAGGGTGACTTCAGGAATCATTCTGGATTACCTTTTTTGTTTTGTTCTCAGATCTCCCAGGCTCTGCCCACTAGGGTTGGAAGTGCAGGCTGTCGCCATTTCTGTCTGGCTCCTTTATGTGGGATATAGGACCTGGGATCCAAACCCAGGACCTTCTGCTTGTAAGGCAGAATTGTAACCCCTAAGCTATCTCTCCAGCCCGTTTCCTTGCTTTTTTTGGAGACACAGATGTGTTACCCCAACTAACTTCAAACTCAAAGGAAGACCTAGACCTCAAATACCTCATTCTCCTTTATCCACTTCACAAGTACTGAGCTTGCAGATGTGTACCACCACCCCTGGCTCAGGCGCGCACACACACACGCACACGCGCACGCACACACACACACACACACACACACATGTGTTGTGTGTCTCTATCAGTTCACCTATTCCTTTGAGGCAGTGTCTCCCTGAACCTGTGGCTCACGTTTCTCAGCTATCCGACAAGACAGCCAGCCCTGGTGATCCTCCTGTCTCCACCCCTGTGGGTGCTAAGGTGGTAATGTGCACACCCTGGCTTGTCATGTGGGTGCTAGGAGTCATACCTCCAGACACTTAGATTGTTTTTCTCAATGTCTGCTGTGGAAACCTTTGTTTCCATCTGTTGAGCGTCCTGTTGTGATTGCAGGTGGCGAGTATAGTGAAGATGACGTGAATGAATTAGTGAAGGAAGATGAAGTGGACGGTGAAGAGGAGACACAGAAAACCAAAGGGAAGAAAAGGAAGGCGCAGAGTGTCCCAGCCAGGTGAAGCTGCCTCTGTGCTGACGTGGTCTCTGTTGTGCTTTGATTTAAGAGCCGGCCTCTTCTAGCCCAGCTGGCCCAGCTCCTGGAGCCTAGAATGTCCTCCTGCTTTCCAGATCGCAGTTGTGAACTGCTGCACTTGACTTTTGGTCAGGGGCTCTCTGAGGAAAACATTTCCTGGTATTTTAAAATTAAACTCTTGGTCTCTGGGTTTTTAAAAATTTTTTTAATTAAGCTATAATTTAAAAAAATACTAACTAGTACTGGCAAGATGGTAAAGACACTTGTTGTCAAGTCCAACAAATTCAGTTTGGTCCCTGGAACTGAATCCTGCAAGTTATCTTCTGCCCTTCACAGATGTGGTACACCCCTTTCTCCCCTACGCATACAAGATGAAATAAATGTAAAAAGAAGAATCACTAGGTAAAATGTGCATGTGATTAAAACAAAACTCTTGCTACAAAATGCAGTTGTTTCCTTGGCCTTAATGCTTTGCCCCTGAAGATTATGTTACCAATGACACTGTCTATGCGTGCATCATGTACACATTTCTTCCTCTTTGTTTAAAAGTACAAATGGTAGCGCTCTGTGCATGTGCCCGCTCCACTGTTTCATTTACTCCCTCAGACAGGATCCTGCCACACTGCCCAGCCTGGGTGTCAGCCCTGGGTCTTCTCATCTCTGCCTCCCAATTAGTAGTTGCTATTATAGGGTGCACCATTCTAACAGCTTTTCCTTATTTTCTTTTTTCCCTCTCCCCTCCCTCTTCCTCTTTCTCTCTCTCTCTCCCTCCCCTCCCCTCTCTTCTTCCCCTCCTTTTCCCTCTCTCCCTCCCCCCTCTTTCCCTCTCCTTTTCTCTTCCCTCGTCTCCCTTCCCTTTCTCCTTCCCTTTCTCCTTTCTTTTGTGTGTGTATGTATCAAAGGGCACACAGTGTGTCCCTGTGGAGGACCAAGGGTGACCTCAGGAATTATCCTGGATTGCTTCTACTTCTTTCTTGCTTTGTTTTGGGATTTTCCAGGCTCCACCTACCAGACCGGAAGTGCAGGCCAATATTGCTTCCTCCTGGTGTTTTTACATGGGACCTGGGATCCAAACTCAGTATCTTCTTGCTTCTTTCAAAGCAGAGTCTTAACTCTTGAACCATCTCTCCAGACCCTTTTCCTTATTTTACAACTTGGAAACAGTACCATGGCAGTACATTTAGACATAACTTTTTTTTTTTTTTTTTTTTGAGGGTTAAGGCAGATTTTATTAGAGGAGAGAAAGGATGAAAGGATGTAACTCATGGACGTGGAGTTTGTGAGAAGCAAGGAAACTGGAAATGAACTCACGGACTCCAGACATAGAGTCCATGAGGGGCAAGTGAACCCAATTCATTCTTTTTTAAAAAGATATTTATCTTCTCGAGAGGTGGGGGAGAGAGAGAGTGCATGCCATTGTGCATGGCACATGGGTAGAGGTCTAAGGACAGTTTTCAGACATCAGTTTTCTCCTTCCACCATGTGGGCTTCTGGGAATCAAACTCAGGCTGTCAGGCTTGTGAGCATTTGCTTTATCCACTGAGCTATCTCACCAGCCCCATACCTCATTCTTTTAAGTAACTGTACAGCATCACAATTTATGAATGGGCCTTTAGTTAAGCATTCTGTTAATGAGAAATATTTCAATTTTACCTAGTCTTTACCACAAAAACCAAACTATAGCAAACACAAATATTCCCATAGGTCACATTTACTGATGTAGTTTTGTTTGATCAAAGACTGTTTACAGGCTTGTTTGTCTCTTCTTTTGGGTCAACAGACTAGGGATAGAGCCTAAGGTCTTTAGTGTGATAGGCAAGTGCTTTAATCCCCTGAACTACAGTCCCAACCCTTAAGTCTAGGCTTTTAAAATTCAAATTTCCTTTAGTACTAGTACTGAATTACACTCATACTAAAAATTAGAAAACCGATGGCTTATGTAATTCAAATAAGGATGTTTGTCTAGAAGTCTTTTGCATCATGGTGTTTCTGTGTTCTTGGACATTGAAGCAAAAATCAGATAAGGTCTATGAAAAAGGAGAAAGGAGTCTTAGATATTACATGGCTCATTTAAAGTCAAAATAATATAAGTAGTGTACTCAGGATTCTTGAGCCTGTTTCTCGTTTCCATTAGTTTTTCTGTATTTGAGCTTTTCTTTCATTAGAATGTGACATGAAATCTCTCTCTTTCTGTAAATTTGTGACTAGTAGAATTTTGTTCTCCAGATAAAATAGCCTTTATAAAGTAAAAAGTACTTAGGGCTGGAGAGATGGCTCAGGGGTTAAGATGCTGCCTTGAAAGCAGAAGGTCCTGAGTTTGGGTCCCAGGTCCCACTTAAAAATGCCAGGCGGAGAGGTGACTCAGGGGTTAAGCCTCTGCCTTGCAGGCGGAAGGTCCTGAGTTCCTATCCTAGACCCCATGTATAGACGCCAGGTGGAAGCGGGGGCAGCCTGCGTTTCTGGTCCTGGTAGGGCAGAGCCTGTGAATCCTGGGGCAGAATAAACAAGGAGGAAATGGAGGTGGTCCGTGGTGGTTCCCGAATTCATTCGTGGTTCTACACACACACACGCGCACATGCACACGCACACGCACAATTGTAAATTAAAAAAAAAAATGCCAGGCGGAAACAGTGGTGGCCTGCACTTCAGCTCTGGTTGGTGGAGCCTGGGAAATTCCAGAATGAAGCAAGGAGATAGAAGCAATCCAGGATGATTTCTGAAGTCACACTTGGTCTTCCACAGAGACACACAGTGCCCTCTGATACACACATACATGCACAAAATAAATAAATAAGATATTTTAAAGTAAAAAATATTTAGCATATATATTCTTAGAACCTTTTAAAACAGATTAATGCTGTGTGGTGATTTTGGATATTTTTGTAGTGACAGTGGCTCATCTTAACATAGGTTCTTATATTTTAATTCTAAGTGGTTGGTGAGAATGCTGACTTTAACAGTCCAGTTCTTTTTTTTTTTACAAAATCTTAGCTTACCTTCCCTTTTCTCATTTTGTCTATTGAAAGTCCCAGATTTAAACTTACTTTCAGGTATGCAAGATTATTTCTGAGACTGAAAAAGGGTTATTAGTAAGTTGTTTAGTATTGACTGTCTAGTTTCTTGCTGCCCTTTGGTATTTAGGAAGAGAAAACAAAGCAGCCTCTTGCTAGAAGATGAAGAGGAAGATGGCAAGGAAGACTCTGGAGGAAGTAGCAGTGAGGAAGAAGATGAGGAACAGGAAGGAGGCAGTGCTTCTGAGAATGCCAGGAAAAAGAAGGAAGACGAGCTGTGGGCCAGCTTCCTCAACGATGTGGGCCCAAAGTCAAGAGCGCCTGCTCCACAGGCCAAGGTGAGTCTGGAGCTGGAGGACAGAGGAACACCTCTCCAGAAATTCCCAAGTTCCCAGGTGGTGTTGTCATTGTGTCTTCACAGACTTGCTTCTTAAAGTAAAGAGCAGGTTAGATGCCTTTTGATAGTGACTTTACTAAGTGAAAAAGTGAAACATTCCTTATGGTAGGAAAATAAGCCGTATAATCAAATAAATTTGCAGAAAGTCTTTAAGTGACTAGCATGGAAGTATGAAAAGACAGCTGGATCCACGGGTTCAGACAGTTCTCCAGGTTTCATTCAGTGAAGCTGATTGCACTTCTTGCTCTTCAGGAGCCCGAAGAGACGAGTTCAAGTATGCTGTTGACCAAAGCAGAAGATCTGGAGAAACGTAAAGAAACTGACAAGGTCAAAATCACCAAGGTGTTTGATTTTGCTGGTGAGGAAGTAAGGTAAGAGGACCATTACAAAGTTCAAAACTAGGGTGTAGCGAGTGAGTCTCTTCTTACATGGTATTAGGTTCTATCCTGGTTCCTACCAGGTTTCTATTTGGAAGAGTTTGCGTGGTCCCTGGCTTATGGCCATGCTTTGTGGCTTTGGTATGCCATTATCCTTGCTCTCCATAGCAGTGAGATGGGTGCTCGAGTGAGGTTGAGGTCTCTACAGACAGGCAGGAATTGAAGAAAACTCGGGGAGAAGTTTCGTTTCAGTATTATTTTGTCATCCCAATATTTGTTTTCGCATAAATATTACTGTTTAAACTGATTGATGAGGTTTGGTCACTATAGGTTAGAAAACCAGTTTATTTCAGAGGCACTTGACCTGTTTTAACATCTAGCTATTTTAGGTATAAATCACATGCTTGGGGTTTTCACTCCCGTAATTTATTCAAATTGATTATGTGAAAATAGCAGATTGTATAATTTTAAAACTAAATGACAACAAATACAACTCAAATCAACAATTTAATAGGTGGTCACATTTATTTTCTTTAGTAGGAACAAATTAGATCTTAGTACTGTCTGAAAATATGACTTTATAATTATTATTAAAAATAATAACCTATTTTCCAGCAATTTTAGTCTTCTCTCAGTGTGCATGGGAGTATTGATTCCTCCAATAATTATACAATTTTAGAGAATTTTCTCTCACATTTTTTTTTGAAGAAATGCCATGCTTGTAGAAGTGCTGTAAGAACAGCTCCATGTCTAACATTCTTGCCATTCAGAGTCACTGTTTTTCAGTGTTTCAGTGTTTGCCTCTGTTTCACTGTATATGTTTGTGTGTGTGTGTGTGTGTGTGTGTGTGTGTGTGTGTGTGTGTAGAAGAGGGCCCTTGTGTGTATAGCCTGTGAGGACCCAAGGATGACTTGGTTCACCCTGGATTATTCTATCTCTTTATTGCTTTGCTCTGAGTTTTCCCAGTCTCGAGGCTCCATCCACCAGGGTTGGAAGTTTAGGCCCACCACTATATCTACCTGCTGTTTCTGTGGGATCTGGGATTAGAACTTAGGTCCTTTTGCTTGCAACGCAGAAGTTTAACCACTGAGCCATCTCTCCAGCCCTGTGTTTGAACTATTTAAGATTATTTATATACGTTGTAATAATACATTTCTTTGTTATTGTTTTTGGGTATAAGAGCCTGCTTTGAATCCGTAACATCTGGAACATATTCTGTAGCCTAGGCAGGCTGGTCTCTAATATGAAATATTTCTGTTTCTTCCTGTCTGTTGATGTCACAGAGGTTCCCATCACGCCTTAGCTGTTCATTATACATATACTTCGTTATGTATATTTTATTTATCTATTTCAGGGAGAGAAAGGCAGACATCTGCACCATGTGGGCTTCTGGGGGGATCGAACTCAGGTCACCAGGTTTGAAAGCAGGGACCTACCGGCTGAGCTGTCTAACTACCCCAACACACAAGAACACACAGTCAGTCATATTTTAGCATCCGTAAACTGGGAATAAAAAAAAAAAAAAATCAGTTCTTTAGCTACTGATTTCAGACTATAAATTTAAAAAATATACTGTTAACGAAGTGATTGTAAAAATAAGTTGTAAAGATGAATGCTTCTATTTTACAGCATTTTGATGTTTAGCCAACAGTCATAAAAAATAATCACACAAATTGTAGTTTTACTGCAAATGATTGTATCTTAATTTGGATTGTTGCTTTGGCTCTTTATGTTTATTTCTGCTTGATCACATTAGACAAAAATACTACACTGACTGTTAACCAGCCACCAGGAACCCAGCATTGGTGGTGGTAAGTTTAATGACATACGCAGCATCTGTCAGAGTTCTCTAGTATAAGGCACCCTTTTCCTTGGTAATTAGTCATTGTGGGGATCCATCAAGTAACTACTGATGATGTAAATTAGCAATAAATTTTGCCTTCAGAAATCATACCAAGCTGTTCAATAGGGAATGGCAGAACATTAATAGTAAACCCTCAGTGGTTTAGAAAGCCCATGAAAATAACGTAGAATGTATAATAGTACCATGAGAAATAGGTGTAAATACTTCAGAAGGTAAATCTGTTTTGGATTAGATTATTTCCCACATAGCATGAAGAATATCAAAGGAAAATTTATCTCTAATTTTTGCCAGTGATCTATAGAAAGTGTAAGATCAGGTGAATAACTGTTACTATGAGAAATCAGTAAATTTTTGATTAAATAAATTCTTATTTGTTTTGTGTGTATCTGTGTATGTATATACATGTATGTGCAAGAAGGCATTGTGTGTCCCTGTGGAAGACCTAGGGTGACTTCAGGAATCATCCTGGATTGCTTCTACCTCCTTTTTGCTTCACTCTGTGATTTCCTAGGTTTCGCCCACCAAGGCCAGAAGTGCAGGCCGCCATAAGTTTTTATATGGGACCTGGTATCTCAATTCAGGACCTTCTACTTGCGAGGCAGAATCTTAATCCCTGAGCCATCTCTCCAGCTCTTAAGTGTAAATTTGATTCTGTGGATTATATATATATATATATAGTGATGTTTATATGACGTTTATATGCCACAAATTTCATTCCTTTTTTTTTTTTTTTTTTTTTTTGAGACATGATCCAATGTAATGGTGCCCAGGCTAACCTTGAACTTGCTGTGTAGCCAAAGCAGTCCTTGAATTCCTTAAACCTGCTTCTTGCTTTCCAGGTGCTGGAATTGCAGACGTACACCACCATTCCCTGCTCTCTTATTTCTTTTAGAAAGCAAATGGGTAGGAATTTTAAATACTAGAGTTCATGGACTCCATTGTTTCTACAATTTGTCAGAAGAGGGCAGCACCACGTTTCTAAAAAAAAGAATCAGAAAGCAATTTTTCCCCAAGTACACACTCTCATATACATGTTTTTACTTGTACTTCAAAGAAATAGATGCTAAATAGTTTTAAAATTTGTGTATTGCAAAAAAATATAACAAGCGAGCATACTTTTAAACTCCTTCCCTATAGGGAGTATTAAGTGCCTGTTACAGTCAGGTGAAGTGGCACTTGTAATTGCAACACTAAGGAGGTAAAAGGAGACGGTCAAAGCTTGTTTGAGTTCATGAGACCTGTCTCAGAAAATCATTAAAACAAAAGGAAACTCAAAAAGACTAGCACTGCATGCATTTGTGTTTCTTTTTCCTTGTTCACGTGTAAGTGTATACACTCGTGTGTTTGTGTGTGTTCGTGTGTATGTATCTTCTCATACATATGTATATGTACAGTGTAGTCCTAAGGTTAATATGAGGAATCATTTCAGTTGTCCTTCTACCTTACTATTTTGGGAGAGGGTTTTTACTTAAACCCAGAGCTTGCTGACAGGGCTAATCTGAGCTATCCAGCTTGCTCTGGAGATTCTAGTCTCCCTCATCTGAGGTTGAATGACAAGTGGGCTGCCTCACTTGCTTGGCATTTTACGTGGGATGTAGAATCTGAACTGTGTGTGTGTATGTGGGGAGGGATCTTTTATCTTCGGAGCTATCTCTCCAATCTTTTTTCCACCTACTCCTATTTTTTTAAAGCTTATTAATATTTGCCATGCTGGCCAAAATTTCTATTTTTTTTGTTTTCAGATGTATGTATTTATATGGGGTTTGTGTATGTGTGTATGTTTACATGTGGGAGAGTACATGTGTATATTTGTGTGTACGTGTGGGTGTACGTACACAGGTGCACTTGAGTGCTTATTCAACTTGTAGAGGCCCAAGGGTGATGTCAGGAATCATTTCAGTTGCACTTCTACCCTATTGTTGTGAGCCTGGGTCTCTAATTAAATTGAGAGCTTGCCATTAGGGCTAGTCTGGTAAGCTCTGGGGAGTCCCAGTTTCCAGGACTAGAATTACAGATGACTGCTACACCCACTTAGCATTTCTTTTAAATTTATTTTTTAGTTTTACAAACTTACTGAGTACTAATTCCTGTTTCCCTCCATCCCCCCTCCCTCCCATTTCCCTTCCTTCCTCTTTTTTTAAAAAAATTTTTTATTATTATTATTTATTCAATTGTGCATGTATGCATGTGTGTGCGTGTGTGCGTGTGTGCGTGTGTGTGTGTGTGTGTGTGTGTGTAGAACCACGGACGAATTCGGGAACCACCATGGACGCCTCCACCCTCCTTTTTTACTCTGCCTCAGGATTCACAGGCTCCGCCCTACCAGAAACGGAAACATAGGCCACCCCTGCTTCTGCCTGGCGTCTATACGTGGGGTCTAGGATCCGAACTCAGAACCTTCTGCCTGCAAGGCAGAGGCTTAACCCTGAGCCACCTCTCCAGCCCCCCTTCGTTCCTCTTATCAATCCATCCTACTCCCTCCTACCTGGCCACTTCTATGGACCCCGGGGTTCCTTCTGGCTTGTCTACTCTTGTGGGGGTTCAGACCTCTGTGGCATACCAGATTGACCCTCCTCCAGACACCCCACTGATAAAGGCGTTTCCCTTCACTAATCCAACTCTAGTCCCTAAGGTTTCCCCTGTGTGATTTTATCTCTCTCCAATTCCTCATAGTCTGTGGGGCCCTGTTCAGCATTTTTACCTGGGATCTGGGGGTCCGAACTCAGATGTCCTTTTGCTTGTGAGGCCAGGGCTTTAATCACTAAGCCATCTACCCAGCCCCAAGATTTTTTTTTTTTAAGTTAAATTGTTTAGAGGAAATTGGGAGATCTGTACTGTATTTAACAACCCAGATACAGATTTGGTGTATGGATTTGCAAATACCTTAATGTCACTGTTTTGCTTTTTCTTTTTGTCTTTGTTATGGCATCTTTAAGGAATGAGCTAGTGATGGCTGGGAAGAATGTGTAAGTACGAGCACAAGGTAGTGTTAGTGCAAAACTAGTCTGCTAATTTCTTCATGTACAATTCTTAAGTTTTGAGGGTTTGATGTTTTGCTTGTTTTCCTCCTTTAAGACATATAATGAAGATGTTTTTAATGTATAAATTTATTAACTTTGTGCAGTGGAGGAAAGAAAAGGATTTTTCTTATCCTAGCAGCTGAGCTGGTTAGCTCAGACTTCCCTAAATGAATCACCTATTGGAAAAGTCTAGTCATGGAAAGTTTCTGTCTAAATAAAGACTTTTCTGGAAGTACCGAGTGAGTGAAAAATGAGGTTGAAATGGAATTTTTGCTGAGAACATCTGAACTAATTATTGCTAATAATAGATCTTTCCTGTCAGGATTCCCTCTCATGTATGAGGAGTTTGTAATGTAACTGTTCTCTTATTTAAAGGTATTTAGATAGCCCAATCTTTTATTGTTTCTTAAAAATGGAGTTACTTCCCAGCACCTGGGAAAATGACTATGAGTTTAGTACCAGCCTGGACCAAATGAATAGCAAGAACATCTCATAAAACGAAACAACAAACAGCCAAATTCTGGGATAGCATCGAGAGGCAGAGTTGACCTACAGTCTACCGATGACTTTGTAATTGTCAAGGTTCCTCAGAAACACACCAGTTTATTGATGTGTGTCCTGGTGAATGTGGACGGGACATTAAGGCGGATGTTCCCAAGGATAGTTCTGCCTGTGTCTCTTCTGTGGTGCTTCATATTTATCGTATGTTGCCATAATTTGCTGTCATGGTTGGCTATCTTGCTGGATTGTGAGCTTCTTAGTGACAGTGGCCACCTGATAATTCATATGTCCAGTATCTAACAGTATCAGAATCTCAGAAGCTTTTCAGAAAATGTTTATTTAGGTAGATGCAAAAATTTTTTCAGTTCTGTACAAAACAAAACAACAAAATTAAGCATGAATAAGACAAGTGCTGCTTTTTTTCCTCTGTAACTTGTTCTTTATACCACCAATGTTCTAGAACTTCACAATGATACATGTTGTTGTGGATGTTTTAAAATTAAGCATTCTGTGATTCCTCGTAGAAGTTCCTTCCTCTTTTGTTTTTAAAAAGATGCCCTGTTTTCTCATTTTCTGAAATGCATGTTAGTTGAATTGATAGAATCTAAGTCACAGTAGTGTAACGCACGAGTGTGTTGATTTCTTACTAGGGCAAAGCGCAGATGCGCTCCTGTTTTATAACTCAGTGCTCTGAAATACACGGCCTTTAAGGGTTCTGGGCAGGGAAGAGTGCTTAGATCATCCTTTCATTCCTCTGATTTAGATTGGGACTTCTGTTCTCAGACCTTGGTGAATCTGGAGTTCTGTGGTTTTCTTTCCTCCTGCTAGACTGGGAATGGTGGGCACAGAGCCTACATTTTGAGGTTAGAAAGGAACCTGGGGTCTAGCTGTTCTAACATAAATATAAGTGATTGCAGCCTACTCTCCTCCACCTTAAACAGACCTGAATGAGCCTTTCTAGGGTTCAGTACAAATGGGTTTGTTGTTGTCTGTTCCACATGTCTACAGACTCAGATAAAACAAACACCAGAGCTAACAACTTAATAGTTACTACTTTTCTTTAATTTACTTACTTACGTACTATTTGTTTATTTAGTTTCATGTAACGTAGGATGACTTTGAATTACAATTCTCATGCTTCAACCCTCCCAAGTACTGAGATTACAGGCATGCATTGCTATGCCAAACTTACTTAATGAGAATTTAATTGGTCTCTCTTTTTCATTAGATCTCTTCTCACTAGTATTATTTAGTCTTGACATTTTACCCCACCATTAGGAGGATTTGGTTTGGAGTGCAAAATAAAGCAAGTGTTAATTCTTCATTAACCATGTTGAATCTGCTCTAGATTCTGTTCAGGGCAAGGAAACCAAGGGAACTATTTGTAGTCCATTATTTTGAAACCGTAGTAAGCCAGAGATTTGGTGTAGTTTTGTTTTAATTATTTTTTTAAAGCAACCTTTTTTTAAATATTTATTATTATTATTATTATTATTATTTATTCAACTGTACACATGTGCGTGTGTATGTGCGCGCATGTGTGTATGTCTGTGTGTGTGTATGTGTAGAACCACGGACGCCTCCACCTCCTTCTGCCCCGGGATTCACAGGCTCCGCCCTACCAGGACCAGAAGCGCGGGCCGCCCCCGCTTCTGCCTAGCATCTATACGTGGGATCTGGGAATCCGAACTCAGGACCTTCCGCCTGCAAGGCGGAGGCTTAACCCCTGAGCCACCTCTCCAGCCCCTGTTTTAATTATTATTAACAGTGTGAAAAATCACCCTAAAATTTTGTAGCTTAAATAAAAGAATTTCTCATAGTTCCAGTGGTGGCCAAGCCCAAATAAACACTTCTTGCTTAGTATGTCTTAGGCACTTGTACTTGGTAGTAGGCATGCTTAAGTTCTTAAATACCCAGGGGCTAAATGGATTCCTCAGGAATTTGTGTGGTCTTTCTTACGTGGCAACTTGGAGTTCAAGAGGTGCATTCCTGAGAATGGATGGGGCAGGCGGTAGGTAGGTGTTGTTTCCCTTTCAGCCTTGAAAATCCAATGGAGTTGCTTTCACAGAACTCTTTTTTATTATTATTATTAATTTTTATACAAATTTGATACCCCATTCCCCTCCTTCCCTCCATCCCTCCCTGTATCCCCTTGCTCCCTCCCTCCTATTCTCCTTCCTTTCCCCCCTCCCTCCTTTTCTCCCAGTGCCCCCTTCCCCCCCATTCCTGGAGCATCCTTTAGCGTGCATGTCAACACAGAACTCTAGTTGAGGTAGCCACAAAGCTGTTCAGTTTCAAAAAGTAGGCTTAGGGCTCTTTAAAGCATGTGGGATGGGGAATTTGTGTTCCACTGCTTGCTAACATTGGCACATAATTCTGAGATAATTGAGTAAGTAGATTTCAGTTTAGTACTCAAATGTACCCGTTGGCACAGTAATGCTGTACATTAACTATCAGTCAGCAATATATAGCAACCAATGGACATTTATTGATTGCTTGTGTCTTTCTACATATTTGGAGTTTGGCTAATCTCAGCTTCACTTGAATTAATCTTAACCTGAATTCTGTGCCACTTGCAAACATGGCACATATCAAGTGTAGGAATACGGTGACCTTGCTTAGAAAAGTGTTATGGCAGTGGTGAAGAATCCCCTTTCCTCCAAGATGGAAGGTGCAGGATCAACCTGTCGTTCTCAGGTAGTATTTCCAGTTCTGTATACTATTGCTTTTGTCCTTGAAATCATGGCACTGCTTTCTCTGTGTCCTACTTCCCCATTTCTACCTTCCTTGGACCTATGAGTCTTGTTGCACAGGTGAGGAGCAGAGGGAGGGCTCCATCCTTCACCTTCGTGAACCAGCACATTGAGATCCAGCTCATACCGAGCTTCATGCTGACAGACAGATTGGGGAGAGGATATTAGAGAGAATTTACATCAGTTGTTTCGTTTACTGTAGTAACCCAGGAAAATGTCTCCATTTAGAAGAACTGTTACATTAAACTTTATTCCTAAGACCGAATAACCACAATTTATTAAGAATTTCTTTATTTTTTTGCTAAAATTTTTGTTTCTTCTGTAAATTTGATGTATCTTTCTTCTTTGGAACAGAGTGACTAAGGAAGTGGATGCTACATCTAAAGAAGCCAAATCTTTCCTCAAGCAAAGTGAGAAAGAGAAACCACAGGCAAATGTCCCTCCGGCTGCGCAGTCACTCCCTGCTGGGTCAGGGTAAGTGTTGGTGTCTCTGTTTCAGGTGTTCGGGCACCTGGGAAAACTCTGCTGTGCCAGGCCCTGCTTCTGCAGTTGCCATGACCCCTTTTCTGGGAGAGGCACCTGCTCTGCCTTGGCCTTGATGGACCCTACAAGAAAAATGACCTATGGGCTGCTTGTTTATCCCACTTTGAGAAGTCCTAGTCTGCAGCGTTGACCACAAGGCTGAACATGGCAGTCTTACACCCAAGGGTAGTCATTTTTCATTGTCGATATCAGCAATTCAAACTTTTAATGAAAATTTGAATTGACCATTGACTTCTACAACTCCTATGACCCCAAAGGACATGGAAAGTTCAAGTGGGCACAGTGGTGGGCACCTGAGGCTCCAGCTGCTTGGGAGGCTGAGATAGTGGCTACTTGAGTCTAGTTCAAGGCCAGCCCAGGAAACATAGCGAAATTCTGTGTCCAAGAAAAATGTCAAAGTTGGTTTTATTTTCGTTAGTCTTGCCTTAAGATTAAAATTCTTTCTCTTTGAAAATAAAAATTATTTCTTATGGGTTAGAAGCAGCATAGTAAATAAAAGAAGCTTTTAACTGACTTCCCTGGACTTTCAAGTAAGGATTCGCTCTTCTTTGGTTCTCTCCTTAAGCATGCTTTTCTTTGTTACAAACAGTAAAGTTTTGTTTATTTTACACTTTCTCTTGATTTTCTTTTGAAGCCATGAGCTTTGTGCAGTAAGTGTCTTTCATCTTTGCCCTGGCTCTGAGCAACTCAGTGCTACAACGATGTGCCCTCTAAGATGCTTCATCCAGAAGCAGACCCTGAAACACGGGTTTGCACGCAAGTCATTTATGTGAGCCCCAGAATCGAGGTGAAAGGGAGAGTTTCTCAGCAGGTCACAGCTGGCATAGCTGCACTAGTCTAGCTGGGAAGTCAGGCAGATTGTGAAAACTGCAGTGAGGGGCACCACAGTGAGGGGCACCACTAGGACATTTGCCCTCATGCTCCTGCCTGGCCCTGGCGTTGGCTCAGCTGCTTCTGCGTGTTCTCTGCTCTCAGTCCCCAGGTGGCAGCTCCAGGGAGTTGCAGTAAGATGCTGTATCCAGCCTTGTCTGTTACTGTGGTTGTGGATGGGATGACATCTCTGCCACAGAACCCTCCCTTACTGCTTGAAATCTTCTGGAGCTCCCAGGAGACTCAGAGGGCAAAGGATTCGCCTGTGTATTGTGCCCTGGAAGGACTCAGAAGCAGGCGAGGGGCTGGAGAGAAGTAGAGCTTCACAAAGTGAACAAAGTCTCCAGACCTGGCCCTCTTGGTACTCTGTGTCAAGCTGTGGTTTGCAAAGGTAGATTGTGTTTCAGCAACTTTTCATTTTAGTTGTAACTCTTGAGAAGTGGCATGACTGTGCTGGGTGACAAAATTAACTTTTTAATGAGGTTGAGATAAGAACACAATAGGAAGTTGTAGGCCAAAGCATCAGGTTTTTTTTTTCTGTGTGTGCCTGTGTATGTGGGTGTTTGTGTTTGTGTGTGTCCCTTTATTGCATTGCTCTGGGTTTCCCAGGCTCTACCCTCCACTACCATTTCTATCTGGCTTTTTTAAATTTTTATTTATTTATTTAAATTATTATTTATTCAATTGTGCGTGTGTGTGTGTGTGTGTGTGTGTGTGTGTGTGTGTGTGTGTGTAGAACCACGGGCGAATTTGGGAATTACCATGGACCGCCTCCACCTCCTTCTTGTTTACTCTGCCCTGGGATTCACAGGCTCCGCCCTACCAGGACCGGAAATGCGGCCACCCCCACTTCCGCCCAGCGTCTATACGTGGGGTCTAGGATCCGAACTCAGGACCTTCTGCCTGCAAGGCAAAGGCTTAACCCCTGACGCACCTCTCCAGCCCCTGGCTTTTTTTTTTTTAATGTGCTTTGTTTGTTATTTTGTGTGTCTGTGCCTGTGTGTGTGTACGTGTGCGCGCGCGCGTGTGTGTGTGTGTGTGTGTGTGTCTGTCTGTCTGTCTGTCTGTCTGTCTGTCTGTGGGCACTGTGTGCCTGTGGAGGCCCAAGGGTGATTTGGGGGATCATCCTGGTTTGCTCTACCTCCTTTTCTGGAGTTTTCCAGACTCTGCCTTCCAGGATCAGAAGTGCAGGTAGTGCCATTTCTTCCCTGGTGTTTTTTTGTGGGATGAGGGATCTGATCTCAGGTCCTCTGCTTCTGAGGCAGAAACTTAACCCTTGAGCCATCTCTCCAGCCCCACTTGGCATTTTTACATGAGATCTGGGGATCTGACCTTTTGCTTATGAGGCAAAGGAAACATCAGGTTTTTGACCTTAAAATTAATTGTGTTGTTGGAAAGGTGATCTCTGCAGACCAGTAGTTTTCACTCTCTTGACTGCTGTCCAGAGTGAGGAGTGTATTTCACATTGTGAAATGGAGATAACAGTGTGGGAGTGTTTTTTTTTAGTGTTGGGAATGGAACCCAAGCCTTCTCACATGCTAGGAAAGGGTTCTACCACTGAACTACAAGCCCCCACCACTCCTTCTTTCATTTATTTATTTTGAGATAAAATCTTGGTGTGTTGCTTCATCTAGACTCAGCTACTAGGCTTAAGGTGTCCTCCAGCCTTCCCGTTCCATGTAACAGGTCCTCATTTGGTAAGGTGATTTTTATTACATATAATTGATTTTCACTTTCTACTTTACATTATTGTGTGTATTGTGTAGCATTAAAAAATATGGACCATGAATTGATTTTACAGTATATTATGATCTGAATTGGCACATACTGCTGTAAAATTACATATGGAACTAACCTCAGCAGACTTTAGTGTGATTTGCTAGACTTGTTTTTGGAATTATTAAGTAGTTTTTCTTGCATTTATTAACAGTATTGCTATGGAAATGGGAATAATTACCAGATAGCAAAAAGACAAATGTATTTACCTTAGATTTTTAGTATAGTTAGCATATTTTATTTTGTGTTATGTGGGGACAGAGTCTTGTGTAGCCCTGCCTAACTGAAAATTCCTGATCCTTCTGTCTCCGTCTTCCAAGTGCTAGGATTGCAGAAGTGCACCTCCATGCTTCTTGGCATTTCAACTAGCACAGTTGGTACTTCTGGCCTCCTAAAAGATGTTTCAGAATTCTACTTGGAAACTACATGGTTCAGAAAATATTTTCTGTTACTATAATTATGAAAATAACTAAAAGAGAGAGAAATGGCCATTTAGTAGAGTCTTTTTTTTTTTTTTTGAGTGTGCATCTTTGTGTGTGTGAGAGAGAGAGAGAGAAGGCCCAAGGGTGACTTTGGGAGTGATTCTGAATTGCTTCTACCTCCTTTTTGCTTTGTTCTGGAATGTTTTGCCTTCCAGAGCCGAGAGTGTAGACTGCTGCCATTTCTACCTGTTATTTTTTTTTTAATATTCATTCATTCATTTAAAAATTTTTTTATTATTTATTCAATTGTGCATGTATGCGTGTGCGTGTGTGTGTGTGTGTGTGTGTGTGTGTGTGTGTGTGTGTAGAACCACGGACAAATTCGGGAGCCACCATGAATGCCTCCACCTCCTCTTTGTTTACTCTGCCCCGGGATTCACAGGCTCCGCCCTACCAGGACCAGAAACGCAGGCCGCCCCTGCTTCCTCCTGGCGTCTGTACGTGGTGTCTAGGATCCAACCTCAGGACCTTCCTCCTGCAAGGCAGAGGCTTAACCCCTGAGCCACCTCTCCAGCCCCATTCATTCATTTTTTATTTTATGCATGTATAAGTGTGTATGTATCAGAGAGCACTGTGTGTCTCTGTGGAGGACCAAGGGTGACTTTGGGAATCATCCTGGATTGCTCTACCCTTTTTTTGCTTTGCTCTGGGATTTCCCAGGGTCTGCCCACCAGGGCCAGAACTGCAGGCCGCTGCTGTTTCTACCTCGTGTTTTTACATGGGACTTGGGATCTGAACTCAGGACCTTCTCCTTGCAAAACAGAGTCTTAACCCCAGAGCCATCTCTCCAGCCCTAGAGTCAGGTCTTATAAGTCTTAGAATCACATACATTCCCATCTTCCTGTTTTTTATATCCATGCCTATGTTTAGAATAAAAAATCTGCAGAGATTATGTATGGATTAGGGAGACCCAACAGAAACTAGATGGCATCCTCAAGTTAGAATCCTGTGAAGGACAGTAATAGGAAGCCATGGGGTCAGGGATGGTGTGGGAGCCTGGGCTATTGGTAATGAGACTTCATTGTTTAGCGGGCAGAGGGCAGCAGTTGGTGGTGGTTTAAGATAGATCTCTGTGCCACCTCACAGAGCTGCCGGTTTAGCTGAACTGTGAGAAAGGCAAGGGAATCAGTGTTCAGACTTCCCTTCTTTCCCTCTAATCTCCTGGAGTCATTACCCACTTAAACTTGTAAAAAATTATTCTGATGTGTGTTAAAATGATCAGGAAGACTTAATTCAGGGCTATTGTGATAGTTGTCAATATTATCTGTAGGTTGCTCGATAGAAAATTACTCAGGCTAGAGTAAGATTCTTGCTAAACAGTCTTCATAGGACTCTTACTGAGGACAGCTAGAACTGGGTGTCGACACAGCCGTCTCTAAGCCGACTGTGAAGGGCTCCTCAGCCTGGGCTGTGCAGGCCCAGCATAGCAAGAGCCTGTTGGGATTAGTAGAGAATGGCTCAAGTTTGCTTCTGGAGAGAGTCTTCCTCAGCCTTTGTGCAGGACAGCTGCTGGGGCACGGAACAGCTGGAAGAAGGGAGCAGAGGAAACTATAAGCTATTCCTGGGAGCTCTGACTCCCCTAGAAGGAGGGTAAAGTGAAATTTGTCCAAAATCAGTTTCTTTGAAAGCTGTAATGGAACATAGCAGATTATAAGAAGCTGTCTGCCAAGTAACTGAATAAAAGTGCTTGGTATTGTACATGAGATTGGAGACACATTTAGTTACAGTACTGTTCCTTACTTTTCTACTAAATCCACAGTGATCTTCAAGGTTGGTCTGCTAATTTTCCTGACACTCAATTCAAAAAGCTACAGCTACAGTCATGCTTGGAAAGAAGTGGAGGAAAGAACTCCCACCCAGCTTTGGGGTGTGAGAATTGACTCATCTCATCAGTCTAAACATAGGATCTGCAGCAGATGCCACATGTTACATATACAGTCTTTTTAAGGAAAGAATTTGTAGGATTACTCTAATATGTCCCAAGAAAATTGATAGTAAAATATTTTTCCATGTTTTCATAGTGGGAGCTACTTCAGTCTATAGAAGTAGTATAGTAAGAACCCTTTATCTGTTTATTTTCCTTTCCTCTAAGCAGATTTAAGCAATACAGTAAAACCAGAGCAGAAGAGTAAAACATCCTGTCCCACATCTTTTACTAACAAACAAGAACAGATTTGGAGGAGCAAATGTTTGTAACTGAAAATGCATTTCCTCCACATGTTTAAAATAGCACACTGCTTAGGTTATAAAAAGCCAACGTTTATGTATTGGGAATGGAGTAAACCCTCTTTTAATTAGAGGCTGGAATCAGACTGCAAGAAGCACTGGGTCTACATTTGGTAGTAAAGACAATGCTTATACATCGTGTGTCTGAATTCCCAGGGCTTTGTCATTCCAGGCTGGAGATTTACCTCTTCCCGCACACTGAATCTTGCTGCATCTGATTCTCCCAGATGGGAGCTTGTCAGACTTCAAATCTACATTTGTTACTTTCTTCCAGCATATTTTGATCCATTAGTCTTATCAACGTTTATAATCCTAATTGCAGGCCTTGATTTTTGTTTATTGACAGTCTGCTTTTCACTGCATCCTTGTAGATTGAGAACAAACTAAGGCAGTGAAACTTAATGTTGACATTGTTTTCCCTTGCGGTTTTGTCATCGTGGCTCATCAATGTAGAAAAGAACTTTGTTATTGACTCTCAGATAGCCTCATGGGTGGTGTCAGTTTAAGCAATGTTTGCCTCAAAAATGGAAAAGACCAGGTTTCTTACAGAGCTACATTGGCAGTTAAGACTCAACCTAAAAAACTGGAGCTGGTAGCTGATATCCCAGCACCTGGAAGACTGAGGCAGAAAAATTGGGAATTCTAGACCAATGGATACCTAATGAGTCACCAAAAAAAAAGGGAGGAAAAAGAGCCAGACTAAAGACTAAGACAGTAGTGCCTGATTCTGTGCTTGCTGATAGTTAGTGTATTTGACCACCCCAGGAACCTATAGTTTGTATAAGTCTTATGTCTGAGCAGTTAACATTCGGATCTTTGCAAGTACCCTCAGAAGTTGGTCACAGTGCAGTATGTATTTTGCTCATTTTAGCTTTTAAATTGTTTAATATTTTTCAATAAAGAGCAGTAAGCATTCCACCTAAAATAACAAAAAACAGATATACCCAAAATACTGAGAAGCATTTGATTACAAGCTCTTGGTTTTCTTGTTTGTTTGGCTTTTTTTTTTTCTTTTTAAAATAGGTTCATATTTTATTTCTCCAGTGACATTTTTACAGTTGAGTATAAATTAAAGGCCTGAGTATACACCAGAGCCAAATCCCTTAGGTGGTTCAGCCAGGGTAAGACCTTTGGTGGGTCCCAACAGAAGCATCCACTCCTTGGCTTTGGGATTTTGCCAGTTTTGAGCTCATCAGTGATTTCTTTGCTGTCCTTACGCTTCATAGTTCTTGTCATTTATTTTACTCATCGGTGTGTTTATACAGGACCCAAAATATTCTTCTTCTGTAAGAGTGAAAAGTTCATCAGGCTTATTTTCTTCAATCTTTATGTCAAGCTTTTTCTTAATATCTTTCACAATGTGATGTCAGTGTTGAAGCATGCCAGGTGTAGCAGAGCCTCCTGAATGTGATGCTTCCACCTGACCTACATATTATAAGAAAAGGTTGCTGTTTCATATACTTTCATTGGAGGCACTTAGGAGACATCTCCATCCTCTTTCTTCAAGATGTGGACCAAGCATTCTACAGTTGGACTCAGTCTAGGCTTGGAAGCACAGCTGCCACCACCCTTTCTAGTTTTGTACAGTCACTTCTGTGAATTTGGAGTTTTCTTGTGTGATGCAAATGGAGAATCTGGGTTATTCTCAGGAGTGTATCTGGTATAAATAAGACTCCTCCAGCACCATTTTTACAGTTACCTTGTATAAGTCTTCCCCCCTGTGCAGTGAAGCTGACCATCCTGCAGAGCCAAGGAGAACATGGTGGGACAAACAGTTTGCCTTTTTGCAGCATCAGGCAAGAATCAATCCCAAGCAATCCTGGGATACATGGCATGTGTGTTCTAGAGCCTTCTTTTATGATTAGAGCCCACCAGACCTCTGCCCTATGTGGATTTCTTTAAGGTCATTTTGCATGTTTCATTTATTTTGTGCGTGCGTGCTAGAGAGAGAGAGAGAGAGAGAGAGAAAGCGCACTGTGTGTGCTTGTGGAAGTCCACAGATGGCCTTGGGATCATTCTGGATTGCTCTGTCTTCTCATTACTTTGTGCTGGTGTTTCCCAGGTTTCACCTTCCAGGGCCATAATTACAGGCTGCTAACATTTCTACCTGGCATTTTTATGTGGAAACTGAGATCTGAACTCAGGTCCTCTTACTCTAAGGCAAAGGCTTTAACCCCTGATACATCTCTGCACTCATTTTTATATTATTTTTTAAGGATTGCTATTGTAGAGAACATTTTAAAATTGGATCTAATTATATTTCATATATTTTTGTTGAAAGGAAAGAAAGGCCCCCATATTATCCACAAGTATATTTATGTCAATAACAAAAAGAAGAAGAAAAGCTGTCTCAGGAATATAGCTCCATATACTGTTTCGTTTGGCCTGTGTCCTGTCTCTGACGAGCAGTTCTGTGTGGTGAAATCATTTAATGCATACAGAGTGGCCTTCCAGAGAAAACTCTCACAAGTGAATGCTCATTGGTAATAATTACTGTAATTAAGATAGAGGAAAGTAGATATTTTAGCCTATATCACCTGAAGGTTTTGGATCTAGAAATGATCCCCAAGTTTGATGTTAGCCTGGTCTACACAGCAAGTCCCAGACAAGTCAGGGTACTTAATGAAACCGTGAACAAACAGCACACTTCCAACAGCCAGGTGTAATGCAGACAACCCCCCATGTGCACACAAAATACTAAAATATGTATATATAGCAAGTATAATATAAATTGATATGAAATCAAATAAGGAAAATAGGTTCTTTAGAGATTTCAGAATAAATAGTTGGAATATTTAAAGTTTATGAAAGGTGATTTCATTTCACTTTCTTGGTTTGGAACTTTAATTCTAGCCAAGCTAGTAAGTGAGAGTAGTGTGGATTAGGAGACTAGGGGTGCTCTTTTTGGAGGTGGGGGTTGACAAGCCTTACATTTGGGTCAGAAAATGATATTCCTGCAAACTTGAGCATCTCCACGTAAGATGCAGGTGCAGAAGAACTTCGGAGCAGCACATGTCAGGCTGGTCTTCAGGGTTGGAAGGGAGGGAGCCCTTGTCAGCGTGGTTTGAGGGTTTGAGAAATAGTGTGCACCTAGGAAGGCTCCCTCATGGCTCTCAAGGTATCTGAAGCTGAGCAAATTCTAGTGTTCTTAGAGCATCCTTTAGGGGATGGACATTATCTTAATACACACAGCAGCCTTTTTCCTTTGCTCTTATCCTGGGTTTTAAGAGCCACAAGCCTAGGATGATAGCTTGTGAGACTTCACAGGAGATTGTTTGGGCAACGGCTCATAGAGCTCCAATTATATTCATAATTATAAATATATTATAAATTACATTATGAAATGTGGCACTACCAACTCAAGGAGGCCCTAGCCCTGCTCCTGAATTCAGGACAAGCCTAGACGCATAGAGATCCCCCAGACATGTCCCAGCAGAGGACCATGCAGGCAGAGGGATGAACAACCAATGGGAAGCGGCCATCTAACCTGCACCTGCAATGGATACCTAGTAAACAGTTAAATAACTGGTGGCTGCCCCCCCCCTAGAAGGGATGGCAACACCTGATTGGACCCTGATCCTATATAAGCCCAAACGCCCAATGCCCTTGATGACTCTGAATCTGCGGCATCTCGTCCACTGCTGCTTCTCACCTGATTCCCGGGGTCTAGTGGTGACGCCTCGAACTTCAAGAGGCCCCTCTGTGTCGGCCCCCCCTCCTCTGTGCCCCTCCATACGGCAACAATGCAACAATTATGAACTTGAAGAACTGTTGCCTCAGTTGTGTCAAATTTCTCACATGTGAAAAAGTTCTTTATGTGCTTCCTGGGTGTGCAGATCAGCCGCAGAGTTTACTCAGCTTGATAGTAGACTGGTTTGTGAACAAGGGAGTAAAAACCTTTTAAAAAGAAGGAATGGAGTGAAATAGTGAAATATCTTGGTCACCTTCACAGCAGATAATTGTGTCATGGGTTTTATTGTTTTCTCGTGTGCACTAGAGGGCAGAACTTGCCCTAAAAAGATGACTTGTCTTCGACAGGTTCTTAGGACCTTGAAGCACCCAAAGCCTGGGAAGATGGGTGTCATGCATCTTTTTAGGTCAGCCTTTGGCGTGAGGTTTCTGTTCTCTATACATGTCCAGGTACATTTTAAACTTATTTACTCTGTGTGTGTGTGTGTGTGTGTGTGTGTGTGTGTATGCGTGTATCATAGGGCACTGTGTGTCCCTGTGAAGGTCTAAGGGTGAGTTTGGGAATAATCCTGGATTGCTTCTACCTCATTTTTGCTTCACTCTGGGATTTCTTAGGTTCCGCCCACCAGGGCCAGAAGCTCAGGCCACCACTGTTTCTACTTGAAGTTTTTTACATGGGACTTGGGATCTGAACTCAAGACCTTCTGCTTGTGAGGCAAAGGCTTAACTCCTGAGCCATTCCTCCAGCCTTAGATACACCTTAATTAGAATTTATTTTGTTTCGAAAATGAAAAGTATTTTTTAATCTCTCATCTTTGTGATCCAAAAGTTTTTGTGGAAGATTTTTGTTATTGATTACAAGTAAGAAGTAAAGGTGATATTTAGTTATATTTAATTGTTTTTTAAAGGCACTAAAAGTTACTTTGCCTGCCTGATGCTTATTATCAGCCCTAGAGACAGATCACTGTTAACCGGCTATCAGTTTTATGCAGCTCTTTCCCTGTATTAATGTTTAAATGTATTGTATCTACATATTCCCTCAAATAAAGGTGGATTGACTCTGTATTTGTCTGTAGCTTGTATTTGTACTTAACTGTCTTATGCATCTTACAAGTTCAGTGTAAGCACTTTTTTTTCCTGGCTCCTGGTACTCCATTTAGTGAGGGTTTTATAGTTCAAGTAACCCTTTCCTTACTGATGAGCATTTAGTCCTCAAAGCGTGGTGCTTACAAAGAATGTAGGCATATATGTTTTTATATTCTTATGCCATTTCCGAAGGACACGTTCTAAGGAGGAAGATTGCAGGGCCATCGATGCCTTAGGTAATAGCAGATGCTACTTGGTAGGCAACAGCAGCTTGAAGTCTGGATGGTGCACCCACTTCCAAGTGCATTGCCAGTGTTCCGTCAGCTTTCTTTAGTTGTGTCCGATAGATCCCATACTGTGATGCTTTAAGCTGTGGCTTAAATTTACTCTATTTTACCCCAAAATACTTTTTTCTTCTCTCTCTCCAAGAAGTAAACTAATGGTATGGTTTTATATATTTGTCAAATGTTACAGAATAAATTAAGATGTGGATGTTACAGTTTTCCTATGGGATCAGCTCAATAAAGTAAATCCTTGACCATTTAAAAGTTCAGGTTAAGGGCTGGAGAGATGGTTCATGGGTTACGACTCTGCCTTGAAAGCAGAAGGTTCTGAGTTCAAATCCCACGTCCCACGAAAAAATGATGCCAGAAAGATCCTTCAGCATGTCCAGCCCTGGTGGATGGAGCCTGTGAAATCTCAGAGCAAAGCAAAAAGGAGGAGAAGTAATCCAAGATGATTCCTGAAGTCACCCTTGGTCCTTCACAGGACACAGGACGTGGGACACATAGTGTCCTTTGATAAACACACAGATGCACACGCAAAATAAATAAAGTTCAAATGATTTATAAAAACAATAAAAACAAAGTTCAGATTAAATACTGAGTATTTTTGGTCATTTAACACAATAGGAATTTTATTCTCTCAGTTCTGAAAAACAAAAGTCCAAAGTTATGGTGTAGGTTGGATGCAACATTCTTCATAGACTTTAGGAAACACAGCTCCATTGCCTGCTCTGGATCTCTGGTGGTCCCCACAGTCATTGCATTCCTTTGCTCAGACTTGCATCAGTCCAATTTCAGCCCCCATCGTTACAAGCCATTTCTCCATGGTGTCTGTGACTGTGTCAGCTTTCCCTTGCCTCACAAGGGCACTGATCAAATCAGAGTACATTGCATTCTACTCCATTATTACCTCACTTTGACTAATTACATTGAAATTTAGACAGTTCAACCTGTAACAGGAATGCACTATGACTCTTTTGTTTAATTCTGGTGTGTGGATGTTTTAATTTCATCAAAGATCATGCTAGGAAACAAAACCAGATAGATGAAAGCTAAATGATAGGTAGTAAACAAATAGAAAGGCAGATACCTAAATAAATAATAGATGGATGATTGGTGGGTAAATAAATAATGATAGATGTTATGACAGCTCCAGATATCAACTTGATGTTTCAGAGGTGGGCCTATGGGCACATTTACTAGAAATTAATTAGGGGGGAGGCATTTGATAGGTCTGTAGGAGATTGTTTCCATGTGTGATTGATATGGGAAGACCCATCCCATAGTGGCAGGACCATTTCCTGTGCAGATGGACTAAATACTGAATTTTATAAACTCAGAGAAATTACGAACCACTTTGGGGACTGTATTATTTATTGGTGTTTTGAACATGCGGTGTATTGTTTTTCTCTTGGTCCTTTATGTAGGAATACTGTCCTCAGCTGTTCATGCCAGAGACGAGTGCCATTCATTTTCAGTGTGACAATTAGTGATTCTTGGTTCTAATCATGGTTTGGATGCAATAATCTTTCCCTCCCTCCCTCCCTCCCTTCCTCCCTCCCTCCCTCCCTTCTTCCCTTCCTTCCTTTCTTCCTCCCTCCCCCTCCCCCTCTCCCTCCCCCTTCCCCTCTCCCCATCTCCCTCCCTCTTTCCCTCCCCCTCTCCCCATCTCCCTCCCTCTTTCTCTCCTCCTTCCCTCCCTTCCTCCCTTCCTTCCCTCCCTCCCTCCCTCCTCCTCCCTCCTTCCCTCCTTCCCTCCTTCCCTCCCTCCCTCCCTCCCTCTTCCTTCCTTCCTTCCTTCCTTCCTTCCTGCCTTTCTTCATTTACTTGAGAGACAGGAAGAGAGAGGGAGAGAGAAGAGAAAGTGTGATGCATGCATGCCACAGTGTGTGGATGGAAGTCAGAGGACAAACTCTCAGAGGTCAGGTCTTTTCTGCCAACATGTGAGCTTCCAAGGATCGAGCTCAGATACTAGGTTTGTGAGAAGGCACCTTTATGCTGAGGTATGTCGCTGACTCCATAAAGGAATCTCAGTACTTTTATGGATGATTATGATTTTAGAGAAGATATACATTAGATAGATGTTTTCATTTCAGTTGGAGAATTTTCCTTTGGAGAGTTGAGCAGCCATGTTCTAATTATTCCGGTCAAGGAGATTTAAAAGCTGCGATGCTGTGTTCTGTGTTGTGGTTCTGATTCCTGCCAGAAAGCTCTGTCATCCAAGTGAATTTATGATCATTTTAAGATGAAATAATTTAAAATTTAAAAGTAGGCTAATAGTTCTGTATCATTGGGAAAATGCCAGATTCTATAAGCAAGCATTTATTTTTTAGATCTAGTGAGCCTGACTTTAAGATTGTAAAAACCACATTTTTTTTTTTTTTTTTTTTTTTACGTGGGACCTGGGATCCGAACTCAGAACCTTCTGCTTGTGAGACAGAGTCACAACCCCTGAGCCATCTCTCCAGCCCAAAACCACATTGTTTTTTGATTGTTAACTGTGTCTAAATTTGAATGTGGTGCCATTTCAGTAGCTGCTGATTTGAAGATGAGCAGGCAGAGCCCGTGCTTTGCCTTAGCTTGTTTTGCACTGGAGATCCTTTTGCTCTGGCTGCTTATGCGATGTGTGCTGATGGGAGGTGGGTACAAGAGAAGGAATTCTTCCACAGCTAGATGATATACGGATCAAAAGCAAGAACTCGCAAGAACTTTGTGTAACTGTCTTAACTCTTGTACACTTAGCTCCTCGGGCTGAAGGAGGATAGAAGCAGGAGGACGTCTAAAGGCCACCTAGTCCACAGAGTGAGTTGCAGGTTGACCGGGGATACGAAGTGAGACCTCGCCTCAAACAAAAGAGAACAGTAACCACAAGCATTATGTCACTGTATTGTGCTGTGGATTAACTAAATCCAGGTTTCAAAAATTCATCCCAATTTAGCCTATGTCGGCCCAGGCTGGACTTCAGTTTCTTGGTCTTTGTACAATGAATGAGGCCAGCTCTCCTCTGGTGCTAACTTGGGTCAGCCGTGTTTACATTATCATACAACATTTCAGCTTTGGAAATGCTTAGATTATGAAGCTTCTGTCTTAATAAAGTTGTTCTAAAAGAACCTTTTAAAACAGAACTCAATGTCTGTGACAAAGACTTTTATTTTTTATATATTATTAGCTTTATTTTAAAATTGTATTAATGGAGCTGGAGAGGTGGCTCAGGCAGAAGGTCCTGAGTTCGGATTCTAGACCCCATGTATAGACGCTTGGCGGAGCCTGTGAATCCTGGGGCAGAGTAAACGAGGTGGAGGCAGTCCATGGTGGTTCCCGAATACACACATACATACATATACACACATGCACACACACGCATACATGCACAATTGAATAAATAATAATAAATAAAATTGTATTAACCATGAATTTATGTGTTTGATCAGCCATTTTTTATTCCCCATTCTCCCATCCCTTTTCACCCTTCCACCTGTTTCCCTCCCTCTCTCTACATGTGCAAACAACTGGGTTACTTATGGGGTGTGCACTGGTAGTGCTGGGTTACTTTGGAGTGTACACTCTCAGTGCTGGGTTACTTCTGGAGTGTGCACTGTCAGTGCTGGGTTACTTTTGGGGTGCCCACTGGTAGTTCTGGGTTACTTCTGGGGTTCACACTGGTAGTTCTGGGTTACTTCTGGGGTATACACTGTCAGTGCTAGGTTACTTCTGGGGTATGCACTGTCAGTGCTAGGTTACTTCTGGGGTACGCACTGTCAGTGCTGGGCACCTGTCAGCAGCTCCGCCTCTCTTTGCCATTGCACCATTCTCATGCAGCCCCTCAGGGTAGCGTCATGTCTGGTGGGATCTTCTGTGTTCCACTGAAAAACATTGGGCCAGGCTTTTATTTTCATTGTTCGCTAAGGAAGTCAGGTGACATGGAAACAAAATGCAGTTCCTTGTTGTCAGTACAGTATGTCATGTCATCTCGTTATTAAACGCTATCAGGTCACCTTTTCCTCTAACCTGGGGAGCTTTCTACTACTCCTCTCTGTGTCTGGAGTTTCCTTGGGATTCGTGTGCTTCTCTTTAGGATCTGTGGATAACTGACTCCCACAGCATCAGCCATCTCCTCTGTGTTGGTGACTCTGTCCCAGTCCTGCTTTTTCCTGAGCTCCAGACCCACATTTTTCACTGCTCACAGTTTATTCTGATTCCCCTTGAACACACGGGTCCAGCGTCACACTCGCACTCCTGACTGCTCGCGTATTGTGGAAATGAAGGGTCAGCCTGGGAAGTTGGGCGACTGGCCACGAGACCCAGATGATGGCGAAGTGTCCTTCCCGCCCAGCTCTCTCAGCTGCAGGC
Organism: Typhlomys cinereus; assembly: GCA_023101885.1. Lineage (NCBI taxonomy): Eukaryota > Metazoa > Chordata > Mammalia > Rodentia > Platacanthomyidae > Typhlomys > Typhlomys cinereus. The sequence goes on along the minus strand of JALPQD010000024.1, from coordinate 11,317,384 downwards.
CTCTGCTGCCTGCTTCCAGGGATGAGGTTCCCAGGATAGAATGTTCTCTCAGGCACTGCAGCCCAGCCTCAGCGTCCATCCTTTTCTTCTTTGCCCACCAGCTGGTCAGGAAGCTCTTTGATTGTGTCCTTCACATGTGCCCAGTACTCGTCCTCCCCCGTCCACAGCCCCCTCTTGCCACAGTTGTCCGTTGCATCTCTGCTTCCATAACCTTTTTTCTGTGTGTAACTTTTGATGTATCCATTTGTGTATAATTGGAATATTCTGAAGTCTTTTGAAAGGTTTGAACTGTCACCATCATTTCCTAAATTTACCAAAGCCCACTTGTCTTCCTGTGTACCCAGTACACCTGCCGAAAGATTTGCCCCCGATTCTTCAGCTAGTGTTAGGGAATTCCGCACTTCATCTCCAGCCAGCCTCTTGTTTTCCAAGGACTCTTCCTTTGACCTGCATTCTCTATCAGCTTTGAGGCAGATTTAGTAGTGTTTCTTCGTTTTGGGAATTTGTGACTTTGAGCTGATTGGGAAAATTCTCGGCACCACCTCTGGCTGTGGCATCTTTTGTTAGGCACATCAGTCTCCTCTGGGATCATGTCCTCCTTAACATTTTCCACTTCAGTGTTTCTCTGAATCCCCTTCTGGTTATTTCCTTTGTGCACTTGGTTACTTTTTCTTCTGCTGTATCTACTCTGTTTCTGATGCATTGCATTTCAGTAACTAAATTTTACATTTTTAGAAATCCCTATTTTTTAGATATTTCAGAGGCGAAGGGGGGAGAGAGAGCCACATAGCACGTTTGGAAGTCAGTGGACAGCTTTAGAAGTCATTTCTCTCCTTCTACCCTGGGGGCTCCAGAGATCAGATTCAGGTTAATAATTTTGCACATAGACACCCCCCCCCCTTTTTTCAAATGTGCTTGGTTTTTTTTCCCATGGAGTCTTATCCTTAAGGTTTTGAGACTTTGTGTTTGTAACAGTGGTGCTTCCTCCATTGCCTCCATCTGATAGATAGCCCTTTCATCAAGTGCTTTGGTTCTAAAATGCTGCTTGTTCTCTCCCCACAGTGAATTTGTATTGCCAGGGGTTACATCATAACTTTCAAAAGTGAGCATAAATTCTTCCACTCCTTCCTTCTCCTCCTCTTCCTCCTCCTCCTCTTCTTTTTTAAGAAGCCTTAGTTTAGGTTCTATCTTTGACTAATTTTTATGTTAATTTATGACTTGGAGTTCCTGAAACTGTCTAGTATTCTAACTGGGGTTGCCATCTTGGTCCCCGAGTCCATGTGAGTTGCAGGCTAGGACTCTCCTTAGAAGAGATCCTTCCTACTACCCAATGCAACGTGATTGGGAGGGGTTTTCAGCATTCTTGTGTACTCCCTGGGTTCCTAGGTGACTTTTCCCTGGTCCAGCCTTTCATTGAGGATGCTTAGACTTTCTATTTTAGTCAGGTCTCGAGTTCGAGCTTTCTGCCTTTATCAGGCCAAGATAAGTCCCGTAAGCCAAATGAATAGCTTATACAAACCCAGGCCCGGAAGTTATTAAACTGCCCTATTGCCCATCTCAGCCGTTCTGTTGGCTCACATGCCGCTATGTGGTTTTCACTTCCTTCTTTAAGCCTAGCCGCCAGGGGATTCCCCTTCTTATGAGTTCAGCCATACATTTAAAATGATTGTGATAAATCTTGTCCTGTATTGCTAGATCTTTATCTGGAAAGTGCTCAGTTTCTCTTCACTGTCTTTCCTGAAGCTGTGTTCTGTGTAAGCACAGAGACTCGGGTATTTGTTCATGGGTCCTGACCGTTAGGCAAAGTTGTTTGTCACATTTGGTAAACTCAAGAAAATCCTTTTGACTCTACTGCACATTTCTGACTGTACTTACAGCAAATTATATTTGCAGACTTGGGTTTCATAACCTGTGTGGAAACATTGATTTTAGCCATTAAAATATTTTACAGCTCACATTTCTGATGCCTTTTTTGTCATTTCGAGTGATTTACATTGTTCCCCATGTTGGTTTGCTCTGTTACATTCAGAAACACGGTGCGTAGGATTCAGGAAGGGGAGGAGTGTTGAAGACACTCCCACCTGTGGTCCCCAGGTTGGCCTCCCAATTCGAAATCCTCCTTTCTTAGTTTCCTGGGTTCTGGAAGAGCAGGTGTGTACCACTGTGCATAGGGATAATTTCTTCTGCTTTTCAAGTCACGACTGTTCACACCTATGGTCATCTGGTTAGCCCATTTTTAGCTTCATCTTATTGTCTGTTTTGAAAATCCCGACTCTGCATTGTTGTGAATGCTTTTTCTGTCACCTGATTCCTTGGAAATCTTCAGTAACTTCATTTAGAACCTATCAAAAAGCTGATAGTTCTTCCCTTTTCTTCTTGGCCTTTAGCTTCAAGAGCCTGTCTTTAACTGAGAAGGTATGTGCGATGTCTTCCCAGGACTCTGGTTCCAGGGCTGGCGGGGCAGAGGCAGGGAGTGCTGAGGATATTCATGGGCCTTGGGCATATTGGTTCCAAAGTCTGGGCGTGTTTTCATTTTGAGAGGTGACAGGCTCATGGGAAGTATGTACAGAGATTCTTGTACTTGGTAAGTCCTGACAGGGTCTCTTCAGCACAGGTGGCCTAGAACTCATCGAGGATCCCAGGCTGACCTCTTACCTCCTCTTCCCAAGTGCCGGGGTTACAGGAATAAGCCACCACACAGCTCTTCTCTGCTCCCGACTCTGTGTCTTCTGGTGCATCTCCTAGTGCCTGGGGAATCAACGCGACACCTTGAAGACACAGGTCCATGTCCACTATGATCCCTCGAGTTTTTATTTGATAGCTCTACCCTCTTCGTTAATCTCAGGCAATTACTAGTTTAGAATTTTCCTTTGGGGAATTTTTTTAAATGAAAAATTTTTGGCTGGTGAGATAGCTCAGTGGGTATCTGCTTGCAAACCTGGAGACCCTGAGTTCAATTCTAGAAGCCCATGTAGTTGCATGTGTGCAAGCTCCCCCTCTCAAATAAATAAAACAAAAATTAATTGTAAGTGACAAATAATAAATAAATGGCAAATTCCACATTCTTTATAATTACAGGGCTTTTCAAACCACCTGTGTCAGTCAAACATGGCAACTCATGCCTGTCATCTCAGTATTTGGAAGACTGAAACAGGACCTCAATTTCCAGACTTTTCTGGGCTGTGTAGCAAGTGTGTGTCTCAAAACAAACCAAAATAAATTCTGTCTGTCTATCTTGCACATACACCCCTTGAGTTTTTTGTCTTTGGTGTCAACTTTATATAAGTAGAGTTCATCTTAGCATTTACTTATTTGGTATCTGTAAACTACTAAGTACATTCTTCTGTCTTTGACTTGATAGTTTGTATCTTCTCATTTTGTCAGTCTTGCTGGAGGATTGTTGATCTCATTGATCTTTTCAAAGCACTAACTCTTGTCCATTGTTTGGTTTTTTCCCCTCTACTGTGTCCTATTTTCAGTTTTATTCCCAAACCCCAAATAGTTAAGTGTTCCAAAAAGATCATTGGTGCTCAAAATTTTTCAGTTTGTAATACTTCAGAGTTTTAGATGAGGGATGCTTTGTAGTAAAATCTATCCCGCAATCCAGGGGGAGGATCTGAAACTTGGAATGGCTCTGTCCCAGGCACTTTGAATGGGACACCTAGCTTAGGTATCACTGTCCTTTCATTACATCCTTTAAAGGAGAGTTTAGTGTGAGACCTTTTCTCTTTCCAGCTATGTATTTAACACTTAATTGCTCAACACTGTCTCAACACATTTTGATACTTAACTTTCCTTGAATTCGTCTTCATCCATGCATTATTCAAAAATATGTATTCCATTTTCAGGTGTTAGAAATGTTTCCTGTTTGTTTTGTTTTCTAGTTTGCTTCTATGTTCCACCGCTGCTTACAAAGCCCAGTATCTTTTAAATATGCACCTTTTTTTGTCTAAATCAGTTAGCATCCCTAACATTAGGCTGGGGAGATGGGTTAGTGAGTGTTCTTGCTGTCTAAGCACAATGACCTGAGTTCACATGTCTAGCACCTGTGTAGAAAACCGGATGTCATGCACATACCTGTAGCTGCAAATGCAGCAAAGGAGCAGAGACAGGAGGATCTTTGGGGCTTGCTGGCTGCCAGCCCAGAGACAGGAGGATCTTTGGGGCTTGCTGGCTGCCAGCCCAGAGAGACAGACAGACTCTGCATGTATGCAAGGGAAAGTGCGCACATAAACACAAAGCAAAACGCTCTTCTCACTGCATTCCAGAGACTTTATTACAGCTCTTAATTATGCTGTATTTTCAGTGTTGGTTCCTACCACTGTGTGACTTAATGGCATAAATCTTACCTATTTTCTTTTTTTTTTTTTTTTGGTCTGTCCAGTCTGATACGTAATAACGAGGTGATGAGGAGTTGAATGAATGAGTTTGAATAGCTTTTTGAGGCAGAATCTCATCATTCTGTATGTAGCCTAGGTGAGCCAGAAATTCCCTATGAACCCAGATTTTGAACTAGGGATCCTTTTAGCTCCATCTCTTAAGTGCCACAATTGTATAGCACTGGCACTTTAGGGTTGACCCACCACACCCAGCTATGAATAGTTTTATTAATGATAGTCATGTTTTTAAATAATGGGCAGGGCTGAGAGTGTTTCTCAGTGGTAATAAGTCATATGCTGCTCAGCACTATGCAGAGTGCTGGGCCTTGGGTTTGATCTCCAGCACCTTATTTACAAAAAGTAACAGGTAAACTTTGTTATCCTTTTCCTTACATATGTTGTCATCTCAGTCTGGTTTTAGCAGTTCATAGGGTTCATAGCTTGTGTCCAGCGAGTACTAAACCTGGAAATAGACTGTAATGTCTGTGGTGTGACTGGAACAACGTCTCTGCTCAAAATCATGCCACAGGTCAAGCACAGACATGCGGGAAGTTCCTTACTCATTCCACAAGATCTCTTTTGCAATTTCTGCTATTTCCTTTATTTCAGGTTGACTTATTCCCTTGTAGAACTGTTCCCACAGTAATCAGTTTTCACAATTAACATAAAAGTCCCTGCCATGTGCCTGGAAGCCTCACTTCCTGGTCAGGAAGCACATGGTCTTCCTAGGCCTCGCCTGCACTTCAGTTGGGCAGCCTTGTGGATAACAGGAAGGCCCTCACTTGTTGTCTTCCATTCAGCGTCCATGCCAGATTAAAATGCCCTGAAGGGATTTTGATGTGTAATGTGTCCCATTACCCAAGTGTTCAGACTGTGCCTAGTGACAGTGAACAGAGTTGCTAGGCGGAGTAGGTGAACTAGATTTGGGAACATGATAGGGAGAGTTAAATAAACACTCTGTCACTTGGTGTGGGAGCCTGCTTTTTGCAAAAGCAGTTTACTGGGAATGTTTGCTGCTTATTGCTTTGGGGATTTTCTTCTAGCTTCTAAAAAAGCAGAGGCTTTGTAAATTGTTGGCTTTTTGTTTTCCCTTAGTTCTGAACACTAAGTTGTATCAGGCGCTGTCCTCTGCAGCTTAACTGACGAGGTCATTCTTGAGCACTGCAGGTGTCTTTCAGAGCACCTTATGCTTAGCTGCTTCTCTTCTACCTGTTTTCTTTTCCTTTTTTAATTTCCTCAGCCAGTAACTTGTTATGTGGACACTCACTAATAATGTGATTCCAGAGAAACAAGGCTGTTATCTAAGTTGTGGTTAGTATTCTTTCATCTCATTTATGAATCACAGACTTGCCAAATTGAAGGGATTTGTGTGAAATCTTGTCTTATAGTGGCAAAGGAGTGACTCCAGAAAGTTCCCTTGCACCCCTGCACCTTTAACCCTGGCGACTACTTCTTTACTATGCCAAATTAGTTCTGTCTATTGCAGAACTTCATGTAAATGAATCATACCATATTACATTCTTTAGCTTTTTTATTCCTGTCACCCAGTGTAATAGCAATTTCCGAGTTGTCCCTGTTGCCGCATGTATTAGTAATTCATCCCTATTTTATTTTAATATTGTCTGAATGCAGTCAGCCTTATCCATCCATCCTGTTGAGCTCTTGATTCTTCTGCCTCCATTTCCAAGTGCCAGGAATCTAGGTATTGTCTACCACCCCTGGTTTATGCTGTGCTAGAGTTTTCCTTGGTGCCTCCCACCTGCTAGGCAAGCACTCCACATCTAAACTATGTGCCCAGCCCTTCCTTTTTTTTTAAAGAAAATTTATGGGTCTGGCTTTTGTCCCTAGGTTTTTATTCCATACTGCTTTTCAGATCTGGACACATTTAGGATTTTTTCCTATTGTTTAGATGCAAACAGCACAGGAGGGTGTGCAGATCGAAGATAGTTCAACGCTTTCCTTAGGCCTCCGCTGCTAGTACAGTAGTCATAAGCTATTTGTAGCTGTCCAACACTGGGAAAGTGCTTAGTCTGAATTGAGACCTGCTGTAAGTGTATACCAGACACTAGAATTTGAAGATTTAAGAAAAAAAAGCTAAACTCTAAACAATGGTATTATGAACATAATTTAGATACATTAGGTTAAAATAGTAAGAATTTTGCTTGTTTCTTTTTATATTAAAATCAGGAATGTAGAATTTCAATTATATGTATTTGGTTCCCATTGTGTGCGCGTGCTTCCTATTACTGTTATATTAGACAGATCTTTGCATAAGCATTCGGCAATTTTTGTATATCTGTTTGGAATTCTTTTTATTTCTTCTGCATATTAATAAATCAGCCAGCCATTTTGTGTGGAGAGAAAGAGGCCCTTGGGAGGATGAATTTGAAGACATGAAATGAAGCTCCATATGCTTTGGCCAGTTTAGCACCTGCTTCTTAGAGTGTTCTCATCAGTGTGGCCCAGGAAATGTGCCTTCTTTTCACTTAGCATTTGTAACAGAATAAACCAGACCTAGATGGAGCTTGTGGAGCCAGAAGGGAAAGGGAAAAATGAGAGCACTTGTTTCAACAAGGTGTGTGAATTGCTTGCACCATTTTATCCCTCTAAGGATGTCGTGTTGTGCCCTTTTCTTTCTCCTACAGTTGGTAAAGTTGCTTTTCTTTTCCAGTAAGTGCTTCACATTTGAGACGTTGCAACTAAAACATTCCTTATGGAGTCTTTAATTTTCTCTTCCCAGACACGGGTGTTCTGTTGCATTTAGCTCCTTGTATTGTAGGGAAGGGAGGGAAAGAAAGAAAGAAAGAGAAACAGATTTTCTAAACATGTGAAGGGCAAGGATTTCTTCTGTGAAATGAAACATGGGAAGAGAATTTAAATGGACTTTGTTACTAGTTGAGAAAGCAGACTGACTTTCAGACTTTCGGCTTTGAGTTCAGGCACACATAGAATTCTTTGCTTAGATTTTCTATTAACTCTTTCATGGAGATGATAATTGATTCTCAGAGCTTTGTTTGCTTTTGTTTTGAATTTCTAGTTCTGGTTGGGGTCTGGAACTTTTGTGGCCAGCCAATCTGTTTCCTTAGGAAACTGGAGAATTTTGCACTGATCTGGATCTTTGATGACCAGCTGACATTTCACTAAAGATGGCAGCAGTCTTGTCAACATGAGCATGTTCTCTGCTCAGTGTTATTATTCATGAACAGATTAAGAGAAAACCCTATGTATTTATGCAAATAGGTTACCTCTAGATCATGTTGAGTTTTTATGTTTGGATATCCTTGCTTAGCTCTTTGTCAGACTCGTCAGACTGAAGTGTTGGAGCTATTGTTTTGAACCTCTCAACTTTTACAGTTGAGGGAGGAGAATGCTGTTGTGAACCGTGCCAACTCCATTGGAAGTGGACCGAGTATAATTGTATGTGCTTTGGATTTGGACAGACTTGTCTGCTTCAACTCTGCTTTAAAATAGACATCATGATTTCTCCTTCATAGAGTTGTGTGGACAAGGAAATGAGACGGTGTCTTCATACACATCCAGGTCCAGAAGAGCTCAGTTAGAGTTATTTTCCTAGCCAGGCATAATGACTCCCAGCACTTGCGATCCCGTAGGGAGAGGCAGAAGACTTAAGAGTCCGTGTTCTACCACGTGCCAGGGTCAGCCTTGGGCCTGTGAGACCCTGCCTCAGCAAAAAAACAGAAGAATATTTCTTTATTCCCTTTCACTTTTTCCCTCTTAAATAACAAGGTTGATTTTCTTCCTAGTTAATATTGAACAGTAAAATAGCAGTGTACCAATGAAAGAATGTAAAGCTTTCAAAGCTTATGTAGGCTTAGTGTGTCATCCTTTTCCTACCAAATGAAACCTTTGAGTTAGAGACACTCTCTGCAGGAGCTTTCACTGGCTCTTCTTTCTTTTTTTTAAATTTTTTTACTTATTCAATTGTGCATGCGTGTGTGTGTGTGTGTGTGTGTGCGTGTAGAACCACAGGCGAATTTGGGAACCACCATGGACGCCTCCACCTCCTCCTTGTTTACTCTGCCCCAGGATTCACAGGCTCCGCCCTACCAGGACCAGAAACACAGGCCGCCCCTGCTTCCGCCTGGCTATACGTGGGGTCTAGGATCCGAACTCAGGACCTTCCGCCTGCAAGGCAGAGGCTTAACCCCTGAGCCACCTCTCCAGCCCCCCTCTGCTCATCTTTCTACATCACAGAATGCCCAAAAAGGAAGATTCAAAAATGGAAGTTTTTGCAATAATGTTCATTTATACTGATGTCTTTAATGTATTCAAACCTGCAAACCTGCATTGGCTCCTTTGATCACTGCCGGGTGAGTAGCACTCACCCCTAAGTGCTTCATGCTGCTCTGTAATAAACTCCACTTGTCTTCCTCACTAAAAGAAAATCTATGAACCTGTGTTTAGAAGAGAGTCCTAGTTAGCAGAATGAGAACTTAACTGCAGAGGAAGCTCAACCATAGGACTTTGAAGATCAGATGGAGGGAGCTATTAGTGTCTGTCTGTCGGCCTCAGAGCTGGGCATTTAACTCAGCACCTCACCTGTGCTGACGGACACTTACCACTGAGCTTCATCTCCAGGTCTCTGCACTATTGAGTCAGATGCAGTGGAGTGAACCTGTGGTCTGGTTGGTTACCTGAGCCCAGAAGTCCAAGATGAACCTGGGCAATAATGAGACTTCATCTCAAAAAAATCATTTAAAAACAGGCATGTGGCACACACCTGTCATCCTAGCTCAAGAGAGCCTAAGACAAGAGGATCACATGTTCAAGGCCAGCTTGGATTACATGGTAAAACAAAAATTTTATACGAATTTATAGAAACTTACTTATAAGTGGCTTTGCTTTGGCATCACTTTTTTAATGTCTACCCTTTCATTTACTTTTAGTCAGTAGAGTAATTGTGTACCATCTATGAGGCCCTGGGTTCAACCAGTACCCCTCACAATATTATCTAATACTTAGTTAATCACGCAGATTATCAATTGTGAAGTTGTATGCTGTCTTTGATATTTCTTAGACTGTTTTAATTTTTAGCATGTCTTAGGGGCTACTTGGTTATGTCTGGAGATCCTTGTGATTGTCACAACCCGGGCAAGGGATGTAGCTGGTATGTAAGGACTGAGAGTGTGGAGATGTTGCTAACCAACCCTGCAGTACAAAGGACAGCTCCACACACTGTCCCATTTGCAGTAACCATAGTGATGTGGTTGAGAAACTGTGGCATTCTACAAAGCCCACGTGAACATATCTGGTCCTTTTCTGCCCATGGGCAATATTGGCTTGTATAGGACGGGTTCCATAAATGAACGAGCAAGGTGAGATAGGTCCTGTCTTCACTTTGGTAATTGGCAGGTCTTCTCACAAATGAATTGATTTCTTCAGTTTTGTTCAATGAGATCTGTGGTCTGTTGTGCTGTGAAGCTAGTGCCAACAAAACTCTCAAGGAATATAAAGTGTTGTAAATGTTATAGTAAAGGTACACGAAAGGCAGCAACAAAAGATGCAGTATTATATAATTATAGTAAGAGTATGCCTTTTTGATATACTGGGAATTGAACCCAGGACCGCTTGCACACTACCATTCAGCTATCTCTAGCCCAAGATATAATATCTTTAAAGTTAGAATACAGCATTACAAAGAGAGAAAGAATTTTTAAAAGAAGTACAAGTTATCAGTTCTTTACAATTAAATCAACTACATATACCTGTTTACAATAATAAACTCAGTATCTGCTAATATAAGTTGCATAATTCTGCAGAAAAATAAACATTTTAATGCAAAAAACTGTAAGAAGAATAACATTATTTTATATTTTTACAAATCTCTGTATATTTTAATAGTTGGTCAGTCCTCAGCTGCTTTCTGCATTCTCCTAGCTGTCAGAGTTAAAATGTACCCTGTGGAAAATGCCACCTTACACCCATAAGAGAAAAAGGCAAACATTGTCCGCATGTTGTCATGAAAATAATTTAACCTCTTGACTTCCTAGAAAGGTCTTAGGTCTTTCCCCGTGCCACACTTTGGAAACTACTAGGAACACTGTCTCAGGCAGAGAATGCTTTGATAGCTGAGTAGAATGGAGGCAGCTTTTGAAATATCTTTTGCATATATTGCTTTGTATAAGAATTACCATTTTAAAAGGTAAATTATTGAATAAAGCCCTTATCTTCCTTCTGGGAAAAAAGGGTATTTAAAGTAACATATTGGTGGGTTATTGCAGGTTTGTTTGTTGTGAGGTGCTATCTTGTTGGCTTAAAACTCACTGTGGCACAGGCTGGCCTCCACCTTCTGGTGGTCCTCCCGTCTCGCCCCTGGGTGCTGGGATTGCAGGTGTCCTGGGCTGCGCTGGTAAAATGCTTCCAGCACTTGGCCTATTTCCCCGCAGGCTTCACAGGAGAGACTGCAGGAGTGTTCTGTGTTCAGACATTCTTATGCGAAGTCAATCTCTGATGTTTCAAAGAATTCCTGTCACTCCTTGGCTTGATGAGATTATTTTTTAACCTCGTTTATGTGTGTGTGTGTGTGTGTGTGTGTGTGTGTGTGTGTGTGTGTGTGTGTATCAGAGGGGCCTGTGTGTCCCTATGAAGGCCTAAGGTGTCTTTAGGAATGACCCTGGATTATGCTACCTTCTCTTTGCTTGACTCTGAGATTTCCCAGGCTCTGCCCACCAGAGCCAGAAATGCAGACTGCCATTGCCATTTCCATCTGGTATTTTTATATGGAACCTGGCATCTAAATTTAGGACTTTCTGCTTGCAGTCTTAATCCCTGAGCCATCTTCTAGCCCTGATCAGTGTTTTTTATAGATGAACAATATGAACTTCTCCACAGAGTATCTAGCATAATGTGTGTGTGTGTGTGTGTGTGTGTGTGTGTGTGTGTGTGTGTGTGTGTGTCAGAGGGCACTGTGTGGAGACCCAAGGGTGTCTTCAGGAATCACCCTGAATTATGCGCCTCCTCTTTGCTTTGCCCTGGAGTTTCCCAGGCTCTGCTTTCCAGAGCCAGAATTGCAGGCTGTTACCACATCCGTTCAGCATTTTTACATGGGATCTGGAAAACATGGGTATGTTCGCCTTGCCTAGAAGGTAGGAAATGGATTGTTGGAAGCAAAGAATGCTGTGTTTTCAATTCACTTTGCTAGGATTTTAGGACATTGGTGGTACCATTCCTACAGCCTTGGTGCTCCTGCCTCTCAACCTGAAGCAGAATGGTGCACCAGATGTGGGAAAACCTTGATCTGCACGAAGACTTGCATTTTAGTACAAAGGATCTTGTTTGTCATTGTTATGCTTTTTGAGACCAGGTCTTGCTATCTGACTCTTGAACTCACCTCTGTAGTCCCGACCTGGAATTCACGACAGTCTTCTTATCTCATTGCAGGGTGGGCCATTTTGCCCAGCCTGGAAGCTTTCTTTGTCTTGCCTTAAAGCCTGTGGACTAGTGGAAGCAGGAGGTGTAAGCTGCAACCTGGGACTGTCCCATCTGAGTATGACCCCAGATCTATGCCGATCATACAGTGCAAGAACTTGCAAGTGTTCGATCACAAAAACAATTCAGTAGACAAATAACTCCATTGAGTTCCTGATTTTTCTGAGTTTCTTGTGTAATTACTTCCTGTACATACAGAAGTTACGATCAAGATAGGCTCATTGGCTTATTTTCCTGAAGCCATGCTTCAGCCCATGCATGCCATAACTGCCCACCAAGGAGAAGGAAGAGAGCAAAGAAATAACAAAGCTTCTGAAAACAAATACAAGGAAACCAGGGGAGGGAGAAAGGAAACAGACACCCAATATTTCCAAAAGAAACCAGACAAGTAGGGAGCATTCATGTGGTCAGAGTTATTTTCTACCATATATTTATGGAGGGCACAGGTGCCTTGGCAGTTCCCATTGTGTATTGTAAAAGCAAAATTGTTTTCATTCTCTAAGACTGTGAAAAAGTTATCCCTTTCTAATTTTCGTAATGTCCAACCTAACATTTGGTTTTAATTCTTGATACATCTCTTATCTCAGAATATCTAATTCTGTGACACGAATAGTAGTGTAATTCTGATATTAATGTTGGAAAGCCATTTATAGAGATGGGAATCTGTGACTTAAACCCAGTATTTCACCTGAGAACATTTCAGTTACTGCAAAAGTCAGAAAGTGTGTAATATGTGCAAGGCTATGTTTATGTAAGAGGCTGTAAGTCTGAGCCATGGAAACCTGCAGTGCCTGCTTTGCTTACTTCTGCACAGAGTATCTAGCATAATGTGTGCTAAAAATGGATGCCCAGCAAGTATTTGTTGAATTAATGAATGTATAGGAAGAAACCTGGGGAAGGGAAGTATTTTTGAAAGTATGGACAAAAATACATCTTCAGATTCCATAAACTGGATGATTTTAGAGAATATGTACACAGTCAACTGATACTATTGTTCTTTTTTTTATTTCCTTCTAAGACAGGATCTCATATTACCTTGAAATCTTGGTCCTCCTGCCTCTACTTCTCAAGTGCTAGAACCAACTCTACTATTGCTTTTTTTAAAGAGAAGTTTTGGGGGTTGGGAGAGCGACTTGTGGATGAAAACACTAACTATGCAAATCTGACCATTTGAATTTGGATGCCAGAGCTCATGTATGAGCCAGGCTCAATCCCCACAGCACCTACAGGAAATGGAAGGCAGAGAAAATGAAAATCCAAAGGTACAGATCACCTCCCCCCTCAAAACACACACAGACACTATTTAAAAAAGCAAACCATCTGAGAATGAACCTGTTCCTTCTAGAATATATTTAAATGTTTAACTAAAGAAGGCTGTCAATTTGCTTTTCTAAATGGTTGGATCAGTCTAGCAGTAGGCTTCTGTGTTCACTGTTAGAAGACTCAAGTTGCTAGTCGCAGGGTGTGAAATGTATGTCCTAGAGTTTTCATGTACATTTCTTCATTACTGTTGGGGGTCATCTGTGAGCAGAAGGGAATTTCAGATTGTTGCAGGACAGTAAGAGAAATGAGATGACAGTATTTGGCCAGCCTAGGGTGGTCAGCAGCAGCTGCACAAATAATTCATTTCTGAGTCAGTGTGGAGGTCTTAACCTTTCCTGAGTCTTGAGTGAATCTTTTTTTTTTTTTTAATTTTTTATTATTATTATTTATTCAATTGTGTGTGTGTGTGTGTGTGTGTGTGTGTGTGTGTGTGTGTGTGTGTGTGGAACCACGGGCAAATTCGGGAACCACCATGGACGCCTCCACCTCCTCCTTTACTCTGCCCGGGGATTCACAGGCTCCGCCCTACCAGGACCAGAAACGCAGGCCGTCCAGCTTCCGTCCGGAGTCTATACGTGGGGTCTAGGATCCGAACTCAGTACCTTCCGCCTGCAAGGCAGAGGCTTAACCCCTGAGCCACCTCTCCAGCCCTTGAGTGAATCTTTGAATATATGATGAAATCATGAACCTCCTTCCTAGGAAAACCACCTGTATGTACATAAACTTGATGTGCAATTTCAGTTTTGGTATCCTAGGGACACTGCAGGGGAAGGGAAGGGATGGCATGTAAAAAGCTCCCAGAGGGGCTGGAGAGGTGGCTCAGGGGTTAAGCCTTTGCCTTGCAGGCAGAAGGTCCTGAGTTCGGATCCCAGATCAAGCGGGGGGGGGGGGGGAGGCGGCCTGCGTTTCTGGTCCTGGTAGGTGAATCCCGGGGCTGAGTAAACAAGGAGGAGGTGGAGGCGTCCATGGTGGTTCCCAAATTCGTCCGTGGTTGTACACACACACACACACACACACACACACACACAGACGCGCGCACATACATAAGCACATGCGCACAGTTGAATAAATAATAATAATAATAATAAATTAAAAAATTAAACAAAAAAAAACTGCACAAAAAGCTCCCAGAAATTTCCAAAAAGAGAAATGGCTAATTCTCTGTTCTGCATGGAGATATTTACTGAACTCTAGAGAATTTTCTCCTTTTCCACTTCCCCTTCTTCCAAAGAAGTTTTAGGTGTGACATACAGCTTTACATGGGTGACAGCATACAGTCTGTGACCATCATGACTCAGCATGCAAAAAAGTGCATGCTAAAGATGAGATAGTAGAAGTTAGGAATTCATCAGAATGAAAGAAATTGGAGCTGAAAGAAACAAATAGGAAAAGACCCTAAGAATAGGCTCAAAGAATGAATAAGGTTCATTTGTTTTTCCTGTACTTGATTGAAATCAATTGAACTACCTTTATTTAAATCCTTTCTTAAATTTTATTTATTATTTAGTGCATTTGTGTCTGTCAGAGGGAGGACCTTGGAGGCCCAAGGGTGACTTCAGGAATAATCCTGAATTGCTTCTATTTCCTTTTTGCTTTGCTTTGGGATTTCCCCAGGCTGAAGCAGTTTTTCCTGGCCTTTTTTTGTGGAACCAGGGATCTGAACTCAGGACCTTCTGCTTGTGAGGCAAGAGTCTTAACCCCTAAGCCATCTCTCCAGCCCTATTTAAATCTTTGTAAAATAATCCAGTAGTTTTGAGTCCTTGAGGGCATCTTTTTTTAACTTTATTTATTCATTCAGTGTGTGTGTGTGTGTGTGTGTGTGTGTGTGTGTGTGAGAGAGAGAGAACACTTCGTGTTTCTGTGGAGGACCAAAGTGGCTTTGGGAATCATCCTGGATTGCTTCTACCTCCTTTTTGCTTTGCACTGTGATTTCCCAGGCTCTGCCCACCAGGACTGGAAGTACAGGCCACCCTCGTGTCCACCTGGCATTTTTACATGGGATCTGAGATCCAAACTCAGGACCTTCTTCTTGTGAGGCAGAGTCATAATCCCTAAGCCATCTCTCTAGCCCACATCTTGATAACTAATAAAAGTTACAGGAACCAGGTGAGAGAGATGACTGTGCTTCAAAAGCAAAAGGTCCTAAATTCAGATCCCAGGTCCCATTCAAAAAAGCCAGGCAAAAACGGCCTTGGCCTGGACATCCAGCTTTGATGGGTGGAGCCTAGGGAATCTAAGAGTGAAAGCAAGAAGAAGTTAGAGGTAATCTAGGATGATTCCTTAAGTCACCCTTGGGCCTCCACAGGGACACACGGTGCCTTCTGATACACCACACAAACATACACCCACATATACTCACAAAGTAAATAAAATTTTTTTTTAAATTACAGGAACCCCAGCTATCTATATGCAGCATAAATCACTCCTGCTACTAATTTAGTTAGTAGGCAGGTATAACTCTACATGAGTAAATTGATCTTTAAAATAAGTCAGTGTTCACCTCCCATCATATTTAATCTTTTGTTCTAGGTTACCAATACTAAGCAAATGTAAAGACATACTCAGGACTGGTAACCGTAACCACATAAGCATTTCAGGAAAGACTAATTTGAATGATTCAGCAAATCAAAGGCATGTGGGTTTGGTGGCTTTATCTTTTCCTTCCTCCTCAACAATCTAAATGCAGAGACTAAAATTAAACACTTGGTCCACAACGTGTCTGCCTCCATTGAGCAAACTGTTTTGGAGCCATTAGTGTGAATTATTCCCTGTTAATAAGAATCGGGCTTTTTACTTCCCGGGAAGCAGTGTATTGTACATTTCTCTGAACTGCAGTTCTGATGCTTTTGTTCTGAAGAGTTCTTTTCATTTTTCAGACTTATGCACTGGGTTTTTAACTGTTGTTCCTTGGTGTGAATAAAGTTGGAAAAAATTAAAATATTTTGTAATTCCTTTTTCTTTTGTTCTGTTTTTGAGATACGATCTCAATATGAAGCCTTGGCTGATCTGAAATTTGTTGTATCAAGCAGGGTAGCCTTGAACAAACCTGTAGCCATTCTCCTACCTGTACCTCCCAAATGCTGGAATTATAGATACATGGCACTGTTCAAGGCTTTATAGTTCCTTTTTTCCCCCTACTTTTACAAACATTGAGTATTCATTCCAGCTTCCTGCCCTCCTTCCCTCCCATCTTCTCTCCTCCCTTCACCATTCCCTCCCACTCCCACTCACACCGCCTGTGTGCTTCTGTGGACCACTGGGTTCAATATAGCTTGTCTACTCCTGTGGAGGCTCAGGCCTCTGTGGTATATATCAAGTTACCTCTCTTCAGGTCACCCCACTGATAAGTGCATTTCTCTTTACTCATCCAGCTTTAGACCCAAAGGTTTCCACTTTAAGTTCCTGTTCTATGGGTATAACTGCCTACAGCTCAGTTTGATGTACTGTCTTCCTACCTATAGGTTTATTGGCTGTCTTCCCTATTGATCTATTTCCTTCCCTTTTTAAAGGTTCTTGTCTAATTTACAGTAACAGGGATGGGTACCATTCTGACAAGTAGGTCTTGAATCTATCCAGAAAGTTGTTGGTTGTTTCTTTGATACATATGCCACTATTACATTGGTTGTCACCTGTTGTCGTGGTTATTTATATTGCAACTTACAGATCTCATGCCATTAATAAGGCTTGTGATTTATTTCTCCCCCAGTAGCTTCCATGGTATTCTTTGGTACTATGTAAGCTATCCAGCAAGAAGAAAGTCCACAGACCAATTTCAGTTGATATATTTTGCCCATATTCTTTGATCTCTCTGTGTTGTATCTTCAGTAATAGGGTCTTACTGACCGTTTTTAGAATGCAACCAAGAGCAATGGCAAAAGCCTATAAAGTTTGAGGGCCTTTAAGATCTCTCTGACCAACATTTTATCAGGAAGTGCCACATTCCTGTTACTTCTAGTATAATTTTGTCCCTGGGTTCTAAATGGATCAGCTCAAGGCTTTTCTTTCCCTCCCTGTTTTCCTCACTCTGTGCTCCTCTGCATAGAGACTGCCCATTCTTGTTCCTTTCTTTAAAAGACATTTTTTTTTTTTACATATTACTAGCATAGGATATTCCTTTGGGGTTACTTCCCACAATCTTTAGGTTTTTCTATAAGTCCCTCTGTCCCTCCTATCTCCTATCTGTAGTTCATTTTAAAACAACAATAATAAGCCCTTTACCTGTTAACATAATGTGTTTGTGTTTTTATTATTTATAAATACTATATAGGGGAGGGGTTCATATCTCTCACCTACCGATTTGTTTTGAAAAGTTGCCTTATATAGATGGGAAAGAAAGGAGTATCTAATGACTTTTTTGATACATGTGGATATCCTTTAGAAAATTTAGTTGTAGTATGGATTCTTAAACCATAGTAGTAAACATTATACAGTCTCATTGAAATCCTTTGGTCTTTCTTTGAGCGATCTCTTTTACAAAGTGCCTGGTTTGTAGCACCATGTATTAGTCATTTGGAAAATGCTTGTTTGCTGGGTTATGCAGATCTTCTGATGCTGATTAATTTCATTAGTTTCAACAAGTCGCTTTCATTAATATCACTGCCAATTCTAACAGAAAAGTCTTAAATTATTGGATAACTGTCCAGGTCATGGTGGTGTGTACAAGCTTTCCAAAAGTTTAAAGCTCAGTATTTACATCTGGCAGTGAATGCTGTCAGTTGTTCTTGAAGTGATAGACTTGACATCACTCATTTTTGAGAAATGAAGGGCTTTTATTTTGTGTAGACTTTATATTTTTCCTTTGAGGATTAGAAATTATATGAAGGTATGGGTCCTATTTACCTTTTCTAGCACATTTAAATAGTCCTCCAGTGAAAAATACTTAGTTCATCAGTACAGTCATGCTTTTCTTTTATAATACATAAGGGGAGTCTACCTGTTTCCTGAGCACCTGGTTGGTGCAGTTAAAATCCACTTTTATGATACTTTGTGTGAAAATTCTTCGAAACGTAAAAATAATTATAGTAGAGGGTATAAACATTCTATTTCAATTACAGATAGTCTCTTCAGTTCCCAGAAACAGTCCCAGAACAGAGATTCAGTAAAATGAAACAAAACCTTCTTGAAAAAATGAAAACTCTGGGCTGGAGAGATGACTCAGGAGTTAAGACTCTGCCTTGCAAGCAGAAGGTCCTAAGTTCAGATCCCAGATCCCACATAAAAACGCCAGGCAGAAAGGGCCACTTTGTGCACTTCCAGCCCTGGTGAGCAGAGCCTAGGAAATCCCAGGGCAAAGCAAAAAGGAAGTAGAAGCAAACCAAGATGATTCCCTAAGTCACCCTTGGTCCTCTATAGGGACACACAGTGCCTTCTGATACACACACACACACACACACACACACACACACACACACACACAATAAAGTTTAAGAAAAAAGAAAAACTCCCTTAAAGATTTTTTTCTCTTTTTTGTCAGTTTCACTAATTAAAAATTAAGCTAACTGAGGGCACACACCTGTAGTCCCAGAATTTGGGAGGTGGAGTTCAGAGAAGCAGTTTCAAGGTTAACCTCAGCCACCCAGCGAGTCTGGGGTCAGCCTGACCTCAATGTTTTTCATAATGTTCCAGTTATCCATGTCCAATATTTCTTACATGTTTGGGGGCTCTACAGTTTATTTGGATCTAATTAGGTCCATTTATGGCAATTGGTCAATCCATCTCTTGGCGCCCTTTGACCTTTAGATTTCCATCTGTCTTGTTTGTTTTTGCAAGAAATGTTTACGATAACGATCAAGGTTGTTTATCCTATGTATGAAGTTTCCTGCCTCCTGGATTTTACTAGTTTTATCTTCAGAGTAAATTTTTTCTTTAATTTTTATTTTTCCCGTGTTTCATGTTGTGGAGTCGGGTGCACATGGAATATGTGGGGGCAAACACATGCTGTGGTACAAATGGATGTGGTTCTAGGCAACAAAATCAGGTTTGTCAGGTTTGTGTGGCCAGTGCATTATTCACGGAATATTCTTCCTGGCTCCTCATAGTAAGGGTTTTCTGTTTGTTTTTGAAGACAGGGTCTTAGATAGCTCAGGCAGTCCTTGAACTCCTGGCCCTCCTGCCTTCACTTCACAAGACTGCAGGTGCACATCTCCATGATCGTCCTCATAGCAGTGTGTCATGTGTTCCTCCGTCCTATATGTTCCCTCTAAATGGGTAATTGGATCTAAAGATTGTCTAGATCTCAAATATATATATATATATGTTGCAGTTCGCCTGTGTGGTTGCTGATAAATGAGCATCAAACGGCTTAAGGGAACAAGGGGTTTATTTTCTTACTGATACTCTAGTTACAGTCTGTCCAGCTTGACAGGAGAACATGCACCAACACCAGGCGGAGGAAACTGGCCACACCATCTCTACCTAATGGCTGAGAGAGGGATGATCCTTATTTGCCAGACCAGCATGTCTGACCAAGTATACACAAGGATGCCAACTCCCTCAACTGACTCTCAGTATTTTATTCATCTGTTCAGAGCCCACCTAGTCCCACCCACCATAGGCTGGGCCTTCCCCATCAGCTAGACAATCTCCTGCAGGTTTGTTTGGGCCTAACCCAGCCACTAATTCTTCACAAATGTGCCCAGAGCTTAAATCCTCAACAAGTCAAGTTGACATCTGTGCCTAACTATGACTATATATTTTTTATTATCAAAACTATATCTCGCTTTGATAATAAATATCCAGAATTAACAGTCTGTTAGGGAAATCAAAATGTCCACTTTCCTGTTTTGTTGGTTGTTCTCTGTGTGCATGTGCAGTAGTGATAGCTGCTGCTGATTCCATTCATGCCTGGAAAACAGTGACATCTATTTCTGTTGTTTCTTCTTTAATGTTAGTGCAACACTTATAAAGACATAAATTTCTGTTTAACTCCCAATTTATGTAGGGAAAATAATCATTTTCATTTATTCACCTGTTTTCAAAATGAATTGGTCATCGATGTCCAACTGTGACCATAACATTTTTTTTTAAACAACTTATTTTTTTTTTTATTTTATTTATTCAATTGTGCGTGCGTGCGTGCGTGCGTGTAGAACCACAGGCGAATTCGGGAACCACCATGGACCACCTCCACCTCCTCCTTGTTTACTCTGCCCCAGGATTCACAGGCTCCGCCCCACCAGGACCAGAAACGCAGGCTGCCCCCGCTTCCGCCCAGCGTCTATACTGGGGTCTAAGATCCGAACTCAGGACCTTCTACCTGCAAGGCAGAGGCTTAACTCCTGAACCACCTCTCTAGCCCCGACCATAACATTTTTATATGAAGTCGTTAATCTACTTTTTTAATTTTCATTTTTTGAACTCATGAATATATATACTTACTATTATTTTAGTTTGCCACATTTTCCTTACCAAGTCTCACATTCTTTCATCTTTGACCAGCAGTTCCTTTCTTCATTAAGTTCACAAGTCTAATTGAAATTGATCCTAATAGTCTTTGATAACTTCCATCTTACCTAGTGTGACCAAATCGTCCAGGCTAATTTTTACATTTTATATCCAGAACTTGGTGTCATCTAACCTAAGTCTGGTTCCTTTTAGTAGGTAACAGTTTAAAGACATTGAGGATAGGAGTGCTAGTTGTCACCAAGTTGTCCATTATTTCTAGGACTTCTCTATTGATAAGGGGGGGAAACACAATTTGATTTATTTCCTTATTCTAAAAGGAAGACTGCTACTTCCAGATTAAGTTTAGAACACTCAGGTTACCATAGATTTGAAGCCTCATTGTCCCCAAGCCAAGAAGAATAATAGAAGTGGGGGAATAGCACATAAATACTCTTCACCTTATTTCACAGTACATAGTCATCGGAGTGACCATTGTGACCACACCAGCCCCGTCACCTTGAGTGATAAGTGCAAGTGTTCTATGTTGGGGGTTTACTATATGTTGTTTTTGTCATTCTTTTTGTCCATAGGGTATATTTCACAGAATTAATAAAAATTTCTGTTATTATAGAAAAGATTTTTTTAGATTTATGCCATCACTACTTGACTACATAGTCCTTTATTTTGGTTTTTATTTTTTGGGATGGCTTTTGTTTGCATTTAAACATGGTGTTTACGTCTGCTTAGAGTAGCAGCAGCACGTCACTGAGCTTTCTGCTTCCTTTGCTAGTACTTCAGTATTCTGGAGGCACCATCGTTTCCAGGCATTGTTTTCACGTACAAAGTGTCTTTGAGTTTTAGAGCTTACTTAGTTAACTTTCTTTCATAAACATTTTAGTCCTTTTTGTTATAACAAAGAGACGTGCATTGAGTAGTCTTATGCTATGTGTTTTTGTGGTTTCTGGCAAGAATTTCAGTGGGATTTAAGGTTACCCTTTACTTAGATTGTAGCAATTAAATGTAATAGTTTTAAGATAATGACAGTATTTACTTAAATAGCTTGCAGTATATGATTATTCATCATGGAAAAGCACATCAAACCACAGTGAAATACACTTCACACCTACCAGGATGACTGCCGTGAAATGGACGAGGGGCCTGGAGATGGCTCAGTGGATAAAGGGTCTGCCACCGAGCCTGACAAGCCTGATGTTCCTGGAACCCATGCGATGAAGACAGGATTGTCTTCTGCCCTCGACACGTGTGCTGTAGTACGTATATATACACAAACACATACAACACACACACACAAAGAAGGTGAGTCAGATATTGTAGATCATGGCTGTGATCTCAACACTCAAGGAGCTAACAAGGTTGCTACAAGTTTGAGGCCACCTTTGGCTACAGAATGCTTCAGGAAAAAAGATGGGTAAGAGTGGTACCTGTAATGCTAGCACTCAGGGCCAAATCAGGAGGATTTTAAGTTTGAAACCAGAGTGGGCTGTGTAAGAGACCTTTCACACACACACACACACACGCAGATAAAAGCAAAATAACAAGTGTGAAGCCAGGAGATGGCTCAGCAGGTAAAAGTACTTACCACTAAGCCTGACAAACTGAGATGAGCTTAATCTCGGAATTTGGTCTGCTGTCCTTCATGTACATGCCATGACACTCGTGAATATACACACATATACCTTTAAAAATGTAAAAAATGATTAACAAGCATCTGTCAGTGTGGAGATTACAAAACCCTTAAGTATTGCTAATGAGATTTTAAATGGCATAATCACTTTAGGAAAGTCATTTCCTCAAAAGTATAAGCATGGAGGTACCATGTGGCCCAACAAGTCCACTCAGGTATACACTTGTGAGAAATGAAAGCATTAACAAACAGATGTGCCAAAAAGTAGAAACAACCCATTGCTATGGAGTAATAAGTACATATAAAAAAGTTGTCTGTCCCTGAATAGAATATTATTCAGCAATAAGAAGAAAGGAAGTAACGTACAACAGAATACAGATATGGGACCTTTGTCAGCGATATGGAATATCTAGGAAAACCCGTAATCAACACAATCATGGAAACCTGGGTGCTTTCCAGTAAGATAAAACCAGGATGTCCACTCATGCTGTTTCTATTCAACTTTTTTCTGGAAGACCTAACCAAGACATTTAGATGAGAAAATTCAATAAGAGCCGTTAGATTGGAGGAGCAACTAAGCTCTTCCTGTTCACAGTTATATGAGCTGGGATCAGACCCAGAGCTTTGTGGAGAATATTAGGTGTGCTGCCACTGAGCTGCTCCCCACCTCTGTGTTCTTACGTGGAGAATATGCGTAGAAGTCCACCAAACACTAATAGCAAGGTGACAGTATAGATCAATATATGGAAGATAATGATATTCACAAAAATGAAATTAAGATCACAGTTCCATTTACAAAAGCTTCAAAATGAATAATGTACTTAGGAATGCATTTGAGTTGTGTGCTAAAGTCTACAATTAAAGAAAGTAAAAAAAATAAGACACCCAGTATTCATAGATTGAAAGACTATTTATTTTTTTGTTTATATTTTTTTATTATTATTATTATTTCTGCTCATACAAATTTAACAGGGAAAAGACTTTATTTTTTAAAAGATAATAAAATTATATTTCTTTACCTTGCTGCATTTGTTGAATTCCCTTGGAAAAAATGAAGTATTGCTTATGTGCTCAATTTGCATGTAGATAACTTTATACAAATTACGTATGGCACATAAAGGCTTCTGGCATAGCAGAAATCCTGAGTCTTAATTTTTTTAATGGGCAACATTTCAAATATTGATTTAATGCATTGTCCATCCATATTCCAAATGATTCTAAAATTTTTTGAAACACTTTTAAGAGAATGTCCATAAGCTCTTCACCCAAGATCTCACAGACCAACATCTTGCATGACACTGGTGTGGTATTAATCGGAGAGGAGACTTTATTTAGGTTTCTCCAGGCTTCCCACTCCTATTATTTTGTGTTTCAGGATCAGGATCAGTATTCTGCCTTGCATGAGTCGTCACGTCTCCGTTTCACTTGTGCTAAATAAGAGTTGGAAAGTGTTTGTGCTGCTTTAGTTTGAGAAGAAAGTATTTTCTGCTGAAAGTTCTTGAGATGTTACAATTAGCACATACCATCGTAAATTCTACGTGAAGCATTTGTGATCATCTGCTTCCAGTCTACTT
This sequence comes from Typhlomys cinereus, assembly GCA_023101885.1. Lineage (NCBI taxonomy): Eukaryota > Metazoa > Chordata > Mammalia > Rodentia > Platacanthomyidae > Typhlomys > Typhlomys cinereus. Next base: position 11,293,631 of record JALPQD010000024.1, on the reverse strand, counting down.
GGCTCAGATCATCTACTGAGTTATTTCCTTTGCCTCCTTTGAAGTCATCCTTTCCTGAGTTGATCTTGCATTGATTAATTTACCATGGTAAGGCAAGAAAAGGCATAGTATTAGTCAGTGTTGGTATAGCGACCTCCTTTACATTGTCAGGCAGCCTTTCAGAGTGTTAGTTAGCTAAGACAATTCTATATTGTGATTGCTTAGTTTCTGTTTAGAAATTATTGTTTGTTTTTCCCCCCTTAAAGAATTGAGCTAGAAAGAAAAGGGGGCAGGCAGGGGAGAGAGTAAAAATAGTAATAATAATCCTTCTTCCTTCCCCCAAAAAAAGAATCAAGTTAATGGTCAAGTCATAAACTCCCTCCCAGACTTTTCCTATTTCTTTTTTTTTTTTATTCGTGTGTGTGTGTGTGTGTGTGTGTGTGTGTGTGTGTGTGTGTAGAACCAAGGGTGAATTCGAGAATCATTGTGGACTGCTTCTACCTCCTCTTTTGCTCTGCCCCGGGATTCACAGGCTCTGCCCCCCAGGACCAGAAATGCAGGCCGCCCCCCACCCCGTTTCTGCCTGGCATTTATACATGGGATCTGGGATCCGAACTCAGGACCCTCCGCTTGCAAGACAGAGGCTTAACCCCTGAGCCATCTCTCTAGCCTTCTATTTCTTTGATCACCTAGTGACAGTGGGAGTTGCCAAAATGTCTATAATTACATATTTTTGCTGTAGAGGTCTCTCCATCTTGGAATAGTTCCATTAGCTTTTGTCTCTTTGAGTAAGATGCAGTTGGAACAATACCTTTTTTGCTGATAAATGAAGTCAATACATTTGGCATGAGAGAAGTCCAGCCAAGCTATTCCCAGACTGCCCTTGCAGGGCTCCTTGGAGGTGGAATGTTTAATAAAGGAGCCGAAATTAGAGACATTGTTCTCTCACCAGCTAAAATGCACAGGAGTTTAGTGTCATGCACTAGAGTCAATTTAGCCCGGGACTTTTCCATTTTTCCTAGACCAGAGAAGTCTGTTTCTGCAGGAGCAATATGGTACTTATGGGTATGTTTACTAATGTTCCTCATTGTCAATCTAGTTCTCCTAGGAGCTTGAGAGTTTTATCAGGAGATGGAAGTCACTGAAGCAGCTAGGCAGAGTTGCCCCAATTGGATAGAGGAGGTACAATTCACGGAAGATGCTCTTCTCAACCTGTACTGACACTTGAACAGTTTAGGTCTTTATCCTGTGCATCACAATGCTTAGCAACATGCTAGTCTCTTCCCCTAGACTTCCAGCCAACATTTTCTGCAAGTAATGCTAGACGTGTCCTGATAGCACAGTTTTCCTATGTTAAAAATCACCATCCTGCCCTTCATCTCAAAAGGGACGAAGAGGCTCCTAACTCTTATTCCTTTATTTTTCTTATCTTCGAACAGATTTGTGAATATTTAGGAAGCAACCCAAACAAATTATTAGCAAGAAAGATCGATTCATACTAAATGTGATGACACACAATAATGTAGTTTGTTTTGTCCTAGGATGCAGTTTCCTAAATCTCAGCCACCTAATCTCAAAATATTCTTTCTTCTTTTCTCAAAAGCACTGAGAAAAAAATGGCATTCTGCTGTAGTGTTTAGCTAGAGCACCAGGTGTGCTGCGCACAGGCCTGGCAGAACTCTTAAGTCTACTCTTGGCTTCGGCTCCACTCAGGATGGAAAGTGACGAGCTCGCAGGGGTTTCCTTGCTACCTGCTTCCTGCCTTGTTCTAATTAAACAAAATTTTACAGTCTTTCTGTTAATGAGTCAGCTAGTAATGAAAACAAGCTGCTTTTGCCAAAGCTATTATGAAGCAGAATGTGTGTGTGTGTGTGTGTGTGTGTGTGTGTGTGTGTGTGTGTGTGTGTGTGTATAATATGTCTTTCAGCTTTTCTTCATGAGTAGATAGGGAAGGGTACCAGTGAAGGTAGAAGTGTCAACAGAACTTGCCCTTACCTTGAGGAGTGGTTTTTAAAAGCATTGCATTTTAGGTTTTGGTTTTTTTTCCAACTCTACATCTTTCTGTGAGACTAAATGTTGATATTAACAGAGGGTTTAAAACTAGCTTGGCAAATACTACAAATGGGTCCCAACAGTGGATTTTTGGCAGTATGTTAGTTCTTGGAACCATCCATGAATACCTGTGATATTCAGATAAATGAGGTGCATCTTTGAAGCACTGTACATAGAATGTGTATGCTGTACAAATGTGAGGACGTAATAAAATGCTGCTGGAATTTTAGAAGTGAAAGTCAAGACCAATTTAGAAGTGAAAGACACCTTTGCAGAGAAATGGTGCTCAGGACCAGATAAAAGCCAAACTAAATTCTGAGGCCATCAGAAAACCAATTCCAAAACTTGTCCTCTAGCTAACCTCTGCATGTATAATATAGCATGCATGTGTCATACATGTATTTCTTTAAAATGTCTAAATCCAGGCTGGAGAGATGGCTCAGGGATTAAAATTATGCCTACCAAGCAGAAGGTCCTGAGTTTGGATCCCAGGTTCCACGTTAAAAAAAAAAACACCAGGTGGAAAAGGTGGCCACCCTCACTTCCGGGCCCATGATGGGTGGAGCCTGGGAAATCCAGGCGCAAGGAGGAGGTAGAAGCAATCCAGGATGATTCCCGAAGGGACACATAAGTGCTCTCTCTCTCTCTCTCTCTCTCTCTCTCTCTCTCTCTCTCTCTCTCTCACACACACACACACACACACACAAATAAAATAATAAGCCAGAGTTATCTTCCATGGAGCCTCTTTACTCTTGAGAAAAGGCGATAAAATGAGCTTGGAAAAGAAATCTTAGAGAGGGAGTAAGTGAACGGCAGGAAGGAGAAGGGAGCTTAGGCAGCTTGGCCTCTACAGAAATGCTGAGTTCAGAACTGTAAAAAGTGCCATTACTGCTGTGTCAGGTGTCTTCCTCGAATCCTCCCAAAACCTGCTATGAAAGCCCTAAGCAGCCTTCCAGGGTATAATTGCCAGAATGAGGCCAGTAGACCACTGAGTCCAATCCACTCACTGAGAGCTTTGCCTTGAAGTTGTACTTAAAGCTCTCTGCTAAATTCAGCTAGTCACTTATTTTGTAAACAGCAGGTTTTGTCATAACGGCATGATAATTGCCCAATCTTATGTAGCTTTCCTCAAGATAGGTGCCTGGCACAATATTACAAAAGAAAGCCTTTCTGAACATTATAGCCGAGCCAGCTGGGTTTCCATAGAGTTATTAATCCCATTTTGGATGGGTAGGACCTGGTTAAGAACAGCAGCCATCAAAGGAGAATTGTGGCTGGCGTGGGAGGTGCAGGTGAATGGGCAGGCAATTAGTACTTGTCTGATTTACAGTTGTTATCATTTACATGAAGTTCATTGAAAAGCTGGTGCCTTGTCAGAAAAACCTAGTGAGGTGTATGCAGCATCATTAGAGCATAATTAACTGGAAAATCAAAACAAGCATGAAAACCACTCGGAGAATAGAAGTCCTGTGCTTGCCCATTATGCCTTTGGGGCAAATGCAACACCATCCTGAGAAAAGAATAGTCATGGTGAAAATATTTTCTTTCCTTCCAAGTCAGGAAGCAGACTCACAATGGACGCCACATCTCTCCTCTGCATTTTGAGATGTGCAGGAAGCAGCCAGCCTGTACCAGCTGAGGTTTTCCTGCTGATAAATGAGCCCCCAGGCTTCAGTGACCTGTCTGGTTAATGAGTTAATAAAGAATCTGGTCCTTGCATTGACCCTATCCTTAAAAGCTTTCTGCAAAGCTGAAATAACATTCCTGTAATTTATGACTTAACTCTTTCATCCTCAGCAAATGAGAGCCAGAAGGCAAGAAAAGAACTTGTGTGACAGAACAGGGAAGAAGCTACATTTGGCTTCGATGTCTTGGGTTTTTGTATTTGGATTTTAATCCCACTTGCAGAATAATTGCTCTCGTTAAGTTTTCTCTTATTGCAGAACCATAATAAAAGGTGCTCAAACTTCAGAGTACAAAGTCGAGCACTCTCCCCCTGAAACACAGCCTCAGCCCCAAGTATTATTTATGTCCCTCTTCCCCCCAAGACACTGATATTTTACTTCTACAGCCATTACTCATACATGAAGCTGCTTTGAATAGAGCAATGGAAGTGGTTTGAGTTTTATGCAAGCATTTCAATACGGTGGAGTAGAAAGAAAGAAATCTTTACTTACGGATGCAAACATTAAACCAAACATCTTATTAAAGGAGGCAAATCCTGTCTTTAGGCCACTAGAGAAAGAACAGTATCCTTTAAGTCAGGTTATATTGGAGTAACCAGAAATTGTATTTCCACCCAAATTATTGTTTCCTCTTAGTTGATAATCTGTCGTTCGAAGGAGGCTTTGGAGTTATTGTCTGTATACGTCTTACAGGTCTTTAAGAGTGATCAAAATAAACACATTGCAGTAAGAAGTGTCATTTCAGTGTCTAGCCAGTAGGAATTGGAGAAGAGAGAGAAAATAGAAGGGAAATACACACCCAGAACATTTTCAGAATATCAGGAAAGAGCCAGGCATGGTGGTGGAGGCTTATAACCTCAGCACCTGAGAGGTAGAAGCAAGAGGATCAGGAATTCAAGCGTATTCCCCCTCCTGCTCCTCTGCCTTTCCTTCCTCCCCTTCTCCCATCTCAGTAGTCCCCTCTGTCCCCCTAGGCAATTTTATTTTGACTTTCATTCGATATATACAGTTTTCCGTTTCCATAAAATCTAGGAACCACAAATGAAATGGCTTAATTTGCTTAATACGATTTTCTCCAGTTGTATCTGTTTTCCTGCAGATGACGTAAGTTCTTTCTTTATAGCTGAAAAAGATTCCATTATTTGTATACACCATATTCTCTTTGTCTAGGTTGGTTCCATAGCCTATCTGTTGTGCACATAGTGCTGCTGCAAGAAGCATTGATGTGTGCTGCAGTTTGCCTGCATGGTTGTTGATATTTTCTTACTGATAGTCCGGTTACAGTCTGTCCAGCTTGATGGGAGAGCATACACCAACACCAGAGCCAGGGAACTGGCCACACCATGTCTACATAATGGCTGAGAGAGGGACAATCCTTACTTGCCAGACCAGCATGTCTGGCCAAATATATACAAGGATGCCGATTCTCTCAACCAGGTCTCTGTATTTTATTCCAGAGCCTAATCCCACCACCTGGACCTTCCCCATCAGCCAGACAATCTCCTTCAGATTAGCTCTGGGCTTAACCCAACCACTAATTCTCCACAAGCGTGCCCAGAGCTCAAACCCTCAACTGTCAAGTTGACACCTGTGCCTAACTATGATAGCAAGTGAGGCCGAACATTGTTTCATGTTTGCGTTGATGATTTTTGTTTCATTTCTGACAGCTGTTTATTCTATCCTTTGAGATCTTCGTATATCTCATATGTTAATTCTCTGTCAAGGGACACAGCTTGCAAAGATTGGCTCCCTCTCTGCAGGCTGTCTCTTCACTTAACTGTTTGTTTTGCTGTACAGGGGTCCTATTCAAAAGTCCTTGCCTTTATCCTCAAGTATTTCCTACTTTTCCTCTAGCAGTTTCAAAGTTTCAACTTTCACATTGAAGTCTTCAGGCCATTTAGAATTGATTGTTGTTAGAGAGGTGAAATATCATGGCAAAACTGCTTGAGGGAACAAGAAGGAACAAGAACAAGTTACAGTTCTTATTCTAACTTGACTGGAGAGCCCACACCAACACCAGTGCCGAGAGAACTGGCCACACCATCTCCACAGAATGTCTGAGAGAAGCACAATCCTTACTTGCCAGACCAGTATGTCTGGCCATGTGTATACAAGGATGCCAACTTCCTCAACCAGTTCCCTCCTATTCACCTGCCCAGGGACTAGTCCCACCCACCATGGGCTGGACCTTCCCCATCCACTAGATAGTCTCTTGTAGCTTCACTCTGGGCTTAACTACTAATTTTCTACAAATGTGCCCAAATCTCGAACTCTCAACCATCAAGTTGATGCCTATATAAACTATGACAAAGACCCAGTTTCATTCTTCTACATGTATGTATCCAGTTGTTCACAGCACTATTTATTTTATTTTATTTTATTTTATTTTTAATACTTGGATTTTTTTTAATTTTTTTTTTTTTATTCAATTGTGCGCATGTATGTGTGTGTAGAACCACAGACAAATTCGGGAACCACCACGGACCGCCTCCACCTCCTCCTTGTTTACTCTGGCCCGGTATTCACAGGCTCCACCCTACCAGGACCGGAAACGCAGGCCGCCCCCCCCCTTCCGCCTGGCGTCTATACGTGGGGTCTAGGATCCGAACTCAGGACCTTCCGCCTACAAGGCAGAGGTTTAACCCCTGAGCTACTTCTCCAGCCCCCACAGCACCATTTATTGAAGAGACTGCCTTCTTTCCTCTAACATATATTTTTGGTGTCCTTGCCCAAAAGTAGTCAGGTGACTAACTGCTTGGTCCTCTGTTACTTGGGTCCTCCACTCTATAGATCAACCTGTATTTGTTACTGTAACTTTATAGTGTAATGTGGAATCCAGTATGGTGATACCTTCAGCATTATTCTTTTTACTTCAGGTTGCTTTGGCTCTCTGGGGTATCTTCTGCTTCCATATGAATTATATTAAGATTGTGTTTTTGTTTATTTGTTTGTTTCTGTGAAGAACAGAATTGGAATTTTTTTGGGGGGTGAGGATGTGGGTGTAGGTGTGTGTCAGAAGGCACAGTGTGTGCTGGTGGAGACCCAGGGATGACTTTGGGAATTATCCTGAATCGCTTCTACCTCCTCTTTGCTTTGCTCAGGAGTTTCCTAGGCTCTGCCTTCCACAGTTGGAAGTGCAGGCCTCCATCATTTCCACCTGGCATTTTTATTTGGGATCTAGGGTCCAAACTCAGGTCCTTCTGCTTTCGAGACAAAGGTTTAACCCCTGAGCATCTCTGTAGCCCAGAGAATTGGAATTTTAATAGGGACTACATTGAAATTTGTAGGGTGCTTTTGATAATACAGTTATTTTCACAGTATCAGTTTTTCAATCCATGAATACATTTTCCATTTCCAGTATTACTCAATTTCTTTCTTTATTGATTTAAAGTTTTCATTGTGGAAACTTTCACTTCTTTGGTTAGGTTTATTTCAAGACTTTCTTTTTGAGGCAATTGTGAATGAGATTGTTTGCCTGGTTTCTTTTTCAGCATGTTTGTTATTTGTATATAGAAAGTCTTCTGAATTTTGTTTGCAAATTTTATATCGTGCCACTTTGCTGAAAGTGTCTTACCAGACCTAAGAATTTTCTGGTAGTGTCTTTAGGGTTTCTTAGGCATAGAATAATATCATCTGACAATAAAGGTCCTCTGACTTCTTACTTTCCTATTTGTATTTCTTTTGCTTTTCTCTGTCCTGTTGCCATAACTAAAACTTCAGCACTTCTGTTAAACAAGAATTAAGATGAACCTTTGTCTCATTCTTGATGTTAATGCAACATTAGTGGGGGGAAAAGCGAATTTTTTCATTTTCTGTAATGTTGGCTATAGGTTTATTGTGTGAGATATGTTCTTTCTCTTCCTGGTTTCTTTAAGAATTTTATCATGAAGGGACACAGTATTTTATCAGGAGCTTTTTCTGTATCTATTTGAGACGATCATATGATTTCTGTCCTTGAGCTCATTTATGTAATGTATTACATTTACTAATGTTGACCTACCCTACATTTCTGGACTGTAGCCAGCTTGATCTAAGGGTAGCTGTTTAAAGGGCAGTGAACGGGAAGCTCACCGAGAAGGGCATGCAAGTGACTCGCACACATTAGCAAAGATGCTACATTTTGCTGATAAATAAAGATCCACAAATTTAAATTTTTTTTAATTTTTTTTATTATTTATTCAATTGTGCATGTGTGTGTATGTATGTGTGTGTGTAGAACCACGGAGGAATCGGGAACCATAAATTTAAATGACAAGGAGATGTCTTTTTTTCACCAGATTGTCAGAAACTGTAAAGTTCATTAGCCCTGCTTTTATAAGGGCTGTATCCATAGGCTGCCTCTGTGCTGCAGTCTCCCTCCTCAGTGACTTGGCTTCTGTCGTTAATTCCCTACTCAGTCTCCATTTTCTCTTCAAGGCCACCATAGAATTGACTTCAGAGCACTGATAAATTATGGGGGTTTTTCTGTAGAGTGATGCAAAGCTTTAAAGAATTAGAATGTCCTTGTATGCTGATAAGGAATGATAAGTAAATGATTATATGTGCTGAAACTCTGTGGGTGGGTATATAAGAAACCTTTAACAGTGGTTTCCTTGGAGAAAAATTAGATGAAAGGATTAGAGCGGTGGACAGAGATTATTTTTCACTGGGTCCCTTTTCACTCTTTTGAATTTTACCATGAGCATAAACCTAGAAAAGGTTTAACTTAGTTTGCCTGGTCCAAAAGAGCATCAGAAACCAACCAGGGGACAAGCTAGCACATTTGCAAGCTTTCAGGGCCAGCCAGCTCAAAACTGAGGACTGACTCAGACTGACCACAAAATTAAGTGGACTACACGGAGAAAAGTTTAGGGGTGCCCGATCCATCTCTCAGCTTAGTCCATCAGTTGACGTGCTAAATACGCATTTTCAGTGTCTCCATACTTTTTTGACAGTTGCCCACGAGTATTATAAAAGGATAGAGATTCATTGGCCTTTTCATTCTCCTGCTGAGGGAAGCGTCCTCAGTCTCCACCCGGCTCCAGCTTTGGCTCCTTCTGCGCAGGCACTGCACTGTTTATCACAGTGACCCAAAAGACCAGGGAAGTGCAGCTAGTCCCGAAGCTCCTGGGGCTGAGGATTGCTGGAGCAGTTTTATCCTCAGCTTTGTTTTCTTCCCTGGTCCTTTTCACCCAGTCTGTGTTAGAGAGTTTTGTTGGAATTAATTATGAGAGTCAGGAAACACCAAACCGTTGCGTAATTTGCAGTGAGTAGGATGCTACAAGAAGGTCGTAGAGTCTTGGACACAAGAAGGGGCCAGGGATTCTAGGCCTTTCCAGGCCATGGGTTCACTGGCATGCTCACCTCTGTTCCACACAGGCTCTTGTTTGAAAAGCTCTTAGCCTCTCCCAAATTAATCTGCTGTCTTAGCCATTGAAGGGGAGCACACGGAGTGCAGCCCCGGCTCTGACCACTGAAGCTTCCTTGTTCTTAATCAGTTTGGGCGAGGGAAATAGTGGGCTGCATTATAACCAGAGTGTTGTGCAGGAGGTTTCAATCCTTCCTTTTCTGTCTTCTTCCTCTTCCCCTTTGTCTTTCTTCTTCCTTCCCTTCTTTTTTTTCTTTTTCCTCCTCCTTCTCTCCTGCTTAAAAAAGGAAAAAAACAAAAAGTCTACAACTTTCTGGCTTGAGGACAGTGTCAGCACCGTCTGGGGACTTCCTGTCCATATCCCCGGGAGCTCTCTCTAATCATTTGCTTTGCCTCTGCTGCTCAGAATAGCATGTATCTGAAGGAGGCAGCCATCAGAGGTTTTTGTCTTTTTCTATATATAAGTGCACATGTAGGATATGCATAGGAAGCCCCTCCTGTGTGTCTGAGGCTTGCCTGCTGGCTTTCTTGAGGAACAGGAGGAGGACCCACATAGGTCCCAGGGCAATGTCAAGTGAAGTAAGTAGTGATGTTACGTATTTAAAGAAACAAACTGGTCAGAGTTATTGTTCCTACTATTTGCTTTCAGATGTAAATTTGTAGACAAAGATTAGACTTAGGCTGAGGCTTGGCCAGCTTTTACCCACTGAGCCATCTCCCCCATCTGACACCTGTTATATTAAATGTCCTCCCCTTAAAAAAATGCAGACTTCACAAAAGAAGTTAGGTAAGTAAGCACTTGGAAAATGTGTTTATCATTCAGAGACATCAAGGAAATGCAAACCCTAGTGTCAGTTTGTGCACTCTGTAAAGATTGAAGTGAAAGAGATGATTCTGAATATCGGTGAGCATCAGGAGTAGCAGAAGTCTTTACACATTGCTGGCAGGAATGTAAATTATGATAGTCTGTAGCTTGGCGAACTGTTGGGCATTTTCTTGTTGTTAAATTAAACATACACCTACTGTATACTCAGTGATTCCACTTACATTTCATTCAAAAGAAATGAAGATATGTACGTCTAAAAAATTATATTGCCATGTTTTATTCATGATAGTGTGAAAGTGCAAACAGCCCAGGCCTCCAGGGAAGGGATGATGATGAAGAATAAGTAAATACATTGTTTCACCCGTATGTGTTTCAAAACAGGGCAAAGCTATGATAGGAATCAGAGTAAGGATTTTTTTTTTTATTCTGTGTATGTGTGTGTATCAGAGAGTACTGTATGTCTCTGTGGAGGACCAAGGTGACTTCAGGAATCACCTTGCATTGCTTCTACTTCCTTTTTGCTTTGCTCTGGGATTTCCCAGGTTCCTCCCACCAGGGCCAGAAGTACAGGCTGTCTCCACGTCTGCCTGGCATTTTTATGTGGGACCTGGAATCTGAACTCAGAACCTTCTGCTTGTGAGGCAGAGTCTTAACCCCTGAGCCATCTCTCCAGCCCCAGAGAAAGGATTTTTAAAGAGTGGGAAATTAGGCAGAGAACTTCCCTGGGTGGAAATGTTCTATGTTCATCTGTGGGTCAAAGGTTGTATGCATTTGCTAAAACTGAATGAAGATAAACAGTTATCTTTAAACTCTGTGTTTCACCATATTTAGGATTCAAGCCCTTCAGGAAAGAAGCAGAAGTAGGCTGATGGGTGACCTCAGTTGGTAAAGTGCTCCCCTGCATGTACAAAGTCCTCTGTTCAATTCCCAGTACTGTATAACCCAGAACTGGGAAGGTAGAGGCAGAAGGCTCAGAAGTTCAGGACTGACCTCAGCTTGTAACAGGTTTGAGTCTTTGCTACCTGGTACCTTGTCCCAAAACACAGGAAAAATAGTGGGGAAATACTCAGGTGGTCTCCCATCCTTATCCCCACTGTGCATGCAGGAGTCTCAGTACAAACTTCACAGCCTCTTTGGAGCAGGGCAGGTTCAAAGACAGGTAGTACTGCTCCTTGGATTTTTCCGTTTCACTTTGAGGCAGGTTTTCACTAAGTAGCTCAGGCTGGCCTTGAATCCATCTCCTGCCTCAGCCTCCTGCATGCTGATGTTATAGGAGTGGTGATTTTGCTCCCCAAGCTCCTCTGCACAGCAGATAGAGTGTGTCAGTGGCAGGCTTGTGCCCTGCAGCTGTGGAGCAAATCCCATTGCCCAGTGAAGTATCCCTGGTTTGAATAAGGCCCACTTTGTTTTCAGTCACTGGAATGTCTTCATCTTGTCATAGAGACTGGGCTGTGTGCTGGAGAAGAGGCCTTCAGAATAATCACAAAATTCTGCCTCTTGGACTCAGTGTGCTCAGGGCAGGCTGGAGCTGATTATTTGTGACTTGAGGATCACTTTCCTCTTATGAAATAAAAGCGCTTTTGGTTACAGAATTACTGAGAAATATGACTCCATAAAGTTTTTGTATTAGGTGCAGAATGTTCATTTAGGCACTGCACTAGAGCCCATTTCATCAGCTTTTCCAGTGGAAGAAGAGAAATAAGAGTGATTTTTGCCTTAAAAATTTTTGAAAGCTAGATGTAGAAGACACAACACCCATCCTGACCTTTCCTGAATCTTAAATCTACATATTCACTGTTTTTTAAAACTAGCTTCATGCTGGCTGAATAGCTAGAGCCAGCTGACCCAGTGGTCACCTTAATGCTTTGCCCGACTAACCCCTTGAGCTTTTGTTCAAATCATGTTTGAGTGACTATCGGTGTCAATGTGTTTCAGTTTGAGATACCAGGAACTTGCTCAAGTGGTAGCCCACAACTCTAGAGCATCCCTAGTTGAAATGCAGATCCTGGAACCTGTTCCTAGAGCCTAAGGCACAGGCAAGGAAGGGTTCCCAGAATTTGCATCTTAATAACTATAGAGATTTTTATCGCAACTTAGAGATCTCATGCATTGATGGGGCCTGTGATATTTCTCTCCCCCAGCAACTTCTACAGTATTCCTTGGTACTGTGTAAGCTGTCTAGCAAGGAGAAGTTCTCAGACCAGTTCTAGTTGATGTATTTTGCCCATGTTCTGCAATCCATGTGTTATGCCTTCAGTAATAGGGTCTTACAGGTTTTTGGAGAGCAACCAAGAGCAATGGCAAAAGCCTATAATGTTTGGGGGCCTTTGACCAACATTTTGTCAGGAAGTGTCACATTTCTGTTACTTCTAGTATATTTTGTCACTGGGGTCTATGTGGATCAGCTCAGGGCCTTCCCCCTGCCCCCCATTTTCCTCACTCTATGCTCTTCTGCATAGGGACTGCCCATTCTTGTTCCTTTCTTTAAAAGACTTATTTTGGACACATTACTAGCATAGGATGTTCCTTTGGGGTTACTTCCCTCAAGCTTAGGATTTTTCTATAAGTTTCTCTGTTTCTCTTATTTCCCATTCCCTCATGGCAACAGGTGAGCACCAGTGTAATAATGGCATGAGTATCAAGGAGACAACCAACAGCTTTCTGATTGCATTCAAGACCCACTTGTCAGAATGGAACACATTCCAGTAACTGTTAACTAGAACAAGAACCTAAAAAAGGAAAGGAAATAGATCAATAGGGAAAAACAGTCTCTGAAACTATAGGTACAAAGATAGTACACCAAACTGCTCTGTAAATAGTTACTATTATACCCATAGATTGGAGGAACAGTTAACATTCAGCCCAGAAGTCTTCTTCTACAACAGAGATAGAGAGTCTCAACACCCTGACAGGATGCAGTCTAGGACAGTAGAAGAGCAGTAAAGTGGACAGCAATGCCAACTATAATTCAGAGTACCAACAACTCAGCAAGACTCACCCAAAATCAGACCATCCCAGTATCCCCATCTAAGGCTTTGGGAACCTCACAGAAGAGGGGGCAGTGAGATTGTGAGAACCTAAAGATGGGAAGGTTCATTGTTGGACAAGACGCTGCAGTGAAACTTGTCCTTATCAGACCTGCATAATGACTGACATACCAACATGCCCTTGCCCCAACTACAAGCAACTCAAGAGAGATGAGAACATACAATGGAAACCTTGGATACTAAAGCTGGATGAGTGAAGGGAAATGCCCCTGTCAGCAGAGTGACCTAAGAAAAGCAACTTTGTATGCCACAAGAGGCCTGAACCCCCACAAGAGTAGACAAGCCTGAGGAATCCTGGGATCCATAGAAACAAACAGATCGGAGAGTGGGATTGATAGAGGGATGGGAGGGAGAGATGATAGAGGGAATCAGGGATAAGTACTCAATATGCTTGTAAAGTAGAAAAATTAAACAAAAAAGAGTAGACAAACCAGAGGGACCTTAGAAGCAGACAGGCAAGAGAATGGGAGGGAGTGGGATGGATTGACAAACGGAAGGAAGAGAGATGGGTGGGAGGGAAGATGTAGGAAAGCGGGGATAAGTACTCAATATGCTTATAAAGCTAGAAAAATAAAATAAAAATAAAGGAAAAAAATAACTGTAGAGGCTCCAAAGCTGGTTGGTCCATGCACAGAGTGATGTGGAAAACAACTCCACTGAGGAGAGTATTGCGAATCCTGAAACAAAGGCTTTACCATGAGTAAACAGGGAGACACTATAGTTCACTTGGCAGCATGTGGACAACAAAGATAGCAGATGGGGCAGACGGAAGACTCCAGGAAACCTCATCTTTCCTGGCCAGGAGTGCCGCAGGCCAAACCTAGTGCCACACAAGTGCCAAGCAAACTCTACCACTAGCTACCTTTCAGTCCTCCTCATCCTTTTCTGGTAAAAGGAGCATTAATAGTAACTCAAAGTGACTATTAGTTATTTTTCTCTTAAATCAGAAGTCACATAGATACATAGTTTGAAAACTCAAAATATATCAGGGGCTGGAGAAGTGGCTCAGGGGTTAAGCCTCTGCCTTGCAGGCGGAAGGTCCTGAGTTCGGATCCTAGACCCCACGTATAGATGCCAGGCGGAAGCCAGGGGCGGCCTGCGTTTCTGGTCCTGGTAGAATGGAGCCTGTGAATCCCGGGGCAGAGTAAATGAGGAGGAGGTGGAGATGGTCCATGGTGTTTCCCAAATTCCTCGTGGTTCTACACACAGACACATACACACACGCACACACATGCATACACACACAATTGAATAAATAATAAATAAAAATAAATAAATAAAAATAAAAAATCTTTAAAAAAAAAAAAAAAGAAGCACTTACTTGGCTAAAGGGATGTAGCTCATTGAGAGAATTTTTTTTTTCATTGAGAGAATTTGAGTTTAGTATGCTGAAGTCCCTAGGTTCAGTCTTCAGCAGTCAGTCAGTCAGAAGCAGCAGTACCAACTCATTTTATTTATTTTTATTTTTATTGTATTTGCATGTGTGTATATGTTTGTATCAGAGGGCACTGTGTGTGCCTGTGAAAGCCCAAGGATGACTTTGACTTTGTGAATCATCCTGGATTGCTTTTTACCTTCTTTTTCTTCACTCTGGGAGTTCCACCAGGGCTGAAGTGCAGACTGAAGCCATTTCTGCCTGGTGTTGTCTAATGGGACCTGAGATTTGAACTCAGGTCCTTCTGTTTGTGAGGCAGAGTTTAACCCCTGAGGCATCTTTCTAGCCTCCAACTCCTATTTAGAAGAAGCAGGTTTAGTATTCTGTACCACCTCCTGCCTTCACACTCTATTTTCTTTTTGTTTTTTCATTATAACAATCACGTTAGTGTTGTTCAATAGTAAAGCAGGGTGTGGACTATATTTACTTTGTAAATATGTATTTTTATTGTTTTCTATATTGGCATCACAATTTTTTTCTAGATTCCATCCAAAGCTGTAAAATCTTTCAGATGACTATTTTCTACTAACTTCTACTGCATTTTATTTTCCGGCTATATTCTTTATTCTACCACATTTGATATTTTATTATTTTCTATTTTGTGTGATCGTAACCATGCTCCCAGCTCCTGCAGTCTGTAAATGTTCAGTTCCATCGTCTCTTTTCCAGTCCCTTCTAGAGCCTTCCCAGCCTGCTTGACTCAGTCTTTGTTCTCTCAGCTTTCTGTGCAGCTGTTCTGGATCTGCCCTCTGTGTACCTTTCCCTTTCATCTTGGAACTTTCACTTCCTTGGTCTGTTACCTAATTTAGTAGAACTTGTCCTCCAATAATTTTCTGAGTAAAGGTTTATGGGAGGCAAATTTTTTACATTTACTCTTGCTGGGTGGAGCACTGCAGCCAACAGAAGATGGCTCCTGTCAGGCCTTCAGCTGCCAGGATTCTCCAAACGTTCTCTCCTTCCAAAGCCATGTGGAAGGTCTTTGTATATGATGGATATGACCTTGTTTCCCTCCTCTCATGAAGTCATTTGTGAAAGTTCTTGAATGTATAGCGCTGAGTAGTCTTGCATTCACCATTATAACCCGTTCTGGCCTCACACTCATAATTCTCCTGATTCAGCTTATCAAACGGTAAGATCGCACATCTGAGCCACAAATACCTGGCTCTCTTAGGAAGTTTTTTGGATTTTTTAAAAATTTTAAACTTTATTTAGAGTGTGTGTGTGTGTGTGTGTGTGTGTGTATCAATCAGAGGGCACTGTGTCCCTGTGAAGGACCAAGGGTGACTTTGGGAATCATCCTGGATTGCTTCTACCGCCTTCTTGCTTTGCTCTGGGATTTCCCAGGCTCTACCCGCTAGGGCTGGAAATGCAGACCACCATCATTTCTGCCTGGCATTTTTAAGTGGGACCTGCGATCTGAACTCAGGACCTTCTGCTTGCGAGACAGAATATTAACCCCTGAGCCATCTCTCCAGCCCCAGTGCCATTTTTGTGCATCTTTGTGCTTTTTCTGGGTGGATTTGCTTTCTGAAATGTCCCACTGAAGTGCTCTCTCGTGTAGCCAAGTGCAAGAAGGTTGTGATGTGCCTGCCCAGAAAATCTGTGTCAGATGAATGACATTCAAGCGTGAGTTACAGCACTGTGTGCTGTAAGCTCTGGGATTTCCCAGGCTGTGCCCACTAGGGCTAGAAGTTCAAGCCACCACCATTTTTGCCTGGCATTTTTTACATGGAACCTGGGATCTGAACTCAGGACTTTTGGCTTTTGAGGCAGTCTTACCCCTGAGCCATCTCTTCAGCCCCAGGATTTTTTTTTTTTTTAAATCACTGAGGTTTTCACCAAGCACCAAGATCCTTCTTATGTCCCTTTCTATTGCTAGTTGCTTCCCCTCCTGTTCTGCTGTGCATTGTTCAGAGTCCCCCCAGGATGAGAAAGTCAGGGTTAAAATACTCTTTTTTCTTGGTGTGGCTAAAGGTGACAGCTGGGGGAGCAGTCATCTTCTCAGCAGCTCACCCTGCTGCCTGTAGCAAATCTGTCACCTGAATAATTCTGTCTGGCAGGTTCTGACCAGAAACTATTCAATTGGCTGAGTATTGAATTAGCTAATTGCTCCAATTATGCCCATCCAGGATTTCAGTTTCCAGGCCCTATCCAGGCATTGCTCCTGGCTCATCACGTAGCACTGCGTGACTCTAAAAATACTCCTGCCCCCCAGACTGGGGGGGTTGTAGCTCAGTGGCAGAGTGCTTATTTGACATATATGAGGTCCCTCTGTTCTAATCCTAGCAACACACCAAAAACAAATTAAAACTCAGTAGCCAGTGGCAAAAGAGAAAACTATCACACACAAGAAAATCTTTTGATTTCCTGATCCATTTTCATATAAAGTAAGTCGAAATCTCTTATACATCCTACATATTCTGTTATCATGAAGGGGAGAAAGAAAAGATTCATTCAGTATTCCTTTGAATCATGTCCCTTATTTACTTATGCCAATTAAGATATCTTAACCATGTGTCTGGGATTTCAGTTTATGACAAGATTGTGGAACATTCTTCAGGCCCTTGGGATGATGCCCAGGCCAGCCTAGGACAAATTCCAGGCTGCTGACAACTCTGCAAGAATTGCAGGGAACAGATGCATTTCCTCTGCTTGCCCCAAAGTATGCAACTGCTCTGTGGAAACCTAGCTGAGGACGGACACTAGCCTATGAGGTTGTTTTTCAGTGCCTGTCACTTACAGAGTTTGTCCAGGATTCATATGTTCTTCTAAACAGACACTGCTGAGTGTTTACTAGAACTAGGTAGGCATGCTGGTACTCTGGTTATACCAGTGAACAGAGCTCATTAGGATTGTAGCACAGCAGTAGATCACTTGATTTGTGCACAGAACGACCTGAGCCTGATCCCCAGCAGGGCAGACCAGAACTGAAAAACCAGGTATTGTTTTCAGCGCTTGTGAAGTTTCCATTCCAGCGGGGTCTAGACACTGCATAGTGTCATAGTTGGGCACAGGTGTCAACTTGATTGTTGAGCATTGGAGCTCTGGGCACATTTGTGGAGAATTAGTAGTTGAGTTAAGCCCAGAGTAAACCTGCAGGAGATTGACTAGCTGATGGAGAAGGCCCCATCTATGGTGGGTGGGACTAGGCCCTGGATAAATCACAGAGAGCTGGCTGAAAGAGTTGGCATCCTTGTGTTCACTTGGCCAGACATGCTGGTCTGGCAAGTAAGGATTGTCCATCTCTCAGCCGTTATGTGGTGATGTCAGTTCCCTCGGCCCTGGTTTGGTGCGTGCTCTCCCATTAAACTGGACTGAGAACTGTAACCAGACTGTCGTAAGGAAATAAACTCCTTGTTCCCTTAAGCTGTTTGATGGTCATTTATCAGCAACCATGCAGGCGAGTTGCAACACTTAGTAAATGTAGTAAGTAAGCAAACAAGGTGTGGGCTTTGTTGAAACACGCCTTGTGTGAAGAACAAGAAACGCAAGGGCAGCAGCTCAGGAGTAAACACTGCCATGTTAAATGTGCTGTCGGTGTCCTCAATGTGAAGGTTACAGCAGAGACGAGGTCAGGAAGCAACCAAGGTGACACCTGAGGAGTGGGGTGCAGGGAGAGGTGGCTTGAGGCAGGTAAGACGGCCCATCCTGGGTAAGTGAGGAGCACAAGAGGTCAGTGTGGTACATTGTGGCCTAGTGTTGTCTCGGCTGAGGTGCGCAGGTTCCAGGGGGCAGGTCTCAGGGGCATCCCAGCGGAGCTGTGAGGTGGGCGCTGCGCAGGAATGTCAAGTCAGGAGAGAACCTGAGCTGCAAATAGAACATTTGGATGTCATAAGACATCAATAGTAGTTAAGTATTAGAATTTTGAGTGGGTTACAGAGAAATCTCCACAGATTGTGTGTTAGAATGCTCCCAGATGGCTTCAAAGAAACTGAAATTAACAATCAAATTAAGTCCAAGTTGCAGGCCATTCTACGGCAGGAGGAACTGTTCTAGATTAAAGTAGATTACCTTTTCTTGATTTGAAATTCAAGTACAGGAAGATTAAAATATACTTGGCTGCCAGAATTGGAGGGGGCGCAATTCTCAGATCAAAGGTCCACTAATTTTTCCTAGCAGTAGCAGCTAAAATTTTGAAGGTGAATTTTAAAATGAATCTTTTCCAGGACATACGAAGGCAGAGGGGGACAATTAGAAAAAAATATCCTTATGTACTGAGCATTTCACAAGCATCGAAGATGCTGTTTCCTCTTTCTGGATTTCTCTACCCAGCTTTTCCTTCTGGCATATTTCTTCTTGCTATTCTAATCTCAGGTACCACCTTCCTCTCCCCATCTCCCCATCTCTCTCACACTCTCCTGTTCAGCTGAGGGTACTAGGTGCAGTTTCTGAAGAAAGTAACTGTTTGCATGTTTCTTGTCTGAATTAAACTAGAGGAGGAAATCTGTGTCTCTGTTTCCAGTGGTCAGCAGTCTGGCACATAAAGGCATTCCAGAGATGGGGCTTAGTGGATGTGCAGTTTCTGGTTTAATTATCACCCTTCACGTTTTTATTACCCTCATTTTACTAATTGGCTACTTAAGACCCAAAGTAAAAATAAATAACTGAAGTAATTAACTGGCCAGGGTAAATTCTGCGACTGCAAAGCCATTGCTCTCAGCTCTTAAACTACTTAGATCCAAGATAGTACTGGGATGCCTGGCTTTTGCAGTACAAGTTGGTCTCAGATATTGCACTGTTCTTGTTTAGTTTGGATTTCTGATTCTCCTGGTTCTTAGAAAGTTTACATATCCTGATGTGGGATACTGGTGGGCTAGACTTTATCTCCTGCACATGACAGGGTTGCGATATACATACACACATACCCCTACACAAGAATTGCAAGAAACTGTCTTATCAACACCTCCCCACGAAAACAGAAAGATCTCAAGAGGCTCCACACCTCTCTGAGAGGCTGATGGGGAAGTAAAGAAGGACGCTTTCTGCAGTGGTACACCCACTGGTCTAGGATGCTTGCTGGAGCATGAATCATGTCTGGCATATCTCATCACAGACAGACTAGATGAAGCACAGTGGGCTGCACAAGTAGAAAGATTTGAAAATAGGAGGGAGTCTGGCAGGGGAAGAGGAGGGGCGTGGGATTGAGGACTAAGGTGTGAAATATTATAAGTTCACTATATTCATGTATGCAACATTAAAAAAATAAAGAATAAAAAGAGCTTATATATGGCCTTCAACACAAAGGACAAAATAGGAAAGTTTAAATGTTTCCTATGTGAGTCTGTACTAGACACCTGTTGAATAATGTGTGACTTGTGACTGCTTACACACAGTCTTAAGAGTGTTAGCTGAGAGACATCTGTAGAGGCAGAAAGTAGATCGGTGGTTATGATGAGCTAGAAGGACACTGCTAGTAGCCACTGCTAGTTGAGGTAAGGGGGGCCTAACAGCAACAAGGTGTTCTAAAATTGTTGGTTGGTTGGTTGGTTGGTTGGTTGGTTGGTTGGTTGGTTGGTTGGTTGGTTGGTTTTTATCCCCACATTCTTCACTATGCTCCTTTGTGAGAGATGGCAGTGGTTCAAATGCATGCCATTTAAGCAAAACAACTAGGAGTTCAGATCTCAGATTCCACATAAAATGTCGGATGGCATGGCGGCCTACCCCACATACCATCCCAGAAATTCCAGCAGAAAGCTTAGCCCAGGAATACACAGAGCAAACTGTCTAGAGCTCTGGTTTTAAAGACAACAGGCTTGAAAAATAAGGTGGAAGAACAATCAAGGATGATTCCAGTATAAATCTCAGGCTTCCACATGCATGTAACTACACACACACCACAAAAGTGGAAAAAGAAAATAAAATTAGATTGTTAAGGAATATATTTAAAAAGTTGAGTTGTATGTAAGTGAATGAACATGAATTATATCACAGTGAAGCTATTTTAGAATACTCTTGAAAATGAGAATTGTTTGGTTAGCATTTTTTTCTAAGAACACAAATAATTGTAGTGACTTTTTCTGTGAGTGGGTTGTGTTAGCCTCTTTCCTTCAGTGTGACCAGGGGTGTGGTTTGGTTCTGGTTTCCACACGAGTCCCCGCCTTTAAGCCACATAATTCTGATAAGATCCTGCATGTATCATGCTCTGACCATCCTTCCTGTGCCTGCACTGTGAGAACATTGAAGACACTGCATCTGATCCCCAGCACTGGTGGTGGGATGGGGTGGGGGTGGGGTTCAGACATTGATTTTAGCCTTGACGAAGTCCCTCCTCATGCAGTCCTCACAGACTTTCTGCCCAGCCCACAGCATGGGCAGCACAAAGCCACTGGTTACCAAGAAAGAGTGTTACTTATACAGTCCCTTATGCTGCTCTAGTGCTTTGGGGTGAGGAACCCCAATATATATTCCTTATACAATATACATCTTGTATACAATGTATACAATATACATATTCCTTAACAATCTAATCATTTCCTGCATGCAACAAAAAGAGAATTTTCTGCTTTCAGTACCAAGCTATGTGGGGACAGGTATTTCTTTGTTGGAAATCCATTATGTTTTCCCTAGCAAAGGAAATTGGGGCTCTTAATTCCTATGATCATTAGTGTGCAAACTTTGCTTTGCAGGGGTTCCTTAAATGCTGGTTGTAAAGAGTGGCATGACAAGAAAAAAATTGTTGATGTGAATCTGGCTCTTGAGGGAAGGTGGGAGCTTCTCCTGCAAGGAGAAGGTCAGGGTTAGACCCATTGGGTTTCTTATTGAGGTTAGCAGGATTGTGGCAATGTCATGGAAGGGCCCCAGCAGGAGGGCCAAGTGCATCAGCCTCATCTGATGAAAGAATGTTAGGCCCACCCTCTCCACACAATAACGTGGAGGTATCAGAAATTTCAGTTGTCTGTAACCTTCTTGGTTGAGATTTTACATGGTTATTTAGTAGCAGTGAAAAGTTTGGAAAGGGAATGATTTCTACAGATGAAGAGGGCCAACTCATCAGGGTTGCATGTAAAAAAACCCTGTGGTTAATGTGCCTGCCCATTCCTAAAAGGGGCAGACGTGACCTGTTCTAAATGACATCTTCTGGTATGTAAAACGAAAGGAATTAGTTGTGGTCTGTCTGACTGAGGATCTTTACCTCAACTGGTAGGTGCCCAAGAACTTAAAGTTGATTTTATGTTGATATCTATGGTTTTTGTTGTTTTGTTTTTAAGTTTTTTGAGAACAGGTCTTAGGTAGCTCAGTATTGCTTCAAATTGCTGGTGTAGCCAAGGATGACCTTGAACTCCTCTCAAGTTCTTAGATTATATTTGTACACAAAGAACTTGGTTTATGTAGTACTGGGAATTTCCCAATTACATCCAAACCTGAACTCTAGGAGTCATGTCGGATTCCACGAAGGACTCCTTGTGGACCTCCTTCTTCAGAGATTTCTTTATAGAATGCTGCAAGTTGTAAGCACTCAAACTTGTCATTTTGTATTCCTTGTTTCTAGAAAGGGTTTCTTATAGCTCAGGCCTGAGATGAGGAGCTCCTTCCTCATCCTCTTGCTTCCACCTCTGAAATTCTGAGATTGCAGGCATTTGCCATTGTGTCCAGATTTTAATGTTTAATCTTAAGGATTGTATGATATTTGGGGGGGGGTGAGACACGTCTCAATGTATTCCAGCTGGCCTCAGACTCACCATGTAGCTAAAGATGATCCTCCTGCCTCTACCTTGGAGTGCTGGGATCACAGGTATGAGCCACCATGCTTGGTCTGTTTGCTGCTAGAGAGCAAACCTGGTATATGCTAGACCAACAGTTAGTTACATTCCCAACCCCGTAAGAGTTTGTTTGTTCTGAGGAAACAGAGGCAGCAGAGCAGGGGAGGGCAGTACTGCAAAGTCAAAGAAAAAGGAGAACACTGAAGTGTAGAACACATGCCAAGTTCTCTGTCAGCAACTAGCCCAGCAGCCGCCATTGAGACACACCGGTCTTCTGTTTGCTTCTCACCTGGCTGGAGAGAAGTGCTGTTGCTTAACCATGCTGTCCTGGCAGGGGTGATAATTGTGTGAAGGTGCGTGGAGCTGGTCCTGAGGTCAGCACATGCCCGACCCAACCTGCATGGGCTTGGTAAGTTCATTGCAAAAAGCCAGACAGAGTTCTTGAGAAAAGCCCACTGTCTTCAGGTGTGATCATGATTCTGACCAGCTGCTCTTCACTTTGTGTCTGTGGTTGGTTGGGAGTGCATATGGAACCATTGTCCAGAAGAACCATCATTACGGGCTTGTTAGAAGGTGTGTTTAATAATTCACAATTCCATCTCAGAAGTGTGCATGGTCTGTTGGTGTTATGGTCCCCAGCTGTAGCTGGTCACACAATTAAGGTAACAGCAGTTTGTGCTTCGGGGACAAAGCTTCCCCCTGTTGCCATTAGACAAAACATTTCCTCCTTGGGAGCCCACTGCTGGGAAATGGCCTGCCCTTCCCTGTTTGCCATGAGTCCTGACCTTGGGAGTGGTTCCAGGAAGGGCCATAGGATCATCTCTTTCCCAGGGACCGAGGGACAGCGCACAGAGTGGAACACAGAGAAAGGGGAATTCAGAAGTGCCATTTCCTAGAAGTATGGGATGAGGTCAGAGGGTTTTTTTTTTGTTTTGTTTTTTTTTTGCCACTATCTTCATGTCATTTCACCCTCAGGGATCCCAGACCCTGGGCTTGCCACACATCTAGGTACATTTCTTCCACATTGGCCTCAGAAGCCCTGTCCTTACCACTGTACTGTCCAGTCTAAGACTTGGTTTCATTCCCTCCACTCTGTCTTTAGACCTGGTGTCTGATGTTACAGAGTAAAACAGCAGAAGCGCAGACAAACTTCTCGAACTTCTGAGAACATTATCCTTCATGTTGTAAGTTAATTAGATGGAGGAAATGCACCTGTACAGAAGAGAGCACCTGCAGTCCGCACCTACCATGGGCACCACGGTGTCCTTCACGTGCGCTGATCTGATGCCAGGTGCTCTCTGAAGTTGGCACAGTAACGAGTTGCCAGCCCCTTTGAGGCCGCATGCTTAGCACAGTGTTTAGCCCGGATCTGTCCTCAGGAGACAGATAAATGCAGTGCAGAGTGATCCATAAGACAACCAAAATAGACTCTTAAAAATCAGCAACACCAAAGGCCAAAAGGCAGTGCAGTAAGCAAGATTTTAAGCTGAGACAACCTGAAGGTAGACTTGATGTGATTTAGCTTCTTGAGTGTACTAAGTGTTTATGCAGGACAGTGTCTTAGAGGACGCATGCTAAAGTATTTAGAGTAGAGTGATATGATATCTGCATATTGCTTAAAACCAGTTCTATACTCAGTCCTCCAATGCAAGTACATGAGCAAAGGCACACGTGCAAGACGTTAGTTGATGGCACAATGTCAGGTGATGGTGATTCTATGCTTTTTTACATTTTCAAACTAGAAAGTCAATCTTTCATCCAATGACCCATTTTACATGGTCTCTCAAACTTACTATAAATTTACATTTATAATATTAAAAAATTTCAGGCCACTAAAAAAAAAATTAAAAACAGCCGTGATGCAACCTTGTTTAGCTTCTGAGATCAGTAAGGCTAGACACATTCCGGGTGGTGTGGCAGTAGACGAATGGTTGTTTCTGTCATTGAGTATCATTATTATAAGTGACGTGCCTGAAAGGCTTCTTTTGAATCAGCCAATTCTAAGATGCTTCTGTAAATCTAGGGGAATTTTTTTTTTTGCTTTAAAAGTGGTCTTCCTGTATTTCCTTTATTTTTGCTGAATGATAAAAGATAAGCTGGGCATATGAATTCAGTGCCTAGAGAAAAAGTATTTTGTATTTGCCAAAATAGCTTTAAATACTGCTCATATGCCATACAACTCGCCCATTTGAAGTCTACAGTTAAATGGTTTTAGGAAAAGTTGTGTATTTTTCACAACTATTTCAGAATCAATGTCTGGAAAATGAACTATGTCTACCAATAAAGCTTCCCATACAGTGCTTCCAGTGGAAGATTTCATCACTCCGTAAAGAAATCCTCCACCCCTTAACTGTCTTGTTAGTCAGTTTTCCATTGCTGTGATAAGAGTACCTGGGAGAGGGCTGGGGAGATGACCTTTGCTTTGAAAGCAAAAGGACCTGAGTTCATAGATACCAGATTCCACATAAAAGTTCTGGGAGCAAATGGTGGTAATCTGTACTTCCAGCCCTGGAAGGCGGAGCTGGGAAACCCCAGAGAAAAACAATAAGGAGATAGAGCAATACAGACAGGGTGATTCCTGAAGTCACCTTTGGGCCACTATAGGCATACACACTCAAGTACACTCTTGTATACTGACTCCCCACACACACACACACACACTACACCCACCCATACAACAACAAAACCTACAAAAGAACAAAAGAGAACCTTCTATTTTGGCTCATGGTATGAGGTTTCGGTCTGTATTGTGCTGGCACTGTGGCTTCAGGGTTGGGCCTCTGGCAGAAAGGCCTAATAGAGAAAGCTATTCGCCTGGTGGTAGCCTGAAGCAGAGAAAGGAAAGGGTATCAGCACGCGCCAGACATTGAGCAGGAGGATCATAAATCTGAGTCCAGATTGAAAGAAAGCGTGCCTCCAGTGACCCTCTTTCTCCAACTAGTCCCCATTCAGATCTGAATGGACTAATCCATTGGTGAGGCCGGCACTCTTACGATCCAATCACCTTCCAGGAGCATCGCCAGCGGGAACCTTTTAGAGGATGCTTTGTGTCCAAACTGCAGCACTTGCCAGTATGTGGTCCCGTGATGCCCTTCTTCCTTTGCTTAAAATAAATGTTTTCATGGTTCATCCATGTTGTAGTTTGTGTAGTACCCCCTCTCTTTTTCTCCTTCCCTCCCTCTCTCTCTCTCTCTATTTTTCCTTCCTTCCTCCCTACCTCCCTCCTTTTATTCTGGACTGGCCTTGAGTTCATTGTTTACCTGAGGATTTATTACTATTTTATTGCGCTCATTGCTGGTCAGAGGACAACTCTATGGAGTCAGCTTGCTCTTCCTACTTAACATGAGCTCCAGGACTGACCTCTCAAGCCACCAGGCTTTCCCAGCAAATGCTTCATCCACCAAGACAGTCTGCTGTCATTCTGTCTGGCGTTTTTATGTGAACTCTGGGATCTGAACTTTCATTCTGTCTAGTGTTTTTATGTGGACTCTGGGATCTGAACTCATGTCCTTTTGCTTATGGGGAAAAGGCTTAACACCTGAGCCATCTCTTTCTCTAGCCCAAAATATAATATGTTAAAGCTTACTTTCTTGACCTGTCAGGATGGCTCATTAGGTAAAAACTTATGCCTCCAAGACTGACAACCTGAGATTAATTTACAGACTCCACATGGTAGAAAGAGAGAACTAACTCTTGCAAGTTATCCTCTGACTTCCATACATGCAGGCATTTGTACTGAAAAAAAGTTTAAACTAGATAAAGCACAGTGGGCCACACAAATGAAGAGACTTTTGAAAATAGGAAGAAGTGTGACAGAGGAGTTGAATGGCCATCAGGTAGAAAAAGGGAGGTAGAATAGGGACTAAGGGGAGGGAGAAAAGAAAAATAAAAGTATTTTTTAAAATGTTTAGGGCTAGAGTGATGGCTCGGAAGTTAAGCCTGTGCTTCGCAAACATAAGGTCCTGAAGTCATATTCCAGATCAACATAAGAACACCAGGTTGAAGGGGAGCCTGGGAAGCAACTCTAGAGCAAAGCAAAGCAAAGGTAGAAGCAATCCAGGGTGATTCCTGAAGTCACCTTTGGGCCTCTACAGGCACACACAGTGCCCTCGGATACACATATGCACATGCAAAAAATAGAAATGAAATTTAAAAGTTTCCAAAAATTTTTCTTTAAAAGTTTAAAAAGAAATACATCCTTGCAGCCCTCAAGGTGGCTCAGTATAACCCTGATGATCTGTGTTTATTCAATCCCTGGAACTTGCATCAAAGTGGAACCTACTGTACAAGCTGTCCGCTGACTTCCACACTTAATGCATATACACACACATACACACACACACAGCATGCGCACACATAAACTTCTTAAAAGATGTTTTTAATCTCATAATTACCCGACAGTGAATGTGCATTTGCCTCTTTTTCATTTTTCCTCTTTGCTTTTTAAGATGGTCTTCTTGCAATGCCCAGACTGGCCTCTTGTACATTAAAGTCTCCTGCCTCCGCCTCCCCAGTGCTGAGTGTGAGACAAGCATTGCAGGTGTCCATATGCACCAAAGAAGGCATAAAAAAGAACCAAACCTTTCCTAACACTTAACCAAATGTAGACCTTTTCCCAAAGGTCTGAACTAGACCAATTAGTAAGCACAGATGGCATATTACTCTTGGTGGCAGGGCACTAAACTCACCGCGTTGGCTAGTCTCGGTGAACAGCTGGCCAACAATGAGATGTCCAACACGTCCAGCAGTTTTGCTCATCCCAGAGAGGAGGTCCACCCAGTGTCACGTGGGAAGACTCCCAGCTCCTGCCCCAAAGTGAGCGTGCTGGTCACGGCAGAGACCTCTGCTGCTTTGGGAAGGAAATTGATGTCTATTGACATAAGTGGATAGTGTTGTCCTGGCTAAGAAGAGTCCTTCGTTCAAACCGAATCACCACCAACTACAGTTGCACTGTTCTTGACCAGGCCAGCCAGGAGCCCACCGCAGGGCGAATCAGACCCTTGTGGTTAACCGATGAGAGAACTGGAAACGGCTGATTGTTTCTGAAGCAATAGCAGGTCTTTTGCCACCAGAATAGTCAAATTTGTCCCATTCACGTGTTACAAAGATCCACCCTGGGCTTATATAGCAAGTCCTTTCTGTGGAGAGAACAGGGCTGTGGAAATCAAACCAGAGAAACAAATGGCCTGCACTGTTGGGTTGGCATAAAAGAAGCATTACCGAGTCCTTTTCCTGTTAGTTTAAATGTTGTAAAAATGCTGTGGTTTGCTGGCTTTTATTTTCACCTTTGACTGATAAGTGGCGCTTTTTGTGGCACTGTCAGCTTCAGAGGATATGAAGCGTACCAGCAGTTCTTAGTCACAGATGTTTGAGATCAGTTGGGATTCCTTCCAGTTTTCTGCTTTTTTGACCTGATGCCCATAGAATGCAGTTGGCCCAGTGTTGGGAAATGAGTGGGAGCTAGAGAACCTCTCTCGTGTGCCCTGGCTCCCATCTGTTTCCTCCAGTTGTCTGATCTTGGGCTTTGGGGAGATCAGTTAGAGATTTATGTGGTGGGAAGTGAAGTTGACCCAGAGGTTTGGATTTTGCTCTTCATTCTTATAGACGCTCGCTAAATTTAGGGAAGGTATGAATGAAAGAGCCGGCCATTGCCGGCACAGGTGCTCAACTTCCTTGCTGCTCTTGCCCAGTGCTTTTCAGTTCCAGAGCCACGCATGACTCTGGAGGAAAGGTTTGCCCTCCCTCGTAAACAGATGGCAGATACCAAAGAAACTGAATCTCTGCCAAAGGCTCTGTTGCAGATAATTGGTGTAACGGTTACTCTTAACTATTGCTGTGAGAGAGCACCCAAAGTCAAGCAACTTAAGGGAGAAAGGGAGATTTATTCAGCGTATGGTTCCAGAGGGGAGATATAGTTTCTCGTGGCGGAGGCGGCATAGCTGGCTGGTCAAAGCTGGAGGAGGCTAAGTCACTGCAGACATCTTGGAGACTAAGAGCTGCCAAACTGCTTGCTGCAAAAGCAGACTTCTCCTGGAGGTAGGGTGGGACGAATCTACCTCAGGCCCATCCCTTGTGACTGCCTTCTTCCAGCAAGGCTTCACTTCACAAGGTGCTGTGACCTTGCCAAACACACAAGACTGTGGGGGACACATTTCCAACCATGACAATTGGCATTTCGTGTTAGCTGGCAGGAGAGAGGCACAGGTTGGAGCACACCCTGCATGCTGAAGTTCTGAGCAATGGTCGCTGGCACTCCCATGCATCTACAGGGTCATTGTGGGATAATCTTTCTGATTAGTTCTATTAGTTCATGGTTAGTGTCGTGGTGAATCTTTTTATTGTGAATAAAGATTTTTAGGGAGTATGTCTCCTGTCAAATCACCTAAAATACTAACATGTGATTTGGGGCTGAGGAGAAGGCTCAGCGGTAAAACTGCTTGTGGATAAGCTGCCCCAAGCTTGATCCCTGAAACCCAAGCAAGGATGGGGAGAATAGGCTGCACAGATTGTCCTTTATTCTCCAAGCATGGCATGCGCCTTCACACACATCATCATTAGCAAAGGTTTTTAAAAATTAACCTTGTACCATGAGCAAGACAAGAACGAGCTGAGACGTGGGTCCACACAGTGAGCTCCATTCCATGTGAAAACAAAAAGTTCTTCCCCACCACAGCTGTTGGCAGCGATAGGAATATGAGAGTCCCATGGTTGAAGCAACACCAGGGTTTTCTGTCCCTAAACTGGTTTCAAAAACAATACAGAAGATGGCAGGGCAGGTGTCAGAAGTACTGAGAGCTAGCCTCCCCCCAAGTCCATCCCCGTGAACTGTGGCCGGTTTCATTACTTTAAAGGGGAGTTTGGTTAATGTGTAAAATAAGAAGGTTACATTAAACGGGTCTTAGCTGCTTCCTCTTTATAGTAAAAAGTTTGCAATTTGCCTGTATCCTCCTCGTTTTTCTCCTTGTAACCAGAGTATATCTTCCGTTTTGTGTCCCAGTTCCAAGCACAGTGGAATCTTTATCTCTTGTCATGTAAATACCATAAGTAAATGAAAGAATGGCTATGAATTCCTTTAAAAAAAAATTGGAAGGTCTGGAGAGATGGCTCAGGGGTTAATTCTGCCCTCACAAGCAAAAGGTCCTGAGTTCAGATCCCAGGTCCCATGCCAGGCAGAAATGGTGGCCTTGGTAGCCAAGGTAGGTAGAGCCTGGGAAATCCCAGAGCAAAACAAAGTAATCCAGGATGATTCCTGAAGTCAGTCACCTTTGGTTCTCCACAGGAACACGGTGCGCTCTCTCTCTCTTTCTCTCTCTCTCTCACACACACACACACACACACACATGATGATTGATAGATAGATAGATAGATAGATAGATAGATAGATAGATAGATAGATAGATAGATAGATAGATAGAATTAAAAATTATTTGAGAGAGTGCCTGCCTGTGTGACTGATATTGATTTTATTGTTGAGATTTTTTTCTTAATTTTATTTATTTTGTGTGTGCACGTGCATCTGCATACTACAATATATATGTGGAGACAACAACTTTCAGGAGTTGATTCCCTTCTTCCTCCATGTGGTTTCTAAGGATCGAACTCAGGTTTTCAGAATTGGCAGCAGCACCTTTGTCTACTGAGCCATCTCACCAGCTGCTCTAAAATGGATTTTGGAGGTCACAGGGAAAGGTCTCCCACTTCCTTTCACAACCTATTGATGAGCTCTGCCAACCTCTCCAATGAGGTACCTACCCTGTTTCTTTCCAGACCTCTTAAAAGCAGACGGCAGCCCAGGGAGCAGTGAAAGCAGGCAGACTGCATGCAATGTTCTCCCTACAGAAAGAACCATGGTAAATAAGGCCCTGCTAAGGGGCAAGGAGCAGAGCAGACAGTACCTTCTCTTAATGGCAGACCCAACAGAATGGTGCTTACCAAGAGTCGCAGTGAAATTTATTAAGATTACATTTCTTGGGCTAAAGGAAAACAAATAAGTTCTAAGAAATTTTGTTGTAAACTTGGAACTCAGAAATGGAAAGGACAGCTGTCATCTGTTCCTCTGTTGCATCTACTTTGGGGAGTTACTATCTCTTTCTCTAGTGCTAGGTCTTGGTTGGTATCCCGTGTTAAGATAGATTAGTAGACTAGGTGTCATAGTTAGGCACAGGTGTCAACTTGATAGTAGAGGGTTTGAACTCTGGGGATATTTGTAGAGAATTAGTGGTTGAATTAGGCCCAGAGCAAACCTGCAGGAGATTGTCAGGCTGATGGGGAAGAAAGCTGGTTGAGTTGGCATCCTTCTGTTCAAGTAAGGATCGTCCATCTCTCAGCTGTTATGTGGTGATGATGTGGCTAGTTCCCTCAGCCCTAGTGTTGGTGCGTGTTCTCCCATCAAGCTGGATTGAGAACTGTAACCAGGAATCGTAAGAGAGAATAAACCCTTGTTCCTTAAGCTGTTTGATGGTCATTTATCAGCAACCAGGCGGGCAAACTGCAACACTAGGTATGGTAAAAAGGGAGTTAAAGGTAATTATTGATGAATGGACAACTGAACAAAATAAGAAAAAACAGTGGGGTAAGAGTCTCTTTCTCCCAGGATAAATTGTATTCAGCTTTGCTTTTATGGCATGAAGGTGGCTGGTTAGAGTGTCAATGGACAGGTAAATCCTGTGGCGTTGGAAATACCTTGATGCTATTCTGGGCATGTCTCCGTATGATACTGGGGAAGTAATATAGGTGAGCAAGTGTTGCCTTCCAGCAGGTGGATGAGGACTCTCCTGAATGAAGCACCGTCTCAAGGGTGGTATGTCAAAGTGGGCTTTGGCAGCAGCTTACACTTTGCAGCTTAAGACACACAGAGAAATCAGTGGTTAATTGCTCTGGGACTGCCCTGGTTCCTGGTGACCACAGCTCCCCAAGGGGATTCGATGTCATCAGTCACACCTCCCAGAGCACTCAGCTGCTGAGTTCCTTTTCTCTAGCTAGCCGCCCTTCTCAGGGAGGGAGCTGCAATTACAGGACTCCGCAGTGCTCCTTCTCAGCTGAGCCTGCAGCCCCTGCCAATGCCCACTGTCACCTGCCTCACTGATGTGTCCCCACAGGAAAGGTGAGACCCTGTGATGGAGCCCCCAGGGTTATGCCACTCGTATCGCCGATCGAGGTAGGGGAATGGTTGGGAGCTCATAGAAGCGGGCAGCAGCCCCACACCCCAGATTTTGGGAAGAAGCTGTAGGCTGCCTCCGAGCTCAGTGCTTTGCCCACTGTGACACAGCCTTGATGAGGGCTGTTTGCTTCAGAGGTCATCAGGTTAGGATGTTACAAGACATGCTAATGACCCAGAGCCAAAAACTTCCTCAACATGTAGCAGTATGGGTCCAGTGTTGTGGAGAACAGGACAGGGAGGTTCTGGCTTTTTTCTTTTCTGGAGACATCCTTGCTATACCAGAAAGTACCATTTTCCCCTAGTCTTCTGAAAGAGATTTTAGAAAATATGGCATAACCTGGCAATATCATCAGAGGTGCAGGGTCAGCTAGAGATTACATAGGAAAAGAAACTTTCTCTGAAATATCTTAGTTAGGTTCCCCTAGAAGCAAAACTCAAGACACAGATTTGTAGTGCAGGGAGCCTCGGAAGGAAGTGATCCCAGGAAGCAGGAGCGAGGAGCAGGTCAGGGAAGGAGGAAAAGCCAGTACAAGAGTCACTTTCAACTACGGGATTCAGTTTCCCACAGCTAAGAAGCATTCAGCCTTTAGAATTGCCTGGGTGAGGGCAGGGAACTGGACCATGGAGGCACCAGTCAGTGACCAGCCATGTGAGGTCAGTCCATGGAGGCCACTTAGCCAGAGGAGGACAACCAGAGGTTTGCTTTTGGTGGATGGAGTTACTGTTGGGCCTGAGCTTTTCTGGGCTGTCTTCGCAGCTGAGGAGCCCCCAGCATCTGCTACAGAAAAGCCAGGGCATGAGGAAGACACCACTGGAGGTGCCTAGTACAGCGATCCAGAGCTGGCCTAGGCAATTAGAGGAACAGAACGGTGACGGTAGAGGTGGACTTCAGGAGGAGAGCTGTGTGTTTGGACCATAGAACAAGGATAGATGTAGTAAGAAACAATTAGGAAGAACTTTCCAAGTTAAGGAACTTGGACTTTTTTGTGAGAGCAAGAAAGTAAGGAGACACAGAAGGGACATTTCCCTAGAAATACACAATTCACATTCCAGAACATGTACTCCAGAGACAGCATGCTAGTAACTATCAGAGTGGGGACACTGAAGTGAACATGGGCACAACAAAAGTCAGGTTGGCACTGAGGATGCTGCTGGATTCAGTGACATCCAGTGAGCCCAGGACGGGAGCAGTAGGGAAAGTGAAAAATACAAGATTTGGTGGTGGTAGTGGTGGTGGTGTGTGTAAAATTGTAGACCATGAGTTAGCTGGACAAGAGTGTTTAGGAGTTGAAATCTCATAAAGAACATTTTAGAGTCAACTTAAGCAA
Organism: Typhlomys cinereus; assembly: GCA_023101885.1. NCBI lineage: Eukaryota > Metazoa > Chordata > Mammalia > Rodentia > Platacanthomyidae > Typhlomys > Typhlomys cinereus. The sequence goes on along the minus strand of JALPQD010000024.1, from coordinate 11,261,072 downwards.
AGTTAAATAGTCATCAGAAGTCCCTCAAGCAGCTTTTCATCTGGGAGACAGACGTAGTGTCATAGTGTCCTGCACTCAATCCTGAGGCCTCCCTTTGTTCCAGATTTGTGTTTTTTATTGGTTTGACCTTTGCCGTATTGCTTAACCTCTCTGAACTTGGTTTATTTTTCCAACTCATCACAAGAATGTTAGTGCCTGCCTGGCCTGTTCTGAGTGATCCTAAGCCTGGGATGCAGTGGGGTGTGGACTTGCAGAGAAGCTGGCATCCACAGGACCAAAGTTAATAGATAAGAATGTTTGGAGCAGTGGCACCTCCCCCGGGTGTGTCTACTGAGCTGGGCCTGTTGGCTTACCTCAGGACACAGAGAGCCAACAGCCCCTGGGTTTCAGAATGGGCAGGGTGGTACCAGTTGATCTCAAAGACAGTTTCTTCAGCTCACAGCCGTTGGCATCTGCATCAGGCACTGAAACAAGTCGGATGAGAAAGTAGCCATGAAAGCACTGGGAAGATAGCATTGTGATATTAGCATGGTGTTTAAATGTGTGACTCTCTTGCATATCTCCACAAGGCAGAAAATAGCTTCCGATTTCCTGTGTGCTGGTAGATAATTTATTTTAGTTTCATAAACCAAAAGCTATGTTCCTTCCAAGGTTTCTTCCCCTCATAGCACCTTCTTACAACTCTAGCTGCCTTCTGTTTCTCCTATTTTATCTCATTCATGTAACATTGACTGGAAACATTTGACCTGCCAAGACTTGAATTTGGGCATATGGAGTTTCTCCCACAGCCCATGATAGTATCACCAGCAAATAGAGCACGGGCTGTACATTCTCTGCTTTTAGGGCGAAGAATGTTCTCCACCTCCTGGGAAGAACCAGGCCCTAGCTCACAGGAGTTGAAAAGCAAGTGCCTTTAAAAGGTCATTTTACTGTGCTGTGGTGTCTTGCTCATCAGTGTTGGGAGCTGGTTCTTAATCTGTGATAGAGTCCCCTGGGACTTCAAAACACTAACAATGACAGTGATTCAGCGTGGCTGGCACTCGGCACCTTGACTCTATGCTGGGTCCTCTGTTGTAACCAAAGGGAGATACGCCACATCCATGAGTAAGCACTCACTGTAGATTAGGTAACCAGGGCATGTGTACTTGAATAACCAGCCCTGAGTCATTCAGGCAGAGTTGGAATTTGGACCTGTGCACATGACTCAAAGCCTTGCCTGAGGCCCACCCTTCCTCTCTCCCCGCAAGTAGAGACCTGCCCCATGGGGTAGCAGAGGTCTGAAGGGGTGAGGGCTTCCTGTCTGTGTGCAGCTGAGCCGTCACGTTAGATAGGCAGAGCACCTTAGATCTCTGTTCTGCCGAGTTTCCCCACACAGGAAAGGGAAAGTCATGGGTACAATCAGGCTTCCTGTGTCCACCAGAAAAGCTGTTCATCAGGAGATCACACTTTTTACATTTTTTTTCTTTTTCCTCAGGGTAAAAAGATCAAGTGGCATGAGCAGCATTTTAGGGAAAATTGGAGCCAAGAAACAGAAAATGAGCACCCTTGAGAAGTCCAAGCTGGACTGGGAAAGCTTCAAGGAAGAAGAAGGGATTGGTGAAGAGCTGGCCATCCATAACCGAGGGAAAGAGGGGTAAGAAGGACTAGATTGTCCTCCCTCCATAGTCTTCGTTGAAGACAATCCGCCCAGTTTAAGGAGGCAGGAGCTTTTCGTGGTGAAACAGATTCTGGGTGTATGAGTTATACACTCTGGTCTTAGATGGGGTGAGGCCCTGAGTTGAAGGGAAGGAGGGTGGGAGCTGTGCTGGGCAGTCACATCTGCCGGGTTGAATTGCTGAATTACAGCTCCAATGAATTGTCAATCTCCCGATTTGTTCATGTGGTTGAATCCGCATCACGGGAGCAGGTGTAGCCTAGTCTGATCACGAGGTCTTCTGGGAAGCCAGGCTAGTTCACTTGCTTCAGAAGCAGGTGTCTGGGCTTCCTTTTGCCTCATGATCAGGAGGGTTTTACTTTTGTTTTTGTTTTTGTTTTGTTTGTATCACAGTGGACCATGCTAGGGCTGCACCCTTGACTAGAGACTGTACAATGCATATGTGTCTCGTGTGTTACACAGGCCATAGTCTACATGATGTACCAGTCTCTCAGACGGCATGCCAGTCCATTACTATCCTTTCCTGTTCACTTTGAACTACAAAAAAAGGTGTCCACAAACTGTTCAGATGTACAAGGGTCCCTTTCTTGTCATGTTTCGTTTGCTCTTTTTTTTTCCCCAGTGGGGCTATTTGATACCAGAGCCTCACTCTGTAGCCCAGGCTAGCCTCAATCTCATGGTGGTACTCCTGTGGCAGCCCCTCAAGTGCCTAAGGAACTCAGGTGAAGCTAAGGAACAAAGTTGCAGTTGGTAAGATGCTTCCCTAGCATGCATGAAGCCCTGGGCTCCAGCACCAGATAAGCCATCATGGAGCTACATGCCTTCGACCCTGGCACTCAGGAGGTGGAGGCAAGACAATCACAAGTTCAAGGCCACATAACAAGTTTGAAACCAACTTGGAATAATAAGATGCTGTCAAAAAAGAAAAGAAAATCATAACCAGGTTGAGGAACAATCAGTGCGTTCACTTTGATGCTCTCATTTCTCTCCTGTGTCTGAGGATCCTCTTCGCCACTCAGTACCACCTGATGGGTTGTTTTCCGATGCAGATCTGCTGACATCTGTGCTCTTGCTGCCTCGGTGCTTCAGGTCACCCCTTAGCACTCACGACACTGCTGCACTGATGGTCACCTCTTACTGCAGTGGTTTTATTGTAACCTGCAGCTTTCACAGCGGGATGAGACATTGTTGTCCTTCCCCACCCCTTGCAGTTTGCGTAGTACTTTCTGGTATTATGAAAGCTGAACAGCAAGGAGGAAGCCTCCAGATCAACTCCAGCTTTAAAAAAAAAGAAAAAAAGGACAGTTTTTGAAAGAAGCAAAGCACAAAAGAATGCATAGAGTGTGGGCGGGGAAAATGGCATTTAAAGCACTCGCTGCACAAGCAGAAGAACTAGGGTGCGGATCCCTAAATTTCACATACAGAAGTAGAATAGGTGTGACAGGCCTAATACGAGCCTTGGAAGGCAGAGACAGGAAATCCCGAAGGCAAATTGAGAGCAGCCCTATCAGTGAACCCTGGGTTTAATTAGAGACTGTATCTCAAAAAGGTTAAGGAGGAAGAGAGGTCAAGGACAATCCCCAATGTCAGTCTTGGGCCTTCATGTAAATGCACACATGTGAAAAAGTATACTACACATATGAAAATCGGGAAAGACATGCGTATTCTGTTTACATCAAATTCAAAAATAGGAACTTCTAAATTATATGTTAAAAAAGTAGAAAATATCGGACTTGGAGAAATGGCTCAGGAGTTAAGACTCTGCCTCGCAAGCAGAAAGAAGGTCCTGAGTTTGGATCCCAAGTCTTGCATAAAAATACCAGGCACACACACACACATACACACACACGGGATTGCTTTTAGTTTTATTTTTTTTATTTTGGAGAGACTTTTTGTTGTGTTGTTTTTTGTCATAGAGTCTCATTGTATATTCCTGACTAGCCATGAATTTATAGCAAGCCTTCTGCCTTTCTTTTCTGAGTGCTGGGATTACAGGCATGCACCACCATATGCAGCTGGGCGTGTATTTTGTGATGATTCATGTAGCTGAGATTGGACTTGAATTCCTCATCCTCCTGCCCCTAGTACCAAGTACTAGAATTACAGATGTGTGTCCCCATACGGGCCCTCTACCTTCTTTTTAGCATTGGTACCTGGTTCAGGTCTGAACATCAGCTACTTTGAATTTGACTTCCTAGCTATGTATGCCTTATGTTTTACATAACAGAATTCAGATCTTGGCCCACCACTAACTTGCCTGGGGACTGGTACTGTTTTCTTTATCTGCAAGGTAGAAACCCTTTAGTTATACCTCTTAGGGTTGTTAAGGAATTAACATAAGTATGGAAAATGCCTTGCATGTTTACAAACAGTTCCCGCCTTTCCTTTACCTTTACCACACTCTCCCCAAATCCTCTGCTGGAATCTATCTCCCTCTTGCTGACCACTAGGACTCAAGGCTTACTGGAAAGCAGATGCTTTCTCCCTTTAAGTCCCTGGCAGCTCTTCAGGAATATTTCCCCGTGGTGAGAAATAGAACTTAGGGGCATTCCCCACTTCCCAGTCTCCCTGACTGGCTTTTCTGCTTCCCCTGGTCTTTGAACTTGAGCAGCTGTTTCTTCCTCCCCAGGTGAGTTCACTGGTTCTAAGCTTTAGCCACCATTTTCCATCATGACTCAGAATAGGTCAGGCTTGGTGGCACACACCCGTAACCCCAATTCCCAGGAGGCTGAAGCAGGAGGATTAGTTTGAGGGAACTGGGCAACTTATCAGGAACATATCTCAAAAAAGATATCACAGCCTTAATCATCTCACTTGAGCACCACATTAAGGCAAGTGCATCTCATGTTTACATCTCCACTTGAGTGTCCACAACAGAACAGAGTGAGTGGCCAGAACAGAGTACTTGCTCTTGCTCAGTAAGCACTCCTTCCCTCAGCTAGAAGAAAGGCCTTGTCCTTCAACTTCTGATCTAGCACTGAGAGCCTACAAGTCTAATCACTGCTTCTGTCACAAAGTGGTTCAGCCTGTTCCTCTTCCTCCAGCCCCTGTAGCTGCACTCCCTGCTTCTGTGCTGTGCGCACCTTATCCACCTGCTGTCCAAATGGTTGTTTAGCCCCTTTCCCTGGCTACAGCTTGTCCCTCTGCTCATGCAGCCCAGCCTCACCCCCCACCCCCACCTCCTCACCCTCCCCACCCCCTGACCCCCCGCTCTGTAGTGCTTCTCTCCCAGAAGCAGTCACATCCTCAGTCACATCACCCTGCTTGTTTTCTTCTTATTCACATCCCCATGACTCCCAGGAATCCCCCTAGAACCAGCACAACCTTTATGTAAGTGGGAAGAAAGCACAGTTATGACCCCCAGGCTTCCGTATATTCTGAGACACCTACAGGCCAGGGGTGGGTTGCACCTGTGTATCATCCAGCAGCATGCGGCTTCCATCTGCGTTCACGAGACAGAAAGGCCAGGCTCATGGTGGCTACCCCAGAGTTCTATGGTGTTCTGAGTGCTTCCATTGCCTGTTCCTCAGGGGTGTAGGGAACTGGTTTAATCCTTGGCCCCGTGTGTGCTGCACTGATAGCTTGCTGGGGAGCAGCACTATGACACAGCCCTGAGCTTCCTGTCACCTGTGCCCTCTCAGGGACCACTTATGCTCGTCCCGTGCTTACTGGGGCGCAGGAGCCTTTCTCAGGGTCAGTCACAGGATGACTGCTTGAAGGAGCGTTTGGAGGGCAGGTGACCTCTGACCTCTTGAAGGGTAGGTTCCCAAACCGAAATTACTGGTAATGATCCCCACGCTTCCCTTCTTCCATTTCTTTCTTTCTCCCCAATGTCCTGGATTTCAGGAAAATTGAGGCAAGGCAGAAAAGGAATTTGGGCTAAAGATTAAAAAAAAAAATGTCAGTGCTTGTTGTGTACAACCTAGTTCTGAAAGGGAAAAAAAGTAGAAAATCCCATAGGTTTTTGATGCTATTAGCATATTTTGTTAATGAAAATAAAGACCCGCCTGCTTTTTAAGTGGGCCATAAATGTCACAGTTCAGGAAAGGATGGCCCACCCCTGTCATTCCCGGTAGACCTGACCCAATCAGACTAAGTCACTGGAGGACTGAACATGGGCCAGAAAAGACCCAAAAATGAGCAAAAACCATGATTCCCACATCAGCTAGCAGGTCCGTTTTGCAATTGTGACCCAGTTAAAGGCCCAAATGATACAGGTGAACCCCTAGGCGGCTGCCTCCAACAGCCCCTCCTCCCTCCAGAGCCAGTGTCCTGGTTCTGGGCTCTGCAAGTGGTGCAGTTGAATCAGAATTGGGAAGCAAGATCCCAGACCCCAGAACAACTCACACAGCTACATCACTTCTCACGGAGATTCATTGCATCCACAAAGAGGCTTTTAAGTGTTTATTCCTATTTTAGAGGGAAGAGAGCAAAGAAAATGAGCACAAGGAGTAAATATCAAAGTCACTCTTGTCTGCAGCACCTTTTCTGTCTCTGGTGTTGCCAGTTCCCTGTCCAACAGAAGATTTGTTTATGGTCAACTCTTGGCAGTAAACCAGGGCTGTACAAGGATCCTGTTAGCAGCTGCCACTGACTGAATGGGGAAATTAAGTCGCCAGAGCTGCCTTGATGGCCTTTGTCTGTGTTGCCCTTGACAATGCACTGGCATTTCCATGTGTCCCTGTTGCCTGCCTGCACCTGTCTGGTGACATCTGCCCTTTGCTTGCGGGCTTTGTTTTGGTAGGCTCCCACTTACTGGACCCACACAGCTTCTGTGAACCCACAAGTCCATGTTCAGCGTGCATCCTGATGTGATTATCACTTCCTCTTCCTGTCAGGAAAGGTAGGAGAACTATGACTTTCAGCCAGTCTTCTTTCTCCTGACTCCCATTAGGTAGCTTGAGATCTTGTTCAGTTCAGAACCCTCAGGGGATACCTCTACCCACAGGAGTTACCTTCACAGACCATCTCTTGCTGCTGCTAGCTCCTCCAAGGGGCAGTTAGCACCTCCTGTCAGACACTGATTCCTACGTGCTGAGCTTCCTCCACACAGCCGTGGTAGGAATGGCTGGCTGCAGCAGAGCTTCCTCCACACAGCCGTGGTAGGAATGGCTGGCTGCAGCAGAGCTTCCTCCACACAGCCGTGGTAGGAATAGCTGGCCGCCGCAGGACGAAGCCCTCCACTGACTATCAGCAGCTCCTGCTTGATTGATTGCCTTGGGTTGTCGGTGAGAGACGCATTGAGTTCTTTTCTGTCGTGTGTCCACACTTCCTACCCCTCCAGATTCTTTCCTTTGCTGGAAAGAGTCTACAATATCTGCCACTTCCTGTCTGCCAGGGAATCTGAAATGCAAATTTAACTGAGCATCCTTTATTTTTATGTGCTAAATCTGACAGCTCTGACCCAGGGGACTTCTATCAAACCTTAGCACACATTCTTTCCATGTGCTTCCAGCCATTCTGGCTTGATGGCCTTGACACACCAGCTTGGTTCCTGACAGACAGGTGGTAGATGGTTGCCGACAGCACACATCCCAGCTTCGGCTGTCTGCATCCTCAGGACCTCGATGGACGCTTCTTAAGACCGTGCTGACAGCCATTTTGCTAAGCACTCTTTACCAAGCTTGATAATTATACAGTTTCATCTAATCCTCACAGAAGCTCTTCAGAGAAGGGAGGAATCTTAATTCTTTTTCTTTACTTTTATTTTTTTGAGGGGAAGATTTTAAGGCAGGGTCTGAGGATGTGGCTCAGTTGGTGGAGTGGTCGTTTACTGTACTGATCACCAGCAGCATAAGTCAGGTGTGCTGGCCACACCTGTACTACTGAACAGAAAGGTCAGAAGTCAGAGTCAACCACAGCGACGTAGCAAGCAAGTCTGGGATATGTGAAACCTTGTCTCAAAAGAAAAAGATTGTGTCTCACACTGTAGACCAAACTGGTCTTGTAGTCAAGTACCAGGATTATATGTGGGACCACTGCATCTGGCTCTTTGGGGGGTGTGTGTGTGTGTGTGTGTGTGTGTTTGAAAACAGAATCAGTAAGTTTATGTGGTTAGCCCAAAGCCACATAGCCATTGAGTGACAGGGTTTACACTTAGCACCTCTGGGGCCACTCAGAGCCTGTGGTTTCTAGCCAGCCCTCTGTAGTGGGTGTGGGATTAGTAGCCACAGGCCTGACTGGCAAGCAGGCGGGCCAGACTATACTGGTGGACAGGAAAGTAAGACCTGAACTCAACAAAGAACACAGATTCCTGGCCCTGGTGACAATCTTACCATGAATGTAATAACCCTGTAGTGACAGGTACACAATTTTCACAGTGCAACAAAAGAAAGATTAGCACAGAGATTCGATTACGTCTCTTTTTCAATGGCAATTTTGCTCCCTCAGTGGATTAATTTGCAGCAGAGATCTCTTCCCCTCAAGCAAATCTCAGCATATTTTATGTGCAGAAGGTACATTTTAGTGCAGCTGTGGCTCATCAGGGACAGCCTCATATCTGGCTTGAGTCCCCCACCTTCATGGTTGCTGACCTTGGCCCTGATGAGGAGCAGAGCCCCAGCCGTCTGCAGGAACCCTGTGTGTGGACGAAAATGAAGAGGCACTCACTTAAAGGAAATTCAGGAAAGCGCCTCTCTGTCAGGACAGCGGGACAGCATGACAGCCAAAGCAGCCAAACTGGGTGGAGGACGCCTAGGGAAGCAGAGAAGGATAGGGAAGGGAAAGAGCTAAAGAAAATGAAGAGGCTGTGTAAACCTCAGCCTGCCTCACCCACACAGCTGCCAGTGCAGGTTGTTCTTCTGTTCCATTTTTTCCATTTTTAAATGTACCTTTTTTGTGTTTTGAGGTATGCAGAGAACAGCTTTTCCTCTCCTGCTAACTCAGCATACCACCAGCACTGAGAAATTAGGCTGTTATTGAGAGGTTCAAGCCTTGGTGACCAGCAGTGACTCCAACTAAGCTGGAGTGCTGATGAATTAGCATTGTTCCTTAAAGTCATGGGCAAAACTGAATGTTTTTCTACCTCCGGTGTACTTTTCTTCTGAGAAGTTGTTACCCCATCTTTTCCATTTTCACTTCATTCACATTTAACCCAGAATTGTCCCTGCCTAGATCACAGTGGGCATAACTTGGATGATGGTATCAGGAGCCCAAGGTCATCACTTGCATTCGTGCAGCCTGGTTTACCCCTGTTGTGGGCCAGTGTTGGGGAGCCCCTTTTTTCTGAATTTTACTGATACTTTTTTTTTCACCTTCTTCCAGGTACATTGAACGGAAAGCTTTTCTAGAGCGAGTGGACCACAGGCAATTTGAAATTGAGCGAGAAATCAGACTCAGCAAGATGAAACCTTGATGTTCTGGGGAGACTTTGTAGCAGCAGCTTCATCCTGTAGACAATGTGAGCTCTTTGTGTGTTTGTGAAATGCTTCCAGCGTCCCTCCTCCTGATTCCAATAAGGCCTTTTTTCTACGTTAAAGTTCTGTTTATGTACTTCGATCTCAAGTGGTTTTGTTCGTTTTACTTTTAAAAAATTGTCCTTAATAAATAAACAAAAGTTGGACCTCTGTAAGGCTGGTAAAGATGCAGCTGTCACTCACCTTCCCTTTGCCCGGCCATTACATCCCTGCTGTGATTGTACCACAGACTCCTTCTGAAGTCAGCCTTGCCCTGGAGAGCGCTGGGGTGGGGGCAGATGCCAAGCCCCGAACATGGTTGTCAATGGATTCAGTGTCTCTCCTGACCCCTTTCCCTCCTGCATGAGATTCAAGAGGTGTGAGGTAGGATGTTTATATAAATCATTGGTGAATGTTTTCTACTTCAGATGTATTCTTACCTCAGTAAGTCTTTCATTTCCGTGTATGAAAGTGTATTCTTTCTGGGTACGATGGCACATTTGGAAGACTGAGACAGAAAAATGACTGCAATTTTGGGACCATCCTGAGGCTGCACAATGAATTCCAGAGTGGGGCGGGGCGGGGGGGAACCCTGTCTCAAAAAAAGAAAGAAAAGGGGAGCCTAAGACTGTTCTTTTTGTACTCCTTAAGAAAAAGTCAGTGCCAAACTTTCTACTTTAGGAAGCAGCAAGGAGGAGTAAGTAACAAATCTTGAGTGAAGAACAAATGAGGGGAGACGCTGGGCTGTGTTAACTCCCACACTGCTCCTGGAGTGTGGGCTGGCGAAGGGTATTTCCTACTCAGACGCAGGCCAGCTCTGTGACCTTGGCCTCATTGTCTTCTCTGTAAATGACATGTCACCCCAGAGCCTGAGAGCCAGTATCAGTCTGAGGAGTGCAGGCTTCCAGTCTGGGCTATGGTGTGTGCTCAGCATTCGTAGCCACCAAAACTTGCTGACACTGGACGGCTCAGAATCTTACTGAGAAAGGGAATTGACAAGCATCTCAAACTCATGCTCTGTTCTGTTCTGCTCTGAGAAGGGAATCACTGAAGGCAAGAGGGCATTTCAGGCCAGTGTCTGTGATTCAGTTGTGGGTCTGTACTGAGACTCAAGGAAAGCAGAGGACAGTCCTCTAGCCTAAGCCTCGTCCCAACTCCCACCAGGGCGGGGCCTCCAGGCCTGCAGGAGGGGCTGCCAGTGTTTGGGGTACGTCATCCGCTGCCACTGCCCTTCCCTGCGTGCCTCCAGCAGAGTACCAGACTGTGTGCAGAAGATCTAGGATCCTACAGAATAAACAGCTTGCCTTATGGGACCTTAGGGTTCTCCTCTTAGCAAAGATTTACACCTTTGAAGCCTAACAAACTAGCAAGTCCAATTTACTGGCAAAGGATGTGTTTGGCCCTTAAATAGAGTTGTTCTGTGCCCTAGATAATGAATGTCTCAACTCTGAGAAAAGTCCATTCCTTTCAATTGAGTGCATCTTTACCCAGATAGCCTTCCTCCCAGCCTGCACTGAAGGGGTGTCATTTGCCCTCTCCCTTTCGATCTTTGTGGAACCATTTTAAAAGCCTCCTGAAAAGAATGCACTTGGGCTCAGTAATGCAACACCTCCCCTGGCTGGCATGCGTGATGTATGTGTACAGATGCGTGTACAAATCTCTCAGCTGTCGCACTAGGAGTGAGTGTATCGTACAAATGCATGTACAAATCTGTATCAGCTGTCGAACTAAAAATGGCCTCAAAACACTCCTGGGTCATCGCACCACCCTGACTGCAGGAGGGCTGGAAAAGTGTGTGTGGAACGTTTCCAGACTATTGTAGAAGACAGGCTGGGAGGTAGGAAATCAGGATTTGATGACAGGTCAGCTGACCAGTGTACCGGAGCACTCAATCTGTGTCACAGACAACTGACTTTCTCTGCTCATTCAGTGGAGTAGTTGGTAGGAGATGAAAGCAGTCGTCCTGTCCTGGCGACGCTGGGCCTGGCAGAAGAGTGCGTGCGGTCGGTCCGCTGGGCCATCCTGTACCCAGACATGGGTTTGACTTCTCCTAGGAAACCTCTTTGAAAGTTGCCCCAGAGAGGCAGAATGGTGATGTGGAATTGTGATCTGAAGCCCTAGAGCTGGGCCCAGGGTGCGTGGCAGCGTCCCTGCCCTGCAGCCTGGCAGCGGCCGGAGCTCGGAGGAGCTTCCTCCTGAGAGCTGTGTCTGTTTGAGCAGCTTGGAAGCCACACTTGGAGCTTCCACGTCACCTTCCTTTCTCAGACTTTGAACCACCTCCTTTCACACCCTCACTCCTTCAAATTCGAGGGACGGAGATACTGCTGAACTGGACTTTTCAGTTGTTCTCCGAGTCAGTGGCTGTTGTCATAGGTGTGAACCAGGCCTCACAAGCCAGGAGTCACAGCAGACACTAGCCCACAGCTGGAAGGAACATGTGCAATTGTTATCTAGCTGTTCGTGTCCATATTAAGTTGACAAGACTGGGAATTGCTGAGGACCATTTGCGGGAAATGGGAAGAACGAGTCAGTGCAGGGGAGGTTTAGCGTCTTTTGCAGGTCCAGTGCTCTGTCCTCACTGGCCCGGTGACCATTGAGGTCTGTCCAGAGACACGTCTCAACTGGTCCTGTGAAGCCCAGAGATTCTCTGGAGTCAAGTTCCCCAGCCCTGCCTTAGCCATCAATCTTCTGTTTTCATGACCCAAGGGGTGTATCAGAGCTCCAGAGCATCTGATACCTTCTAATTACTGGCAGGGAGAAAGAGACTGCTCTAAAAGTCTGAGGTCAAATAATAAAACTAACCTCTTTATGTGCTCCACTTACCTGCTCGCTGAGGAACACAGTGCTCTAATTGGGAATTCTGCATCCGCCTCTCAGCAGAATTGAGCTTTGAGTGGCCTATGTGCTGTTGGAGCTGAGGAGGACCTGGGCCAAGACCCTGGCAGCTCAGCAGATGAGCTAAAGGCTGTCGACCTCTTGGGGAGGAGTGAAGCACAGTGCCTCTGTGCTGCCTTATGGCACAAGCGATGTGGATGGTGTGGCGTGGCATGTGGTGTGGCTTGTGTTGTGGATGTGGGCTTGGTTGATGTAATCAGGGCAAGGAATGGCAGAAGGACCTTCGGAGTCTTTTGGTACTATGCCCTCACGAGAGCCAGAAGTGCTTAGGCAGGACTTTCATGGTTCCCAACACCTGAACTGAACATATGGAAAGCGGTGTGAAGTGAAGCTAGTGGGCTTCTGGGGATGGACCAGAAGCTCCTGGCATTATCGCACATGGCTGGCGATTTCCCACTGCGTTGCTTCGTAGAGGCCCCCATGCAAATTCTACACCACCAGTACTTGGCAGCTCCACACATGTTGATCCCTCCTAGGATGGGAAGGCTGGAGTGTCAGAGACAGAGAGCCCAGGATGCAGAGATGACTGCGGTGGAAGAGAACGGCAGCTGGCATCAAGTCCTGTGCAGCCATGGCAGCATCTGAAGCCCCAGACCTATCTGATCTGGGCTCACAGGCCTGGCAACTAAGTGTCACTCAGGTTCAAGTTGCGCCCGGTAGCCTTTCAACCTTGTGACAGCTGCTGCCTGACTCCAGGGAGTGAGAGGAGGGACGGGCCCGGGTGGGTGAGGAAGGGTGAGACAGATGTTATGCAGAAATGGCAGCTGCACCTCTGACCTTGGAAGGAGGAGCCTGAGAAACTCCAGAGCAAAGAAGAGGTAGTACAATCAAGGATGACTCCCTAAGTCACCCTAGGGCCTCCATCTGATACACACAGACAAATACACCAACAACATGAAAAAAAATGCTTAAAAAAAAAAAAAGAAACCTGAAGCTACTGTAGTAGGAGAAATTTTCTCTTACCTTCAGGATCTCTAGCTGAGTCTGAGAAACTGAAATCAGATGAATTAACAGTGACAAAAGAACATACAAATTTTCAGTGTTGTATTTCCATATACACAGAACACCTCACAATAACTATGAAGACCTAAAGGTACACTTAGAACTGAGCACTTGCATTGAACAACGGAGAGTAAGTCAGAGGCAGAATAGTTTAGGTAAGAGTAGAAGGCTGGGAGGAGAATTTGGTTTCCACAGATCTCTCAGCCTTGACCTCCTGTGTTTGGTGATAAGAGTGATTCTTGCCTTCTGGTACTGGGAGAGTACATTTCCCAAGGGAACCCCATCTGCTTTCTTAAAGGACAGCTGGATGTGATGATGCCTGCCTGTAGTCTCAGCTCTCAGGAAGCTGAGGAGAGAGGCAGGGCAGAGTTCAAGTGCTTAACTGAGTGGTCTGTAGCCCCAACAGTACATTTCGGGGTGGTCTCTTCAGAACTCCACCTCCAATCAACCATCAGCAGGATGGGTCTGTGTAAAATAGACACACACGGGCCCATGACTCAGCAGCACACTTGGGCATGATGAACCTTGACGAAGTGTCACAGAGCACATTGTAAGGTATCTGCATACAGTCTTAGTTATGGAGGTTGAAAACATGCAGATTCAGAGGCAGTGGGTCCAGTGTATGCTAAATGACAAGGAATTGTCTACTTTTAAATGGTTACAGGTGGGCTCGGGGTATACCTCAGTTGGTAGAGTGCTCACCTTGAATTCACAAAGCCTGGGTCCAATTCCTAGCACTGCATAAACATGGTGACACACATCTGTGATCGTAAAGTTTAGGAGGTAGAAGCTGAAGGATCTGAAATTCAAGGTCATCATGAGTTATATGGCAGATTCAAAGCCAACCTGGGCTACATGAGACCATGCCTCAAAATCAAATAAATGGTTAGTAGGGCTAGAAAAATGGCAAAGAAGTTAAAACCTTTGCCTCACAAGCAAAAGGACCTGAGTTTGGATCCTAAACCCCACCTGAAAAATGCCTGGTTGAAATGGTGCAGCAGCCTGCACAATTACAGCCTTAGAAAATGGAGCCTGGGAAACTCCAGAGCAAAGCAAGAAGGAGGTATAGCAATCCAGGACGAGTCTTGATGTTACCCTTGGACCTCCATGGGCACACACTCAATACGTGCACATGTACACCCACACATGCCGAAAAAAAGTTACTGAGCTGGAGTGTCAAAGGTCACTTGTCTAGCAGTTGATTCTAGTACAATGAATGAATGGAAAGTCAGGGGTTTGGTTTTTGTTCATAGTACATGTGTGTTCTTTCCTTCCACCTTAGAGTTCCTGGAGTCGAACTCCAATCACCACCAGGCTTGTGCCACAAGTGCTTTCACCCACTGAGCCATCTCACTGGACCCTTATTTTATTCATTTTTTGATACAGGATCTTGTGTATCTCAGGCTAGTCTCCAGCTCCATTTGCAGCCGTGGATGACCTTTAAATTAGGAAAGACGGACTTCCCTTTTTTTTTGAAACCATTTTTCTCTGTAGCCCAGACTGGAGTTACAGGTGTGAGCCGCTAACCCCAGTTACAAATATTTCTTATTATTCATTAATACTAAGAAGCCTTCCTCTTTTGTCTGATGTATTTCCGTGTTTTACCTCAGTCTCCTTTCCAGGGGTCCACAGGAAAGACAGTTCAAGGATGGAAGTGTTGCCGTGGTGATGAGCTTGTTGGCCGTGGGGCATTCTCTGCCTCCCATTCTGGGATAACAGGCATTCTGGAAGATTCCCCTTGTGGCTCCTGGAACATTTCCTGGAGAAGAGTGATTCATACAGGTGACCTTCCCGATACCCCGCCACGCCCTGCAAAGGGGGCGATGACTCAGTGCAGTGCTTGCTGTGTAAGCATGAAGACCTGAGTTCAGATCACCAGCACCCATGCAAGAGCCGGGTGTGGTGTTGTGCATCAGTAACCCCAGCCTGGGGAGGTGGGGCTGCTAGCCAGTCAGTCCAGCCAAAGTGTCAGGCGACAGGTTCAGTGAGAAGCCCAGAAATAAAGTGGGGAATGACTTAGGAAGACATGGGTGTTACCTCTGGCGTGCACATGTGCACACACACACACACACACACACACACACACGTACGTTCAGGGTGGTCGGGGAAGCTGAGGAGAGTGGGCCAGGCCAGGAGCCTGTTCCCAGAGCAGCTGTGTGCTGGGCTTGTTTTGCTAATTGATAGTGTAAAGCCTGCCGAGTCGCCTCTGCTCACTGACACCAGTGCTAACAGGTGAACAGACGCTGGTCCTGAGCAGCCACGTGTCGGAAAATGCCGCAGCAAGCCTCAACTTGTCAGATGCAAAATCAGATGAGCTTCAGATTCAAAGAGAACATTGCAAATCATAGTTACATCCAGATCTCCTAGCAGACATTACTTGTGAAATAGCCTGTCTTCAAATTCCTACAGTTATCTCAGGGTCTCTGCTACCCTCTCAGTGGGAAGTGTGGTCTCTCCCAGGGGCATGCAGGAGTCTGTCTGTGATGAGTGTCTTGGCCCAAGTCCTCTGACCAGCCCCTCCCTAGCTTCTCCACATAGCACGTTTGCCTCGTTGCCTGGGCCTGCCAGAGCTTGAGACACCCTGACCAGTGGAAAACAGATTTCGTTTGGCTTTGCTTTGATGTGTTTGGGGTTTGTTTTTGTTTAAGACAGGGTCTCACGTAGCCTCATCTGGCCTTGAACTTGCTGTGTAAATGAGGATGACTGGACTTCTGATAGTGCTGTGTAGCGCTGGGAATCAAACCTAGGGTTTCGCGCATGCTGAGCAAACACCACCAATTCAGCCCCAGCCCCAGCCACTGATTTTGTTGTTTATTCGTTTGTTGGCAGGTTAGCCTGGAATTCTAGCCAGTGATGGCCTTGAATTCCTGGTCCCCTGCCTCGACCTCCCAAGTACTGTGATTTCCAGTGTCACCACCTTGCGGTTGGAAAGCATTTCAAACCCTTGAATACCTGCAGGTATCACCTCAGGCCGACTTCACCACAGCCCTGTTACAGCTCCATCGTGGGGTCTTTGAATTTGAGGTTCATGAAAGGGAACCTGCTGTGGAGAACCAAGGGGGTGGGAGGGTGTGATGTGTGATGTGTGCCCTTGAACAACTGCAGAGGGCTAGGCTGCACTTGACAGGCAGCTTTGCCTGGGCTTGCTTTGCCTTTGTTATGCAGGTGTGTTCCCGCAAAACAGACAGAGAGAACCTGCAAATTATACCCCCGTGTGGCAGAACAAATACAGTATTTGGCTATCATGCTCCTGCCACAAGAGTTCTCAAAACTCTTGGAATTTATTGTTTTCTGGGTGTTACTGATGGCCTGTGGCACAGCATGGGAGAACCCGTTGAGTTATTGCAGATTAAAAGTTTTAGCTTCACCTCAATCCCAGGAAAAGAAAAGGTTCAGTCCTCAGTGCCTAGTGATGTCATCAATTATGGCAGTAATGAAACCATCATAAGAACTAAACCACAGGATTCTGGAAGAGTGAGGAACATCCACATGCCAGGAATGGGGTGCACCTAAGAGTGAGGCCCCTCGCCTAACCTTTTTTTGGCTATTCATTTGCATGGTGTGATAAATTTCATTGGTTAAGTTTAAAAGTTTTCCTGGGTTCTGGGCTGGAGAAATAGCCCAGGGGTTGAGACTCTGCCTCATAAGCAGAAGGTCCTGAGTTCAGGGGCTGGAGAGGTGGCTCAGGGGTTAAGCCTCTGCCTTGCAGGCGGAAGGTCCTGAGTTTGGATCCTAGACCCCACATATAGACGCTGGACGGAAGCAGGGGCGACCTGTGTTTCTCATCCTGGTAGGGCGGAACCTGTGAATCCCAGGGCAGAATAAACAAGGAGAAGTTGGAGGCGGTCCAGGGTGGTTCCCGAATTCGCCTGTGGTTCTACACACACACACATACACGCACAATTGAATAAATTTAAAAAATTAAAAAAAAAAAAAAAACGTCCTGAGTTCAGATCCCAGGTCCCAAGTAAAACGCCAGGCAGAAACGGCATTGGCCTGCACTTCTGGGCACTAGTGGGTGGAGCTTGGGAAATCCCAGAGCAAAGTAAAAAAGGAGATAGAAGCAATCCATGATGATTCCCGGAGTCACCCTTGGTCCTCCACAGGGGCACACAGTGCCCTTTGATATGTATACACACACCCCACATACACAAAATAATAAATAATTGAAAAATGTATTAAAGTTTTCCTGAATCTGTGAGTTGTAAAATATTAAACAATGTGGGAAGGGTTATGGGAACGCTCATATTTGTAGTGAGCTTGTCAGAAGTATAGGTAGCCTAAGGGCCCCTTCTCATGGGTAGTGTCCGGAATTTATCTGAATTGTCAGACATCCTGCTGGTGTTGAAACCACACACACCTCCCTGTGTCTGACTCATCCTTAAGGTCAAGCAAGCACCACATGCAAACTAGGGCCCTGTGATATGCTACAACATCCACAGCCAGCACCCCAGATTCTGATTTCTCAGTTCAGCAGCCCTCTGCCTCTCCTGACCCCAACCCCATTTCTGCATCTATAAAATGAAGGCATAGACAGAACCATCCATGAGGTGTAAATAAGAATCAACCGTTGCTTTTTTTCTATTTTAAGAGGCGGGGCTTTACCGTAGTGCTCACACTAGCTCTGGATTCCTGGGCTCACACCATCCTTCCTCCGCCTGTCAAGGAGATGGTACTACGTGTGTGCCACTACCACCAAGCCCAGCTTGGAAGTGTCATCTTATACTAGCAACCAAGTGACTTTTTTCTAGGCACATCAGTATTTGAGAACTATTGCCTGTAGCCTTTTGACCTTTCTACACAGTCTGCAGCTGTGTGTCTGAGAAAATTACATCTCCCTTTGTCCTTGCCTCCTCAATTCAAATTCCTAAATTCCTGCCCCACCAGCTTGGTTGGTGGAGACTCACTTGCAGGGATTTGCCTCTTCCCGAAGTGTTCTGGGCTCAGCTGAAGCCTCCTTAAACTGGTCAGGAGCTTGAAGAAGCAGGTGGAGTTAAAGAAATTCAAGCAACAGCATCCATCCAAGTCCCAGTCAACACAGCTGCTGGAAGCAGCCAGGTTGGCAACAGATGGTAAGTTAAGGTCCACGTGCGCACATGCGCACTGCCTGTGCTGAGTGTGCCAGGTGTGTGTGTGTGTCCACTAGATTGCCCTATAGCTTGGAAAGGACCCAACCACCAGAGGCCTGGCACTCAGCCAAAACAAGCCCTGCAGAGGTGGGTAGATTGTCCCCTGGCCAGTGTCAAGTCCTGCCTGAGCATGGTCACCTCTTTTCCTTCTCCCCTAAGGCTGTGATTTCTCATTGGTATTCTGACGCAAGAAGGAATCTGTTCTGTTACCTGAAATTTTGAAAGGAAACATGGTAGGACTTGCTTAGCATTCATGGGCTTCTAGATTCAATTTCCAACCCCATGAAATATTCAGAACAAAAATTTAGCAATATGAATCTATGATCTTACTAACAGAAAGTCCTATCCACTTGAGCATATTTTCAGTCTTTTTTCCTGTTTTTCATACTTTATCTTAACACAGCTGGGATTGATACCTTAAAGTTTTCAGTGTGTGCTGAGGATGTAGCTCAGCTGGTGGAGTGATTGCCCAACATGCAGAAAAAAAACGAGTTCTACTCCCAGCACTGTAAGCCAAAGATGGTGGCAGACACCTGTGGTTCCAGCGCTCAGGAATTGGAATCAATGTAAGCAGAAGTTCAAGTGTATCCTTGGCTACAGTGGGTTTGAAACTATCCTGGGATATAGGTGAGTCTGTCAATATAATAATAATGTGTAGTATGTATGGTTGGAAGACTAGCTAATGATATAGTACTTGCCTAGCATTTGTAAGACTCCAGGTTCAATCTCCAACACTTAAAAAAAAATTTTTTAAATGCAGTTGTTCAGAGACGCAAAAGATTGCAGACACTCAGCATGTGGCCGGTGGCTTCGATGTCATTGCAGGCATCAGCATTTCATGCAGAATCCGGTCACATTGCACTGCTCTGTGCCACTTTGACAGTTGTTTTCCTGCAGCGCTGGGATCTATCCCGGGTCCTCACATGTACCGGGCAAGCACTCTTACCACCCAGCCCTTGGCTTTTTCAGATGGCCTCAAACTTGCGATGATTTTGAAGGTCCTTGTACCATAATTTATTTGCTCGATCCACTGTTGACCATTTGAATAATGAATAATGTCCTGAACCACCTTGTTCTTAGGTCTTTACGGGCACCTCTGCTTATTTCAGGATTGCTTTGACAGGTGGAATTGTCACGTCATAGAAGGTGCATATTTTCAAGGCATCGAAAAAGAATGTCCAGTTCCTTCTTAGAAGGCTCTCCCCCTCTCAGTTCTCTCTCTCTCTCTCTCTCTCTCTCTCTCTCTCTCTCTCTCTCTCTCTCTCTCTCTCCCCTCTTCCTCCTTATTCCCTACTCCTCTCTGAAGGTGTGGCTCTTGTTGCTCCTGTCTGCCTTCTGATAAGAAAAACTCTATCTCTGAGTGAAGAGTCAGTGTTTTGGGTGAGACCTACGAAGCTGGGAGAAAGACCAAGGAGCATCCTAGACCATAGTTTCGAGTTCCAGCACCTTCTGCTTCACGTTCCTGGCCTGTCTGAAGAAAACATCTGAGCAGAGCAGAGACCCCTCACAAACCTGACTTCATGGCGCACTGCCCGGGCTCTACCCTAGGCATGGCAGAGCGAGATCTGAACCAGTCTTCCCATGGGGCTCTGCTTTTCTGCCCAGAGACCCTGAACTCGGATCCTCCAGCTCGTGCTGCAGGGCCGCCCCCTTGCCACCTCCAGGAATCCTCTTGTAACCCAGCAGGCCAAGAGGAAAGAGCCTCGGCCTCGACTTTCCCTCCTGAGATGGGCACCTGCTGCTGGCTGTCACTCTGATAAGACAGGATGCTGCAATCAGCACCACTCCATCGCACTCAACCAGTCTGCCTTCTAGAAAAGTCTGCTGCTTTGAGTCCAAGGATGTTGCATGAAGAACTAGCCCAAGGTTATTCAGGGACATCTGCACCATCCCCACTCTTCCTTCCACTTAGCCATCAGTAAACACAGGACATCCTTCCAAAACAGGAGAAGCAGAAGGCTCAGGGGCTGGCCGGGGAGAGTGAGAAGGAGAGACTGAATCAGCCGCCATTCTGATGAGGTTAATGCTGAACCAACTGCCTACAGGGTGCCAGCGCCACACCAGCCCATATCCCCTGTCACAGGCCTTCCCCGTGGAGCAGATGCTGTTTGAACTCAGGCCACCTCGCCCCTCAGCACCTAGAGTGCAATAGAGATGGAGCCCCCTGCATTTGTGACATACACCCCCATTTTACAAATGTAGAGGAAAGCAGCCTTTGAGAATATAAATATGTCCTAGAAGTTCACACATTGGGACTAGAACCCAGGCCAGCTCCTTGCCCTGCCCTGCCCTGTCCAACCATTGGAGATCAAAGCTGACCAACAGCTGGGGTCCTTGCCAAAGTGTAGACTTTGCCTTCCTGTTTGCACAAACATGAGTCTCCCAGGGACCGTGGAGATTTTTCCCAAGTCACTCCCACTCCCTCCGGAGACAGACCCTTGACCTTGGTAGCATCACAGAACCCTCAGTGGAGGTGCGTGGTGATCTACCCTCACTGAGAACGTGAAACTAACTCTGGGGACTCGGGCTGATGACCCCAATGTGGCAGCTGCTGTGTGGAGCCCTTTAATAATTTAAAGAATGTGCACTCTTCAACCCCGCCAGCTCCATCTCTGGATTCAGAAACACCATGCCCTGGGGACTGTTTCCATTGGAGAATGAAATTCCACTTGTCACAGTCATCGGGGATGGGAGCCTTTTCCTGGAAGGGGCTCTGGACACTGGGCGCTCAGCAAACATCCTGGAAGACCAAGAAACCAGCAGCCAGTGTTCTGAGAGCGCTATGAAGATACCCCTTTCATATCTTGCCGCCTTGGAGGTGAAGGGGTTGGTATATGGGTTCCACATTGCTGCTTGTTGCTCAGTTTTTACCCCAGCCTCCCATCAGGTTGTCCCTGGGAAGATTCTCACACCCAGCCTCAGAGTCAGTGGGAGCCTTTCCAGGGCTGCTGGCAGCAGCCGCATTTTCTCTTTAAACTTGTGCTAAATGAATTCAGTGGTGGGGTGTCTTGCGCCTGCAATCTCAGCACTTAGGAAGTGAGGGCAGGAGAATCAGGAGTTGGGGTCATCATCCCTGGCTATAGTAAAGAGTTTGAGGCTAGTTTGGACTCCATGGGATTGTGTCTGAAAACAATAATAATTACACTTGGAAACATGATGCTAAGAGAAATGAGCAAAGAACAAACACTGATGGCACCTTGAATTCAAAGAGAGGAGAGGTAGAGGGTAGTTGCCAAGAGTTGAAGGAAGGAGGGGGTTGCTGTGTACTGACTGAGTTCAGCATTTCTGTTCAGGAGGATAAAATGCTCCAGGAACTCGGTGGTGAGGTCCCCACATGGAGAGAGCCCGTAAAGCCACTGGGCTGTGCCTCGGCACGATGCTCAGTTCTAGACGATGAATGTATTTTACCACAATCTAAAAAAAAGTGTTGGATGCAAAGAAAATTTGCACCATTAGAAATGAATTTATGGAAAATAATCAGTTACATTAAAACCATTCTCACCCCAATTAAAAAAAAATTCAGGGGGCTGGAGAGGTGGCTCAGGGGTTAAGCCTCTGCCTTGCAGGTGGAAGGTCCTGAGTTCGGATCCTAGACCCCACATATAGAAGCGGGGGCAGCCTGCGTTTCTGGTCCTGGTAGGGTGGAGCCTGTGAATCCCGGGCAGAGTAAACAAGGAGGAGGTGTTGGCGTCCATGGTGGTTCCCGAATTCGCCCGTGGTTCTACACACACACACACACACACACACATACATACACACACGTGCACACACATGCACAATTGAATAAATAATAAACAATAAAAAATTTTAAACAAATTCAGGACAGTGGAAGAGCAGTGATGTGGACAACAATGGCCGCCAGAATACAGAATACCAGCGATCCTGCCATCCCAGAATAAGGCCAACTGATCTCTCATATCCTAAGGCTTAGAGAACCTCGAAGATTGCAGGGGCAGTAAGATTGTAGGATCCTAAAGAGGGGAAAGTCCACCGTTGGACAAGACACTCCACTCAAGGCAGGACTGCTGCATCCAGGAACTCACTGCAGTGAGACTTGTCCTGACCAGACCTGCATAAAGACTGGCACACCAACGTGTCCCCATAGAGAGATAAGTACATGCCGTGGAAACTTTGGGGACTAGGCTGGGTGAGTGAAGGGAGTACCCCCATCACTGGGGTGGTTGAAGGAAGGACCACTTGTATGCCACAGAGGCCTGAACCCCTGCAAGAGTAGATAATCCAGAGGGAACCCTGGAGCCCATAGAAGCAGACAGGCAGGAGGGTAGGAGGAAGTGGGAGGGATTGATGAGGGGAGAAGGGATGAAAAGGAGGGGGAAAGTGGGAAGGCAGGGAGAAGCACTCAATATGCTTGTAAAACTAGGAAAACATAAGAAAATTATTAAATTTTAAAAATTCAGAAACACCCTGTGAAGTTCTAACCCATGAAAATTGAGAAGCTTCATTTCTGAGCCAGTATGATGTCAAACACCCCAGAGACCCTCCCCTACATACCTCATCCCCACCTTCGACATAACTACAGCTGACGTTGGGTGTCTATCCTTCTGTGCTCTTCCCAGGACACATGCATGACAAACACGAAGTGTTTTTATGAAAGTAGGGGCTGATGTTCTGGGGGTCTTCCTTTTTTTCCTCTGTCCCAATACAGTGTAATTGTATTTCAGTGTCTCTTTGGCTCCTTCCTGGCAGCACCCTGATTCTGCTGTGAGCATTCCCATGGCTTCTTGAACTGTGGGACGGATGCCCAATAGTGAACATATAAGCTGTCCCCAACTTTCCCTGACTGCTATAAGAATTTCGTGTATGTACAAAATTTAGAAGTCAAAAGAATCTGTCCCTGAAGGGACTGGGTGTCCCTTATAGCCTCCTCCATTTGTACCTGTTCCCATCACAACCAGAGATGCCGATTCAACTGAGCCAAGGATTCCTGCTTTGGCCAAACTGGGGGGGAAGGACAGACCAAGCTGCCTGCCCAGGGGAGAAGTGTTTGTGGGAGAAGAGGGCCTTCCGCTCTGCTAGTGGACGGCTCAGGAGTCACCTGCCTTGAACTCACAGGCAGGGCGTGGTCTGCAACTGAGCCAGCTCTGAGTGGGATGGATGTGGTGGGGTAATAGGACTTGGTACTATCTCTGAGAACAGCAGGGCAATGCCTGAGCCTCCCTATAGTCAGCTGACTATGGCCCCCCCCCAATTTATCCTCATCCTAATCTCTGAAATATATGGCTGTGGGTTTAGGAGGCAAACCGTGCTTTGTACATGTGATTACGGGTTTTGAGATGGAAGGGATTTTCTGGCTTATCCAGATGAGTCAATAGAATCACATGGCTAACGAGAGGGAGGATCAGAGTCAGATACGTGATGAAAGCAGGCCAAAGCCATGTGGGTGCACCAGCATGCCTGTAACCCTAGGAATTGATCACACGTTTGAAGTTAGCCTCAGCTACAGAATACCTGTTGCAGTTTGCCCACGTAGTTGCTGATAAATGACCATCAAACTGCTTAAGGGAACAAGGGGTTTATTCTCTCTTATGATTCCTGGTTACAGTTGTCAGTCCGGCTTGACAGGAGAGCACACACCAACACCAGGGCTGAGGGAACTGGCCACAACATCATCACATAATGGCTGAGAGAGGGAAAATCCTTACTTGCCAGACCAGCATGTCTGGCCAAGTGAACAGAAGAATGCTAACTTCCTCACCCAGCCCTCTGTCTTTTATTCCAGGGTCTAATCCCAGCTTCCATGGGCTGGGCCTTCCCCATCAGCTAGACAATCTCCTGCAGGCTTGCTCTGGGCCCAACTCAACCACTAATGCTCCACAAAAGTGCCCAGAGCTCAAATCTTCAACCATCAAGTGGACACCTGTGCCTAACTATGACAGTGGCCAACCTGGGCTACAGATTCAAAAGAACAAAGAAAGAAAGAAAAAGAAGAAAGAAAAGGTTCTCTCCTGGAGCCTCCAAAAGAATTACCCTGACAAGCCATTTATTGGAGGGGCTGGTGATAGGACTCAGCAAATAAAGATACTTCTACCAAGTCTCATAATGTGAGTGTGGTCCCCAGAGCCCATAAGACTGGAGGAGAGACCCAACTCCAGAAAGTTGTCCTCTGACCTGCACCCACTGTCACACTCATGATGCCCTGCCCCTGCAGTAAATAAATTAGAATTACAAAGAATTTGGTCCAGGTCTGATGCTTCATACCTAGAATCTCAGCATTTGGGAGACAAAGCAGAAGGAGTGTGAATTTGAGGTCTGGCTGGGCTACACGGGGAGACCTTTCTAAAAAAAAAAAGGAGAGGGCTGGAGAGGTGGCTTAGGGGTTAAGGCTCTGCCTTGCAGGCGGAAGGTCCTGAGTTCGGTTCCCAGATCCCACATATAGACGCCAGGCGGAAGCGGGGCGGCCTGCGCTTCTGGTCCTGGTAGGGCGGAGCCTGTGAATCCCGGGGCAGAAGGAGGTGGAGGCGTCCATGGTGGTTCGCGAATTCGTCCGTGGTTCTACACATACACAGACACACAGACACACACGCGCACGCGCGCACATACACACACACATACGCACAGTTGAATAATAATAATAATGAAAACTTAAAAAAGGAGAGAGAGAGAAGGAAGGAAGGGAGGGAGGGAGGGAGGGAGGAAGGAAGTTTCAGAGTGGACCTGCTTGTGGTCATGAGATGCGCGTAGGGATGTCAACAGCAACAGAGACACATGGCATCACTGCCACCCAGTAGTCCCAGGAGTGTCCTCCCTGGGGACCTCAGGTAAAGCCGGATGCTTGACTCCACTGCAGAAAAGATTTTCAGGATGAGTCAGAGGGACGCAAAGTGAGTGCTGATTTAAGTGCTGGTATATAGAACAAAAGATGTCCTTTGATGTAGTTATCACTCAAAGGATATAATTTGCAAGATTTAAAAATTAGAATTTAAAAATTCACTGTTTCTAGGACTGGAGAGATAACTCAGGGATTAAAACTCTTCCTCGAAAGCACAAAAGACCTGAGTTCAGATCCCCAGATCCCAGATAAAAACGCTAAGCAGAAAGAGCAGGGTTCTGTACTTCCAGCTTAGAAGGCAAAGCCTGGAAAACCCCAGAACAAAGCAAAAAGAAGCAATCCAGGATGACTCCCAAAGTCACAGTCATACACAGTGCCCTCTAAATACACACACACATATACACACATGTACACACACACGCACGCACATGCAGAAAAAGAATATAAATGAAGTTTAAAACGCAGGAAAGAGCATGAGCTTATTAGATAAATATTAGATGTGCTTCTCAACTTTTTTAATTTTAAAATGATTTTACAGGGTGAATAGTTTAGATTTAGAGATAAGAGAAGAGTACTTGCTTATATGGTTAAAATCAAGTCACAAACCTTCTGGTCCTAAATAAGCATAGGTCATGGTGGTGGTGGTAGTGATGGTGGTGGTGGTGGTATTTAAGACAGGATCTCATACAGCCCAGACTGTGTAGCTGAGGATGGCCTTGAACTTCGAATCCTCCTCTTCCTGGGTGCTTAGATTACAGCTGTGTGCCTGGATTACAGGCACCAGATGTAGTTTATGCAATGCTGGGACATAACCTGGGGACTTAGTGCACGCTAAGCAAGCACTCTGCCCCATGCACTCCCAGCCCCGTATGTTGTTTTCAAACATACTAGCTTGGGTATCTTTAGAAAGACAAGCCCTGTTTCTGCAGACAATCCTGGCTTTATCTCTGTGCCAAAGTTCTCTGACTGTCAGCCAGAAAGAAACCAAAAGTAGATCTCAGGGTGAAGGACTGCTTTCCCTTCCCATGTTCACATATATGTTCTATGTTCTACCCTGCCTCAAGCTGGTACTGGGACTGAGCCACAGGGTCCATCCTGGCTGACCAGTGAGCTTCCCATCCATTTTACTAAAGCCAACTCTCTCACCCATCAGACTTACTTTCCTGGCAGAGGAACTCATTCATATGGATAGGGGGAATAAGATGGGACCTTCTGCCTTTGGGTCTCTTCTACTTGTCAATGAATGGCTTGGCTCTTATGCTGAAAACCAGTATTGGGAGGGGGGGTAGGACCCCTGTTCCTCTCCACACCAGAGTTCACAGGATGCCTTTAGGCACTTCTATTCCTAAAAGTTGCTTCTAGGACTCCCAAGAACAAACATAGTTTTTGCCCTCCATAGGAGCTACCAAACCATGCATAGCTCATGCCTATAGACATCATTTAATAAAATTCTATGCCAATTTTCATGCCCTAACTATGTCTGCATCATTTGACCAGTCATGCCGACCGTGCTGGAAGTTTGTTGTTGCTGTTGTTTCGAGGTACAGGAGATTGAGCCTAGGGCCTTGAACATGCCAGGCAAGCATTGCAGCCCTGCCGCATCCTGGCCCCAGGGAGAGAAGAGTATTCTCCTGTCTGACAGATGGGGACACTGATCTGCAGACTAACTAACGCCCATGCACAGGGCATTCGGCTGCAAGCAACAGAGCAGGATGCAAGCCAGGCATTCGGCCTCCAGAGCCAGAGCAGCAAGGAGTAGGCTTGTAGAAGCATTTTCTTTTATTCATTCAGTTGTTTCAGAATCCAAAGTTTTCCAAAATGATCTGGACTTGCAGATTCCCTTCCAAAGTCTGAAAGCTGGGTGTGGTGGCTTATTCCTGTACCCCAGGCACATGGATCTTTGAGAGTTAGAGGCCAGTCTGGGTTACAGAATAGTTCTAGAAAGGTTAGGATACAGAGGAAGACCCTGTCATGAATGGAGAGAGAGATAGAGAGGAAAGAAAGAAAAGAAAGAAGAAAGAGGAGAGAGGGAGAGAGAGAGAAAAGAAGAAAGAAAGAAAGAGAAAGAAAGAAGAGAAAAAAAGAAAGAAAGAAGAAAGAAAAAAGAAGAGAGAGAGAAGAAAGAAAGAAAGAAGAGAGAAAGAAAGAATGAAAAAAAGAAAGAAAAAGAAAAAGGAAGGGAGGGGGAGAGAGAGAAAGAAAGAAGGAAAAAAGAAAGAAAGAAAAAGAAAAGAAAGAAAAAGATTTATTCATCAACTAAAGATTTCCTAAAGAAAGAACAATCTGAGTGTGGATATGTATGTATTTCCACATGTATTAGACTGCAATCCAAAGTGTAAAATATCCATGAGTGCTGGAGAGATGGCTTTAGGGTTAAGGCTCTGCCTAACAAGCAGAAGGTCCTGAGATCAGATCCCAGCTCCCACTTAAAAAAGGGCAGGAGGAAACAGTAGTGCCTGCACTTCTGCCCTAGTGGGTGGAGCCTGGGAAATCCCAGAACAAAGCAAAAAGGAGGTAGAAGCAATGCAGAATGATTCCTGGAGTCATCCTTGGTTCTCCACAGGGACACACAGTGTCCTCTGATACACACACACACACACACACACACACACAAATAAATAAATAAATATTAAATAAAATTTAAAATGAAATAAATACTCATGAATCCACCTGATATCAATGAATAAGTGAAGAAAGGCAATTCTCTCATACCTAAATTTCTAGTAACTTAGGTAGCTATTCTGCCCTTCCCGAGACAGAGCCCAACACTCCCCCCCCTTCTGACCTGTAATCTGTGCACACTGACTTCCTTCCGAAAAAGCAAAACATGGGAAAGGAAGAGAGGAACTTCACAGGGGAGGAAGTGAACAAACACCACCTCAGCTAGGAGATCAAGACCCACATCAACAGCCATGAGCCATGATGACGGTATGTGCCTTCATGTGATGCAACCAGAACAGCATTTTATTGCTGTGGCTTTTCTCTCCTAAACCCATGACCCCAGGGTGACCGTGAGAAAAAAAAAAAAAAAAAAAAAAAAGCAAAACAAAATCAACACCAAGCAAATCCTAAGTGAGGGACGTTCTATAAGCTCCCTGCCTAGTACACTTCAAAAATGTTGAGGTCATCAAAAACACCGCGCGATCCGGAGGACGGCAGGAAAGGGGCTTGCTAATTGTGATGGATGGGAGGTCCTGGATAGGACCCTAGAACAGGGAAAGGTCAATAAGAATAACTAAGTGGACTTTGGTTAATAAGGATACACAATACAGGCTTACTGATTGATGGGAAAGAGCTGTGTAAGATTTGTCTCGGCCGCCAAAGGGCCCCAGAAGGTTCCCTTGAGCTAGAAGCTTCTGGCCACCCCAGATTACCCCAGGGGTTAGAATGGTGCTACTTCAGTCCCTCCAGGCCAGACTCTGAGATATGGATAACTGAGTGTGAGGCTTGTCGTTTTCCTCTTAGGACCCTTCTCCCCGAGATGCAAGGGGTCGTCCTCAGGGACCCCCTCTGGCCCTGGCGCCTGCTTAGGCAGCCCAGCTGCTTCTGGTCTGTTCTCCGAAGGACTGCGTGGATCATCCCGGGATCATTAGACCGGGGCACCAGATAGTCAGAACCCTGAGGGGGCTCCTCCTTGTGGCACTCACCACACCCAAAGTCCCGATCCCTGCTAGAAACAAGCCAGGAATTTTCCAGAAAGGAGTCTGCCAGGCGCTTTCTCCCTGGCGCTAGAGGATGAGCTTCTATGGCACCAAGCTGGAAGCAAGGACTCGCTGGCTTCCAAGACCCCAGCCGCACGCCAACCCCAGGGTCTCCGTTTCCTACTACCCGTGGTGTGGAAGGGAGCTTTACCCACTCCTCACCCAGTTCTAGCCCGGACACTTAGAATAGGGCCGCGAGGAGCGACCTAAGCTGGTGACAAGAGGCAGCTTAGGAAGCAGAAAAGGAAAGGGGGCGGGGCGGGAGCGGTTGGGGGCGGGGCTCCGAGACAGCGGGCGCGTGTGTGGCCAGAAGCCCAGGCGCCAGGCTGAGCTGCAGCTCCCAGCTCAGAAGCCCGGGTGCCAGCTGGACGCTGGCGGGTGGGCACGGGTAGGGCCATGTGCCAGACACACACAGAGTGCCCTTTGAGGGGTGGCAGCTGCTGGCCCGGGGCCTCCCCCCTCTGGTTGCTGTGGCCTTGTCTGCCCCCTCCAGCAATACCTTGTCATGCATAGAGATGGGGACACCGAGGTGGCCAACTGGGAAGCCCTACCAAGGAGGACTAGGGTGAGGCTTGTTCAGTAGAAGCAGAGAAGGACCCACCCTTTCTTGTATATGTCCCCTCATTGTTGGGGAACACTGTGGGGACCCTTGTTAGAAACCCTTCTGGGAGGGAGACTAAGGCGGCTTAGCTCTTAGGGGAAAGGGTTTGGGGATCTGGGGCCATTCCTGTTTGTCTGGGGAACTCAGTCCCCACCCCCACTTCTCTAATGACCTGTGCCTCCTGTCTCGCGTGGGCACTGTACCCACAGATTTCCTGGGCGGCTGAAGCCCTCTGCCTCCTAGGTCTTCCCATGAACAGAATCTTCAGCCAAACAGTCTTACAGAACAGCCGGGGTGAACAGCAGGCTGATCTCCCGAACATTGCTCTGGTCCATCTCCCACTTGGTCTGGGTGCCTGCTCGTCAGCCCAGGCAACTGCGGCTATTAGCCTTGCCCTGGACGGGCTCCCAACTCACGGGGAACGTTCTGTATGTACCGGGCAGCAGAACGGACCTCTGGTTCTTTCCGCCGCTGGCAGGCAGCTCAGGGATAGCAGAGCCGGTGTACTCAATGAAAAGTGGAAGCATCAAGGGTGTGGCAGCACGAAAACCAGTACATATGTATGTATGTGCCCGCCGCCTGCGGCTGCACGCTTGGGTACCACTTGAAGTGTGAAACTGGGGAAATAAGGGGCAACCTGCAGAAAGGAGGGCTCACACCTCCGAATGCTAGTCCCATCTAGCACCGGTTGGGTGGTCCCACGGTGGGTATTTACCATGCCAGAGTTCACTGTCAGGGAACACAGCCAGGCTCATCCCTGGGGGGTCGACAGCTCCCCTTTACTGGGGGTTGGGGTGGGGCAGAGGAGACCTGGGCAACAAGGTATGGGGGTCGGGGGAATCCCTGGCAGTTGGACACAGCCGCTTCGAGGTCCACGAGAGGAGTGGGGAGCCCGGACAGGACTGTGGGGCAGGCGCTGGGCACCTGAGGACCTGCTGCGTGGGGATTCTGAGCTCCAGGACGGAGGGGCGGACCTGATGGACCCTCCTAATGGTGCGTCTGAAGGTGGCCTTTGAAGGATGGCTAAGGTGGGGGGGGGAGGCGGGGGAAACCGAGCCTCCTCGCCGCGTTGGGCCGACAGAAAAATACCGGGGTCCGGGGTCCTCGCCTTTAACGCGGCCCGCGGCGGAGCGGAGCAGGCGGGAGGGGGAGGGGCGCGCCGCCGGCGCATGCGCGGCGCGGTGCGGCGGCCGGACGGTCCGGTGGCCGCGAGCTCGCAGCAGCCGGCGGGCAGCGCAGGGCGCCGGGACCCCGCGCGGGGCTGGGAGCGGCGCGGGCCGAGCCGAACCCCGAGCCCGCCCGCCCGCGCCGCGGGGAACAGAGGCCACGATGTCCGTGCCGGTGAGTACCGACGCCGCTGGGACCCCAGGTCCACTGTCCCGGCTGGGCCTGCGACCCCGCGCCACCCGTTGCAGGCCTGATGCCACCGGGCTGCGGGATTGGGGGTCGCCCTACTTGGTGTTTCTCAGGCTGGCGTGGGGACAGGGTAGGGGCGGCTCCCCCAAGGGGCTTCTCTGCCCCCCCTTTCCCATCCTTTTCAAGAGAGCCGGGGGTCAGACGGGAGGGGTGGTTAGGGGGCTTGTGCCGCCCCTTCAAAAGGGGAAAGCTGCCCTGGACGCCTGGGCGATCAGGAGCGCTTTGTGCGCCCCTTGGAAATCCCTGGGACAGCTGGGCCGGGCGGAGTCCGCGCTTTCCCCTGGGACTCCCTGTCGTGACCATGCCTACCAGGAAGAGGTGTCCGTCACTCCCTGGAAACCCACATCCAGGTCGGCTGGGCTGGGCAGGGTCGAGGGATGGGCTGTCCTGTACCCCCAAGAAAACTCCCTCGGGAGCTGCCCTATTGTATTCCTGGGTCCCCACCCTGTTGCCCAAGCCTTGCTTTTAGGTCCTGTCTCCTGAGACAACCCTACCCCAGGATGGGGTGGTGGCTTGGTGCAACGGAACCTGGGCAATCCTCTTCCACCCATCTTGCATTCACTTTGCAGGAAGTTTGGTGGGTCCACTGAACCCCTGAAGGCCTTATCCTCAGCACCTTCCCTTCTGGGGTTTCTCTCTTTTTAGTCTAGTGGGTCAGACCTGGGCAGTCCCCCAGCCCAGGGCTCCACATTTGGGCCCTGGATTTACTGTTCTGAGGGTGACAAGTGAATCTAGCTATCTACGTGGCCGGCCTGGCCGCAAGTAGAAGCTTGAGCCCACTTTACAGATGGACCACCAGCACCTGTCCTGCCTGAACTGCACTGCTAGCCATGGTCTCCAGCCGTTCTTGCTCTGCCAAGCCGGAACAGGCCAGAGCACTGTCCAACCAGGCTACCTGCTTCTCAGCACCTGGAACACCCCCTCCCCCATCCTCTCAGCAAATCAGGTGGTTGGCAGGGCAAGTGGCCTCTTCATTAACCACCCTAGCGTGTGGGGAGATTCCTGGAGGAGACAGGCTGTGAAAAGTGCCAAGCATTGTTATTATGGAATTAAAGATCCCAGTCCTGCCCGCCCCCAGAAGCGGTAATGCAGAGTTACAGATGAAAAAATTAGGGCTTCCAGGCGGTGCTGATGGAAGCCCCCACCCCCATGGCGTCTGGTTCAGAGCACAATTGTCTCATCTCTAGGAAGAAAAGAAAAAAAGCCTGCCAAGCCTTTCTCGTCTCTTGCTCTGCTTTTCCACAAAACTCGAGGTCTTCTCTGGCCCAGGGCCTAGGGGCATTAGCCAGCCCTGCCCCGTCGACACTGGTGGAAGTCACCACAGAAACCTTCTTGACCATGCTGGGGTCTTCAGGGCAGTAGTGGACAGGGGACACTACTCTGGCCTCTGCTTGGGAGATTTATGTTTGGCTTGCTTGAGTTTGGTTGTCCACTGTCAGTGCAAAGCTTTAGACATGGAATTTGATTTGGCATGCACACTCTTGCCTCTCTGGATTTTGGACATCCGTCCTTAGCTCTGTGCCTCAGTGGTAGCAATTGCGACTACAGAGGGCAGAGGTCCTGATGGTACTTGGACAAATAGGAATCACTATGGAAACCTGAAGTCAAGGGCTGCCGATCTGTCCCCACTGTGGTCTACTCCAGGTCATTTCTTTTCTTGCTTGTGGCTAGACCTTCAGGAATTCTGCAGAGGAAAGCTGGGCTGTCAGATCACCTTCTGGGACCTTGGGAGCCCTCGGCGGAAACTTCCAGAAAGAGCTGCCTGCTCCGCTCCTGCTCTGCGGATGCAGAATGGGAACTGGCCATGTGTTGTTCAGGGACACCATGTGGGTTTTAAGCACACCCGTTCATTTGGGCAGTCTTTTCCTGGATGGGCTGACGCAGGCACTTTGGCCCACAAAAATTACACTGATGCTTCAGAATGAGATGGGAGGTGACGGCAAGGAGAGAGGTTGGGAGGGCTGGGTCGAGCTGGTTCACTCCCGGGGTCAACAGAGCCTGTGTTGGAATATTATTATGCTTGGGAGGGGCAGGAAGCTGGCTGCCTGGGTACGGGGAAGCAAGCGGAAGGGTCCTGCACAGAGCACCCCACCTGCTGTCTGCTTCTACCTGTGGATTCCGCCTGTGGAATAGCCCAGTTCCACCAGCCTCTGCCGTGCTTCATTTAAGGATGGGAGGACAGATACTGGCCTGTGTAGAGCCTGTCCTGTGTGTGGGCGTGACCCCGGCTCAGAGAGGACCACTTTCTAGCCATGGACGCATGGCCTATACGAGTCAGGGTGGGAACCAAGTCTGGTGGGATTCAAAGCAGTGAGTGACCACTGTCCTGCTCGCCCTCTCTAATTGTGAGGCTGCATCCGGGGAGCTGTTGACAGCCCTCTGCTTGTGGCTTCCCGAGTGTGAATCCGCGGGGCCTCTTCCCCTGTTATTTTTGCAGTGCTGGGGAGCAAACCCAGAGCCTCAGACACGGATAACCTCTTTGTCGTCCCTGGAGACCACCATCTTGGGCTCAGAGGGTCCGGGCAGCTTGCCCAAGGCTGGGCAGCAGGGCTAGTCTGGTTTTGATCAACTCCATCAGCAGCCAGCAGAAGTCAAGTGCCAGCTTGGCACCTTGGCCAGCGATCCTGAGCCCCCTCTATGCCAGGGAGACCTGTCAGGCAGCGAGGCTCTGCTCTAAAGCTCGCGGATGGCCTGGGTGGCCAGGCGTAACCAATCGGGGTCTCGGTCTCGTAGGAAGGTCACAAGAAGATAGGGTGGAGAGAGGAGTGTGGAATCTGAAGCCTCAGCTCTGTCCTCCAAGCTCTGCCGAACCCTCTCCTGCCGCAGGGCTTCAACTGCGCCTCCTCTCCCAGCCTTCTACCCACTCCACCAGGTCACTCTGCTCACCCGCGGGCACCGTGCAGGACACCCTCTTGACCTCATGTTATCTGTACTTAGGGTGGGGTCCTGTGATTGTTGGCAGGTTCTCTCCGGACCGCAGGCTTAATCAGGGGCCGCGCCGCCTGGCTCTTGGTACCTCTGCCTCATGACTCCAACTCAGCCCCTGCTGGAGACCTGGGGTTCCCCTTATCTCCCCTCCCCACTGCCATGCCGAGGCAGGTGACCATGTCCCCATGTAAACCTCAGAACCTCTCAGCTTTTTCCTGGGGCTTTATTGGGGATACAGTGGTGGGGGTTGTCAGGAGAGGTAGGGACTCAGGAACAGCCAGCTTCAGACTCTTGTCGTACCCTCTGTCAATTCCCTTTGTTGTGTTACGAGATGCTAGCAGCACTGAGCCCTGGTGTTGGGGGCACTCAGGGTGGGATGCACTCCAGGCTGCTGTTGGGGTGACCAAGAACCTGTCCTGCCTCTTGCACAACAGAATGGGAAGGGGATTCCCCGTCACACTGGCCTGTGTGCATCTGTCCCTCTTCCCCGTGGCCTCCAGTGATTTTCTTTGTGGTCAGCGGTTCCTGCTGAGACTCTGAGGTGACATGGTCCTGACTTCCCTATCCCCTGCACACCTGTGGGACCCTTTCCTCTTCCGCCTGGGCCAGGACATTGCCATCACTCCAACTGGACCACCACATCCTAGGCCAGACAGATGTGCTGCTGCTGTGTGGTCAGGAATGAGCAGGGTCACAGATGGGCTGGAGAAGCCACTCAGGTGGGACAGGCCTGATCTGCAGTAGCTCGACCTGCAGTAGCCTGGTCCCGCACTACTGTCTACCCTGTGGATCACAGAACTGGGGTAAGGGGTTCAGGCAGTGACTGGAGTATGGTGTGGGGATGGCCCTTGAAGCCGTGCCCTCTCCTGCTGCCTGCCCCAGGGTCTTCTCTGCCTCCCAGCCCCTGACTTGGCCTCCTCATGGGCTGCTTTCTTTGCAGCCTGACCAAGGCCTGTTTTTCTTTGTCTTACTCTTAGCCTCTGTTCCTGAGGCCTCCCCTCCTCTCTTCAAGAAAGATAGCTGGGACCCCAGCAGAGGTACAGGATGCCCACTTTGGCAGGAAGATGGTCACGAGTTGTATCTCTAAAGCTAATCCCCTTCTCGGGGATTAAAGGCTGAGGGGTGGCTGGCTTTTCAGCAATTTTAATTTATTACTTAAACCCTGCCAAATTCCAAGAAGGATCTGAAGCAGTTTATAGTGGAGACACAAATAGTCTGGGATCATCAAAAACTATGTAATACACAAGGAAAGAAGAAAACTTACTCCATGAAGTCTAGGCTAAGTAAGTGTAGAAATTTAACTGTAAGCTCCCTGTCCCCCAAGGCAAAAAGGGTAAATGGCAGGATTTCTTTTAGTGGGTATTGCAAAATACCATATAATGTCAGGTATCTCTTCCGTGCTTTGTCTTATTTTTATCTCCTAAGATTTTTATTTAGGTAGATTTTCACACTTCATGAAATGTATGGGTGTTAAATGCATAGTGGGATAAGTCTGGTTGTGTCAGAGCTCCAAGTAGTCATCATTCACATCAATATCTCCATCGTCTTACAGCTGAGTCCCCCTCCCCAATCGGACATGGGGTTTCTATCTCTGGCCTTTGATTTGACTGTTCTTGAGCTTTCTAAATGACCTGTTCTGTCTTAGGTCTGGCTTCTTTCATTCAGCATAACAGCTTTGAGATTATCATCCACATGGGCAGTATCGTGACTTTTCCTTCTTGGTCACTGAGTCGTATGCTAAGTATGTTTATACCACAGCACATTTGCGTCTTTGTGCTGTGGATTAAGTACTCCAACAGGCTGGGTACAATGGCGCTCTCGTGTTCTACAGATTAAGTCCAGAACACTGGGTTGCTGGTATCCTGACCTGTCAGGACCTGACATCCAATCGTGCAATTTCTTGAGACCATGTCTGTGCTCCCAAACCCAGGACCCACTAAAATTATTTGTTCGGAAAACCGTGAGACCACCCTCCTCCCTATGCAGAGCCTTCCCAGAGGGTCTCAGAAATTTGAATTTCCTCTTGCCAGGTTAACACAGGTAAATTTTAGGCTTTGATTCAGGGCTCTTCTCCCTCCCCCCTCGATGTACCCCTTTTCTTCTTCTCCCTTCCCCCCAGAGCTTCTGGCTGGAGAGCTGCAAGGAGATGCATCCTGATGGTCCCTTCTTTCCCCTCTCCTTCCCTCCCTCCCTTTTTTCTCCCTCTCTTCCTCCCTTCCTCCTCCTTTCTTTGCCTCCTTTCCTCCCCAACCAGGATCAGACATCCTGCCACATGGACTTCAGCTCTGGGAGCTCAAGCTGAGAGACCTTCTCCTGCAGAAGCCAGGGCCAGAGCAGGTCCTGGAAAGCCACGCCCAGGGCACCCGCCCTGAGGTCTCCGCTCTGAGGTCTCCGAGGCTCTGGCTCTCCAGAGCCCATTTCCCTTGCCCATGCTTTTCCATCTTGGCTGTCATTTTTTTCTGCATAAGGAGCCTTAGTAAAAGAGTCACCCATCTGCTCAATGCCACCTCCTCGGAGCCCCCCAAACACCTCTTGTGACACAGCTCCTTCCCACCTCTGCTTTGTAGTCAGGACTCAGAAACCTGGTTGCCACAGAGGGTGAGACTATCTGTCCATGCCGCACCTACAGCTGAGCGTAAGTTCCCTGAGAAGAGACTGTTTCCATGGCAATGCCTAGCACAGCACAACACCTGGAGTGCAGTGGACATTTGGAGCACAAGTGTCAGTGATAGAAATGGATGTCGTAACAGCTACCCTCTCGTGGGGGATAGGAGAGACCCTGCCCACACCCAGCATAACCTGTGGACCCAGGAGGCTGCTGTACTCCAAGGAAGGTTGTGGCCAGAGCCTCAAATGAGGTTTTGAGGACGATATGGGGAACAGGGAAGGCTTAGTTGGGGGATGTGTGTGTGGTGTGGCCCCGGGGAGGGTGTGCCCTGGTGTGTGCAGATGTGAGTCGGATGGTAGCACAGTGCCCTGTGCACCTGGGCACGTGCACAGCCGCTGCCAGGTTTGCATTTAGCAGACGTGCACGTCGAGCAGGGACTGGCCAAGGCCACTGCTAGCTAGAATCATTCAGATGAGGCCTTTATCTGCATCTCCTTGGGGCAGACGGAGCCCACTTGGTAGGCTAGCACAGGCTTAGGTGGGCAACCACATTGCTATTCAAAGAGGAAGCTGCTTATATACATTTCTGCACTGTGAACGTGCAGCCCCCCCCCCCCACTGATGCCAGCGCCAGTGGCTGGTAACACTGTTCGCCCATCTGCGGGTGTCTGTGGGTGTGGGCATTGGTGCTCGTGGAACGGCCGGGTGTGGGGGGTAGCAGATGGCATGTGAAGTCACCCCCTAGCCAATCTGCTGGGGCTGGTTGCCATGGGAGTGGGCGAGCAGATGGCCTGGGCTGGGGAGGCCTCTTGACCACACCCTGTCCCTGCCCGCCCACCCTGTGTGACAAGCAGGGCAGCCACTGCTAGCCGAGCTTTCTTCCGTGCACGACCTGCTCCGCGCACGACCTGCCCATGCCCTTCCTTCCACCTTGCCTCCTCTTCCTTGACCCCTTGACTGTGTCTTCTGCCAGCCAGACTCCCGGTTGTTGAGGGATGAGGAGGAGTCAGGAGCCAGGTCCCAGAGAGCAGTAGGGAGGGCAGGCCTACTGGGCCACGCGGGGACCCAGACCATCCTAGGCTCTGCCAGGACCCAGGCAGGCCTCTGCTGGAGAGGAAAGGGAGATTGAACAAGAGAAAGGGGGACCCAGGCCACTGTAACCAGCACCCTGATGTGGAGCTGAGAGTCTTGGGGCCGTCCTATGGATCCCACAGATCAGACCCCTGGCACAGCTCAGACCCCTGGCAGGGGTTCTGTCTGAAGCAGCCACACCTCCTGCAGGTGCTGTGTGACTGCTTTGCAGTCTCAGAAAAGCCGGAGAACGTGGGAGAGTATGTGGTCTCCTGCTGGCTCTGTTCTTTGAGAACCCCTGAGCAGTGGGAGTGGGGTGCAGGGAGGCCTAGGTCACTTTGTGTCCTTCTCACCCCTGGGCTGAGTCCCTCTACCGTGTAGCTCTACCAGATACTGTACTTCATGCCTTCGCTTGCGTTCAGGGACTGGCCCAAGAGATGCTGAAGGCCACGTCTGACGCTGGACTCTAGGGCTCACCCCCTTCCCCAGCAGCCATCACTAAAGTGAGCCATCCCCTTGCTCACTCTGGCCTCGGGGAGCAGGAGGATGACAAACCCCGTCATGTCTAAGGAGTATACACTCTGCTGCCTGGGGTCACGCCTGGCGCCCTGCATGAGTAGCTTGAGATGGAGCTGTACCACTTCCTGGCCATGTGAGCTGGCCGGGGTCCTGCCCTCTGAGACTGTGGGTGGTGATATTTCCATGCTGGTCCCCTCCTCCCTGCGGGGCAGTGAGGATACTGCTGTGTCATTCACAAGGGTCCCGTACCCTGTGAGCAGTCAGCCCTGGAGGAAGGCAGCAGCCTCGGTGACCCTCCAGAGACATCAGTCTTCCTGTCCCTGGGGCTTGCAGTTCTTACCTCCGGCCTCAGGAAATCCTTTCCCACTGCCGCTCCCAGTGCTGGCCATCGGCTGACCTGTCCAGCCCACCCTCTTGTGCTGCCGAGAAAGCTGAAGCCTCAGAGGGGAGAGAGGCTGTGTGCCCTGGCTGCTCGCACTTCCCAGCGGGCCTGTGGGAGGCGTGGGGTCCTCCTGGAGGCTCGGCTTGGGCTTGTCTGATCAGCTGAGCAGTGTTTCCTGTGTGCGCCTCCCTTCTTTGCTGCTGTAAGAGCTGCAGTGGACATTGTGGGCACTGCATCCCAACAGCTCTTCTGTAGTGGGTCTGCCGCACCCGCCCTTCCTCAGACCCCTCTCCCTACTTGGGGCCCAGTACAAATATCAGCAGACACTTTAAGTGGCTCACCACATTCCCTGGGGGTATGAGCCTGTAAATTCCTTCATCTTCAGCCTGTGATTCCAGGCACTCCTGGGATGACTGACAGCTGTCCTGGAGAGGGGTCTTGTGTACATGAGCCTGCAGGCACCTGCGCTGGTGTGTACCTGCACCTGTGTGTGCTTCACCTGTCAGCCGCGATTCCTCTGGGCCTGTGGTGCGCTGTGCTCTTCATCTCAGCCTTGGCACCAGCTGCGGTGTTCAGGGACCAGTCTGGAAAAAGTTCCATCCCAGGTATGACTTGACCACCCTCTCTTCCTAGACAGGCAGCCCCAGGCTTCCTCTGTCACCTCGGCAGCAGGACCACTTCCCACCTAGTCACCTCATTAATGGGGTGAAGCTTCCTTGGGGTGCTGGCGCCAGTGCTAAATGCAGCTAATGGGGTTGTCTTGTTGTCCCCGCAGGACTGTGCTGTGCCTGGGTCTCACTTCAGTGTTTGCAGTCTGAATGTGACAGAGAACAGAGGTCTTTGACTTCAGTCTGAAATACCCTTGTCCCTCAATTCTCTTTCCATGTCGAGTAGTCAGGGTGGGCTAAGGTCCAGCAGCTCCCCTTTCTTCACTGTCAGCTCTGTCCATCCTTGGGGACGGTGTGGGGTAGAACGAGTTAAGTGGGGTCAGCAGTGATGCCCCCGGCTGAACCGTTGTGAGCATGAACCGAGTGCATGAGGCACAGGCAGCATGGAGTTCCTGCCAGTAATGGGGTCTGTGCTCCATATACCCCAGGCAGAGTGAGAGTCTGTCCTCAGTACAGCCCGGCAAGAACCAGCTAATAGGTGACCCTCTCCCACCCCACCCTCAGCTTATGAGGGACCCTTCTTCCCCATGAAGTGAAGTGTCAATCCTGAGACCTTGTCTCCAAAGCGGAAATGCCATTCTAGGAGGCACAGGCTGAGGAGAGGAGAGTGGGGGGCGCTGAATGAAAAAGGAGCAAATTTTTGAAATGCCTGAGCCCGAGCCCAGCTCCCCTCCCCCGCCTGAACACTCACATCCGAAGCCCCACCCCCAGTGCCACTTGAATCTGCTCCGGAGAGAGAAAGGACTTCCATTTGCAAGGTCCTAGCCAGGGATCTCTTCCCTGTGGCGCTTTCCATTGGCCAGAGGTGGAGTAAAGCCCGCCTCTTTGAGGGAAGGGCCATTTGTGTCCCTGCCAGGCCCAGCTGTGCGCCCAGGGCCCTGACCTCCCTTCCAGCATAGTCCTGCTGGTTTAGAGCCTCGGGCTGGAACCAGTGGACCAGCCTCTGAGTGAGCCAGTTGAGGGCAGTGTGTAGGAGAGTCAGTGGACCACTTCTGCGTCCACACAGGCTGCTTCAACTTGGCTTTTGAGAGCTGGCCACTCTTCTGAGGAATTGAACGGGTTTCGTTCCTCTCCAGAACTCTGGGTCATTTCTTCTTGCGCTATACTCTGCGCTCTGGCCAGTGGTCTCTAAGCCAGAAGCCCTGGAGGGGAATGTGGGAGTCGTCTGATTTTTCAGGAGGAATAGAACCCAGGAGTCTGTTTTAACCAGCTGTCCAGGGGACTTGGGAGCAGTCTAACTTGGGCATTGTAGCCCCGCCCCTGATGAGGAGGGAGTACGGCGATGGGGAGTCTACACATGCACATCTAGTCAGGGTACTGGACTGAGCCACAGATGTCAACCTGTAGGAAAGGCAGCTGGAGTTCACCCTTGAGTGTATGTCAGCCGCCATTCCTCTGATGCTGTGAGCTCCCCGCGGCGCCGCCTCCAGGTCCCAGTGATGCTGTGAGCTCCCCGCGGCGCCGCCTCCAGGTCCCAGTGATGCTGTGAGCTCCCCGCGGCACCGCCTCCAGGTCCCAGTGATGCTGTGAGCTCCCCTCGGCGCCGCCTCCAGGTCCCAGTGATGCTGTGAGCTCCCCGCGGCGCCGCCTCCAGGTCCCAGTGATGCTGTGAGCTCCCCGCGGCACTGCCTCCAGGTCCCAGCAGCTGCCTTGTGGTGCCATGAAGGACTCAGGCCTGCTGTCTGGTTTGGAGAAGGTTCCATCCAGGTTCTTCTACATCCCAGATCTTCTAGCAGGTTGCTGTGTCCCTGGACTGTACCCAGGGACTCTGGCACCGGGATTTTGCTGCTTGTGGCGACAGTGTCTGACCTGCAGTCTCACAAGGGGGACCCAAGAAGACACTTGCTTCCTGGGGGTGCTCCTCCCTCATTCTCCCATGCTGAAACGGACAAGTTGGAGCAGGTTTCAGGAGGGAAGTGGACACAGGTTTTTACGCCTGGTCAGGAATGGCTTCAAGTAGACATTGGATTGGACTGAGAGTAAGAAGATCCTGCTTCTGGGAGCCTGGACTCTGTTGGGTGGACGCTGTTGGCATGCCTTTCTTGGACAGAAGAAGCCCGAGGTAGTTTTGCTTCCCTGGGGCTTCAGGAACTGGAATTCCCGGGGGTAGGAGGAATGCAGGGGGAGGGGAGGTGCCTGAGAAAAGCACCAGATCAGGCCACCACCTCTGGGGTCCTTTTGCTTTGTTTTGGAGACAGGCTCCTGGAGTCAAGACATGGTAAGGCCTGTCCACCATCGTGCGGTGATGATTGTTTCTCGCTGGCTGAGACACACCCCTCCTTTTTATCTCCAAATTCAGACCAATGGCCAGGTGGATACTTGTGGACTATCAAGGGTTGATGTGTGGGAAAGGAAAAAGTCGACGTGCAGCCGGCGTCTGGATGGGGAAGGCGGGGTTGCAGCAGCCTGGAGAATAAAATAATCCACCCAGCCTTCTCCAAATTGGGGGCGTTTGCGTAGACCTTCTTGGAGCGGATCTCTCCTGCCGTGGAGGCAAGGACGTCTGTCCCCAAGAACCGGGCTGTCCGGAGCCCGGGCCTGGAGCCGGGAGGAAGGGACAGTCCCACGGCCAGGCGCGTGTCCGCGCGCGCCCGCGCCCCTTGGGCCAGCGGTTCATTTGCATGGGGAGTCGCGGCGGCCAATGGGCGCTCGCGGCTGGGCATGCCGGGAGCCGGGCCGGGCGGCGGCGGCGGCGGCGGGCGGAGCGAGGCGGGACCGGCTCTGAGCGGTGGAGGCGGCGGCCGAAGCGGGCGGATCGGGGCCGGGGCCGCCGCTCGGAACCTCGAGTTCGCGCTGCCCGGGCAGTCGGTGTGCGCCCCGCGGGGAGCCGCGGCCTCGGGGCCGGCCCGATACCATGAACTACCTGGTGAGTGCGCTCGGCGCGGCCCGGGGTCGGTTCCCGGCTCACGGGCGGGGGCCGCGCATCCAGCCGCCTTCCCGCAAGGGCTTCGGGGCGCCCGGCGGCTCCTCATCCGGGCGGGAAGGGGTTAAACGAGTGGCATTTCCTGCATTCTAGCGGGTCCTGGGAACCGCCGGCCACTGGATGCTCCGCAGGGGCGCGTCCAGCCAGGGTCCGCGTCCCCGGACCTCCTGCGCTAGCCGGGAGCGGGGACACCGGCACGACGGAGGATTCCCGGGGCCCGCGGTCCTCGGCGGCGGCTGGAAGGGCCCGGAGCAGGGGTTGCTGGCCGGCAGGAAAGTTCCTGGATCCCGGAAAGTTGCTGGCGGGCGGCCCGCTCTCCCCCTGCCGGCCGCCGGCTGCTGCGTGACCTTGGCCCTCCGCGCCCTGCCTCTGAGCCTCAGTTTCCTCGGCTCCGAGGGGTGGAAGAGGCCCACTTGGCGGTGAAGACGAGCCTCGGGCCGGGCCGGTCGCCCGTCCGTCCGTCGGTCTTTCGGGGTCGGGGGCTGCCCGTCGCCCCAGGATAGGGTTGAAGGCGAGCGGGTGCGTGGCATCGGCGCGTTAATGATTCACCCCTCCCGGCGGCGCAGGATTCCGGGAGCGGGGGCGGTGCGCCTGGGCCTTTATCTGCCGCTGCCAACCGGCCCTCGGAGCCGGATGGTGGCGGCCGAGTCCTGCGCCCCACTCGACCTCGCCTCCCGGCACGCGGAGAACCAGGGGTGGTTGCCAGACCCCACTGTGCAGCAGTATACTTGAGGGCTTCGGGGTCCACCTTGGAATCCCCGACAGCCCACAGAACTAGGGTGGCCAGGCTTCCATAGCCCCTCGGTTCCCCGGTCCTCCGGGAGTCGGAGGTAGGGGGCGGGGCTGCAGCGGTGTCCGCAGCAGCACGGGCTCCTTGCCCCTCGAGGCTGTGAGAGGCCAGACAGGAATTGAGGACTGCAGGTAGACGGTGAAGACCCGGGGGCCTGGAAGGGGGCGGAGGGGGGGGAGTGTTAGCGTTGAGGGGCATCGGCTTGTTTTTTTATCCTCACACCTCCACGGTAAAGAAGGTGCAAAGGACTAGGCTTGGGAAACACTCCAGAGCTGAGATTTGCTGTGGCTCTGGTTGCCTTGCCAGAAAGACCATGTGTCCATTCCTTGCCAAGTGAGGTTACCCATTGTCCTGGGCCAGGGAACACACCCTCCTTCCCCGGTGGAGAGTTGGATGGTGGCTGGCCAAGGGCAATGGACCAGAAGAGCAGGTGCGAGTGCCTGGAGGCGCCAGGTGGTGCCTTAGGGAAAGAAGTCCTTGGGGAGGAGCCATGGGCACACCCTCCTGGCACTGGCTCACCACCTCCTTTCCCCAAGCAAGGAAGGAGCCTGTAGGAGCTGGGAGGAGGCAGGGCAGGGCAGTCCCAGGCTGTGCCAGGAAAGTCACCTTTGGTCAGGGAGGAGGAACAGGAGCGCATGTAGGGCGCAGGCGCCAACTCCTTAGATCTCTTCAAGGCCATGAAGGTAGGGCAGTGTCAAAGAGAATCCTGTCTATATAAGAAAGGACCAGAGACAGCTGTGCTCAGTGTCCGGAAACCAGTCTCCATCCAGGACTTCATGCCTGGGCTGTCTGGCATGAGGGCTCAGACCTGAGCCTGGTGTTTCTCTGCTCTTTAAGGTAGTTTTTCTTCTTTAAAAAAATAGTGGTGTGTGTGTGTGTGTAGTGCACATGAATACATTCGTGTGGGCACACGTCACAACATCCGAGTGGAGGTCAGAGACAACTGCCATTGTCAGTTCTTACCTCCCACCTTGTTTGAGTCCTTCTGTCACCTCTTGCATGAGCCAGGCTAGTCCATGAGCTGCTTGGGATTCTCCTATCTCCACTTCCCTCTCCAAGCAACAGGATTCCAGTCAGCTCCATGTGAGTCTGGGAGTTCAAACTCTAGTCCTCACAGTTGTTTGCATAGCATGTCCTTTACCCACCGAACATCCTTTTTCCCCCTGTTTGGATTGCCCCCTCCTTTGCTCCCTCCAGCTAGGGCAACCAGAACCACTTAGCAGGAGATGCGCGTGCTCCCTGGGAGGGTTTCTGGAAAGACAGTATTGGTCAGACTTGAGGTATAGGGAGCATCACTG
Organism: Typhlomys cinereus; assembly: GCA_023101885.1. Lineage (NCBI taxonomy): Eukaryota > Metazoa > Chordata > Mammalia > Rodentia > Platacanthomyidae > Typhlomys > Typhlomys cinereus. Next base: position 11,217,304 of record JALPQD010000024.1, on the reverse strand, counting down.
TCTGCACAGACCCTGGGCAAGCCTTGTAGGTCTTTAGAGTGCTGAATGAGGGGCTGCAGGTGGTCTCAGACCCAGAGGATGAGCTCGTAGCATCTGTTCCTGTCTGTCTAATCCTTTGAGGTGGAGACTTTGTCTTGATGCTCTCGTATCTCCAGGTGAGATCCAGGGTTGAGTCTGGGTGGGAGGAGAACAGTGTGGAGGAGCTTCTGTGTAGCGAGCTGGAAGCCTCTCTTTCTGGAATCCCCCACACTCCCTTCAGCTAATCAGTCAGGCGGTCCTACATTACAAGCTGCTAATGGCTGTTGCCTAGATCTAGAGAGTACCAAAGCTCCAGACTGGGTCGCTGCCCTCCATGGCGGCACAGTTGAGCATGGGGGACCCTGATTGGGGGCTCCATGCTGACCCTGGAATAAAGCATCAGTCTCGTGCTCAGTGACAAAAGTGAACTGGAGACAGTTAATTTGAGGATCTCAAAAACCCTCCATTAGGACTGCAGGACCAGGGAGGGAAGCAGTGTGTGGGTAGTCTCCCCTCTTGATGTGTTGGGGGCTGCAGATGCTGTGTCCCACAGAAAGAGGGTCTTCCTCATACAACTTTACCTCTGCCCAGTCTCCCAAAGCAGTGTGACCCCTTGGCAAGAATGGCAGCAGGGGGCTGGAGAGGTGGCTCAGGGGTTAAGCCTCCGCCTTGCAAGCGGAAGGTCCTGAGTTCAGATCCCAGATCCCACGTATAGACGCCAGGCGGAAGCGGGGGCGGCCTGCGCTTCTGGTCCTGGTAGCGCGGAGCCTGTGAATCCCGGGGCAGAAGGAGGTGGAGGCGGCCATGGTGGTTCGCAAATTCGTCCGTGGTTCTACACATACACAGACACACACACACACACACACACACACACACACACACACACACACACGCACACGCGCACAGTTGAATAAATAATAATAATAAAAATTTTTAAAAAAAGAAATTCTTTAAAAAAAAAAAAAAAAAAAAGAATGGCAGCAGGGGCATGCTTCAGCCCGCAGTCGGCCCTGAGAGCCAGCAGAGTTAGCTACTGCTGCTCCCATAGGGGAGTCTCTGGTAGTGACCACTCCACAGTGGATTTTCATTCCTTGCTTCTGCAGGTCTTTCCTCTGGCTGTGGAGTGTCGGGCATGGGGCCGAGGTGCCATACATCTCCCTGTGGCAGGCAGGGCAGGAGCTGTGCTCACATTGGGATGGCTCCGGAATGTGGCCCTCATGCACAGGCAGTTCTGAGCGCTGGTTCTCAAACTGTTGCGCTCTGTCAGCCAAACATCAAAGCCCCGAACCCAGGACTTGAACAGCAGTTCAGCTGTCAGTGGAATGTCAGGGCAGGAGCTGCAGGAGCTCTTCTTAGAGTAGTACACCCGATATGAGGACAGAAGGGACATGCTGTCCCTCAGGACCCTATTTGGTCTTGGGCAAGGGTGGGCAAGAGCAGTCATCCTTGTTCTGTAAGCCTGAGTTGCTTTTCCTCTTCAGGTGGAGTCTGGTCATGAATGAGGAGGGCTTATGAATATCACTGACAGTTGGACACACAACTGTGGGTAATGGGGGAGGTCCTTTGGGGCAAGCAAACAGAATATTCCAGAAATAAACTTGGCCCATGTTTGAAGTGGTTCTGCGTATGAAGGGAGCCAGTGTTTGCCGAGTCTGCTGTGTATAAGGCTCTGTGCTCGAGGTGGGTGCTGCGGCGTGCCTTGTGGGTAGAGTAGGCAAGATAGGAAAGCCCGTGGGGTAACACTCCTGTCAGTCTGAGCATTGCCAGGAATGCCCCGCTCCACTTTGCTTCATAGCCCACATCTGCCTCTGTGACCCTGGGGAGTCATCTCTTCTAAACCTCAGTTTCCCTCTTATAAGGTGGATATAGTCCTAGGACCTCTTGGGTCATTTTGAGAGTGAGATGATGACAGTGGGGGCAGGGGCGATATTGTTGTTATTAGGAATCTGTCAGTTGTGCGTGTCGCCTAGTTGTCTGCCTCCCCTGCCTCCCACCTTAGGCTAGCTATAGCTGCCGAAAGCAAGTTTGCCATGCCCATGAGTGTAACCCAGACATGGAGCCAGGCCTGCAGTGGTCCTTCAGCTGGCCCTGCTTGGCAGCTCCTTGAAGAACAAACAGTGCCACATCTTCTGATCTCCACACACCAGCTTGCACCCCGGCCTGGAGCCAGGATTTGGGGAGGCCTGCAGCACTTTCAGGGCTCCCCACGGTCGCTGACAGAGCCAAGGGGCAGCCCTCAGATGGCCACAGCTCTCGTGCTGCCCTCGACACCAGCTTGGCTTGGTTGATTTGACGCCTCAACATCCCGGGGACACAGTGAGGCCCTTCCTGTGGATGGGAGCATTGATAACAGGCTGGGGGGGGCGTTTTTCACAGCCCCTCTCACTCACTGAGGATAGACGTGTCTGGGTCATTGGCATGAATTGGCAATGACGGGAAATGTCAGTGTGCGGATGGAGGAAGTGGGTTTCCTCAGAGGTCATGGGGGCTTTCTGGAGGAGGGGTGATGTCTGTAGGGTGTTGGAGGCAGAGGTGGCATGGCCAGAGCTTGGCAAGCAGCAGTCTCATTGGCGCCTTGGACAGGGACGGCTGGCAGTGCTGTCTGGCTGTTCAACTCTCTGAGGACCCAACGGAAGCACACGATTGGCAGCATGTGAAGCGAATGACTGTGCCCAGCAGGCCGAGCGCTCCTCCAGCTTGGGTCATGACACAGCCCCACAGGAGATTAGGAGACGGAGCAGACAGGCAGGAGCAGTCAGGCCAGCGTGGACTTTACCCCATCGGGGCTCACACCGTAGAAAGCCATTGTTTGGGTGGCGGTTCTCATTCCTTGGGCTCCTTCCTGCTGCTGACATCACACGGCTCTCTTCGTCCTCACTCCCCCTCCAGGATCTAAGCCTGCCCCGTTCTGCCCACAGACTCTTCTCCAATGAATCAGCTGAAATGCTGCTTCATGGGGAAGGCCACGCGTTATTCTTGTCACCCCTGTTCCCATCTTGACAAATTACTTTCCACCCTGGGAACTGGACCCACAACGAGCCAGGCCAGTGCCCTTCCAGCCTCACCTGGGCCTCACAGCTTATTGCGTGATGTCTTTTTGCCCCACAGCAGTGTGAACTGTGCTGAGGGGCCGTGAGAGCACAGGGCGCACTTCTCCAGGAGCTTGGACTAGAGCAGGAAGGCATTGTTGTCAAAAAGAGCAATCTCGTGAGGAGAGGCCTGTCATCTGGTTGTTCAGGGAGAAGGGACTCATCCAAGGTCAACAGTAGGAAGGACCGTAGTCTGGGCTGAGCTGTTCAGCGCCTTCAGAGAAAGGGGCAGTGTGGCCTTGAGGGCACAAAGGAGGCGGCGAGGCTGAAAAGGCTTGTGCTTAGCCAGCTGGACAAGTGTTAGCTGGGCACTAGCAGTGCCCAGACTTGTGCTAGTCAGGAAAGAGGTGCTGCAGGGGCTCTGGGCCGGAGCTTACCAGCTGGCACAGGCAGAAGAACTCCTAGTGCCAGGCGCCCTGTGCCACGTGCCTCGAGGTGCTTCCCAGCCTGGCTCCAGCTGCCCACGCTATATAGTTACAGCCACAGTTGGCCAGGGCTCACTCGCTTGCTGTGGCTGGCTTCAGGAGTTCATGCTCTGGGGTGGGTTGGCAGCCGTGGGAGGCCAGAAGCCCCCATAGCTCCCCTGAGCCAGGCGTTCCTACCCTGCTCCTTGGCTGGATCTCGTCTCTGGCCTTCCTGCCCTCGTTCCCTCCTAGCCTGGAGTGTTTACACTGCTCAGTGGGCTGCAGTCAGAAGAGGTGAGGGGCCTCTGGTTAGGGGACTCAGGCCCACCCTGCCGTCTGTGCTCCCACCCCCTCTGACTTGGCTTGAGGGAATGTCCTGTGAGTCACTGTGCTGGCACTTCCTGTGGTCACCAGGGCAGGGGCTGGGGTCTGGGCCAGGCAGCTCCGTGTTCTGGGGTCACTGTGGGAGGGTGGGCCTGTGTTCCGCCCCCTGATGGGATGTGATTCCCCGAGCTAGGCTCCAGACCATATTTGGGAAATTTGCTTCTCTTGCTGACAGCTTGGGGATGGGGGCTGTGAGCCTGGTGGGCTGTGGGGCCATCCCTTCCTTGCCTGCCCCTCCAGGGGCTCCCATCCTGCCTAGGAGACTAGAAGGTGTTTTCTTTTTCTGGATACCTATTTTTCTTTATTGTAACTCACTTTAATTAGCATACAAAATAGCAGGTTTCCTCATCTTAATGCACCTTTATTTTTGGTTGTTTGCCCAAGAAGAGTAAAAAGTCATGTTCTGATGCCTTTTTTTTGCTTGTTTCTTGTTTGCTTGTTTTGAGGGGCTGCCCTCAGACTCACAGTTCTGCTTTAGCTCCGGAGTACTGGCATCTCTGGCTCTACTGTGCCCAGTTCTTTAGTGTGTTTATTCTCTGGTCGCTGTGGCATGGGCACGGGTCTGTGGCTGAAGCAGTCCTGGCGGCTCTGCCATCGCTGGGCTGCCCATCTGGCTGGTTCCTCTTGGAACTTGCTCCTCTTGGTTCCCAACTCCCTCGAGGGTCTTGGCCTTTTTTTGGCTGGAGGTTCTGAGGTGCCCTGGGGAGTGAACTGCCCACTGAAGACCCCTGGGGCTTCTTCCCAGGGTCTCCCTGGTGTACCTTGGATTCCTGCCCCTGAAGCATGGCCCTCCTGTTGTCTGGATACAAGCTCCTGTTTGATTCTGGGGAGGAAGCGAGGTCCAGTGTATGGTGGGGTGTTTTAGTTTTGTTGAATTTTGGTTTTAGTTTTCCGATTAGATTTCATGTGTCTGGTCTGGTACAAATTCATTGTATTGCCAAAGATGATCTTGAACTCCCAATTCTCCTGCCTCTGCCTACCAAGTGCTGAGATTGCAGATGGTTACCGCCACATCTGGCCCGAGGAGTCCACACGGGAAGATCGCACAGGCGGCTAGTGGCTACAACTAGGTCCCATTTAGAGAGCTTCTAGATCTGGCCGTGTCTTCAGAGCCAGGAGAGTGGGGAGGGACAAATAAGATACTCAGAGCCGAGGCTGGCTGGGGACTTGGCTGGAGCCCAGTAGGACACATCCGGCCTCCCGAGTGTCCAGCCCTGACCTTGGGGTGAGGCGAGTCCCTGTGAGACCGACCGGCCTCGTTTGTCAGTAGCACAATGTCTCTAGGCCCAGCCGGAACCCAGCTCTTGGGCAGCGGCAGCAGAAGTGCTCGAGTGATGCCAGCAGAGTGCAGAGCCCGTCCTCCTGGGCTCCCTCTCTGCCCACATTGCTCCTCCTGCCTCAACTCTCCATGCCCCACCAAGCCCCTGCCAGACCACATAAGGCACAGGTTCAGGATCTGTCCACTGTAAGCAGGACCACACCAATACCCACTCCTGGGGTGCTTGTGACAGTTGACCAGAGCTTGGTAAAAGAGGAAGTGCCCCCTTCTTTGCCAGCATATCTGTAATAGTTTTTAAGCTAGGCGTGGTGAAAGATTACCAACAACAGCAGTACATCAGTCAGTATTTTGTAATGAAAGTTATGTGAATGGTCTCAATTTCACCTATTTGACTCTCGTCTTTTCACTTTCAGAGAAGCGCTTCAGGGCTCCTCTGGGGTGTCTGAACTGCCACCTCAGTGCCCCAGGGCTTGCCGGGACACAGTAGGCATAGCGCTACCTGCAGTGGGCCTCACTTCCAAGATGGCTACCAAGTAACGGGCCAGCAAGTAGCACAGAGTGTGGTTACGCTGGACAAGGGTGACTCACAGCTTCTTGGGCAGGATGGGGTGGCCTGGCATGAGATTTCATCACGCTCCTCAGAACAGCATGCAATTGAAAGCTCATGGATTATTTACTTCAGGACTTTTCCATTTAATATTTTTGGGCCATGGGTGACCATGGGTAACCAATTGAAACCACGGAAAGTGAAACTATGGATGGGGAGGGGGAAGGGCCTGTACTAAGAAAGCCTTTGGCCAATGAATATTTTATAACGCTGCCTCTCCACCAGGAAAGTGCTTGATGCGTCTCTGACAGAACGCAAGCATTTAATCCTTTGGTCTTGTTCTGTGACGTGTGCAGCGCTGCCCCGCCCCGTCCTTTTCTTCCTGCAGGGAGTTATGCTGCACAGGCAGCAGGGCCTGAGGCATGGGGTGGGAAGGGAGAGCATCCTGCTTTCTTCTCCATCTTGGGGAACTAATTACTGACATACTTAGGAAAAGAATCGGCAACTGATGAGATCGTCACAGTGAAGGAAGACATCATGAGCAGCAACGGAAGTTGCTGATTGTTGCAGCTCTAACCGCACGCACAAGTCGGGAGAGGACTATGCAGTTCTCTGATTTTATTCTGTATTCTTGATCAGCCATGGATTTTCTCAAGTTACTCTTTCTAGTTTCATCTTCCGAAATAGTTGCTCACTGGTAACCTGAACTTCTGATTCAGGCTGTCATGTGGCTGCAGGAATAGCTTTCAGGAACTTACTATTTTTGTTACTATTATTTGTGTGTGTGTGTGTGTGTGTGTGTGTGTGTATCAGAGGGCACTGTGTGTCCCTGTGGAGGACTAAGGGTGACTTCGGGAATCATCCTGGATTGCTTCTACGTCCTTCTTGCTTCTCTCTGGGATCCCCAGGCTCTGTCCACCAGGGCTGGACATACAGGCTGCCACTGTTTTCCTCCTGCTATTTTTATGTGGGACCTGGGATCCGAACTCAGGACCTTCTGCTTGCCAGGTACAGTCCTAGTCTCTGAGCCATCCTTCCAGCCCACTTTTAGGAACTTAGAGCCATCTCTGTCTGGTGTCTGCTGCTGTCCAGGATTTGGATGGCATCTCAGCTCAGTTAAAAGACACTCCAGGGTCAGTTCTGCTATTGCGGTGAGACAGTCAGGGGTAGGATGGAAAAGGGTCTGTGATCTTGTCAGACCCTTTTCGCCATGGAGGCGTGTCCTGAGCCTGTGCAGACCCTCATGCTTGCCTGTGCTCTCTCCCAGAACGTGCTGGCCAAAGCGCTCTACGACAATGTGGCAGAATCCCCGGACGAGCTGTCCTTCCGCAAGGGCGACATCATGACGGTGCTGGAACGGGACACGCAGGGCCTGGACGGCTGGTGGCTCTGCTCACTGCACGGGCGCCAGGGCATCGTGCCCGGGAACCGCCTCAAGATTCTGGTTGGCATGTACTGACAGGAAACCAGCAGGACCCGGCCCAGGCCCACCTGCCGCCCCAGCCCAGCCCCAGCCCCAGCCCAGCCTCCCCCAGGGCCTCCATGCCCCAGGGTCTCCAGCTTCCCAGTACACCCCCATGCTCCCCACTGCATACCAGCCCCAGTCCGACAATGTCTACCTGGTACCCACTCCAAGCAAGACTCCACAAGGACTCTACCAAGCCCCTGGACCCAGCCCGCAGTTCCAGTCACCGCCAGCCAAACAGACGACCACGTTCTCAAAGCAGGCGCCCCATCACTCATTTCCCAGCCCAGCCACAGACCTTTATCAGGTGCCCCCAGGGCCTGGAAGTCCCGCCCAGGATATTTACCAAGTACCACCTTCCGCCGGCATAGGACACGACATCTACCAGGTCCCCCCGTCCATGGACACCCGCAACTGGGAGGGAGCAAAGCCACCGGCAAAGGTAAGGGCACCACAGCACAGGTGCACCACCCCACACAGTTAGCCGGGTCCTGGGGGGTAGGCTGGTAGTACTTGGCCACCTCAGGGTCTTGGCAATGGCTGTGCATTTGGTCTGTGGTCAGGGAGGAGGTGTTTGGGGACATGTGTTTAAATCTGCTGTGCAAGTGGGTAAAGAGGAAGGTTGAGCTGGCCTTGAAGGTAACAGGCTGCCTTGTGTGGGAGGGCATTGGCATGGTCGCAGCCTATAGCGGGCACAGCAGGGAGGGAAGCGTCCTGCTTTCCGGAAGAGTAGCAGGCTGGGGAGACTCAGGCCTGGTGCCTGAGCTGAGGGTGGAAGGTTTTGAGTCGGAGGGACCTGCCCCAGTCCATGTCCAGCTGAAGTCATTCTGACAGATTGGAGACGGCAGCAGAGCACAGAGCAGTTCAGTTGGGAGCAAGGAGAAGAGGGTGGAAGGCTTGAAGCAATGCAGCGGGAAGAAAATCTTCTCTCTAGGTCTGGCTGAGCAGGCCAGGATAACGGGAGCTTGAGATGCAGCCATCTCGCCTGCCCTCTGGCTATCAGGAAAAGAAGGAGGGGGTGAAAGAGGCCCGACCTTTTTGAAAATCCTCCTGTAGGTTGCCTGGCTCTTAGCTCCTGTTGCCCACCCAGGTGCGTAAGAGGCGAGGCACAGGTCACTGTGTCATTTAAAGGGACTATACTGAGGAGGGAGCAGAGCTGCCAAAGAATCCTCAGCATTTGCTCTGCCTGGACAAGGGAAAGGAACACCATCCCTTGCTCAGGGCTCCCACAGTCTCTGGGTAGGGCCCACAGGGTTCTCCACTGTGATTGAGTTCCTGGAGCCACCCACCATCTTCTCTTGCGGAAGGAGGCAGACTGAAGTCAGAGGTGAGCCCCTCCTGCTTCAGGGAAGGCAGGAGTACCTGTTCCTTGACTTGTGTCTTCCTGTGCAAATTGGCAATGGAGGGCTGGAGAGATGGCCTCCCAAGCAGAAGGTCCTGAGTTCAGATCCCAGATCCCATGTGAAAACACTAGGTGGAATGGCAGTGGCCTGTACTTGCAGTTGTGGAAGGCACAGCCTGAGAAACTCCACAGCAAAGCCAAGAGGAGGCAGCTCAGTCCAGGGCAATTCCTGAAGCCAGCCCACACGGTGCCCTCTGATGCCCACAGACACGTGCACAAATAACAAGAGTTGGCAATGGAGTTTCTGAGCCTGAGGTAGAGGAAGAAGCCTCCAGACGGAGGATAAAGCCTCCTTCATGCCCGCCCTCCACTGCAGTCCCCTGTGGGACCCGACACCCAGCCGTGCCCAGCTGCCTGGCTGGTGCTCTTTAGGTTGATGCCCCCAGGGAACAGCTGCCTGTGGCCGACACAGAAGCCACTAAGAGAACAGCAGCTCCGGCAGCGGTCAGGTCCAGAACCATCGCGTCCAGAGAGGCCTGCGGCCAAGCAGGCTCTCAGCACGGCCCTGAGCCCTGCCAGAGCCACCCAGGGCCAAGGCGAAGACCTGTCTGGACCAGCTAGCAGGCAGGTGGTATCACCTAGCTCTGCCCACAGAACGGCCTGGCCACCAGGGGACCCTGCGCCATGGCTCCCACTTCTTGCCCCACCTACTCCTTTAGCCCTCTGGCCAGGGAGGCCGCGGGAGCAGCGCTAGCTCACCGCCCCGGGTGCAGGCATCACACATGCAGAGGCCCACAGACCGCCCTGGCAGTAAAGCTCATGCTGGGACAGGAAGGGGGATCCAGGGGACTCATCTCACCAGGACCCACCGGAGCAGCGCCTAGGACAGTGTCCTGAGCACTCTGCCTGGCTGGTGGCCCAGGAAGGAGGAGCCTCATCACCCGGGCCTGGGCAGCCTTGATTGCCTCTGCTTCTGCTTTGTGAACCTGAAAGCGATGCTCGTTTGCCTTAGAAAATGTGTAATATGTGAAATCTAGAGATGAACTTCCAGTCGAGGGGTTCTCACAGGAAAGGCTCAGGTATTTTTGTCTAGCATATTCTCTATTGATCTTCACAGATTCGTCTGTGTACTCTTGAAATGCTATATTACTGTGGCTCTGGAACTTACTATATGATCCAGTTTTGAACCCACAGTAACCCACCCTCCTGCCTCAGCCTCCTGATTGCTGTGATTATATATGTACTTTGAATTTTGAAGTTGTGAATCCAGCACAATGTACCCAAAGCATTTTTGTGGTTATTAAATATTCCCCAAAACTGGTATGACAGACCTGTGATTACCCATGTTTTTATTAGAAAGAACATGGCAATACCTGGCATGCACATCTGAGCTCACATTTCAAGGTCCTGCCTTCATGAGTCTTGGCCCCCCCCCCTGTGGTGCTTATACAGCTCGAGCCCTGGACCAAGAAGGCGGCACTCTGACCAGCCCTCCCTGTGGGTGGGAGGGTAAGTCACAAGGCTGGGGCCAGCAGGGCTTGGCCCCCTGGAGCAGTGGCCAGCGGTGTTTAGCTGGGGAAAATGAGGTCAGGGCCTTCTCAGCCAGGCATGAGCACAGGGAGGCTGAGGGCAAGGCTCTTCCTGCGCAGGTGGGCCCCGAAGAGAAAGGCCACTTTTGAGCAAGAGCTGCGGGGCATCTGTGAATTAGATCATTACTGACTGGGAAACTCCTCTTCCCAGCTCCCTGGTGAGGAGGTGGCTCGAGGCCACATCTGTCTGACCATTCTTGTGGGTACTCCATTCTGAGAAGGAAAAGGAAACGCTTCGATGGAGCAGGACCTTGACTTAGAGGCCCCCCCCACACCTGTGGATGCCCTAGGCTAGTGGAATGCTGTGGTTTTGCAGAAAGGAGGCCAGCAGCCCAGCTGGAAGGGTGGGTCCCTGGTGTAGAATACACAGCCCGGAAGGATTCCCTTGTTCCCTGATCCCACTACCTGGCTCCTGCCGCTTGGGGCTCTGCCTTGGTCTCTGCAGGAGCAGGCTGCTGTGGAAGTGTGAACCCATCTGGATTGGCTACTAGGAATACTCTGTTGATACCGTGCAGGGGAGGGAAGCACATCAGCCCTCTCCTTTACAGCTGTGGGGCATGCGGTGCATGTGTGGGCATGCGTGTGCATGTGTGTTTCCCCTCCCCCAGGTTCTGGCTGTGTCCCCTGCCCCTGGGAGCCCTCAGGTTCTCTAACGGGGCCTCAGGTGCAGAGCAGTATGGCCTGTGATTAGCAGAACTCAGCAGCTCTCTGAGAGTCTGTTTCTCTAACGAGCTTCTGCTTTTCCTGCTGGTGTCTTGCTTGCTCTTATTTCCTAACAAAGGCACTTGGTGGCCAGTATATGGCTGATTACTGTCCCCGAACTTAACTGCTGGAATAGAAGCTGCCCTTAGTGCTGGGGCGGGCCGCTTCAGGCCCGTTGGCAAGGGCACGATGAGATGGCAGAGGCGTGGTCTGCCCGCCGTGTCTGAGGAGAACCCTGTCTCCCCTTGCAGTTCGGGCCCCACCTGGGAGACCCTGAGCCTGGAGAATCTCTTCCCTCGGGCCTGTCTGCCCTGCCACGTCCCTCCAGCGTCTGCCTGCTGTGCAGTTGGCAGGTTCCAGTGTCTAAAAATAGCTCTGGAGGAGGCTCAAGTCTGGGGCTGGAGGAGGGAGATGAGTCTGGAGAGGCAGCTGCGACTCCACCCCCGGGCTCTGGTGTTAGTGATGGGGACACCCCATGGAGGAGCCCCACAGCCCCAGCAGTGGCACCCACCATCCTGAAGGTTGCTGCCAGCAGCAGCCCAGCTGTCCCGAATGCCAGCTGCCTGGCTCTGCTGTCTACCAGGCCTGGGTACGGCGCCCGTGTCCTGATGAGGCCGGGGGTTGGGGGTGGCTGGGTGGGGTTCTAGAGCGTTGAGCCTGAGGGAGGGAGGGTGTGTGGAGGCCCTGAGTCAACCCTGTCCCAGACATCCCCTTTGATTAGGAAACAAAAGGCCATTCTGCGGAGAAAGCTGAACAGGGAGCCCTGTGGGGGAGGCTGTAGAAAAGAGGCCACGTTCGCCTGGGCTGGGTGCCACTGTGAGGAGACAGCATGAGTAGGTGTGAGCATCTTCTGACCTCACGCCTACCCACCCCTGTAGTGCCAGGCTGTGCCCTGCGGCCAAGGTGAGGGTCCCAGGGGAGGAAAAGATTAGCCACATCTGACCATTGGGATCCCACCACACACACATATACCACACACACACACACACACACACACACACAGACATTAAGGCAGCAGCTCATGAGTGTGGGTACAGAAAGTGTAGTCTTGGTTTTAGCTCCAACTCCCTCACCGTTTGCCTCACTTTCCAAACCAGCCCTGTCCATCTTCCTAAGTTTTTCTCGGGAGCCTCGCTGTGTTGCTTGGTGGCCTGCCAGGTCGCCTCTGGGCCAAGTCTGGATGTAACTGTGTCCTGCAGTCAGGACAGTCCCTCTGAGGAGGGACAGTGGGGAGGTAACAAGAGCGAGGACACAGGAAGCAGGGCGGGACGTGTGCTCCTGCAGGACTGACACTGAAGGACAGTTTCTCGCCCCTGGCAGGGCCCCTGGAGCCCAAGCCCTGGCCCCTCACCCTGCCTGTCCCTCTCATCATCTGCGTTTATCCACGCATGTGCCCTGCTGTGGAACCTGCTGTGAGTCATCCAGACTTTGTTTCCTGGTCGAGAAACAGGCAGCACTAAACAACACTAAGGGTCTAATGTTGCTCCTTGCACTGCATTGTTACTACCAGGTCAGGGGAAGTGAGCCAGGGGATTCGGGGTGAGGCCTCCATGCCCTCTCTAGAGAGCCTACCGCCTCTTTCATGTGCCTTGCCTGCCTCTTAGGGGAATCTGAGGTTGGCAAGTGGTGAAGTCAGCTGTTTGCCCCTAGGTGGTGGTGCCCACCCGAGTGGGCCAAGGCTATGTGTACGAGGCCTCCCAGCCGGAGCAGGATGAATATGACATCCCACGCCACCTGCTGGCCCCAGGACCCCAGGACATCTACGATGTGCCCCCCGTTCGAGGACTGCTTCCCAATCAGTATGGCCAGGAGGTGAGTATTGTGGTCAGAGGTATGGGAGAAGGGAGGGGCCCCCTTGCCAGGATGCTGCAGGACCTGGACCTAGGTGGTCTAGCATCCGTAGCACCAAGACCCTCTCTGCTTATTAACTTGGGTAACCTCTTTACTGACGTCGCCACATCTTTTTTTCTGTCCCCATCCTCCCAGGTATATGACACACCCCCTATGGCCGTCAAAGGTCCCAATGGCCGAGACCCATTGCTGGATGTGTATGATGTGCCCCCCAGTGTGGAGAAGGGTTTGCCGCCGTCCAGTCACCACTCGGTGAGCAGGCAGCACACGCTGGAGCCCCAGAAGCTTCCCAGGGGTGGGGGAAGGGAGGACTAAATGTGTTCGCTGGTCTGGGTAGTGATGTCTGCAGAGCCCCACCTCTGTCTTCCCTTGAGGACAGATGTAGACAGCTGAACTCCCTTCTGAGCCTCAGCCTTATCATCTAGAAAATGGCCCTGTTGCACTTCACGTTTTACTGTTGTGAGATAGCACTCATACACACCTAGGGGAGGAAGGGATGTGTTGGCTTACAGTTCCGGGTGGGGTGCGGTCTGCTCTAGCAGGAGTCACATAGCAGAAGGCCTCGCTGAGGCAGAAGCCGAGGGCGGTTCAGGTCACCGTGGCCGTCGTGAAGGCAGAGAGCAGGAGCAAGCTGGGAGGAAGCGGGGCTGGGCCCCCCAACCTTTACAGCTACGACTCATGCTGGGCGCATGTGGCGGCTCCTGGAGTGGGTAGGTAGGCACCAGCCTTAACCACCACTTGGTCCCCCAGGTGTATGATGTTCCTCCGTCAGTGAGCAAGGATGTGCCCGACGGCCCACTGCAGCGTGAGGAGACATATGACGTACCCCCTGCCTTTGCCAAGGCCAAGCCCTTTGACCCAACCCGCCACCCGCTGATCCTTGCTGCACCTGCTCCAGACTCCCCGCCGGCTGAGGATGTGTACGACGTCCCACCTCCTGCTCCTGACCTCTACGATGTGCCTCCTGGCTTGCGGCGGCCTGGCCCGGGCACTGTGTATGATGTGCCTCGTGAGCGGGTGCTCCCTGCTGATGTGGTCGACGGGAGCGTGGTTGATGATGGGGTGTATTCCGTGCCCCCAGCAACCGAGCGAGAGGCCCCAGCCGATGGCAAGCGTCTGTCAGCCTCCAGCACGGGCAGCACGCGCAGCAGCCAGTCAGCATCCTCCTTAGAAGTGGCTATGCCAGGTCGGGAGCCCCTGGAGCTGGAGGTCGCGGTGGAGGCCCTGGCTCGGCTGCAGCAGGGTGTGAGTGCCACTGTGGCCCACCTTCTGGATCTGGTGGGCAGTGTCGGTGGGGCTGGGAGCTGGCGAAGCACCCCCGAGCCTCAGGAGCCCCCTGCGCAGGATCTCAGAGCTGCCGTAGCTGCTGTCCACGGGGCTGTCCATGAACTACTGGACTTTGCCCGCAGTGCCGTGAGCAATGCCACCCACACCTCTGACCGCACCCTGCATGCCAAGCTTAGCCGGCAACTGCAGAAGATGGAGGACGTGTACCAGACTTTGGTGGCTCACGGTCAGGTCCTTGACAGCGGCCGGGGAGGCCCGGGGTTCACCCACGAAGAGTTGGACCGCCTGGTGGCCTGCTCACGGGCCGTGCCTGAGGATGCCAAGCAGCTGGCCTCCTTTTTGCATGGCAATGCCTCCTTGCTCTTCAGACGGACCAAAGCCCCTGCCCCAGGGCTGGAGGGGGGCGGCTCCCTACACCCCAACTCCACTGATAAGACCAACAGCATCCAGTCACGGCCCCTGCCCTCACCCCCCAAGTTCACCTCCCAAGACTCTCCAGATGGGCAGTACGAAAGCAGCGAAGGGGGCTGGATGGAGGATTATGACTACGTCCACTTGCAGGTGCGCGCCAGTCCCATCCCTGTGCCGCAGGCTCCCACCCTGCCACCCTTCCACTCCCTCCTCACACGGAGGAATCTTATAGGCAGAGGGAGATTTGGGATCCAGGGTTGGTCACTGGTGAGCCTCTTGGTACTTGTCCTTGGGCCCTGAAGTACTGATCAGTTTGGCTCCAGAACAGCTGTTTAGAGAGGGAGTAGAAGGGAGGATGGGAAAGGGGAGGGGGGACTACAGACTGAGTCCCGTCAGCAGACTGTGGGAGCAGCAGGAGCTTTAGGCGTTGTTCTTGGTGTGAGAACTAGGCCAGAAGGTCAGGGCCACGCGAGCGAGCTCACTTCTGTGCAGGTGCCCTGCAGCCTGAGGAGCGGAGGCCTCTCCTGGGACCACCGCCACTGTCAGCTTGGGTGTCCTGCAGCGCCACCTGGCGGCTCCTTACAGGCCCACGGGGCTGCTGGTGCTTCTGACCCGGGAGACTGGGCTCATCCCTGTCCTGTCTCTCCCCTCCCCCAGGGCAAGGAGGAGTTCGAGAAGACCCAGAAGGAGTTGCTGGAGAGGGGCAACATCATGAGGCAGGGCAAGGGCCAACTGGAGCTGCAGCAGGTGAGGCCACAACTGCAACCCCTGCACGTTGCTGCTTCCCACCCCATTGTGCCCTTGTGACTAGCTCTGTCTTCTGCTTATATAACCTATGAATTTGAGATGGAAATCTCAGTATATCACCCAGACTGGTCTTGAGCTCCTGGGCTTAACCGATTCCCCACCTCAGCCACCTGCGTTGCTGAGGCTGGAGTTGCGTTGCTGAGGCTGGAGTTGCGTTGCCCTCAGGTCTGCTGAAGGCTGGGGCTGAAGCCCAGAAAGCGCGTGACCGACATGCTTGAAGCCCAGCTTGGGACAGGCCAGCGCATCGCGGAGCAGAAACAACTTCTGGTACCCACGGGCAGTCACAGGAGCTGAGCTGGGCAGCCTCCACTCGCAGGTCCTTCCCATGGCCTCCTGTGCCTGCTGGAGACCCGAGAGAGAGACAGGGAGGGAGAGCCCTCCACAGCTGTCCCAACACTGTGCCAGCATTAAACATTGTCCAGAACGTCTTTTAAAGACCACACAATGTCTGTTGTTGACTGTGTACATTGTGTGCTGTGTTCCTCCACAAAAAAGTTTTCTTGAATCATCTCTCAGAGGACGTTTGTGAAAAATACTAAGGACATTCAATTTTTTTAAATATTTTTATTATTTATTCAATTGTGCGTGTGTGTATGTATGCGTGTGTGTGTATTACCATGGGTAAATTCGGGAACCACCATGGACCACCTCCATCTCCTTGTTTACTCTGCCCCTGGATTCACAGGCTCCGCCCTACCAGAAACGCAGGCTGTTCCGCCCCCCCCCACTTCCACCCGGCATCTATGCATGGGGTCTAGGATCCGAACTCAGGACCTTCTTTTTTTTTTTTTTTTTAACGTGGGACCTGGGAAAACTCAGGACCTTCTGCCTGCAAGGCAGAGGCTCAACCCCTGAGCCACCTCTCCAGCCCCAGGACATTCAGTTATGTGTGAAGATGTGTGAGAGATAAGGAGACCATCGCCATCTAGGGCACCACCCTGCTCTGGCGTGTCCTCAGCACGGGCTACATGCCGTTACATGCCGTCTCCCCAGGACGGGTGGACAGCACTGGGCAAAGTGTGACCTGCCGAGGAGCTGCGGGCACTTGGTACATGCTCAGCAGGTAGAGGTACTTATATCAAGCCTGCCAACCTGAGTCGGGGCCCAAAACCTCTGGCCTTCACATGTGTACTGTAGTATTTTTGCGCACGCGCACACACACACACACACACACACATACACACACACACACACATACACACACAGAGTAAATACATGTAAAAAAGATTCTTCATACTCAGGAAAGGAATGATAGTCTCTCCTTGGACTTGGGAGACAGAGGAAGAAGGGTAACCTATGTTTGAGGCCAGTCTGGTTTACATAGTGAGTTCCAGGCCAGCTAGGGCTCTTTATCAAGACCCTGTCTCGTCCTTTCTAATAATGACAGTGATCATAAAATAGGAATTTGGGGGCTGGAAAGATGGCTCAGAAGTTAAGCCTCTGCCTCACAAGCAGAAGTACCCGAGTTCGGATCCTGGATCCCATGTAAAGAACCATGGTGGTGGCCCACACTTCTGGCCCTGGAAAGCAGAGCCTGGGACATCCCAGAGCAAAACAAAAAGGAAGTAGAAGCAATCCAGAATGATTACAGAAGTCACTCTTGGGCTTCCACAGGGACACACATGAGACCCTCAGACACACACTAAAGAAATTAAAACAAAAAATAGGAAAATGCGATGTATTGTTTCCATTGCTTTGAGACCTGGACACAGACTGTACCCTTCTCTTACCTTCCTACCTTCAAGCCTGTACCTGGCCCTGGGCACGCAGTGTCCCGGCTTTGCCTTGCTCCAGGCACTAGTGCATGCAGGTGTTGCCCGTGTGTTGGCTGGAATCTGAGCTGCCGTTCTTCCTTCCCTCCCCCAGCTGAAGCAGTTTGAGCGACTGGAGCAGGAGGTGTCTCGTCCTATAGACCATGACCTGGCCAACTGGACACCCGCTCAGCCTCTGGCCCCAGGACGGACCGGGGGCCTTGGACCCTCAGACCGGCAGCTTCTGCTCTTCTACTTGGAGCAGTGCGAGGCCAACCTGACCACCCTGACCGACGCAGTCGAGGCCTTCTTCACTGCCGTGGCCACCAATCAGCCCCCCAAGATCTTCGTGGCGCACAGCAAGTTCGTCATCCTCAGTGCTCACAAGCTGGTGTTCATCGGGGACACGCTGTCACGGCAGGCCAAAGCGGCCGATGTGCGCAGCCAGGTGACCCACTACAGCAACCTGCTGTGTGACCTCCTGCGTGGCATCGTGGCTACCACCAAGGCTGCAGCCTTGCAGTACCCATCAGCCACTGCTGCCCAGGACATGGTGGACAGGGTCAAGGAACTGGACCACAGCACTCAGCAGTTCCGCCGGGTCCTGGGCCAGCTGGCTGCTGCCTGAAAGCCTGTGACCAGAGATGGAGCCCACCAGGCATCTGTCCTGAGAGTCACTGTCCTGCAGGCGTGGGGACAGGCGACCCAGCCTGCCTTGGGCCTGGTGCCCTCGACTGCCCAGGGATTTGTACATATTTATGGCGGGCAGGATATGGGGCAGTGCCTCAAAGGAGCTAAAACCGTGGAGCCAGGGGAGAGTGGACTGTGGGGGTGGCCAGGTCAGGGTGGGCACACAGGGCCCCCAGCCACAGAGCAAGCTCTCTGAACCTGGCCTTTCCTTGTCCCTCTCGTGTCAGGCAAGTGCAGCGTGGTGTATTCCTTCTTTGCACCAGGAGAAAACCCTAAAGAACTATTTTTCATTATTGATTTTCCAATCATTTGACTAATGGTCTACATTTAATAAAATTCTAAAAATGATAAACAGCTTCCTAGGCATGTGAGAGCCAGTGGCAGGAAGACTTAGTACAGGGGGAGACACTTTGGGGTGGTGAAGATGGCCCTGCAGAGTTAAAACCAGGGAACCTGGAGGGGAGGTGGACATCTGCAAAGTGGGGCCGGGTCAGGGACGCACAGCCTGGGGCTCAGGAGGCTGGGCCTGAGCATAGTCCATAGAGCTGAACTTCCGGCATCTTAAGACCTGGAAGGGATGTGTGGGGAGACTGAGCCCACCAGCATCCCTGTGCCACCAGCTAAGGGCACTGATGGGAAGCTAAACAGAAGAAAGCCCCTTTCCAGACTCGGTCAAGCCTGCCCAGAAGGGAGCTCTTGGAGCCCAGACCCCACAGTATGAATGCGTTGCAGGTGCATGCGTGGCACTAGAGCCCAGCTTTGAGCACGCAGGCCTTGCCCCACGACTCCGATCCAGACCAGGGGTGTGGCTTCCAGCTGTAACTGATCCGAGTGTAATCTGGGCCTCAGTTTCCCTGCTGTGTACATTGGCAGCGCTAAGTTACCTACCATCAGGTAGCCCTAACCTTCAGCGAAGGGCCCCATTGAGGGCAACCAGTGTCCCACCCACTACCATCCTGGAGAGAAGTGGAGGATGAGCTAGGATTTTACTCAGACACCCAGGTGGGTGGGGCTCAGCCTTCAGAACCAGCTGTATGCCACTGGAGCGAGACGGGCAGGCGCTGCTGCCCAGGACATGATGCCCGCTGGGAGGCCGTCAGGGTCACGTGCAGGAAGGGACACAGGATTTGTTTCAAGCCTGCAGGGGTCCTTGGCCAAGCAGGCTCCTAGGAGGGACAGAGGAATTGCAAGCGTGAGCAGTGTTCAGTGTTCAGTGCTTGTGCCAGCTCCGCCTGCTAACCAGAGGAACATGTGAGCATCAGCCCAGCCTCCTGGGACTCCAGAAGGAATGAAGCCTGGGAGTAGAGGGCAGTGGCCAGGGCTGGACGGGCCAGTGAGTGAGCCAGGCTAAGGGGTCTGTGCCTTCAAGGAGATGCTCCTGGTACCTGGACCATGGTGGCCTTGGTGCCCTAGAACAGCGTTGGACCCACGGGGCGGGCTTCCGGATGCACCTTGTCAGGAAAGTGTTGAGGGCTGCAGGAACAAAGGGGGTGGGCTCAGGACCCCCCGACCCACCGGCACTTTGAAGATGGCTGTGGGTCCTATGAAAGAAACATCAATGGATGTGCGCTCGGCTGCAGACTGGAGCTGTTGCGCTGGTCTCACCCTGCCCAGCATAGGATCTTGGCCCTGTAGTTACAAGTGCTGGCCCTACAGAGAGAGGGTGGACACCTCCTGATAAGGACAAAAGGGACCCGCTGCCTTTAGTGGTGGTGTATGAGGGACCAACTCCCTCTTCTTTCTAGCAGCTTCTGCCGGTGAAGGAAGAGCCAAGGACCATGTGGGCGAAGGACCAGGTTGAGGAAGAAAATCATATTTGCTCACATTAGGAAGGTGAGCCAGTCACCCTCTCTAGCTGACCCACCTGGCCGTGGAGATCCCTGCTGAGACCGCTGGGCAGTATGAGACAGAGCTGGGCACAGGCCATGGAGGACCCTACCCTCTCGCCGCTGGGGGGAAGGTGCTTCCTACTTGGCACAGTGCCTTTGTGTGTTTGGTGATTTTGTATTAATTTCTCAGCAGTGGGGTGTGAGATAGGACTTCATGTATCCCAGGCTGGCCTCAAAGTCAGCCAATCCTCCTGCCCTGGACTTTTAAATAATAGCATTATAGACATGTGGTACTACTACTCTACCTGATGATTAGCAGAGGTGTGTGTTGGGGGATGTGTGAATGAGGGCACGCAGGTACAGCCCTGCAAATGGAGATCAGAGGACAGCTTTTGAGGGTCAATGTTCCTACCACAGTGAACTCCCATCCAACTTGCACAGCAAGTGATTTTAATCTCTCAGCTATTTTCTGGCTCATGTTTAGTGAATTTGTAACTCAGAGGATTCTATGCTTGGGATTTTAACTGGAAAAAAATTCAAGACTCATCTCTTACTCCAAAAGCCTCTACAGGGACACTCAGTGTTGTGGGTGATGTTGCTCCAGTTTGCTGTGGCCATGAGGCTGCTCAGGACAGGTGGACAGGTATGGACAGGCTCAGCATGAAGCTGGAAAACCTGTTGGGACCAGGGTGGGGGTTGGGCGGCCCTGAGTGAGGACTCCTGTGACTCCGTGGAGGTGGGCCCGGGGATGAGGAGGTCTTGATGCTCAGTGTTGACTTTTATGTTTTTCAACAATGAGTTGGTTTTTTTGGTGGGGGGCAGTGCTGGAGATTGTATCCAGGGCTTTGCATGTGCTAGATCAGTGCTCTATTTTTTCTTTCCTTGAACCCTTTCCCGTGTTCCCCTTAGGTATAGGAACACTGCTGTGGCTGCCAATCCTTTACCTCCAAGGCTCTTGGTGCCTTTAGCAGATGCTAGACTTTGTGAGGTCAACAGTGTGTTGGACAATGCGCAGGGCATGCAGAGTCCAATTATGATTGCTTCAGCCCTAACTAGTATAGAGTATCTTATATATCATTGCTCCTCCCATCCTTTTGCTCTTACACTCTTACCGCCCCCTCTTCCGCAAATTTCCCTGAGCTTCAAGATGGGGAGAGATTAAGCTGGCCTAGTTCTAGGTGGTTGATATAGAGTCTCTGAAGTTCTGGATTGTGGTTTGTTGATTTTCTTTTGCAGTGTTCTATTTTTTTAAAAGATTCCTCTTTTTTATTATTATTATTATTATTATTTATTCAACGCGCATGTGCGTGTGTATGTGCGCGCGTGCATGTGTGTCTGTGTATGTGTAGAACCACGGGCGAATTCGCGAACCACCATGGACGCCTCCACCTCCTTCTGCCCCGGGATTCACAGGCTCCGCCCTACCAGGACCAGAAGCACAGGCCGTCCCCGCTTCCACCTGGCATCTATACGTGGGATCTGGGATTCGAACTCAGGACCTTCCTCCTGCAAGGCAGAGGCTTAACCCCTGAGCCACCTCTCCAGCCCCAGTGTTCTACTATTGAGACTCACCCTTATCCCCAATCAATGCTCTTTTATAAACAGAAGCACCTGTCAGTGTGTGGAAAGGGGCTTCATGACTTGGGCGCTCAGCTGTAAGCCCTCGTCTCAAACACCCCAGCCCACCTTGCAGCTAACTCATTGCCCTCAACATCTGGACAGTTTCTTGGTCGAAGTCAAGGTCAGATATCTGACTGCCATACAGTGGCTCTTTCTGGAGGGAGAAGGGGTAGCGGAGAGCGCACGGGATCCTGCTGCTGCGCAGAGGGCACCGGGAAGTGTACCAGTGGGCTAAGCCACAGCTTGATCACTGATTCTCAGGGTGACCTCGGGCTGGGCTGGACATATCTACACAGACCATGCAGCCTGTGATTTCTCAGGCTCTGTTCTTTCTGGGATTGCCTGAGATAGGCATCCCTCGCCCAACCCTCAGTGGACAGCAGTGACCACCCAGTCCCTAAGGATAAAGTATCCCAGAGCTAGAGAGATGGCTCAGGGGCTAAAGCCTTTTACTCATGAGCCAAAGGACTTGAGTTCAGATCCCAGATCCCATGTAAAAATGTGGGGTGGTCCGTACTTCCAGTCCTGGAAGCAGAGCCTGGAAGCCCCAGAACAAAGGAAGAATAATCTAGGGTGATCCCTGATGTTACCCTTAGATCTCCACAGGCACACACATTCAAGTGCTTTCTGATACACACATACACATGCACGCACGCACGCACAAAAAAAAAAAAGAAAAAAGAAAGAAAAGCAAGTGGGGGACAAAGAGGAGGTGCTGTGCTGGGGAGGAAAAAGAAGTTACAACTCCTTCCAGAACAGCACTCCCAATCCCAGAATCCCCCTCATATTCATAATTCCTCCCTGACCCTGGGATAGATCGAGGGGTCCCTAGAGCCTGGTAACCAGAGAAATAGGGCAGCTAATGAATTAAGGGTGTCAGAGCAAAGACTCGGGGGCTTCCAGGCTGGTGTGCGCCTTGACATTCAGCCCTTGAGTCCTGCAAGACTCTTGAAGTCCAGAATCAGCCTTCCCAGGGAGCCATGCGAATGGGGCGCAAGTTCAGGGCGTCTGAAATTGGGGCCCGGGGCTGGGAAGCTGGGCGTAGGACTCTCACAGTGGGCAGCTCTGACCTGCTGTTGTCCTGTGAGCTGAGTCCCAGGACACACTTGTGGGTGTGTGATGCAGTGGACCGGGCAGGAAGCCTGGGGCGGCAAAGCCAAGCGGCCCCTGTATACAGGGTGGGCAGGGCTGAGCGAGGGGGCAGGGGAGGGGCCAGGGAGACGGATGAGAGGCAGAATCTACAGCTAGAATGTAGATTTGGAGCGTGGAAGATCCGGTGGATTCCCTCACTTTTGGGGGATATCTGAGTGACTGGAAGAGGGGACCCCTCTGGGGGGCTGAAGTCTAAGTGGTAGAGGAGGGAGTCCCAGAGACCCCTACAACGTGACCTGGCAAGCATCCGAGGCCCCCAAAGAGGAAACAGGTGGCAGGTGCTCCTGCCTCGTGGTTTATTGAAGCTTTGCGGGGAGCAGGGGCAGTTGGGGTCAGTTGGCCGCTAGGATCTCCCGCACCCAGGGCATGAGCTCTGCGACGTGCGCGTACACGGCGGGGGTGGAGGTGGAGCAGGTGCCGCTGCCCCAGGACACGATGCCCACCAGAGTCCACGCTCCATCCTTCTGGCAGACCAGGGGGCCGCCAGAGTCGCACTGCAGGAGGAAGAGAAGGGACTTTGATTCGGCTATCCAGGCAGCCTGATCCCGACACGGCTCCAGAGCCCAGGCCAGGGCCTGATGCCATTAGACTTTCAGTACAGACCACTGCGCAAGTCATGAAAGATCGAGCCGCTCCTGTGGCTTCTGCTCCTGGAAGTCAGGGCTGTTTGCAGGAAGGAAGTGTGGGTGGAGCCATGCCGGTGGGGAACCCGTCTGAGGCCCCTGGCTTTCCATGGTCCTCTCTGCAGGCGACACACCACACAGCTCCAGGAGGCGCCATTCTCATTGACATTAGTGGAATTTTTTTTTTTTTTTGCACTCATGTATGTATGTGGTTTTTGTTTTTTTTTTTTTTTTTTTGGTTTGTGTGTGTATGTGTGTGTGCGCGTGTACGTGTGTGTGTGTGTGTGTGTGTGTGTGTGTGTGTGTGTGTGCCAAAGAGCACTTGAATATGTACGCTTACAAAGGCCAAAGGGTGACTTCAGGAATTATCCTAAATTGCTTTACCTCCTTATTGCTTTGCTCTGGGATTTCCCAGGCTTCTCTCTCCAGGGTCACCATGGCAGGCTACCACTGTTTCCACCTAGCATTTTTACTTGGGATCTGAACTCAGGTCTTTTTGGCTTGTGAATCAAAGACTTGAATCCCTGAGCCGTCTCCCCAGCCCATCAGTGACTTCTGAGACTAGAAGCCCGGCACTAGCCCACTCTGGAAAGGCCAGCCATGAGCCAACAGAGCCGTCTCCTTGACTGAGTGGGCAGATATGTCTGGGGAAAGCTGGAAATGCCTTGGAGAAAGAGCTACTTAATACATCCTTTCCTCCTTTGCCTAAGACCCCCCCCCACTCCCAGGCTTTTGAACCCTACTGCAGGGAGGGAAGGGAGAGGGTATGAGAAGAGGCGCCCCTGCAATACCGTGCAGGAGGAGGCCCCGCTGGCCCCGGCACAGATCATCTCGTCCGTGATGATGCCACCCCAGAATTTCTGGCAGTAGGCAGTGGACAGGAGGGGCAGGGCAGCCTGCTGCAGCCTGGCCGGGGTCTTCGTGTCTGGAAGGTTAGGTGAATGGTCAGTGCTGGTGACCGTGTCTGACCTGAGCAACACTGCCTCCCACCTGCCCACCAGACCGGCTGCTCACTGGTGTGGTCCGTCCTGCCCCAGCCCGTAGTGGCACACAGGGTCCCAGCAGGAAGATTATCCCCCTCTTCGGGCAGGCACACGGCAGACACGGTCTCAGAGAAGCGGGCAGGAGTTGCCAACTTCAGCAGGGCGATGTCTTTGCGGAGAGTGACCGTGTTGAACACGGGGTTCTGGAAAATCTGTCAGAAAGGACCAGATTCTTCAGCCAAGGCCCTGGCAGGTGCCAATGCTTCACAGCGTTCTAGGGAACAAGCTCCTTTTCCAGTGACTCAATCCAAACAGACCCCCAGGGAAGCTCAGAGAGAGAATTCTGAGGCCAGCACCTCAGTGTTCCTGTCCTTCAAGCAATCAGGGGCTTCTCCCTCCTGGGGCTGCCCTCCCCAGCCTCTGACCCACCCATGACCTGCGTACCTTGGCGATCTTCAGGACCTGAATGTCTTCCTCGTCAGAGCCCTGGTCGAACTCCCCGGCCACCACCACGTCAGATGTCCTAGGCATTGAGACACGTGGGGGGCGGTAAGGGTGGACGATAGGGCTGCTCCCTGCCCCCACTCTGCAAGCAGAACCCCAAGGCAGCCCGGGACTCACTTGACTCCGCAGTGGGCAGCGGTGACCACCCAGTCCTCGCTGATGAGGGAACCTCCGCAGAAGTGGCGGCCAGTGTTGTCCTAGGAAGGAAAAGTGGGGGAGTCAGCAATGCCCACCATGCAGCTCCCATAGCCTGGACCACACCCCACAGTGCCTCCCCCGTGCTCAGAATCCCCCTCTGACCTGCAGAGACACCTGCCAGGGCCAGGAGCCAGGCACAGCGTCCTCTCCGTTGACGATCCTGGACAGCCCCGACAACACAGGGTGGATGGCCGGGACCCCGCAGCCTGAGGGAGGGGATGGGACAGGGAGAGCCCAGGGCTGACTCTGGGGACCCTCAGAGCTTGACATAGCCTCTTCTCACCCTGGGACTGCTCCGGACTTCTGATACGCAGCATGGCTCCATGGAGTCGTCCCCTGCACCCTCACAATACCACATGTTGTATCTCAGTGTGGTGTGCGCCATGTGTGAGGATATATGAGGATGCTAAGCTGGAATCCAGAGGAGATTCAGGCTCCCGTGCACTCCCCCTCAGTTGCATTAGTAGAGGAGGGGTGGTAGGCCCAGCAATAGGCTGGGACTCAGAGGTCAGGGTCTGTGATTTGAACCGGGGCCTCATATCTCCACCTAGATCTGCCACTCGGCTCATTCTGTTTCCCCTGCAGCAGCATGCAGCTGGTTGAGGCCCGGGGACGGATCAGCAGACGAAGCGTTCTTGGCACTTAATGCTCAGATTGCAGGCATTTAAAAGACAAGGTTTGAGGTCCCAAAAGGGCCGAGCCAGAGGTTCCCTCATGCCGACTGGAGGGAACCCTCTGTCCCTCCAGACTTATCTTCCCTGTCCTGTGCGTAGGCTGTAAACCCGAGGGGACCACCCAAAGAATGTCTGCTTTCTTGGGGGGGTTTCAGATTGGCGGGAAAAGGGAGCAGGCTTCCCAGTTGCTGGTTTCTGAGACTGCGAGAGAGTGTGCGGCCCAGAGCTTTGAAGGAGGCTCTCAGCGGGACAGTGATTCACATGGGACCCCAACTGAACTGAACTGAAAGGGCCCCAGACTTCCTTCCTCGGCCAAGCCGGGTGCCTACCAAAGGCAGCGCCCAGGAGAGCCCAGCAGGATAGAAGCCAGAGGCAACCCATGGTGCTGTAGCCACAGAGGTGTTCTGTGCTTGTGTGTGTGTGGCGGGGGGAGGGGGTGTCCCTCCATTATATCCCAAAGGCTGTTATCTGAGACCTTGAGGTACTCATGTTTTCCCTGGGCATGTGCCTGAGTGGGCAGAACGTGTCAGAGCAGGGCTGGCATGGGAGCCTGGGAGGCCAACAGCTGCAGGTCACAGCTGAACATGGGCCAAGGGCAAAGGTGAACCAAATATAGGAGCCTTGACCAATAGACTTCCTCCTCCGGGCCCCTACCTGCTCGAGTCCAGAAACTCCCCCTGTCCAGCGCCCCATCTGAGCTCTCGCCTAGGTGCTGTGGTCTGGAAGACCTTGAACAAATAACTTACCTGGGTCTGCTGACACCCCAGGTGTGACTAGCACTCGGGAGGTAAAGGCAGGAGGATGAAGACTTCAAGCCTGTTCAATATCCGCCTGGGCTACAGAAGACCCTGTCTCAAAGCACCGGGCCAGGGTTGGGGGTGATGTAGCTCAGTGGCTAGAGTGCTTGCCCTGAGTGCACGGAGCCCTGGGTTTGATCCCCAGCACAGGCTGGACATTGACGACTTTGTGATGCGCTGCATCAGACAGCTGCGGGCGAGTTGTCCACCTGCTCTTACCTGCCTCCTCCGCGTGAGCACGGAGAGGCCGACTGCTCTCGCCCCGCATGATAAAAGGACACTACACACTTTGGCTGCACTAGACCAGGCCTAACGTAGTGCATGTGGCAGGTCCTTTGCATGTGTCTGCTCGTGCCCTTTGGGCATTCTAGAAGATGGTTTAATGCCAGAAGGATGCAGCCGCATGCACGACGTGGGAAATCAGGACACAGATGACGCAGTGTGGCCTGGCATGTGTGGAACCACATTGTGCATAGAAGTAAACTGGTGTTTACCTGGAATCTTCTAGAACAGACTAAAGCTTGCATATAGGATGGGGGTAGCAATGTTGAGAGAGGAGCTGACTTCCTTCCTTCCTTCCTTCCTTCTTTCCTTCCTTCCTTTCTTTTTCTTTCTTCTCTTTCTTTTCTTTCTTTCTTTCTTTTTTTCTGTCTTTCTCTCTTTTCTCTCTCTCTCTCTGTCTCTCTCTCTCTCTCTCCCCTTTCCCTCTCTTTCTTTCGTGCATGGAGTGTATGTATAGGATGCCTTCATGTCTGTGCTTTTGCATGTGGGTGGGCACATATAGGTGGGTATATGCACAGAATGAACTTGAGCGTGTGTGTGTGTGTGTGTGTGTGTGTGTGTGTGTGTGTGTTTGCAGGCGAGTGGGTATATGCACAAAGGGCACTCGTGTGTGTGCGCCTGTGGAGACCCAAGGGTGATACTGAGAATTATCTGTGATTGCTCTTCCACCTTGCTGCTGTGAGCCTGGTCTCTAAACCCAGAGCACACCATCAGAGCTTGTCTGGTTGGCCAGCTTGTTCGGGGGGCTCCTAGGCCCTGCTTTCCAGGGCTAGAACTACAGGATGTCCACTACACCTGCCTGGCATTTTCACTTGGGATCTGGGGATTCGATCTCAGGTCCCTTTGCTTTTGAGGCAAAGGCATTTCTCTCCCCGGCCAAGAATCAATTTTTGAAAAATCAAACTTGGCCTACTAGTACGGGACTATAATACCAGCACTTGAGAGGCAGAGGTAGGAGGATCACAAATATTGAAAACAAAGTGGGCTACAGAGTGAGTCCCACCATGACATTGTGAAAGGAGAGAGAGAGGAAGAAAGGAAAGGAAAGCTGGAAAGGGTAGGAAGGACAGAAGGAAAGAAGAAAGGAAGGAAGGAAGGGTGAAATGTTCATCTTCACAAGCTAAGAAATTATTTTATTTTTACTGATCCTTGGGCCAGGAGAATCCTACCCTGAAAGAGACATAAAGCCACTTAAGGATCCGAGGAGCAGGCAAAGCGTCTCTGGAGGAGGCGGTCAGCGCGGCAGGGTCTGTCCAGCAGGGCCAGCGGGGGGCGTGGCAGCCCCTCCAGAAGTTCCCCTCCCCCGTGGGAGGTGCTGTGCATAGGGCAGCTGCCAGGGTGCAGAATCCAGGGCCATGCTCCGAAGGGCGACCCTGGACCCGGCAGGCTGCCCTTCCTGCCTTGCAGGTGGAGAGCTCCGAGGGCAGCGGCCATGCCCCGACAACACGCCTGTGGTTCAGACACGTGGTGGGAGGCCACAGCTGGCCGCCTGCCTTCCGCCCTGGGGCAAGAGGGCGCCTGGGAACTCGCTCAGCTGCAGGGGCCACAGCCCAGGGCTCAGAATCCCAACCCCTCCCAACACACACACCAGGTGCTAGGGGACCCCGAGAGAGGTAGATGTTGGGGGCACCAAGGCCCCGACCGGAAACTGTGGGGAAGGGACACCCACAATTCTGTGGGGGTTTGCTTTTGCTTTGTGGTACTCGGGATGGAATCCAGGCCTTAGTGAGTTAGGCAGGGATTTACCCTTGAGCTAACGCCCTAACCTTTTGTTTGATTTTGGAAACCTGGTTTTCAGCGCCTCAGTGGAAGATGACAGAATTTGTTTCAATTGCCTGCCTCCCAGCAATTTAAGAAAAATAAATGACTTATTGAGAGCTGGGAAGATGACTCAGTGGTTAAAGTTCCTCCCGTGTTAGCAAAAGGACCAGAATTGGAGTCTTCAGATCCCATGTAAATGCTTGGTGGGTAGGGTGACCTGCCTGAGATTCCAGCCTTAGAAGGTGGAGACTGAGAATCCCCAGGGCAAGCTGGTGAGCCACACTAGCTTTGTGAGTGAGAGTCCTGGGTTTGATAAGCGACTCTCATGAAAAGAATTAAGTGGAAGGATGATCTGGGATGAGTCCCAATATCATCCCCGGGACCTCCACATCCTTGCACACACACACACACACACACACACACACACACACACACCTCACACATACATTCTTCACACACGTGAAAATGGAAAACGAATAAAATAATTTAAGAGTCTTCCTTGACTTGTAATCCCCCTTGCTCCATCTTCCAGAGCAGCTGGGCTCACAGGCCTGGACCACCAGGCCCGACTCGCATTGGTTTTGCTTCTCCTGGATGAGTGCGGAGGGGTGAAAAGCTGGGTCATAAGTTGGCAGATGTTGATGGAGGCAAAGAGTTTTCCACAGATGGTCTGCCTTTTCCTTTAATAGCCAAACAGAGGGGTTCAAACCCCACACCCCATTCTCAAAGTCATTGTCATGAAATCCCCCTGCAGAGAACTTGGGGAGTTGGCTTATGCAGGATTTGGGACCTTTCTCATGGTACCTGTAGGTAACCCAAAATTCTCACATAGAGCAACTTACTTGAATGTTTCTTTGCCTAAACGCTTCTCTCCCAGACTGGGTGAGAAATTTCACAAATGGAAACGTCCTTTGCTCCCTACCAATCATATCTCACCACTGCCCTCTGATAACAGCAGTTTTTCCCTCTGTTGCATGTGCACACACAAGCACTGCCCACCTGGGATTCCTGTTCTCCAGCTCACGTGTTCCTAAGGGAACTTTACCTCCCCACTTAAACTCAGAGTGCCATCTTTCCCTTGGATACCTAGCCGGGCTGCATTTCCACTGTCCCTTGTGGTGGTCATGTGGTCTAGCTTGGCCAATGGAGTGTCTGAAGTGTTGCACTTTTAGACTCAGCCTAGATCATCTCCCAGGGTGACGCCTCCATGCATTTCCCCTGCCCTGCTGCCAGTCGGGGATGCGCCCCCACGGCCTGGAACATCTCCCCGCTGGTCTCTGTGTTAGTGGCTGTTGTCAGTGCTTTGGGAACCAGACAATCTCTTTGTCTGAGACGCCTTTATGAGAAGTCTTTATGGCTATCCAAAACGTTAAGCAAACAAATAAACAAACCCTGTGGGGTTGGGGATGTAGCTTAGTGGTAGATCGTTTGCCTGTCATGTGCAAGGTCCTGAGTTCAATACTTCTAAATATGGTCATTTAAAAGAACATTTGGAGCAGCTCAGCAAGGAATGACACTTGCTACCAAACCTGACAGTCTTGATTTGATTCCAGAATCCTCATGGTAGAAAGAAAGAACTGATTCATAAAGTTCTTTCTCTAACTCTTACATAACTTGACTAACTATTTGAGAGTTAGCTGCAGATATCATTAATCCTTTCTTTCCTTTTCTTTAAAAAATTTTTTTTCTTTATTTGAGGGAGGTGTACACATGCAATGGAGCATAGGAGAAGGTCAGAGGGTGACTTTCAGAAGTCAGTTCTCTCCTTCCACCCGGGAGCTTCCAGGGATTGAACTCAGGTCTCTGGGTTTGCAAACGGTCACTTACCTGCTTGAACTGCCTGACTTGTCCCATCTCTTCTTTCCTTTTGGGGACAGAGTCTTGCTAGGTATAGCTGAGGGTGGCTTTGAACTTGGGGTCCTCTTTCTGTGTGCTGGGGTTACAGGTGTGGGCTACCATCACTAGTCCTCTGACCATTTTTAGAAACATTTATGAGAGAGAGAGAGAGACTTCAAGACTTCTTCCATCGTGGAGGCTCAGGGGCTCAAACTTAGATCGCCAGGCTTACGTGCAGGTACCTTTACCTGCTGAGCCATCTAGCTGACCCCTTCACTGATAATTTTTAAAATGCACTCTATACTGTAATTCTTAACATGTTTTGTTTTGGGAATCAAACCTAGAACTCTGTCACAGGAAGCGAACATACCACCACCGAGCTCCACCTTCATGACCCTTCCGCCTTTTTGGTACTGCTGAAAATCAAACCCAGATTCTGGTGCATAGAAGGAGAGATCTATACTGCTGACCTACCCACTAGCTCAAGGAGTGGAACGTTTACTCACAGAAATAATAACTACTTAGGCGCATCTGCCTAGAACAGTTACAAGGACTGTTATTCATACACTCAGTGCTAGAGCACCCTGATTAGCATGCAAGGCCCTGAGTTCCACCTGTAGTTTCAAGAGATGGGCCCTTTAAGAGGTGATTGGGTCCTGAGGTCTCTTCTTCCCAGGGGGGGATTGATGCCTTTATGAAAGGACCAGCTCTGCCCACTTTGTCTTTCTAGGCTCCTGCACCCCCTCCAGGTGACCCCCCCTTCCAGGTGAATCTCCCACCATCCTGGACTCAGACTCACCAGACCTGCTGATACCTTTATCTTGAATTCGCAGCCTCCAGAATGATGGGAAAACCCCGTTTCAAGCAGATCCAGAGATGGGCTGACAGCATGTGAACCTTGGCTACAGGTGAGTCCTGGCGTATTCCATTCATTTTAAAGCTGCCATTTTAAAAACCGTAGCTATAAGGTTTGAGATTTTAATAATTTTTAAATGTGTTTAGTGCCATTGTTTTAACGGTGGTAATTCTATTCGTTACTATTTTCAAAACTGTGTGTGTGTGTGTGTTTGTGAATGTGTGCACAAGAGAGTACTTTGAGTACATGCACCTGTGGAGACCCAAGGATGACACTGGCAATCATCCTGTATTGCTCTATCTCCTTATTGCTTTCTCTGGGGCTTCCCGCACTCTACCTTGCATGGTTGGAATTGTAGACTGACATCATTTCCAACTAACATTTTTTACGTGGGATCTGGAAATCTGAATTTGGGTCCTTTGGCTTTTGAGGAAAAGACTTTAACCCCGAGCCATCTCCCCAGCCTCAAAACTTTTTTTAAATTGCTCTAAACAGAAACTACCTTTTGCGCTGTAGGTTCCCATTCCTCTCCCCTCGCCCCAATCCCTGTGAACCTGGAACCTAATTTTTGCCTTCATGAGAATGTGACTAACGTGGGTATTTCCTGAGAGTGCATATACATCTATCTTTGTGTCTGGCTTGGACCGCTGGCTTTATGCGTCCATGTCTTGGTGCTGCTGGAGTGTGCATGACTTCATTTCCTTTCGGCACCAGACAACGTCACTTACCATGTATTCCATGTGTTGCTTATTCATTATGTTGGTTTATTGACTAGGGAGAGCTGCTGCCTTCTGATGTCGTACGCAGTGCTGCTGTGAAAGGGGTGTGACATTGTTAATGTAAGTCTCTGTTGTGGTGGGCTTTTGGTTTGGGAGAATATATATACACTCAGCAGCGTGGAATTGCCGCTTCATAAAGTAAGGCTGTGTTTAGTTTCTGAACATTGGCAAAGTCCTTCCCACAGTGCTTTTTTCTCGTTCATATTCCCAATGCTTTTTTCTTGTTCTCGCTAACACTTGCTCGTTATTTCTTAGTGGATCTTTGTGGTTGTTGTTGTTGTTGTTGTTGAGATAAGTTCTTGCCATGTAAGTCAGGCTGCCCTTGATCCTCCTGCCTCCATCTTCCAAGTGCCTGGACTATCATGACCAGCCCTACTCTCTGTTACTGATTGATTTGAGGCCAGGGTACACCTTGCAGAAATTATTTCTCTCCTTTCCACTTACTGAGGCAGGGTCCCCCCTTGTTTCTGTGGTTGCTCAAGCTTCTGGATAATTCTCTTGTGTGAATACGATGAAGGCGTGCTGATTGCAGAAGTGTGCATCACACCTGGCTTTGCATGTGCGCTCGTCAGTGGGCTGGAGCTAGTCATCAGGCTGGGACAGCAAGCGCTCTTACCCACTGAGCCGTGCCGCTAGTCGCTCTTGCTTTAATGAAAAAATGTTTGGATTGCACACATGCATATGGATGTATATGAGGTATATGTGTACGGGGGGTGTGTGTGTGTATGTGTGTATGTGTGTATATATGTATGTGTGTATGTGTGTGCATATAGATGTATGTATTTGTGTATATGTGTGTATATTTGTGTGTATGTGTGTATGTGCGTGTGTGTGCGTGTGTGTGTGTGTCTGGCCACAGGAGAACATCAGGTGTCCTGCTCTGTCACTTTCCACATCCCTGGAGACGGGGTCTCTCACTGGCCCTGGAGGCCCCACATGGCTGCCGTGTTTGCACAGCAAGTGCTTTTACCTGCTGAGTCATCTCCCCCGCCCTGTTGGTTTTCAAACAGGGTCTCTCTAGGCAACACACGCTAGCCACAGACTTACTCTGTAGCCCAGGCTGGCCTCTAATTAATTCACCATGCTCCTGCCTCGACCTCCCCAACACACCTGCCGTACTGTGACTTTCTGTCAACCGCGTGACACCCTCTATGGAAGCTTCAGTGCCACCAAAATCCCTGTCCCCACGTCACACGGTGCATTCCAGCGGGTCCGTGACCCCATCTCTCTCTGGCCTCTCTGCTCGTTGGAGAGGCAGAGTGGGTCTCTGAACAGCGCCTGGCCGTGGGAGGCAGAGGAGCCAAGGGATCCTAGTGCAGCCAGAATCAAACTTGGCCTCCGCCCTCCACCAGAGCAGAGCATCCCACACCTGTCTCATCTGGTTACCGCGTGACAGCGAGGTGTTCCGTGGCATAGAACCAGGGCTCTGTTTTATAAGAAACTAAAACTTTGTTCAGACTCGTCCCCAACGAGGTGAGTATGGTGGCTTGTGCCTGTAATTCTCGGGCTCCAGAGACTGAGGCAGGAGGAGGGCCATGAGGTCAAACCCAGACGAGACTCCGTGGTAAGTTCTAGGCCAACCTTGATTGCAGAGCGAATCCTTGTGTCTCTGGCTGTGAATTATCACAGGAAATTCCACCGAGCACCTCATTGGACACCAGATTGGCTATCCTGTTGCCCAGGGGTCAATCCTGGTCTCCCCTCAACTCACTCACTGCTTTGTGGGACCAGGAACAAGGTAGCCCCCTAGATGAGCCCGACTATCAGCGCAATTGTTAGCCTCTAAATGAGGGAAACACTCCACTGAAAACCAGTAGACGCTTTGGTGGTCCTGGGCCAGTCACTGACTTGGGCTACTTTGACCCCTGTGGTGGGGTTGCCCATTTAATTGGAAGACCACGCTATCAGATCTGTGGTGCCCCCTGCTCAGCTCCTGGAAGGGCTACATGAGCGAAGTCTGTGGGGGCCTTGCTCACAGCGCCCCAAGGATGCAGGGCAGCGCTGAGCCTCACTGGTGAGAGACAAGGCAGCTGGCTTTTTCCCAGGGGTCCGTGTTCCGGGCTGAAAGCCAGGCCAGGGACAGATGCTTGGCCCCAGATTCCTGCTCAAGGTCCCTGGAAAACAGGGAGGGGGGTTCTGAAGTCTCTCCTGGTTGGCAGGTCCAAACGGACAGGGCAGAGCTAGGAGGACCCTAAGAGACATAAAAGGGGCCCCGAGCAGTCCGACTCCACTTCCCTGACCAGCACCATGGCATTCCTTTGGCTCCTGTCCTGCTTTGCCCTTGTGGGCGCCACCTTTGGTGAGTGGTGGGGTCCTGCGCACCAGGCATGGGAGGGCACGAGAGGAAGTCCCTGCCGGCCTGGTGGCTCTGGAAGCTGTGTGCGTGCCTGTGTGTCTGTCTGTCTGTCCTGAGTCAGAGCTGAGTGCTCTCCCCTCCTGCTCTAGCCTCACCCTGGGCACCAGGAATCTAAGGCTAAAGGACCCTTCTGGGGCTTTTCCAAGAGTGGAAAAGACAAGCCTGGGCTGTGGCGTGTGGATCAGACGGGCCTCAGGTAGGGCGCTGTTAGAAAGTCAGCTGTACCCCTCAAGGCAGCCCCCCTCCATGGTTCTTATTTGCCATGATAGCAGGAGCTAAGATTTTTGTTTTATTGATTTGCTTTCTTCTTCTTCTTCCTTCTCCTCTTTTGTCTTTCTCCTTCTCCTCCTCCTCTCCTTCTTCGTTTCTGTCCCCCCACCTTTTTTTGGGAATGGTCTAGCTACTGGCCCGCATTAGACTGGAACCCACCACGTAGCCAAGGTTGGCCTTGAACTTAGAGTTCTTTCCTTCCACCATGTGTGTCCTGAGCATTGAACTCAGGTCCCCAGGTTTGAGAACAGGCGCCTTTACTCACTAATCCTCTCACCTTTGCCTTCCAAGGGATGGGATTACTGTTTGTGCCACCATGCCCAACTAAGTGTTGGATTTTCTATTAAAAAGAAAATAGGGGGCTGGAGAGGTGGCTCAGGGGTTAAGCCTCTGCCTTGCAGGCAGAAGGTCCTGAGTTCGGATCCCAGATCCCACATATAGACGCCGGGCGGAAGCGGGGGCGGCCTGCGTTTCTGGTTCTGGTATGGCGGAGCCTGTGAATCCCGACGCAGAGTAAACAAGCAGGAGTTGGAGGCGTCCATGGTGGTTCCTGAATTCGTCCATGGTTCCACGCCCGCGCGCGCGCACACACACGCACAATTGAATAAATAATAAGAAAAAAATTAAAAAAAAAAAAAAGAAAATAAAGGAAAAGAAGAGGAGGAGGAGGAAAATTGCTAGCAAAAATCTAGAAAATGAGCCAAGTGGTGAGATGCATATCTGTGATCTTCTGACTTAGGAAATGGACACAGAAAGATCAGGAGTCCAAAGCCAGCTGGGGCTACACAGGACTCTGCCTCAAAAAGCAAAACAAAACAAAACAATAAAAAGGAAGAAATAGATGTGATTTTCATGAACCTCCTGATATTCTGCAGGGTTTAGCAGCTCCCATCTTACTGTAGATTTGCTTTAGATATTCCTTTTTGTTACTTTTTTCTTTCTATCCCCCTCATTTAAAAAAATATTTTTTTTAGTGTGTGTGTGTGTGTGTGTGTGTGTGTGTGTGTGTGTGTGTGTCAGAGGGCACTGTGTGTCCCTGTGGAGAGTCAAGGGTGACTTTGGGAATCATTCTGGATTGCTTCTACCTTCTGCTTGCTTTGCTCTGGGATTTCCCGGGTTCTGCCCCAGGGCAGGAAGTGTAAGCGGCTGCATTTTCAGCCTGGTCTTTTTTATGTGGGACCTAAGTTCTGAACTCAGGACCTCTGCTTGGGAGAGGAGTCTTAACCCCTGACCATCTCTCTAGCCCCTCGTTTTTTTTTTTAAAACAGTCTTACCTTGCTGCGCAGCCTGGCAGCTCTTGGACTCAAGTGATCCTCTTGTCTCAGCCTCCTGAGCAGCTGGGATTGCAGCATCTTCTGCTGTGCCTCGCTCAGCACTGGGCAGGAACACAGCAGACTCATTCACGGAGAACTAGGCAGGCATAGCCCATGTTTTCATTTTTTAATTTTTAAAGTATTTATTTGAGGGCTGGAGAGATGGCTCAGAAGTTAAGACTCTGTCTCACAAGCAGAAGGTCCTGAGTTCGGGTCCCAGGTCGTTAGTAAAAAACGCCAGGTGGAAAATGCGGCGGGCACCCTGGTGGGCGGAGCCTGGGAAATCCCAGAGTGAAGCAAAAAGAGAGAAGCAATCCAGGATGATTCCCACAGTCACTCTTGGCCCTCCACAGGGTCATATGGTGACCTCTGATTGATACACACACACACACACACACACACACACACACAATAAATATAATATTTAAAAATATTTATTTGAGAAAGGAGCATGTGTGGAGCTCAGAGTACAACCTTCAGAAGTTGGTTCTCTCCTTCCACCATGTGTGTCCTGAGCATTGAACTCAGGTCCCCAGGTTTGAGAACAGGCGCCTTTACTCACTAAGCCATCTTGCCCACCTCGGTGATTTCTTTGATACATAAACTAGATTCAGCTAAAGCTTCCCTTTGCTTCTCTCTCTCCCTGTTCTGAGCTTTCTGTGCAACTTTCACAAATACCCTGCATATTTATAAACCCATAAGCAAAGAGTTTTCTTTGATTGCACAAATAGTATTCTACCCCGTCAGTTTTACAACATCTTTCCCCCCACTCGGAATGCCTTAGAGCTACGCATGTTGCTGGGTGATCTAGGTGATGGGCTTTTCCATACGTCACCGTTTCTCATTTTCTGGCTGTTATAAAATAGATTATTATGACTTTTGGGGGGCTTATCCATCTCATCCCAGTGAAGAGGAGAGGCAGGTACTGACCTTGGAGCAGCCCGAAGGGCTCCAGGAATGGGGGGTGGGGTGGTCGGGGGAGGGTAACTCTTACAGTGTACAGGCTAGGTATGTGCATTAGTCATATTCTCTAGAGTCACAGGATCAACACAATGAATATACAGATAGGAAATGTACTGAGTTGGCTTAACAGATATGGCCGAGGTAGTCCAACGATGGCTGCCAGTAGCTGCTCAGTCCAGTGGTCCAGTGATGGCTGAAGGCTGGAGGATCCCTAGAGAGTCTCTAGTCGCGTTGATGACTTGGAGGATTGGAGGGCTGGAGGCTGAAGAAATGAAGAAACCAGGTGGCAGGAGGGAAGAGCGTTTTCTAGCACAGCTTCAGAGAGTCTCTCCTCTCCTCAGTCTCTTGCTCTGTGGTTCCTGTCATACTGGGAGGTTCTGAAGAGATCTAAGGGGGTTCCAAGGGATCTAGGGCTGATCTTATATTATCCAGATCATCTCTTCAGGTGGTCTCAGCTGATCTTGCCAGGTGTGGTCTCAGCTGATCTCAGTTAATGCCAGGCGTGTCGAGCTGACGCCCAGGATTAACTACCACAGTGTGTGTGTCCAGGGCATGCTCAGAATGCCTGGCTGCTGTTTCGGCGTGTCCACCCTGTGTCCTTTCATGGCGGGGAGTCCCGGTCTCGTTTTCTTAATGAATTTAGCAACCTACACTTGACAAGAAGTGCGAGTCCCTGGAAGTGGGATTCACCACAGCCGTGGCCAGTACCGAGGCCGAGCCCGGCAGCCTGATGGCCCTGCCTGTACCCTACTCCTTCTCGTGTGATAAGATGGACGGGGCAGCCACGCCCCTCTGCGTCCCTGGGAGGGTGACCATGCTCAGCAGGTGCCAGGCGGAAGATGCCTGAGCTGGCCTGGGTGTTCTGCACGTGCACAGAGCTGAGGTTGGATGGGGAGGGGAACAGCCCTGGCCACAACTCTTCCTCAGTTCACCCCACTTATCCCCTCCCTCAGGCTGCGGGGTCCCGGCCATCCACCCCGTGTTGGCAGGTCTCTCCAGGATCGTCAACGGAGAGGACGCTGTGCCTGGCTCCTGGCCCTGGCAGGTGTCTCTGCAGGTCAGAGGGGGATTCTGAGCACGGGGGAGGCACTGTGGGGTGTGGTCCAGGCTGTGGGAGCTGCGCGGCAGGCATTGCTGACTCCCCCACTTTTCCTTACTAGGACAGCACTGGCTTCCACTTCTGCGGGGGCTCCCTCATCAGCGAGGACTGGGTGGTCACCGCTGCCCACTGCGGAGTCAAGTGAGTCGCGGGCTGCCTTGGGGCTCTGCTTGCAGCTGCATTCGGGGTGGGGGCAGGAAGCGGGCCTATCACCCACCCTCACCGCCCCCCACGTGTCTCAATGCCTAGGACATCTGACGTGGTGGTGGCCGGGGAGTTCGACCAGGGCTCTGACGAGGAGGACATTCAGGTCCTGAAGATCGCCAAGGTATGCAGGTCATGGGTGGGTCAGAGGCTGGGGGAAGGGGGAGAGGCTGGGGGAGTGAGGGAGAAGCCCCTGATTGCTTGAAGGACAGGAACACAGAGGTGCTGGCCTTAGAATTCTCTCTCTGAGCTCCCTGAGGGTCTGTTTGGATTGAGTCACCAGAAAAAACAAACAAGCAAATAAATACATTTGTCTCCTGGAAACCTGTGGAGCCCTGTGGAGCCCTGTGGAGCCCTGGCACCTCCCCCAGGTCCTTACTGACTTGGGCTTCTGGTTGTCACCCAGGTTTTCAAGAACCCCAAGTACAGCGCCCTTACTGTGCGCAATGACATCACCCTGCTGAAGCTGGCCACACCCGCCCGCTTCTCGAAGACCGTGTCTGCCGTGTGCCTGCCCGAGGCCGATGACGAGTTCCCAGCGGGCACCCTGTGCGCCACCACCGGCTGGGGCAAGACCAAGTACAACGGTGAGTGCCCCACGCCTCTCTGGGGGGGAAGGAAGAGCAGGGGGAGTGGGGGTGGTGGGGGTGGTGTCCGTCCTGGAGCCCAGGTGTGACCCATGTGGAGTTATTTTTTAATCTAAATTTGCATTTTCATTTATTTTCCTGTGTTGTTTTACTTCAGTTTTTAAAGTTTTTTAAATATATTTAAAGGGAAAAAGGGAAAGAGAGAAGGGTGGAGAGAAAAAACATGCAGTGCGCCCATAGTGTACGGGTAGAAATCAGAGGATGCTTTCAAAAGTCACTTCTCTTTCTCTCTCTCTCTCTCTCTCATAGGATTTGACAGTAAAATTTTACTCTAATGTCTTGCTTATTCAGGCACCCAGAAAACTGCATCAGAATAACCACTAGGTTTACCACAGAACATTTTATGTAACCTCTTTTAGCATTTGACTTTATCTCCCAAGACCCAAGTAAGTGTGTAGAACAGCAGGATTTTTCATGTGCCTTTGGCATGAAGCAACTTTGTCCGCCAGGCCAGGCATCGCACCTGTTGTGCGTCCGCCTGATAAAGTAACACCACAGCGAGGCGTCTCTTCCTGGCCTCACCATTGGGCTTCTGGGACTTGAACTCACGTCACCAGGTCTGTGAGCAGGCGCCTTACTCACTGAGCTCCCTTGCCTGCCCTGTTTTACATTTTTGTGCCTGTGTAGAGAGTCCAGAGGGGGGCGTCCGCTGCCCTTTTCGGTCACGCTCCACCTTGTTCCTGTTCCTTTGAGACAGCGTCTCTCACTGAGTCTGGAGCTAGACTGCTGGCCAGCAAACCCTGACAGTCCTTCTGTTTCTGCCCCCTTAGTGCTCAGGTCCCTGCAGAGCCTGGCTTTTTCCAAGAGTGCTGGGGATTTGAATCCAGATCCTCGTGTTTCCATAGCAAGTTGCCTGCCCGGCCATCTTGCAAGCTCCCATTTCTTCATTTAAAAATTTTCAGCAAGATGGCTCAGTGCATCAGGGATCTGCCTGAAACCTGGTGACCGGCATTGGATCCCCACATGGTGGAAAGAGAGAGCTGACTCACAAAAGTTGTCCTCTGACCTCCTGTAGACCAAGACATGCATGCATGTGCGTGATTCTCTCTCCCTCTGTCTGTCTCCCTCACGCACCCTTTTAAATGAATAAATATTAAAAATAAAATTTATGAACCTCCCTCCCCCACACCAGGGCTCAGGGTCAAGCTGCTGGGCTGAAGCCGGGCAGGGCCAGTTTGACGGCTCTGCTTGAGTCTGAGTTCCCGCCCATGATGGAACTTGCCAGAAGCTTCCTCACAGCGGTTCCCAGCATGCTGCTGATGGGCCTAGGGACCCTGACCTCTACCCCCACTCCCGACGCTGTCTGTCCCCGCAGCCCTCAAGACCCCTGAGAAGCTGCAGCAGGCGGCCCTGCCCCTCCTCTCCAACGCTGACTGCAAGAAGTTCTGGGGCACCAAGATCACGGACGTGATGGTCTGCGCAGGCGCCAGCGGCGTCTCCTCCTGCATGGTACGCACCCCCCCCTGTCCTGTCCACCCCTGGCCAGGCAGAGGCCGGGGCTCCCCGCTGAGCCCCCTCCCCCCCCACCCCGTGAACCTCACTCCTGTCTGGGTACCCTGAGGCTGGTGCTGCGCTGCCCACGGAGGGGTGCCACACCCTGGCCGCCAGCCCTGGAGCCCGTGTCCCTCCCGGGCACAGAGGAAAACCAGCTGCCCAGGGCCACCAGGAGCGCAGAGTGGAGCTATTGCCCTGCGCTTTGTTCCCGAGACCCCACTGGGTCTCGACCCCCCTTGCTGGGCTTGAAGACGAGGCCCCTGTTCTTCCCTTGCAGGGCGACTCTGGCGGCCCCCTGGTCTGCCAGAAGAACGGAGCGTGGACCCTCGTGGGCATCGTGTCCTGGGGCAGCAGCGTCTGCTCCACCTCCACCCCCGCCGTGTACGCGCGCGTCACAGAGCTCATGCCCTGGGTGCAGCAGACCCTGGCGGCCAACTAGGTCCCCGGCTCCTGTCCCCTCGTGCAAGGATCCCCAATAAAATCATCTAGAAACACCGACCCTCTACTCTCCGTGTGGCTGTGTGATACAGGGAACGCGGGGCTGGAATCAGTTCCTCTTACCGCCCATCCAAGGGTAGTGTTACTGTTCCCTTTGTAAGCTGCAACTTAAGCAGCGCCACTAAGTCAGAAACCTCACTCTTCCTACTGGAACCACCTTGATCTGTGGATCTTTCTGGAAGGCAGTAGTCCTTAGCCAAATTGTGTTCACAGCCCTGAAGGGTCAGTACTGGACCCTGGATAACTCCTCCTGTCCACCTACCCCAGCACACACTTGTGTGTACATACAACTGCACATACTCCTCACAAACATCCATGAAAGGAAAAAGAAATTAAATTTTTTGCATGTTCGTGTGTGTGTGCGCGCGCGTGTGCACATGTGTGTGTATACCAGAGGGCACATATGTGTGTGTGTGCTTGTGAAGACTCAAGAGTGACTTCAGGAATCATTCTGGATTGTTCTACCTCTATTGCTTTGCTCTGGAGTTTCCCCGGCTCTGCCTTCCAAGACCAGAATTACAAGCCACCGCTATTTTGTGTGGGATCTGGGGATCTGAACACAGGTCCCTTTGTTTGCAAAGCACCCTGAGCCATCTCCCCAGTCCCATGGGGGAAAAAAAGAACTTTTAAAATTACTTATTTATTTGGA
The DNA here is from genome assembly GCA_023101885.1 of Typhlomys cinereus. Taxonomy (NCBI): domain Eukaryota; kingdom Metazoa; phylum Chordata; class Mammalia; order Rodentia; family Platacanthomyidae; genus Typhlomys; species Typhlomys cinereus. The sequence goes on along the minus strand of JALPQD010000024.1, from coordinate 11,176,301 downwards.
GTGGGGAGAGAAGATGCGCATGCACGCCATGGGTCGCAGGGGGAGGGCAGAGGAAACTTTAGGAAGCCAGCTCTCTACTTCACCTTCTGGGCTTCTGGGCTTGAACTCAGATCTCCAGATTTACAAGCAGTCGCCTTACTTATCCTGACCTGTCTCGTCGGCCTGATTTTAAACAAACAAACAAACAAAAAAACATGGAATTACTGTTCAGCCCAGGCTAGCCTGGAACTTTTGATTCTCCCTTCTCTGCTTCCCAGGCACTGGGACTACAGACAGGAACCACCACACCTAGTACTTCCCTTGAAGGGGTTGCTTTCGCTCTGCGTGCTCGCACGTACGCATGTGTTTGGACTTGGAATGTTACTGTCCTGTGACTTCCACTGCTGCCTTCGGAGGTCCATCCGTGTCGTCTGAGACAAGATGGAGACAGTGGAGGCCACAGATAGCCTTCCCCCAGGAAAGGACTTGGTTAAACTGTCTCACAGCTAAATCTAAACGTCTTCTGGCCTTTGTCTCCTGGTTTTATACAAATTCTAAGATGACCACAGGCACAGCCGGGGAGAGACGTGAGTTTCTCTCCCAAGTTTGGCCAAACCATGCGTAGGTCCAGAGTCTTATTTACTGGTTTTTGCTTGCTTTCTTGGTGGTACTGGGGGTTGAACCTAGGGACTGTGCCTGCTGGGCGAGCCCTCTGCCACTGAGGGGCATCCCAGCCTTCACGGCTGGTTTTCATGAGGGCTTGACACTTCTGCGGAGGCTGCGATTGGCTGTAAGCAGTGGAGCTTCCTTATCTGGGTGGTTCTATTTGTTGGGCTGTGATCCTGTTTCAGGGCGACCTTGTACACAAGAAGGAAACAGCCAGATTTTCTTTCCTACTAGTTTGGACCCAGCAGATTTGTATCCAAAACTGATCCCCAAAAGCCTTTGTCTTAAATACTTCATATCATTGTCTCCCGGAGACCCTGGGAGCCCCACATGCAGGTAGATACTGACCAAGCCCAGTCCCATCTTCTGGGTCAGGTAGGCTTTCCCATCAGGCAGACTTCAGGCACCCTTCCCGGTGACGCAGCCTTTGTTTAAAGTCCTGCCACAAACCTAGGACCTGGTAACTGCTGTGCCAGCCACCTGCCCCCCAACTCACACTCCTGTCCACTTCGTCTCCTTGATCCTCCACGGATATCACCTTCCCAACACATTGCTTTTGCCCATTTTTTCAGGTTAGTTACAAATTATTGTAATGGGTTGAATAACCTTTGGAACCTGCAAATGCTACTTTGCATAAAAAAGGTCTTTCTCTTTTATGTATATGTGTGTGTATTGTGTGTATATGTGTGTGAGTGTGTATGTATATGTGTGTGTGTGTATGTATGTGAATGTATGTGTGTGTATGTGAATGTGTGTGTGTATGTGTGTTTATATCCTTTTGCTTGTAAGACAAAGGTTTTAACTCCTGAGCCATATCTTGCCCCCCCTTCTCTCTCTTTCTCTCTATCTCAGATTGACTAAGGATGATCTTGAACTCTGACCTTCCTGCTTCTATCTGAAGAGTGCTTGCAGTAAGGCGACTAATGAGAAGTATATAAACTGAGCTTGGGTCTCAGGTTTCGAATGCAAATCCACTGGACCAGTGGATAAACTGCTTCATGCAAGAATGCCTGGGTGTCTCACTTCTCTGTTCAGACACCCTTCAGCATGCTGAAATAGCAAGCATGAGCCACCATGTCCCATGTGTGCAGTGTGAGCTTGAACCCAGGGCTCTATGCATGCTAGACAAGCCCTCTACAACCGAACTACATCCCCAGCCCCTAGAAGTAACAGTCTTTGCAGACATGATTATTTAGCGGATCTCGACATGGGGAGATCAAGTCAAGTCCTAAATCGAATCACTGGGGTCCTAAGAGAGGGGCAGAGGGAGAGGACCCACACAGAGAAGGAGGTGTGACTGTGAGGCTCCCACAGCCAAGGGAACGCCCCAGCCCAGGACAAGGGGACAGCGAGGGGCGGTCTTCCCAGCCCTGTGGTGCTTGGTCTCAGTACAGTGAGATTGCGATGAACATTGGCCTCTGGTTGGTGAGAGACAACATTTCTGTTGTAAACCTCTGGGTCTGAGGTCATTTCTTACAGCCATCTTGGGAAAGTAGCAGGCGCTTGTGAGATCTCTCTCTCTCTCTCTCTCTCTCTCTCTCTCTCTCTCCATCTCTCTCTGTGTCTCTGCCTCTGTCTCTCTGTCTCTCTCTCCATTCTTTCAACTCTCAGCGCTTCATGGTGGATTCTTTCCCCTGCGCTTTCTTCGGCCGCTGTCTCCCTGGTGCTCTTCGTTTTATTACTAAGTTTCCACTTGATCATTTCCTTTTGAATCTTGGAAAAAAGCACTTTTCAGTTCCCTTCTGGACTTGTGGTCTTCCCTTTTAAAGTCCATGTCCCACAACTCTGTTCTCTGAAGGCCCTGTGGATCTGTTACTATTGCCTTGAGGGATCGCACATGTGGAGCCATCTCTGCATGTCTAGCTGTTTCCCTCCCTCCTTCTTTCCTTCCTCCCCTCCCTCCTTCCCTCCTTCCTTCCTCCCTCCCTCCCTCCCTCCCTCCCTCCCTCCCTCCCTCCCTTCGTCTTTCCCTCTCTCCCTTCTTTCCTCCCTTCCTCTCTTCCCTTTTTCCTCCCCTTCTCCTTCCCTCCCTCCCTCTCTTTCCCTTCTTTCCTTCCTCTTCTTTCCCTCCCTCTTTTTTTCTTTTTAACAGTGTCTCGTATAGTCCAAGCTGGCCTCAAACTCATCATATAGCTGAACTTCTGAGCCTCCTTCCTCTTCCTCCCCAGTGCTGGGATTACAGGCATGCACTGTCATTCCTGGTTGCTAAATGCTTGCTTGCAGCAAAATTTCTAAAGACAATTTGTGAGGTTTACCACTTCATTTTCCTCCATAGCTGATAAGTTGTTTTGGTGCTTTGAGATAGGTAAAAACTCACATGCCCCAATCTACCAGCTTCCATGTCCCAAGCGCTGTAACTATAGACATGGGGTGCTACCCCTAGCTCTGAAGGTGAGGTTATGGGGGGTTACAGATGTCCTTTAGCACATTGGGAAGTTCTCTTCTATGCTGACCTTATATCCCAAGAGGATGCTGGATTATGTCCAAGGCTCTTTCGCATCAGTAGAGGCGATCATGTGACTTCCGTCTTTTGTTCTGTGAATGTGGCACATCGCACAATCACTCTGCATGTGTGGGACAAATCCCACTTGGTCACCATACACAATCCTTTAGCACGCTACTGGACTCAGTTAGCTACAGCGTCTGTTTTATGAGTCTCCATCTGCAGCTGTCCTTTCTTTCAGCTTTCCTTTTTTTTTTTTTTTGCCAGGCACTGGATTTAATCCTTGGCATAAAAAGAGGTGGATTCAAGGTCATGGTGGTGGTAGGTTTGACAATCCCAACGCTCAGAAGGCTGAAGTAGAAGTTTTGAGTTTGAGGCTAAAATTGTTTACATAGACCTAGTCTCAAAAATACAAACCAAATCAAACAAAAAAGCAGCAAGATGGAAGGATAGGCATGGGGGCTGGGTAACCCAAAAGGAATTTGTGTTTTATAATAAAACCATTTCTTCCTCCCAGAGAAGTGAAATTTTCCCAGATTTTCAAACCTCTGAGATCTTCTAAGGACTTGAACTGGTTTCAATACCAGCTCTGCTGCATAACCTTGAACACGTCGCTTGCCTTCTCCAAGCTCCAGTATTCTCAGCTTTAAAAATTAACATACTTGGGACTGGAGAGGTGGCTGTATGCATGGAAGGTCCTGAGTTCGGATCCTAGACCCCACGGAGCTGGGCAGAAGTGGGGGCGTCTGCATTTCTGGTCCTGGTAGGGCGGAGCCTGTGAATCCCGGGCAGAGTAAACAAGGAGGAGGTGGAGGCGTCTATGGTGGTTCCCAAATTCATCTGTGGTTCTGGCCATATCTGTGGTTCCGCAAAGGCCTGTCGTATAGAAGGTAAAAATTCTCCGGTTGGCTCGGTAACTTGCTTTAAGCCTCCTCTTCTGCCCCAGAATGAATGGCAGCTTTCCTAATAGGACTAACTCAGGCAGCAAATTCCACTTTATAACATTCTATCTCCATCATATTTTTTAAATTCATGACTTGCTTAGTAATATGTTTCCTTAAGCTTCAATGAATTCCTTTTTAAAAATATTTTTTACTTTGTGCGTGTGCGTGTGTGTGTGTGTGTGTGTGTGTGTTTGCACACATACATGTGCATGTTCATTAGAGTATCGAGGTTGAGATCAGGAATCATATTCAATTGCTCTCCCACTTTGTTCTAATCAAACCCGGAGCTCACCTATGGGGAACATCTGGCTAGTCGGCTTGCTCCAGGGAATTTCCAGGCTCCACCTCTGGGGCTGAAATTACAGCTGGGTGGCAAGTGGGGAGGTGGGAGCACACTGCCTGGTGGTTATAACCTGGAATCTGGGGATCTGAACTCCAGTTCGTTCACTTGTACCACAAGCTCTTTTAACCACTGAGCCATCCCCCCGCAAAGCCTGCTAATCAGCAGCCCCCCCCCTCAAGTCCTCTCAGTCCTTGTCCTGACTTGTAGGTCACAGCGTTATTTGGTTTTGAAGCCTTGAGACCTCATGTAAATGGAATTGTATAATAGTATACAGGACATACTGGAGATTTTTCAATTTAAGCTCTCTCTCTCTTTCTCTCTCTCTCTGAATGAATGAAGAGGTTAACATCAGATGTCTTTTTCAATTGCTCTCCACCTTGTATATTGAGACAGGGTCTCTTGACTGAACCCAGAGCTCACCCATTCGGCTAGTTTAGAACTAGCCAGCCTGCTTTGGGGGTCCCTCATCTCTGCCTCCTGAGCGCTAGGATTAAGGGCTGCCATCCCGGCCCGGCATCTACATGGGTGCCCAGGATCTGAACTCCGGTCTTCACACTTGTGCTATTAGCACCTTGCACACTGAGTCATCTCTTCAGTCCATCGTCTTGATTTTTAGCTGGACTCTCAATGTGCTGCCCAGGCTGATCCTGGCCTCCAGACCTTTCAATTCTAGATGCAACAAATCAACAAGCACAAATCTAGGTCTTTTTTTTTTTTTCATTTACCAGTTTAACTGCTTCAAACTGATCCTCCTGCCCCAAATCGGCCTTCTGAACAATTCTGAGACAAGAGTGCCATCTGGTGGTCAATATCAGAACTGCATAGCCATTTTCTAACCTAGTTTGGTACCTGGATAAAAATATGTGAATTAATCTTAATAGTGTATTTATCCCAATATATCCAAATATTATCACTTCATCATGCAGCAAGTATTTTAAAATTATGAGTGATGTGTTTCCTCAGAAGCCTAAAATCCAGTATGTAATAGGTATTTTTAACAAATCTCCACTCATATTGAATTTTCATTAGATACACTTGGTCTGCATTTAAATTTTACAAAATTCATAGTTGAAAATCAGAGTCCAGCAATGGTATCTCATACATGCAATCCAAGTGCTCAGGAGGCTGAGCCAGGAGGATTGCCAGTTCAAAGAATAAAAAGCCCAAACCACTTGCACAAGTCATACTTTAACTATAACCCTAATGAAAAACTATAACTATAACCCAAATGAATGTGAAGTAAGTGTGGTGGGTATTACACGCTGTCAGGAAAATTAAGGGACTGGATGGTGGGGCTTCGTTTTAGATAAAGTAGGCTGCAAGGCAGAGATAACGGGAATCAGGAAGACATACGCGCATGTGCCCCACGGCAAAAACAGACTTAAGAGCTGCAAATCCTAACTGTAGCTGGGGAGCTTGATACCCTCTCCCAGCCACTGGTAGAACCAGACAGAAATTCAGCAAAGATAAGGAAATAGGGATACTATTTCCACGCGAGGTCAGTGCTTCCCAAACTTGAGTGTGCTTCAAGACTCAGGAAGACAGAACACGGAGCGCTGTCCCCAGCATCTATGAACTCTCAGGGTGGGGTACACCCCTCCCACCAGTGAGTGTCCCATTGTGGTGGAGGTGAGGCCTAAGAGGAATGTGAGTTGCCAGAGGATGCCGAATTTGTTCTGTTTGAGACAGGGTCTTGCTATGTAGGTCAGGTTAACCTTGAACTCCTAATGTTGCCCCCATTCCCAAATCTGTTTTATTTTTCTAGCTTTACAAGGATATTGAATACTTATCCCTGCTTCCCTCTATCCCCCCCTTCCATTTTCCTCCCTTCCCTCTTGCCTGACTGCTTCTGTGGACCCCAGGGTTCCCTCTGGCTTGTCTACTCTTGTGGGGGTTCAGGCCTCTTATGGCATATTAAGTTGCTTCTTTTCAGACCACCCCACTGATAGAGACATTTCCCTTCATTCAACCTGCTTAGTCCCCAAGGTTTCCATTGTATGTTATCTTTCTTGAGTTTCTCAACAGTCTATGGAGTCATGTTGGTATGTCAGTCATTATGCAGGTCTGGTAAGGACAAGTCTCACTGCATTGAGTTCTCTCTCTCTCTCTCTCTTCCTCCCTCCTTCCCTCCCTCCCTCCTGTAAGATTTCACACTAGCTCAGGAAGTCTGTCCTCACCTTCAGCTGTGTGGGCTCTGGAGACTGAACTCGACCCAGACTTGGCACTGGCTCCCTCCCTCTCTCCCTCCCTCCCTTCCTTCCTTCCCTCCCTTCCTTCCTTCCCTTCCTTTCCTTCTTTTCCTTCCTTCCCTCCCTCCCTCTTTTTTTCTCTCTCTTTTTCTTTCTTTGAGATAGGGTCTCATATAGCCCCAGATTGGCCTCAAATTAACTATGTGGCAGAGTTTGACTGAATGTCTAACCCTCCTGCCTCCACCTCCCAAGTGCTTGGGCATGTGACATCATATGTGGTGCTTTGGGCATGGTACTCAAGCACACTAGCCACATCAGCAGCCAGTTAAAAGTGGGATTTCCTTTTTTTTTTTTTTTTTTAATTGCGGGCTGGACATTCGTTTCTCATTTGTATCACACTTCCTTTTGGGATGTATTGCTCCAGTTGAGACTTCAAGTCCTGTATGGAATAAGAATGCAGAGGGTAGACACCTTGGTTTCAGTCCCAATTTTAGAAGAAATACCTCCGGTTTTTACCATTAACCATAATGTTGTCCGACACACCTACATTGATGTGTGTTTCGTCCGTTCCTAGTTTCTTAGGAGCCTTTATCATGAAGGGATATTGAGCTTTGTCAAAGACCATTTCTGAATCTACTGAGATGATCATGTAATTTCTGACCCTGCATCTACTCACACACTGTTACATTTATTGACTTGCACATGCTGAACTATCCTTGTGTTCGTGAAACAAAACCACTTTGACCATCTTTTCAATGTGTTACTGAATTTAGTTTGTATTTTACTGAATTTTGCATTTATATTCATCAGTGAAATGGGTGTGTTGGGTTTTAAGTTTTTTTTTTAAAGTGGGGGGGGCAGAGAAAGCAAGAATGCTCTTCTTGCGCTTCTTTCTAGCTGGAAGGTACCAACCCACATTGAAGGTTGGTCATTGTATTTCAGTTATGTTAATTCAGATAATCTCTGCAGGTGGACTGATGGCTGATCTTTTAGTTAATCCCAGGTGCAGCCAAGTTGACAACCAAAATTAACTATCACAACAATCGATTTACAAGGTACAGCGGCTTCCACTTTTCCCGGCTCTGACCCGGACTTAACAGCTAAGCCTGGCGTAAGTGGTCAGTATCCAACGGGAACATGAGGAAACGGGAGGAAGTGAATTTGTGTTTGTTTGGCCAGGAGTTTCGTTTCGGAAGGGGAGTTGTGTCCAGTGAGAACCGGATTCCACTGGAAATGACTATGGACAGAGACTTACTAATGGGTCCATTTGAGCTGAGCGGCCAGGAGTTAGGGGCGGGGAGACCAGCAGTCCTTGGTGAGAGTTTGGTTGTGCTGTTTGAGGGAGCCCTGGGCATTTTGGAGGTGACAAGGTGAGGGAGCTATGGGGCTGGGAAGAGGAGCAGAAGGAAGTGGAAAGCTGTAAGCCTGACATCATAGGATGACTCAAGAAGGTGGGATAGAAGTGTAACAGTCGTTATGAAGGGGAGAGTGCCCAGCATGGGAACCCAGCGATGTTATGGTCGGGGGTAAAGACAGGAGTCAGGACTTGAGGCAAGTGCCGCCCTCAGTCCAGGAAGAATTTAGGAAATCTCCCTGAATGGATACTTAGGGGACAAATTCCCTAAGCGGTGTGAACCTTGTGAGATGTCAAAGGAATGAGAGGAGAGAGTTTGTACAATTATATCACAGAACTCAGAAGGTAGAGAAAGGATCTTGGCTGCTCACAGCATCTATGAGCATATGAAGGGAGGTTTTACCTGAGTTTTGCTGGAAGGGAATACAGGGGTCTTCAGGAGGCTCACAGGTATAGGCCATTTGAGTTTCTGGAATCCAACTTGGAGAGTTGGATCCATGGGCTAGGCCTCGTGGTTTGTCTGTAGCTGGGCTACAGACTTGGTAAAGTCCCGTCCAAACTGCTAGTCTCTTTCTTGTGGGTTTCAAGAAAGACTCAGTCTCCAGGTTGATAGACAGCAGGCTGTACTTGTCCTCGTGGTCATGGTGACCATTGGCTTAGGCATGTAAGATGCTGAGAGGTCTGTCTGGAGAAGACTCTTCATAAATGACTTAGAAGGGGGACAGGTGAGTGATAGATTTGGCTATAATGTGGATCTTTTTAATATTTTATTTATTTCTTTGTGTGTGTGTCCCTGTGGAGGACCAAGGGTGACTTTGGGAATCATCCTGAATTGCTTCTACCTCCTTGCTTTGTTCTGGGATTTTCCAGGCTCCGCCCACCAAGGCTGGAAGTGCATCCACTGCCATTTCCTTCTGGCATTTTTTTTTTTTTTTTCCTTCTGGCATTTTTACGTGGGACCTGGATCCGAACTCAGGACCTTCTGCTTTCGAGGTAGAGTCTTTTTTTTTTTTTTTATCTTTACAAATCAAATGCCTTTATTTTTGCTCCCTTTGATAGCATGAGAAATGTCAGTGACCTTGGCAGCAGGCTTGGTATTTTTACCCCATTGAGAAGCCAGGATCCTGACATTCCTCACAAATCTTTTCCCAAAGTGAAAGAGATAGTGATTAGTCCCAGTGCTGATTTGGGGGACATGAGGATTAGCACTGGACAAGGTAGCTAATTGACCTCTTGTTTGGGGCTAGAACCTCTGTTTGCCTGAGTAAAGAGACTTCAGTCCTAGGATTCTCTCCACTTTGCATCTTGCTTTGAGGTGGCCATAAGATTGGCCTTTAAGTTGTCCTTGTGTAGCCTAAAGCAAGCCCAATGGCTCTTTGTGATCAGACTCCAAGAAAGGCTGCCCTTTGAGACTCTAGCGACAAAACCAACACAACAAATGCTCAAATTGTGGTAGACACAATGCAGCTCATACTGCCATCACAGAGGCTGAGTGAGCAGTCACCCAGGGAGGGGGATCCCAGCTCATTCCATTCCCATGGGGTAGGTGACTAGAAGGTAACAGCACTCGGGTCAGCCAATGCCTTCCTGTGTCCACACCCAGGAACACCTTCCAGTTGTCCAAGCAGCCGTAGTTATAAGGATTCCTAAATACTCTGTCCTTAGCCTGTAATCGACGTCTCTCCTTCTTGTTGATGTGCCTTTCAATGCTAGTCTCACCACGACTGATGAGATATGGTGAGGGCACCCAGGGCCAGCGCCACAGAACTGCACAGGAACCAGAGGTAGACAAGACTCTTGTGAGTTATTCTTTCTCGAAAGGAGAAGGTGGGTGGTGGGGTCTGGTGGTAAGTCTCGATGGCAGCATAAGCCCTCCCGGAAAAGGTCCCAACTTCCGTAGCTACAGTAGACACAGCCCAGGGTCATAAAAAAGCAGAAAGAGAAGAAATAGCGATGGTTATAGTGGCCTACACAGTTGTTTAGCCAGGCGCAGTGATGATCCATCTTCAGCACACACCTATTGCAGATACTGCAGTGATGTGTTCAGGCTGGCTTGGGGTAAATGCACTTCTTACAGATGGAGACAGTAGCTATGTCATTCCTTTGAGGTAGACTCTTAACCCCTGAGCCATCTCTCCAGTCCCATGTTAACGTGGAATTTCTTAAAAACACAACTGGGGGAGGGGAGCGAGCTAAGACTGTGTTGAGTTTGAGCATGGGTAGAAATAATCTCTTAAGAGTTAGATTAACCCTTTCAACTTTTCCAAAAGGTCGAGGGTGGTAAGTAGCTCAGAAACGTAACCTGGTTTTTGAAAGCTTCGCTCACTCCCCAATGGACATGCAAGCCAGGCCATTGCTGGAGAGCGGCAAGGAATAATGTGTTCTGCGAGGGTACTGGTTACCCCTTGAGGCAGGAGGATGCCTTGGCTCAACTCCAGCTTGATCCTTCTGTGTCCTGCAACCAAAGTGAATGGGGTCTTACCATTTAGTCCTGCTTGATGCCCAGGACACAGACAATAGCCTGTGCTGTTTTGGAGGCCTTTGGGAATTTCCTGATAACCCATAGGTGCTATCCTACATCCTATGGCTTCTGGGATTATGTCCAAACTTTTTTAAATTGTATTTTTAATTAAGTTATAAAGCAGTAAATTTCCAATGGCCTCTTCACACATTCTTAGTTTTGGTTAACCCTCCACCTCACATCCCTCTCTTCCCAATTCTCCCAACCGCGTCCCTTGTTGAAACCTCGCCAGCCCTGGTCAGAATGGTCATATGCAATGCTGCCTGGGCTTAGGACAAGACCTGGGGGACATGCTCAGGGAGGATATCACGGGCAGCGAGGAGCCCCATTCTCTCCAGGTTGATGCCATGGCTGAGGATCACATGGACAGCAGAGGCAGAGGGGTTGGGGCTGTGGATCGCTTAGCAGAGTACTTACCTCGCCTGCCGGAAGTGCTGCACTCAGAGAGCTCGCCTTTTTCACACAAAGCTCTGGGTTTGGTCACTGCACACAATCAGGTCTGGTGATGCACACCTGTGAGCCCAGCAACGAGGAGGTAGGAGCAGGAGGAACAGGACTTCAAGGTCATCCTTGGCTCCATAGGTAAAAACACTGGCATGCAAGTGTGGGGACTTGAATCCATGGGACTAACTTGAAACCGGGTACAACAGTGTGTTAATAACCCAGTGGACCTCTATGGAATGGGAGGCAGGAAATCACCGGAAGCTCAGTCAGCAGCCCGGGGTGTACACAGAGGCAAAGCAAGAGACCCTATCTCAAAATCCACCAAGGTTGTCTTCTTCACACACACACACACACACACACACACACACACACACACACCCCAAGTGGCATGCCACACCTACACACACAAACATGAACAAGGACACATCATATGTACAGATCATACATATGAAAAAATTTTTTTAAAGTTTCAACCATGCTGGGGAGATGGTAAAGATCTTGCTGTACAAGCATGAGGGCCTGAGTTTGGTCCCTGGTACCACATAAAAGATTGTGAGTACCCACATGCAAAGCTCCCTCTCAGCGTAGGGAGGCAGAGACAGGCAGATCCTTGGGGCACGCTGACCAGCAGCCCGGCCTCACTGAACTGCAGGTCAATGAAAGACCCTATACACACACACACACACACACACACACAAAAGCCAGTACTTCACAAGACCTGCACGGGATTTGGCCCACCAACATTTCACCATAAAGAAAGATCTCAATAGGCTCCAGGCCTCCCTGAGACATTGTTAATGCTGTATAAATGGTACATCTATTAATCAAGTGTCAGGCAGGTGCCATTAAAGACAACCCAGATGAAACGCAGTGGGCCACATATGTGTAAAGACACAGAAATAGGAGGGAGACTAATGGGGGAAGAAAGGTTGTAATAGGAAAATGATTTGGGATTAACATTTAAGAACATCATAAATTCACCCTTTTCATGTATGAAACCCTAAAATAAATATGAAACAAAACCAACTGCTGGGTGACGCAAGGTTGTACTCTGGTGCATGCACATAGACAGAAAGAGAACATGCCATTATAAAGAGACGCAGTAGACAAATTCTCACACAGAACTGCACCCTCCAGCTCACGCCTGGAGGGAACATGGCAGTTGTTAAACTTGGTCCACTCTCAAGTGCCATCCATGTGAGGTCACTGTTTGCGTAGGAAGTGGGTATCACACTAACCTGCTAATAATGTTTTACAGCACCAGTCGTCTTCCTTGAGTCTGACCATCTGAAGTAAGGCATCATGGTTAGGAGTTAGGTTGCATGTGCTTTATGTGTGTGTGTGTAAGAGGGCACTTGAGTGTGTGCCTGTGGAGGCCCAAGGGTGGCATCAGGATTGCTCTTTTATTGCTTTTATTTCCAGGCACCATTTTCCAGGGCTGAATTACAGGCTGCTGCCATATCTGCTGGGCATTTTTATGTGGGATCTGAACTCAGGCTCTCTTGCTTGCAAGGCAGAAGCTTTAGCCCCTGAGCCAAGTCCCCAGTCTGGCTGTGCATGCTTGTACAAGACATCGCAAGTCAATGGGGTCAAGCCCCAAGGAGTGAGAATCTGACCATTAAGCATCGACATTTCTTCTTTTATTTTTGTCCATTGAGTTTCTCCAAGTTGCAGGTGCTTTACCTTGTTCCTTTGGTGAGCTCGTGTTTCTTTGTTCTCCATTCTTGAGACTGTGTCATTGTGTGTCGTGGTGAAGTATAGATGTATTCCAGGCTTTGCATTTAACTGGATTTATCTAGCCCTTCACTTGCATGGAGATCCCAGCTGAGGTATCTGCTGTGACTACAGGTGGGTTTGCTGCTGGACTTCTTGAGCAAGCTGATCTGGTGCTTGGTGGTATCAGCAGGTGGACAGGCCTGCCACTGAGCAGGACTGAAGCCTCGGGGCCAGAGTACCCCGTGTCTTGCGTCTACAGGGGCCAGGCTGGTCCTGAAGACTGACACAGAGGCCTGGTACTGAGGTGGGTGTGGAAACAGTCTGCTGCCCGAGCCTCGATCTGCAGATCTGGCCAGCCCTGGGATGTCTTGCTACGGGATGCTGTTGGTACTGGCCCTGCTGGACGGATACTGGAGCCAAGGCAAGGCCATAGGCCTCTCTCCTTCTTCTGCTACATGGAGGGTGCTCGGGCTCAAGGGAAGGTGTTGAACTGCACCTTTGAGGTGCCATAATCCCTCAGGTGGCTTCCTTAACTCTCGGGAAGGTATCTCCACATGAGATAGTTGATGAAATTGGTGTTTATGGTGGTGAGAGGCGAGCACTGTTGAATCATCTTCCTGTTCTCCTTCCCTCTGATTTGCCCTAGGTTCTGGCTCCTCCCAGTCAACTTCAACTCCACGACTCATCATTTATTATTATGCACCTCACACCAACCAATCCAGGCTAAACCCACCTCTGCTGAAAACCATGCAGCCCTGAGGACTGATGCAAGGTGTGCTTAGTGCACCCACACTTTATTTCCAAACCTCTCAGGGCACCTCTGTCTTCATTCTCACGTGATGACCTGTTTTGTTGAGCACAGCAAGCAAGGCAACTAGAGAACATTCTGGAATCCTCACAACACATCTGCCCCACACTCCGTGTGACTGTTCCAAAGCCTGCTCTCCTCTAGCACGCGGGTCCAGTCTCTCCTTGCTGCTCAGACTGTCCAGTCGGTGGTTGTTTTTCTCTGCTGCACTGTCCGTTTCTCTGTCTTCTTGGGGATTTATAAACACACTCTACATTTTACTGTCTTAAAACCATTTGCAACTCGCATCTCTTCAACTGCTGCTTCTGTGGCTCTTTCCTCTAAAACAAACTGAGCCTCAAGAAGCTCAAAGACTCACCAGGTCCTTCCAAGGTCTTCTGGGCATCGGCAATTGCTGGGGTGGTGGGGACTCTCTGGCGAAGCCACCTGCCCGTTGGACAGGGAATTCCTGGAATCCATCTTTTACAAGTCATCCCCATGTTGGGTGAGGTTTTTGTAAGGAGCCCCGTAAACCCTAGGGTTCAGTAAGCTAGGCTTAGGACTCATTTTCTTGGCCAACAATATTCTACCAGTGTCCCATCTGCTTCTCCCTAAGGTTCTGGGGTTTCTGTTTGTCATCCCAAATATAGGCACCAATGGTCTGTGTTCCAGGCTGTCCTTTGAGGAAGCGTATCTAACATTAGCCTTCAAAGACTGAGAGTTCTTGTTGGCTTTTGTTCGTGGCTTTGGTTTTTTGAGACAACGATATTGCTTTACAGTCCAGCCTGGCACTGAACTGCTCTTTCTACCTCAGTCTCTTGAGTGCTGCGCCTGGTGTGTGATACGGTTCTTTCTGATTTGTTTTACAAGATGGCTTTTCTTTGGGGCAAAAATTGGGTCAGTTTGCCTGTAGCCCACTGTGAGGATACAAGTTCCCCAAAGTCTGAAGTGCCTCACGTACTGCAACACACTCGTGTGCCAATGTCACGTGGGCCCTAACATGTCAGTTTTATGGCTTAAAGTGCCAACTACAGTCTTCCAGTATGTGCCTCCTGAAGCTGGGTTTTGTGAAGCCATCCTGTTCCCAAGTGCACAAAGAGCACGAGAAGGAAGCAGCTGCCACTTGAGACAATCAGGGTCCTCCTGGGAAAGCCTCAGCGCCTCCCCTTACCCCACTTGTCCCTGGGTCTGTCCCCCGCCCTTCTCTGCCTGTTTTGTCACAGGCTGCCTCAGGAGGCTGCTGGTGGAACTCAGCAGAGGCACCCACAGGAGTCCAAGGTGCTGCAGAGGGAGATGAACCTCTTTGCTGTGTGCTCCCCTGCTGAGCGTCTCTCTGAGGCTTCACCATTGTAACACATCCTCTTTCAAGATTTTAGCTCTCGAGAAAGTACACTGCTGCATAACAGATTGCTCCCCACGGATCTCCGGGCGCCTCACCATCTTCCGGCCCTGTACCGTTTTCTCACTTCTGGTTACACGGAGTAACTTCATTCTTAGATTCTTAGGCCCATTAAGTCAAGTGGGAATATACATGTGTAAAGTTTGTAATCTTTATTTTACAAAAATTGGTATTCTTCATACTCCTCTGACCTGGGTTTGGTCCTACACTTTTCAATGGAAAGCCATTCAGCCATGACCTGCTTTTACCATGTATTCACTCATTCCCCTACCAAGTCATGTTTTTTGTTCCATACAAATTACTGAAGCCAAAGGCAAAGCCATGGATTCTCTCCTTCCTCTGCCACACGGAGGGTCCTGAGGTCAAGGGAAGGTGCTAAACTGCACCTTTGAGGTGCCATAACCTCTCAGGTGGCCACCTTAACTTCCCTAACTCTTGCAAAGGTATTGCCATATGAGATAGTTGATGAAACTGGTGTTTATGGTGGTGAGAGAGGCGAGCGCTATTGAATCATCTTCCTGATTTTTTCCCAGGTTCCCAAGAATGAGATTGGTACCTGGTTAGAAGTGAGGGAGACTATTTTTTTTTTCTTAATGTTAAAAGAGATTGGCAGTGTTTCCCCAGGGGACTGTTAACATTTCCAACAGCAGTGTATGAAGTTAACTTTCTCTTGCATCCTTGTCACTACACGAGAAGAAAAGATTGTAACAGAAAGACAAGACGCTTCCTAGGCTACAGAAGTACTGGTAAATCTGTTCCGAAAGTTGATCACGCCCATAAATAGTCAAAGCATGTCAATTTTCTTCAAAAGTTAAAATTCAACTGTTTGCCACTAATAGTTCTGTGAATACAGGGTTTGTGAGTAAAAGAAAAATCAAATTGAAAATGGCAACCTTTAGATACAGTTATTTAAAAAAATAATCAATGTTTCAGATGTTAATCATCAACATATGAACAGCCCACTGAAAAGTCTTCCTTAAAAGTGTTTGGAAGTGTTGTGTGTTGAGAGTGAAACCTGGGGAAACAGAGATGCCTCCTTTGAGCAACAGAACATAGCAAACGTTCATTTTGAAGGTACATTGTGCACATGGAAGCTTTAGAAAGCAATAAAACACAAAACTTGAAAGTTCACAACTTTTTTCTTGAAGTCTCTGAAATGTAACATTTGTGAGCTACATATGCACCATATCCCTCCCTCCCCCACAGGACAAGTCATAAAGCATTAAGAACAGAGAAACATAAAAATACTTCTCTGGCTACACAGTATTTTGGTAACGGACATGCATTTATATGTAAACACCCCATGGAAAGTAGCAAGGGCATGAAGGAAGGTATTCTCTGTATAGCACAATTTAGTTGTGAACAGAGTACCACACTCCTCGTTGTCTCCGTTTACACACGAGCTCCTCTCAATAACTGCGCCTGTGCATATTTATATGCATACCTGCTTCTGGGTTTGAAGGCTTTCTAAATACATTTAGAATTCCAACAGCCCTCTGTAGTGAGGCAGCAGCTCAGTAACAAGGGGAAAGCACAGGCGACATGCCAGCTGACTCTGTTAATACATTTCACTTGGAAGCACGCTAGGTTGGAATGGTACCAACACACATCTGATGCTTAGTATGGGAAACCTTTTGATGTGAAGACTAGAATTTAAAAACCTCCAGAGACTAATAAATTCATACCTGTCGATTTAAAACATTTTTGGCATACTTACATATTAAATCCCTAGGGTGCTGGATTTGTTTTCAGCTGCTCATTCAAACCAAGATTTGAAAAGAGCTCATGGTGGACTGGGGGTGTAGTCAGTGGTAAAGCACTTGCCTAGCACAAGCCAAGGCCCTGGGTTTGATCCCTGGCATCATTTAAAAAAAACCTAACATTCATAATATAGCTAATTATCTCTACTTACAACTGGATATATTGTGATATGTATGTTAGCTGAGTATCACATCTAATTTCCAGTAACATTCTTCTGTGACTTTTTAAATTTCTGAGTTGATTGTATCTCAGCATGAATTCCCATGTTCCTTTAGTACTTTCACAAGGTTTTTCCCCCACTAGAAAGATTCTGGTGAGGGTTTTCCAGCGAGACCTGGTCTCAGCCTCAGGATCGATCCCCTACGTGAACCCTCTGGTGGACGCTGAGGCGGGACTTCCGGCTGAAGGCCTTGCCACACTCGGCACACTCATAGGGCTTCTCTCCCGTGTGGATTCGCAAGTGCAACCTTAGAGTCGACCTCTGGCTGAAAGTCTTGTGGCATTCGGTACATTCGTAGGGCTTCTCTCCCGTGTGAGTCCTCATGTGGATGATGAGCTGTGAGTTCTGGATAAAAGATTTTCCACACTCGCTGCACTCGTAACGCTTTTCTCCTGTGTGGATTTTCTGATGTATAATAAGGTTCGATTTCTTAAAGAAGGTTTTTGCGCATTCGTTACACTCATAGGGTCGCTCTCCTGTGTGGATTCTCCGGTGTGTAGTGAGTTCAAACTTCTGTGCAAACGTCTTTCCACAGTCACTGCATTCGTAGGGCTTCTTCTCCATGTGTGCTCTCTGGTGCACGATAAGGTTTGACTGGTGGGTAAACGCTTTTCCACACTCAGGACATTCGAAGGGTTTCTCGCCGGTATGAATTCTCTGATGCTTGATGAGGTTTGCCTTGTGGGAGAAGGTTTTCTTACACACGTTACACTCATAGGGCTTTTCTCCAGTGTGGATTCTCTTATGACTAGTAAGGAGTGATTTAAAGGGGAAGGTTTTGTCACAGTAATTACAAACAAAAGGTTGAACCAAGTTTTTAATTTTCTGATGTTTAAAAATGACTTCTTTGGGGCCGATGGCTTTTCCACTTTTACTGTATTCAGAGAATTCTACTCCAGGAGGGTTTTCCTCTTGCTTAAGGTATAAAAGTGGCTTTCCAAATCCACTGCACTCATCAGTTTTCTTTCGCACACAGCTTCGGCTACTATTAAGTAAGTCTGAATTATATTTCAGAGTTTTTTCATACAAATCATATTTATAAGGAACCTGTCTTGAAGAAACAAAGTCTGCATTCAGATTTAATGTTTTTGCAAAGATGGAATCTCTTTCTTCAGTTGTTGACTGTTTCATCTGCTCATCTGGCTTTCTGTGGCTCCCGCTCCATCTGGTCATCAGCCTTCCACACTTCTAGGAGAGAGCACAGCAGAATGCACTGTCTCAATCTTTCCTGTTACAGAATGGAAGTCTCCACATGCAAGTGTTCGAGCTGTCCCCAACATGAAAATGTAAAAATATAAAAGCTCATGATCAAAATAAAAAAAAAAAGGGAAACTGACATTGGACACAGGAGCACAGTCAGATGACAGAATGACCTTAGTGGGTAGGGAAAATGAAATAGGAAGGTCACAGCTGGACATGGTGCAGCTCAATCTGTGAGGCCAGCAGGCAAGAGGCAGGATGACTGCTCCAAGTTCAAAAACCTGTCTTAAAAAAGGGAAGATTGGCAACTTCAAGATAAAGGATACTGAAGTCAGCAGTAAGTAGATGAGACACTAATGGAAACAAAGGTTGGCAACTGACATTCATTAATGTGGATTACTGATGTGGTTACCAATGCTGATGCATATGCTTCCTGGCTCTTTTCCCTGTATCTGCTCTGCTCATCTATATCAATTTTTCTGGGGGTGGGGGAGTGCTTTTTGAAACACGGTCTTATAATGTAGACCAGGCTAACCTAAAAACATTCGCAATCCCATTTTTGCCTGGAATGACAGGTTTGTACCACCACATCTAGCCTCCAAATAACTTGCAAATGAGTATTTCTCAAGACTTGCAGAGAGACAGTAACACTGTAATGCCTCCAGTCTCTGAAGATCTTGCAAATAAAGAGTAAAGATCCTGGGATTCTCGTTTTGTTGGAAATACAAAGTCTAAATCCTCGTAAGAATCACCTGCTCCCAGGCTGAATTTACTGCTTTTATTACACTGGAGTTGTTGGGAAGGTGAATTTATTTTCATCATATTCTATTTTACTCCTTTTAATATATTCCTGCTTTACCTGAACAAATCTCAAGGGTTGAATTTATCACTTTTGGACAAGACATTTAGTAACCTTCCTTTTATGAATTACTAGTTACTTTTATGATTCTCTATCATTTATCAGGAAAACAATGTCACTCTTATAGTGAGAATCTGTGCCAGTTCTCATGAGCTAAAATACAAAAGTCATTGTTCTGACACACTGTGAATCATAACATGGAGTATTAAAAATGTGTTAGGCAATGGAGAGATGGGTATTTTTGAGATGTGATTAGGATTTAAGATGTGATTAGGATAAAAGGTATAGGTATTTGAAAAATTAGTCAGCAAAGTTCCTGTCTAGCAAGCACAAGACCCTAGCTTTGATCCCCAGCACCACATAAAAGTAGGCTTGGCGCTGCAGGCCTGCAATCCCAGCACCTGGGAGGTAGAAGCAGAGGTTCAACATCAGACTGGGATGTATCAGCTACTCTCAAAATAGAAAAAAATCTCAATGTAATCAAATTGAAAATCCTTGGGGCAACATGCCTACTTTTCTCATTTTGCTTATATCTTGACACTATCCACAACTTGTGAAAATCAGTTGTAACACTAGAGAGCTTACTAATAGTTCCAAGTGCCTGGACATCAAGAACCTTGAAAAAAAGGCAGAGTGTGAGAATGGCGTCACTGGCAATTCAGAAGCTCCTAATTACCAGTATCTGAAAAAGGACATAAACTGTACCCAGCACCAAGCTGCCTCCTAAAGCTGTCCTTACCCACTGAAAGTAAGTTGCTGTAATTCTCCAGCATCACATCCATGTACAGAATTCTCTGAGAGGGATCCAGCTGATCCCACTCCTCCTGGGTGAAGTCCACAGTTACATCCGTGAATGAAACCGATCCCTGAAATGACAGTTTTCATTCTCAATGGTTAGCTTTTTGTGAAAGACAAAAGACACATGGGCACTTACTCGTCATTCACCATAACGACTGTGCATCTTGTGAATGTTTAGAGATGACAAAACAGTTAAGATAAATTCTGCTATGCAATTTAATAGGCACCAAAACACATTCTTTCGTGTGCAGGGAGGAGGAAGGCCCAAGAAATTGCCTCATCTGCACTGCTTTCCTTGTCTGGAACACGGCCGTTTCTACTTCCCGTTCCACACGAGGCTGCTGTGGATCAGATGAGGACACTCGCTCCATCTTCTCAGCCGTGTTCTGCTTTAATCTACTCCTGAGAGTTGGCAGTTGTGCAGCGAGCCAAGAAGCAGAAAACAGCACCCCACTCCCTCTCATTAAATTCTTCTGGGACAGTCAACACTGGATGTACACTTCGACCCTGCCAGATGGACCAACTGTGTTGAGTCTGTTTCCTTATGTTTCTCGCGACCTTGCCAATGACTTCCCCAAATGAAGCTTGTGTTAACTCTCAGGAATGCTGGAGTTACACTATGACCCAGACTTTGCATGGCTCATCTAGCAAGATGTCTAGACACAGCCTGATACCTAATGTCATGTTGCTCCCACTCCATAAGGCTGTGTCATTTGATACTGCCCCCAGCCATGCACGAGTTGTTTTTATTCTCCTTAACACTAGCTACCATAATTTCAAAACAAAAAACAAAAATTAAAAATATCCTAAGCATGAGGCTGGTGTGGGCAAGGCTCCTGCTCTCAAACCCGGCAAACCAAGTTGCTCCCTGAAGCCCGCATGGTGGAAGGACAACCGACCACTAGCTTCAGAACATTAACCTCTGACTTCTACCCGGGTGCCATGATTTGCATGTGCCTCCTCCCTCCCTTTCTCTCAAACATTGTTAGAAATTTTGTCTCATGTATGAACTGTCGAAGAACAAATTTGATTAATTTTTAAAAATCCTGTCTTAACAAAGGCACAGGGTACACGAAAGGACACTGCCCATTACTCTGCTCTATTGCTTCGAGACACCACTCAAGCTCAAGTAACTAAAAGAGAGAAAGGATACATTTATTCAGCTTATGGTCCAGAGGGGAGATACAGTCCTTTATTGTGGAAAAGACATGGCTGGCAGAAGCTAGAGGAGACTTAAGTCATGTCCACCAAGAAGGCGGAGAGCTACAAAACTGCAAAACTTTTCCCAGAAGCAGGGTGGGTCTAACCAACTTCAAGGCCCACCCTTGGTGACTGCCTTCCTTCAGCAAGGCTTCACCTCCCAAGGTGCCATGACCTTCCCAAACAGCTAAAGACCCAGACACATGAGACCATGAGGAACAACTCACATTTCAAACCATGACAGACATGTTTTACTTTCTTACATATCTACAAGTAAAAAAAAAAAAAAAAAACTTTCACAAATCAGACAAAAGTTTAAACAAACCAAGGCAACAGTAATTTTCAAAGCTGAATTTTATATTAGAGATGCATATACAACAAATGACGTCTGTAATAAAAATGCCCACATGGTTGAGCATGGTAACACACAACTGCAGTCCCAACTTCTGGGAGGCTGAGGCAGAAGAGTCACAAGTTTAAGGCCTGCCTGGTCTACACAGACCCTGTCTCAAAAAAAGTGTACCTGTAGGAGAGTTCAGAGACTGTATCATAAAGAATAGATTATATTCTCTTCTTAATTCAGTGTATACATGGCACCCACTTCATAATTTTGTGGAGTCAGGATTAAACTCAGAGCCTCATGCGGCAAGTACTTTACCAACGGAGCTACCTGCCTAGTCCCTATTATTCTTCCATATGCATGTGTATGTGTGTCAAATGGCACTGAGTATCCCTGTGGAGGACCACGGGTGATTCTGAGAGTCATCCTTGATTGCTTCTACCTCCTTTTTGCTTCACTCTGGGATTCCCAGGCTCCACCTTTCAGGAAGTGTAGACTGCTATCATTTCCACTTGGTGTTTTTTAATGTGGGACCTGGGATCAGAACTCAGGTCCTGCTTTCAAGGCAGAATCTTAATTAACCCCTGAGCCTTCTCTCCAGCTCTTATTAAGTACTTGTAACATGTATAAAGAATTAGGAGAAAGAATGAGAAAGCTCTCTGTGTTTTAAGAAACAACTTCTAAAGATATGTTGTTACCTGAACATGGTGGCACACATTTATCCCAGTACTTGGGAGGCTGAGACAGAATCATGAGTTCAAGGTAAGTTCAGACCGAACACTACATTTTTAGCCAACCCAGGCTACACAGAAGGACCTTGTTTCCTCCTCCAAGTACTGGGATAAATGTGTGCCACTACGTTCAGCTAATAACATATCTTTATCAATAAAAAGACCAAAACCAGAATACTGGTTATGGCCCAAGGATGGTGGTGATATGTAGAAAGAGGATGTCTCATTCATTGCTTTTAGGAATGCAAAATGGTATAGCCACTCTGAAGATAGTTTGGCAGCTTCTTACAATACTAATTTTACTTTTTCATAGGTTTAGAATATGATCACTGGTATTCACCAAATAAGTGGAAAAGTTCCAAAACTTGTAAGCAACCAAGATGCCCATCAATATATAATGCCCATCAATATATAAACTGTGGGATGTAGCTAAGCTGGCGGACCGCTTGCCCAGCATGCACAGGCTCTGGGTTTGGGCATCAGCACCACATAAGCTAGAGATGGCTGTTGCATGCCTGTACTCCAGCATCCAACAGGTAGAGAGCCTTTAAAAAAAAATGGAATGGAGGGAAAAAGATTACTTATTAAACTAAAAAAAAAAAAAAAAGACTTAAATGAGCATCCTACGTAAAGGAGAGCCATCTGAAAAGGCAACTTGCTGCATGGATACATGTATATAACATTCTGGAAAAGATAAAACCAGGAAGGTTAAGGCAATAAAAGATCAGTGGCCAGCCAGAGGCTTAAGGAGAGGGATGGAGACTTCTGGGCTGTGAACCGATTCCGTATGATACTGTAATAGCAAGTACATGTCACTACACATTTTCCAAAAGCAGAGTATACAGCACGGAAACAGACCCTAATGTCAAGTAAAGACTTAAAAGCATCAATATAGGCTTGTCAGGTATAAGTATACCTTATCAAGCATACTTCAGGTGGTATATAATTGGTCACAGCACCCAAGAGGTTGAGAAGGACCACAAATTCAAGACCGGTCTGGACTACATGGCAAGAACTTATCTCAAAATTAAACATAAACAACAAAGATAAAAAGGAGCTTTGGGTGGAAAATGAGAGTATATATGGGATTTCTCTGCATTTTCCACTCAATTTTTTTAAGCACTAAAAGCTTTTTCTAAAACGCAAAGTTCACTAATTAACCAAAGCAAACATAAACAGAGAAGTCTGATTCACATGCTGTTTTCTATTTGTACCTAGATTTGTACTTGCTATTCAAAGTAATGACCTCTAAGGAATGGGGGAAACTTACATATATACCCATATATACTAAGTTCTTTGCCATCATGAAAGTCTATATAACATTGGCATAGACTTCACGTATCAAGAAACTTACATTCACAATTGATGCAAGACACTTAATTAAGCTTGCTTTTTAACTGTTGTTACCAGCTATCTTATTTTCCTAAAGTTTAACTCATTTATTCTTTTCTACTTCATTTTCCATGCAAATGCAATAAAAAAAAAAAGGTTGGAAATAAACAACTCACCTGGGATTTAACCATTTTCTGCATTTTGGATAAAGGCCAAAGTACAAAGGCAGATCTGGAACAGAAGAAAAAGACATGTTATTAAGGATTTGACCGACTTTAGAAATTCCTGCACGGCACTTAGGAAAATACTCAGGAACATTGCTTTGCCTCTTCAGAAGGGGCACAAAAGTATGACACAACACTTACCATCACCCACACAGATGACAAGACTACAAGAACCACCATGAAGAGACAAATAACCTCCACTCCTGAAATTCTCAGATAAAGAATGGGAACTTATGACCACACACTAACGACTCTAATGTAAAGGTGAACAACAGGGATTATAAGCGAATTTCAACAGAGGTAGAAACTACAAGAAAAATGAAATGGCTAAGAAAAGAGTTGGGGGGAGGGAGACCGCTCCGAGGTGATTGTGGTTTAGATGGAAAGTGAACCCCGAGGGGCTCATGCCTTCATCAGTGGATAATCCCTGGCTGACCTCACCTGATAGCAGTCACATGATGGCACCATCTGCAAGTGGTGGAAAGGGTGAGGCTGAGCTGCAGGAGGCAGGCCACCGGGAGGAGAGATACACCTATCTCCAGCCTCCTCTGTCTTTCTGCTCCCACTGTACAATGTTCAGGCTCACCTCTGACTCACTCAAGTACACTGAATACAATACACTGAAACTTCCAAACTGTAAGCTCCCCAAATCATTCTTTAAACTGCTTCTCTCATGCATTTGCCACACATACAAAAAACTAACCCAATGGAAGAGTGCTTACTGTGCATAAACACTTGGTTTCATCCCTAACGTGACTGGAAAAACAAAAAGAAATAAAATAGCAATAAAAACAGAGCATTTAGACATCTCAGAGGTCACTAAAGAAGTATTGAAAGAGTCAGTTATTGCACGAAACCACTAAACTGTTAATTTTATCTTTTAGGAGGCAAAGTCTCATTATCTGACCCAGGCTAGCCTCAAATTTGTGATCCTTCTGCCCCATGCTGCCAATGTTGTGATTATAGGCATAAATCACCATATCTGATATGTATTAAACTGTTTACATCATAGAAAAATAGGTTCCCACTAATGGCCTTAGTTTCCATCTTAGAACCTCCCACCTCTGCAAAGTGCATTACATTAAAAAGCAGCACAAGGAAGGAAACAATACAGGTAAAAGCAGAAATCAATAAACCTGAAACAGGAAGACAATGGAGACGTGCAATGAACCCAGAAGTTTGTATGTAGGAGGATTAACAATGCTGATAAAACCCTACCCAAGTAGCCACGGGGAAAAAAGCTGGAGGGGTAAAAGGGTAGGTACCTTGCACCTGTACTCCCAGCACTTGAAGGCTGAAGCAGGAGGATTACAAGTTATAAGCCAGTCTGTTTAGAAAGAGCATCACTAGGTAGGCTCAACTAACGAGACCCCAAAATTACCAAATCTAAAATGACCTAGAACACATTGCTGTAAATACTAAAGATAATAAAGATTTACTCACAATAAAATAACTACACCAATCAAAAGAGGAGGAATACCAAATATACCAATCAAAAGGGGAAGAATACCAAATACGTAAATAAGAAAAGTGAAAATACCCACAAATGCAAGAGGAAAAAAGATTCCATTTTCAGAAATAAAATTTCTTTACAAAGATCATAAAGGGCTGAGAAGATGGCCCGGTGGTTAAAGTTTTTGCCCTGCATGTAAAAAGACCTGTGTTCTTATCCCAAATCCTATATAAAAATACCAAGTGGAAATGATGAAAGCCTGAAATTCCAGCCCTGGAATACTCCAGAGCACAGCAATAAGGTAGAAAAGTAATTATTCCAAGATGATTTCCAATGTCACCCCTGACCCTCAAAAATAATAATAAAAATAAAATAAAATAAAATGCTGCTGGGAGTGACAAAGCAAGAGCGCCCAGAAAAGGCAAGGATGACAGGGAGCCTAGGGCCTTGTCAAGGTCTGAATGTAAGCCGTTCCCACGAGCTCTTGCGTCCGCATCCTTAGCCTCGGGACCTTGAGATGGGTTAGCCCCACCCTGCTTCTGCTAGCAATGTGCTCCAGCAGTCTGCTGCTGCTCTCGTGGTCTACCTGGTGGATGGGACCTGCATCACTTCCAGCTTGTCAGCCAGCCACGCCTTTCCCACCACAATGGACTCTATCTCTCCTTTCTCCCTTAAGCAGGCCAAGTGCATGGTGTCTCTCAGCAGCAGAGAGAGGAGTAACTACAACAGTCCTGAAGGGGACCGGCCTGAACTTCCGCTGCTCTAATGAGAAGCAGGCTTTGCAGACATGCGGACGACTGTAGCCCTACTCTCAAGCTCTGCTTCCTCTAAAGCTTGCAAAGGGAATTTCACTGCCACCTTCATGAGCCCAGAGGCCTGGTTCTGAGCACATATAACCTCAGTGGCGATATGAGCACAAACAGACCTCCACATAGAAGACCACCTTGCTGTGTGCACTATCCTGGTCCTATAGCAAGAGAGATACCCATGTAAGCTGCATATGATGCTTCACACCTGTGATACCAGAACTTGGGAGGCTGTGGCAGGAGAACTGTCCTGAATTTAAAGCCAGTGTAGGCTACGTAATGAGCTCCATCTAAGCCAACCTAAGCTACAGAGTGAGACACGCACGCACGCGCATGCACGCACTCACTCACAAGCACTCCTGCAGAAATGCTACCTTGCATACTGTGTGGAACAGCCACTAGCGCGGTTGCAAGGAACCTGTCAAGCTATGTGAGCTCTACTCTCTGCTTTCTCAATCAGTCCAGGCATCCTGTCCTGTGTGCTGTCTTCCTGATGCTTGAACACAAGCCCCAAGAAGTCTCACTGATGATACTACTTGCTGCTTTGTCATTTCCATCTGGAATTAAGCAGAAGAACCGAAGGGACTAGTGTTGGTGAGAAACAGAGGAATAATAAAGAAAATGTGGTATATATACACAGTAGATATTTTTAGTAATAAAGAAGTTATATTGTTTGCAGGAAAAAAAGGTGCAACTGTGAATAATCACACGAAGCAAATTAAGACATTCTCAGAGAGACAAATGTTTTCTCTCATTTGTGGTTCCTAAGTTTTTATAAAGCTACATAAATATTCATCTAGTCCATGGTGCAGTATGTTTTTTGAGGTAAATACCTTATATTTATGGCACCGTGACTCCACTGAGGTATTTGCGACTCCTTGGGTAAGCCTCCTCTGTCCAGCTCCCAAACCTTGTTTGGGTCCAAGCCAGCGGAGCTGAACTGCAGTTTCCAGCTCCACACAAACAACGGACCATCTCCTTTTGATGACATCTCCATTCACAACAAGATGCCTCCAGGACAGGACCAGAGACCCACCGACTCTCTTTCAGCAAATGCTCCTGACCACTCATCCATCTACCTCGTACCAGAGGCTGGTGACCCAGCTGGATCCAGTCCACAACTGTCATCACCCTCACCATGAGGACTCAGGAGTGGGACTCCATCACTCCAGTCTGTAATCTTTCCCACAGCGACCCTGTCCAGCAAGAAATAGCTAAGAATGAATATCGCCCCTTATCACAAATAAAAGGCTGGAATGATAGGATTTCTGCTCCTCCATTCCAATTAATAGTTGGTGCTCACAAGAGCATGTACTTATCTGACCCTTACTGCTAAGTGGGGCCAAAGTCACAGACTGATCCTGGCCACACTTCTTGGGCTGGGCAAAGGTCCTGGAATCACTTCCAGACCCTGCCCCTCACCAACTCTGAGGGTATAAAACCCTCCATTTCCCTCTTCCAGTTCTCTTTTCTTTTTTCTCTTTCCTCTCCCTCTTCCTAAAACTGGACTGACAGTTTTGGAACTCTATTAAAAACTTCCATCTAAAAAAAAAAATTCTGATCCAAAAAATAGTGAAGTTGGGTTTGCAATCCCACCACCCAAGATGGCTCAGGCAGGAGATTTGAGTTCAAGGCCAGCCTGAACAATATAGCAACTTCCAGGACAATCTAAGCTACCTAAAGAAGGATAATTTTTAATGGATAGCTAGTGGAGCTAAGAATGGGCCACTCCTTAGCACTAGCCCAAGAATATAAAAGTTTCACCTCTCCTTTCCATTCACCCACCAGGCAGCTGTCTTCTCTAGTCATGTGGTTAAAGCACCTCTCCCCATTCTCTCTGACTTTAAGCTATCTCTTCTTCTCCAATACTCTCTCATCTTAAAGCTGGGCTTCCTCCTTACCCTTCTTGACCCTTGCTGGAGCCTTTCTTCCCTTTTCTCTCATTTCCGATACATTCTTCTTTAACTTCTCCATGTGTTCTGAGTTCAGTCTTCCACTCTGGGATTCAGAATCCAAAAAATCCACTTTCAAGAACAAAAATATAAAAAAAAAATGCTGGTTTCAGCCCATTCAGATGATTTAATGGCACTCCCAATTTAACCATTAATGGGCATCACAATAAAAAAGTATCAACAGGGACTGATGAGACAGCTCAGCAGGTAAAGGCAACCTGTACATTAAAGCTGGAGACTGAATCCCCCAAGCCCACAAAGTGAAGAGAATCGACTTCCAAAAGGTGACCCCTGATTTGCCACATGCTGTGTTATTCTTTGTCTCTCTCTAATTAACAAGTCATTTGTTTTTAAGAATCAACAGTTTAAAAAAAATAATGAGGTTGGGGAGACAGTTCAGTAGATAAAGTGCTGGTTGAGCAAATATAAGGCCTAGAGTTTGGATCCCCAAAACCCACGTAAAAGGCCAGGCGGACATGGCAGCTGCCTGTAAGCCCAGTACGCTATAGAGCAGAAAGAGGGAATCCAGGGGACAAGCTAACTAGCTCCTCTGATGTGGTTAGTATTGGCTGTCAACCTAGAAATTCTGAGGCCGACTTCTGGGCATGTGGGAGGACTCCGCCCATTGTGGGAGGGACTCTTCTCTAGGCGAGGAATCTCGAAGAGCATATAAACCGAGACAGCTGAAGATGCCCTCTGTTGTGGGTACCACTGTACTACTTGAGGCTCCTGCAGCTGCTAACTTCACCACAATAATGGGATTGTGAGACAATTAAACCCTATGCCATTCAATTGCTTGGGTCAGGCATTTTGTTGCAGCAGTGTATAATGAAACGAATTCAACTAGAAAAATCTGCACATCCTGGATTCAACTGAAATCCTACCTCAGTGAATAAAGTGTAGAGCAAGTTAGGAAGATACCCAATGCCAACTTCAGGCACTCCACGTTTTGTTTCTCTCTCCCCACCTTCCACCCCCAGGCCGAGGATCAAATCCAGGGGTTCACACAAACTGGTCATGAGTTCTAACACCGAGCACAGCCTACCTGCTAGCCTTTGAGCAAACTTTAAAGTTGTGACGACTTCTGCGTACGAGCAGCAAACTCAACGACAACCAACTTAAAACCTGTGCACCGCAAACACTAACCAGCCAAACGCCAAGCGAGGCCCCGTTTGCTCTCCTAGGTGTCCCCTCGCGCCCATCAGTTTCCTTCTCTGGGCCCTTCAGACAACCAGACGCACCGGAAGTCGGAGGGCAGATGTGCAAAGCAAGGGGCTGTGCAACCGAACCGCTCCTGGAAGCAACACGCCCGGGGCTCGGCGGCCTCGGGGCTCGGCGGCCTCGGGGCGCACGCAGCAGGCTCCCCTGCACCCCCCGCCCCGCCAGGCTCAGGCGCGGTCCGCGGCCCGGGGCGTGGCCAGCTGGGTCGGCCCCGCCCTCACCTGCCGCTCGGGGCCGGGCGTGCGCCCGCCGGGCTTCCGTACTCGCTCCCACGCGGCCCGCGCCCCACGACGCCCGTCGGAGGCGCGTCTCCCGACAAAGACGAGACCTCCAAGCCGCCAGCTGGCCCCCCACGTCGGGCCGGGCGGGGGTCCAGGGACGCCGGCTCCGCGGAGGGCTCCCTGTGGCCCCAGACACCGCCCCGAGGGTCGCGGCCGCCCGCGGGGCGCACAAGTTTGCGGTCGCGTCCCGGCACGAAGCCCACCTCCCTCCTCTCCAGACGGCGGCACCTCTCGTACCTGCAGGGGCGCAGCCTCCGCTCGCGGCGCCGTGCCAGGCCGCGTCACGGAGCGGGGCGGCGCGGACGCAGAGAGGGGGGCCTGTCACCCACGCGCGACTGGAGGCGGAGGAGGGGCGGCCGTCGGCGCGCTCGCAGCCTGGCGCGTGCGCACACGAGCGGCCGAGGCCGCTCCCAGAAGCGGGCCGGCAGGACGCGGGACTACATTTCCCATGAGCCTTCGAGGCACGCGCTGAGGGACTCTCTGCAAAGTCTGTGCCTTGTTTAAAGGACGGGGGTGTTTCCAAGATATCCTTGGACAGGCTTATTCATTTCTCCCAGAAAAGGTTATAGTCAACTTCCTTTTCCCAAGATATAAGAAATCTAGCTCCTAAAAACTACAAGTAATCTGTTAGAACTACTTAAGTTAAAAAGATAGGCACAATGAAGAAATTATCACCCGTCGCATTTTTCAAAGATAACTATAATAAATACATACCTTTTTAATTTTAAAAATTTTAACTTGGGATGTATGAGATAGCTTAATGGGTGAAACTACTTGATGACAACTTAAGTTCGACTCCCGACCCACAAAAGAGAAGGAAAGAACAGACTCCACAAAGTTGTCCTCTGACCTCTACACATACACTTTATCTACCTAACCATCCACACCCACAATAATCTTTTTGTGTGTGTGTGTGTGGGTATCTTTATAAGAGGGTGTGTGCTTGTGGAGGCCCCAGGGTGACTTTGGTAAACACACTAGATTTCTCTCCCTCCTTATTGCTTTGCTCTGGGGTTTCCCAGGCTTTGTCCACCATGGCCGAAAGTGTAGTCCAACGCCATTTCTACCTAACATTTTTTCCCTTGGGATCTGGGATCCGAACTCAGGCCCTTCTCCTTTAACCCCAGACCCATCTCTCATTTTTAGTTTTAAAAAATAATACATAATTTTTTTAGCATAATAACATTTTTAGTTTAAAAAAATTTAACCAAACAGGTATCAGTGTGCTACCACTAACTTTTTTCTTTTTCTTTTTGCTTATGCCTCCTCCATTTTCGGTGAGAAATGGTCCACCATCATAAACATTAGTATTCATATAGTCTGGTGATGGCCCAGCAAGTAATGATGCTTGCCGTCAAGTCTAATGACAAGAATTCAATCCCTGGAACACACACACACACTCGCGTGCGTGCGCGCGCACACACACACTCGCGTGCACACACTCTCGTGCACACACTCTCCTGCGCGAGCGCGCGCACACACACATACACACACACACTCAGAACCAATTCCTTTAAGTTGTCATTTGACCTCCAAACTTGTGCTTTGGCATATCCATGCCCCCTCTCCGCAATAAAATAAATAAAATTTGAATTTGCATATATTTAACGTGTTCAATCTAAAAATTTTTAAAATTTTTTATTATTTATTATGTATTCAATTGTGCATGTATATGTATGTGCGCGTGTGTGTAGAACCACGGACAAATTTGGGAACCACCATGGACACCTCCATCTCCTGTTTACTCTGTCCCCGGGATTCACAGGCTCTGCCCTACCAGGACCAGAAACGCAGGCTGCTCCCGCTTCTGCCCCGCGTCTATACGTGGGGTCTAGGATCCGAACTCAGGAACTTCCGCTTGCAAGGCAGTAGCATAACCCCTGAGCCACCTCTCCAGCCCCCTCAATCTAAAAATTTGATGCACACATTGAGAAATTTTCACTACAAGCTAATTAACTTGCCTATTCCCTATCATTTCTGTTTGGCAAGAACACCTAAGATTTACCCCCTTAAATTTCAAGTACACCCTATCACGTTGTTAACTATTATCACACTGATGTGTTATATCATTTTTTATGACTTGCTATTTTCAATCAACAGCTCCTCATTCTCCCTTCATCTGCAATCTTTTTTTTCTTTCAAAGCACTTTTAGATTTGTATTGAAATGTGCACAGAAAAGTACAGCAAATTCCCAAATGTCCCTGGGCCCTTCATATGCACAGCTTCCCATTAGCATCCCATACTAGAGGAACACATTTGTTGTGACATTGGCAGGCTATTAGCACTCAAAGTTCATAGCTTACATTAGGGTTCTCTCAGAGGTGTGTTTCCATGGTGATTCTAAATCCAGTCAAGTTCATATTGAAGGTTAACCATCGCAAACATCTTTGTTGCATCCAAATTTGACAGTTAAGAGTAGAATTGCTCTGCTATACAATCATTGTGGGAATTAGCTTCAAATGCCTTCGAGTAAATAGCATGACTGCTATTTATGGGGTGGTAAGTGTGTTCAGTTTGTAACAGACTGCTAAACTCTCTCCCAAAGTCATCATGACATTATCAGTAATTAAGGGCCGCTGTTTCTCTACATCCTCACCAGCATTTGGTGCCATCAGTGCTCTGGATTTTGGCCATTCTTAATAGGTAATGTTGTGATAGCAATGAGCTTTTAATTGTCTCAAACATGTTCGCTGTAATGTGTTTATACCAAAGTCCACAGCGGTATCACTCACAATGGCCAAAGATGGAAACAACCTGTCTATCAATCAATGAATGAATAATAAAATATGGTATATATACACAGTGGGATATCATTCATCCACACAAAAGAATGGAATTCTGACACATGCTGAACCTTGAAACTGGACTAAATAAGCCAGACACAACAGGAATCATATTGCATGACCCAACCCAAACAATGTATCTACAATAGACAGATTCACAATGACAGAACATAGACTAAAGGTTATCAGGGACCAGTGAAAAGAAAATTGAGGAGATAGTGCTTTATAGGTGAAGCATTTCTGTTGGGATGATGGAAATGGTCTAGAGATTATACAACATTGAATCTACTTGGTGTCATCCAAATTCGAGCTTTAAAAATGATAAATTTAGGGTTGGGGGCATATTTCTGTTGTAGAACACTTATCTAGTATAGGCAAGACATATTTCTGTTGTATATGCAAAACTTCGGGTTTGTTCCCCAGCGTGAAAAAAAAGTGAATTTCATATTTCGCATTTTCCCACAATAAAAGGGCAAAATGAACAGCATTGATGTCAGTGTATAACTCTGTGAGTTCCTAAGAATCAAAGCTTCAGCCAGGCCTTTCCATTGCTTAGTGCTTGCACTGCTTTTGATACCTTCGTTGTTTGATGGAATAATTTCATACTTCATCTGAGAGACAGATACAATACTCAAGACATTTATAAAAAGGCAGTAATGATGAGCAGATACAAAAAGTATTACAAGACCAGGGGCTGGGGAAAGGGCTTCGAAGTTAAAGCACTTGCCATGCAAACAAGAGTTTGGATCTCCAGAGCCTACATAAAAATGTGTATGGCATGGGGTTCACCTGTAATTGTAGCCCCAGAAAGTAGAAGCTGGACATCCCCAGCATAAGTTAACTGTCCAGACTAGCTCTATTTGCACGCTCTCAGTTTAATTAGAAATTCAGCTTTGAAAAAATAAAGTGGGAGAGCAATAGAGGATGATTCCTAATACCAACTTTGGGCTTCTATAGGAATGTGCACGCATGTACATCCACATTCTTGCAAACATACACACATCCCCAGACTAGTCCCATACATAAATATGAAAAAAGAAAAAGAAGTATTACAAGACTGAGACAATATAATTTTTATCCCCACTCTAGAAAATTCAAATAAAGAATGTTGAAGCATAAATTAATTTAGGGTCTGTTTTCAGAATACTGGTGTGATAGACATAGGTATCAACTTGGCAATTGAAGGCTGAACTTTGGGCACATTTGTGAAGAACTGATAGTTAAGATAAGTCCTAATGAAATCTGCAGAAGATTGTCTAACTGATGAAGAAGACCCTGCCAATGATGGGCAGAACTATTCCTTGGGCAGGTGGATAAGATGGGGAGGAGACTGGAAAGACCAGTAAGTTCCGTAAGCATGAGCCCACTTACTGTGCTTCTTCAGCAATGATATGGTGCGGCCAGTTACCTCAGCTCCTGGTGTTAGTATGAATGCTCCTGCCAAGCTAGATTAAGAACTTGGACAATCATAAGCCAAAATAAAATCCTTTGTTCTCATATGACATTTTGTCATGAATCTATCAACAACATGTAGAGTAACTGCAACAACTGATGAAAGACTAGAAAATCCCATGGTTGCTATTAGGCAATTTATTAATAATCTGAACAATGAATAGAGGTTGGATGAATGGTTTAAAATTTAAAATGGGGGCTGGAAAGATGGCTCAGGGGTTAAGACTCTGCCTTACAAGTTTCAGGTCTCGAGTTTGGATCCCAGATCCTATGTAAAAATGTCAGAAGGAAATGGTGGTAGTCTGTACTTCCGATCTTGGGAGGCAGAACCTGGGAAACTCCAAAGCAAGGCAAAGAGGAGGTAGAGCAATTCAGGGAGATTGCTGAAGTCACCCCTGGGCCTCCACAGGCACACACCGCTGTGCCCTCTGATATACACACACACAGATACACAAACAATAAATAAATAAGCAACAAAAAGAACTTGTGAAATTCAAACCGTGTCATTTTCTATTACTTTTCTCTTTAGGAATCAAGGAAAGGGAGAAAGGATGCTTCTAAAAACACTATGCATATTTGTATCAAAATACTACTCCTTTGAAGACACAATGTGTATTCATACCGAAATACTACTGTTTTGAAGATACAATTTTTTTTTTTGTTTTAGACAAGGTCTCATGGTTTCATATTTCTAAGACTTGCCTTGAACTCATTTTGTAGCTGGTGGAAAATAACCTTGAAACTCTGACCCTGGTGCCTCAATGCTGGAAATAGAAGCACACATCACCATACCTGGTTTATGTGGTGTTGGGGTCAAACCCAGGGTTTTATGGATGCTAATGAAGCACTCTACCAACTAAGTAAGCTACATCCCTAGCCAGAAACACTAATTTTTGATAGCATTTTATTTATTTCCTTTCCTCTCACTAAGATTTTGATGCCTCTTCTCAGTCACATTGCCCAGACCAATAGTTGCTTGATTTCTTAGTAACATTCTACAATGTTATTTGGTATCCAAACATCCACTATCCCTTCCACTATGTAACATGCTTTGACATATTCAGCAGCAGAGACAGTTTGTGTGATGAGATTTTAATTGTAATAACAGTGACAGTTAAAAGGGAGAAGAAGGGGCTGGAGAGGTGGCTCAGGGGTTAAGCCTCTGCCTTGCAGGCAAAAGGTCCTGAGTTCGGATCCTAGACCCCACGTATAGACGCCGGGAGGAAGCGGTGGCGGCCTGCGTTTCTGGTCCTGGTAGGGCACAGCCTGTGAATCCCAGGGCAGCGTAAACAAGGAGGAGGTAGAGACGTCCATGGTGGTTCCTGAATTCGTCTGTGGTTCTACACACACACACATACATACACACATATACATGCACACACGCAAACACGCACAATTGAATAAAAAAAATTAAAAAAAAATAAAAGGGAGAAGAAAATGTCTCAAGGTATAAGTACTACTGTAGGTTGTTCATAGAATAGCTACAAAGGTTTTAATTTATTTACTGACTCGAGCACTATTATTATTAATTTTTTCTATTCTGTTGCATTAAAGTCCCTTAGTCCTGCGTTTTGAATGAGTCTTTTGTCGAGCATGATTTTGTTATAGCATGTATTAGTCATTTTAGAAATGTTCACTAAGTCATTTAGCTCTTTTAAATGTTTACATTTTATTACACATCATCAAACACATTAATGCCAACACTGTTCCCATTGATACTCATGAAGTATCGGGAAGGCAGATACAGACTTTTGCCAAAAATCTATTTCACATAGAGCTCATTTTACTATTGAGCAACAAATATTGTTTTCCAAGAAGTAAAAGTACATTTCATTCATTGCTTGCTTAGAAAAAGTTTGTCAGGGTTGGAAAGATAGCATAGGCATTAAAGCCTCTGACTTACAAGCAGAAGGATCTGAGTGCAGATCCCAGATCCAACGTAAAGTATCAGGCAGAAATGTACTTCTGCCCCTGGAAGGAAGTATCTGGGAAACCCCAGAGCAAAACAATAAGAAGGTAGAGCAATCTAGTGTGATTCCCAAAGTCATCCTTGGACCTCCACAAGTGCAAACACTCAAATGTCCTTTGGTTCACACACACACACACACACACACACACACACACACACACACACACACACAGAGTCAAATACATGGTCAGAATAATGACTATTTACTGCTAGTTATCCTTTTTAAGTCAGAATGTATCTATCTCTCTCTGCTTCTTGACTGAATATTGACAAGCCGATTCAAGCGCCCACAGCCTTGACTTCTTGACTTCTCCATCACGGTGGACTGTACCGTGATGTAGTGTACCTGACAGTGGGCCAAAATAAACACTTTCTTCCTTGTCATAGTAACAAGAAAAGTAACTATGACAGAAAATTGGTGCCAAGGAGTGGGACCATTGCTGTGATAAATCTAACCACATGGCTTGTAGGACTTTGGAACTCATCTGTGGAGTGTGAGTATGATTCAAGTTTGGGTACATTTCTGAACTTAGTTCTTTTTTGACTTTAAATAGTGTCTCTGCAGGGTCCCGTGACCAGCACGCTTACCTCGCAATCCTGATAGGTACCAGAGTAGGATCAGCAAGAATTAAGTCAGGCTGGCTCAAGAGGGGATCTTCAGAAAGCCGAAAAACCAAGTCAAGTTTATTATGGAACCTAATCCCTTATATACCATGAAACAGAGGGTGAAGTCTGTACACTGTGCAGAGTGATGACATCAATAGTGACAGTCTGCAGGTGCAAAGTCCACAACAGTGGGAGCACCTCCAACAATACAGCCCTGCCAATCCTTAGGCCCTAATGGCCCCACACCGAGTGGAAAAATAACAGGTCAGGAACATGGTGATACAATTATAATGATAAAGCTCTGTGCCCATCCTATGATAATCAATGTCTAGATGGCTTCCAAAGAACAGGAAGGAATATGTAAAAAGCACCTCTGCCCTTGAACCCAATTTGAAACAGGACAAGATCCATCCCTGCCTCTTGCGGGAAGGTCAACAGGAGTCAGCCTACGACTATACCGCATAGGCTGGCATCTATGCTGGCATAGGCACAGAACTATGCTGGAATAGGAGGCACACTGCAACTGAGACCACAAGGGATGCCCTTGGCATCTGTCTTCAAGAAATGGAGATCTAGGGCTTGAGCGTTCCCTACAGGTCTCACGTGTCCCAGAAGACAGGCCTCAAACTCACTGAACAGTTGAGGTGGGCCTTGAATTTCTGACCCTCCTGCCTCTACTCCTGAGTGCTGGGATTATAGACATACATCACTATGCCTGGTTTCTGAACTTTCTTTTCCACTGATGTTTCTTTTCATGCATGTGCAAGATAATTTTTTTTAAATTTTTTTTAAATTTTTTATTCAACTGTGTGCATGTGCGTGTGTATGTGCACGCGTGCGCGCGCGTGTGTCTGAGTGTGCGTGTGTCTGTGTATGTGTAGAACCACGGACGAATTCGCGAACCACCATGGACTTCACAGGCTCCGCCCTACCAGGACCAGAAGCGCAGGCCGCCCCGCTTCCACCTGGCGTCTATACGTGGGATCTGGGATCCGAACTCAGGACCTTCCGCCTGCAAGGCGGAGGCTTAACCCCTGAGCCACCTCTCCAGCCCAAGATAATTTTTTAAAATAATTTTGTGGTGCTATGAATGAACTCAGGGCTTCGTGTATAGTAGGTAAGCACTGTCGACTGAACTATAACCCCAGCCCTCACCACACTTTAAATTATGTTTTTTTTATTATTATCATTATTTCATACATATCATGGGGGCATGCATGCGCCATGGCATGCACACCGTGGCATCTGTGGGAGGTCAGAGGAGAACAACTTTGTAGAGCCGGTTCTCTCTGGTTTTCTCCATCCAACTTTACGTGGGCTCTAGGGACCAAGCACAGGTTATCGGGCTTGCGAAGCAAGCACTTTCATCCAAGAGCCATTTGCCAGCACAAATTATGGTGTTTTATGATCCATTTTATTATCTGGTAAAACTAATCCTTTTTAATAAATCTCACTTTTTATTATCAGATATCTAAATTTTTTGGCTTTAACAGCAGCAATTTATTTTACATGGCTTTTTTGACTGAGACACTGGAGACCAAAGTGGCAGATGTAGTAATAGACTTTTTTTTTTTTTTTGAGACAAGGATTCACCTAGATCTCAGACTGATCTTGTACTCATTCAAGGCTGAGGATAACTTTGAACTCCTGATCCTCATCCTTCCACTCCAAAATACTGGGATTATAGCCATGTACCGCTACACTTAATGTGTGCGTGTGCTGGTATACACACGCCACAGTGCACACTCGGAAGTAGACGATACCCTTAGGGCGTTGTTCCTCATCTTCCCACCTTTCTTGAGACTGGGACTTTCCACCATTGTTGTGGACGTCAAGCTAGCCAGTCTGCAACTTCTGGAGATTCTCAGGTCTTCCATCTCTGGTAGGTGCACAGGGATTACAGAAGCCTAAACCATTGCAGTTGGTGTCTGCGTGGGAACTGGGTGTCTAAACGCTGATCCTTACACTTGGGTGGCAAGCACTTTACCCACGAAACCATCTCCTCAGCTCCACATTTAATTTTTAGAAATGTTTCACATTTACAAAAAATGAGACATATAGTACCTGTCATAGTTTAAACACAGGTGTCAACCTGACTGTTGAGTGTTTGAGCTCTGGGCACAGTTGTAGAGAGTTGATGGTTGAGTTAAGCCCAGAGCAAACTTGAAGGAGATTGTCTAGGTGATGGGAAGACCCAGCCCATGGTGGGTGGGATTAGGCCCTGGATCACAGAGAGCTGGTTGAGAGAGTTGGCATCCTTCTGTTCACTTGGCCAGACATGCTGGTCTGGCAAGTAAGGATTGTCCATCTCTCAGCCATTTATGCAGTGATGGTGTGTCCAGTTCCCTCTGCCCTGGTGTTGGTGCGTGCTCTCCTGTCAAGCTGGACTGAGAACTATAACCTGAATGTCGTAAGAAAGTAAACTCCTTGTTCCCTTAAGCTGTGTGATGGTCGTTTATCAGCAATGTTGCAGGCTGACTGCAACAGAATTTGGTACCCGGGAAGTGGAGTGTTGCTGATAAATATGACTATGTGGATTTTGTGGCTTTTGAACAGTTCTGCTGGACAAAGTTGGAAATGCTTGAGAATTTTCACTTTGTGGATTTACAAATACCGTTCTTCAGAGTTTAGTGGGCCAATTTGTGATGAGGGGAACAAGGACTTTGTTAAGCTGAATTTAAAGACGATCGACTGGTTTGCTTGACAGAGGAGAGCTGTGTTGACTCAAAGGTTTGGATGTGCAAAGCGCAGGCAGCAGAATATCTGTTGCTGTTGGAGAAATGAGTATCAGTGAAGGAAAACCTAGTGACTTGCACTGGGATGGTGGAAGATGTGAAAACCACCATATAGCAAGGTCATGGTCTGAAAACCCAGGTTTCTTTAGAGGCCGAGAGCCCACGTTAAAGCCGTTTCTTGCCCTTGAGATGTTTGGCTGCCTAAAAGAGGCTTTTCCAGCATCAGCGCATAAAATTTGGTACAGCTGTGGCTCGAGTGGACTAAGCAACATTACAAACTCACTTCAGAATCTGGCAGCGTCTCCCAGGTGGTACTGGTTTTGGTGTGTGATTACAGGGTTCATGAAGAGCAGCAAAAGCTTGGCACCAGGTGGCAGGCGTAGAGTCCTCCAAGAGAAGGTGAAGCTTATAGCGGCAGAGGCGAACCCAGAGTGTTGGAGATGCCAGAACCGTGGGATGTATGCTGAGGACTGTTGTGAGTAGATATTCAGCCTGGTTCAAAGGAACTCTGCTTTTACAACTTTGAGCTGCAAACAGGGACTGTGAATTCCTGAAAGTTTTGAGCCACCATGATTACATGATGAGCAACAGAAGATGGACATTGAAGTCACAGGATGCGGTAATTTGCTGGACTTTTATTTTAATTTAAATGTTTCTTACTGTATCAAGATCCTTCTGTTTTAATATTTTATTTGTTTTAAAGTACTTAACTTATTCTGATTTAATACCTTTTTAAAGTTAAAAACCTTTGAACTTCTAAAATGTTGGAACTGAAGTTTTAATGAGAACTTTCAATGAGAACATTTTAAATTTGTCCATGGAATGTATTTATATTTTAACATCTGTGGGGACAAGGAAAGGTTACAGTTTAAAAGTGCTATTGTTTTTGTGTCATGTTGACAAGGGGTGGAGTGTCATAGTTAAGCACAGGTGTTAACTTGACTGTTGAAGGTTTGAACTCTGGGCACAGCTGTAGAGAGTTGATGGTTGAGTTAAGCCCAGAGGAAACCTGAAGGAGATGGTCTAACTGATGGGGAAGACACAGCCCAGAGTGGATGGGATTAGGCCTTGGATAAATCACTGGTTGAGAGCTGGTTGAGAGAATTGACATCCTTCTGTTCACTTGGCCAGACATGCTGGCTTGGCAAATAAGGATTGTCCATCTCTCAGCCGTTATGCAGTGATGGTGTGGCCAGTTCCCTTGGTCTTGGTGTTGGTGCATGCTCTCCCGTCAAGCTGGACTGAGAACTGTAACCGGACTGTCGTAAGAAAGTAAACTCCTTGTTCCTTAAGCTGTGTGATGGTCATTTATCAGCAACCATGCAGGCGAACTGCAACAGTACCACTCTAACCACACAGTGTCCCTCCCCCATCATCAATACTTCACATTCATTACTCTGGCATTTTGCTGTAGTTAATGAACAAATGCTAATATATTAGTATCTGAATTCCATTTTAATTCAGATTTCTTAGTTTTTACTTAAACTCTTTTCTGTTCTAGAATTCCATCTGGAATAACATGTTACCTTGTAAAAAGGGTAAATTCTAGAGTTTAGGTAGGGAGAAGACAAGATGGAGGGTTGGTTGTCACAAAAACCTGGAGAACTTAGTTATATTCCTGGAATCCACAAAAAAGTAGGAGAGAATAGACTCCTCTGACTTCCACACAGAGCCATGGTACATGCTTCCCTGTATACATATCAGGTACATATATACTAAAAAAAAAGATGAGTATGAATATATTGGGTGACAAAATGGAAGAACTCAAAGGTCTACAGAGAGGGCATAAAGGTCTCAATGGTCAAAGTTGTAATAAAAGAGGCAATAAAAGTGAATACAAGGGGCTGGAGAGATGGCTCAGGGGTTACGCCTCTGTCTTATAAGTAGAAGGACCTGAGTTAGGATCCCAGATACCACCAGATGGAAATGGCAGTGGTCTGTACTTCTGATCCTAGAAGGCAGAGCCTGGGAAACTCCAGAGCAAGGCAAGGAGGAGGTAGCACAATCCAGGATTCCCGAGGTTACCCTTGGGCCTCTACACGCATACACAGTGCCCTCTGACAGATAGACAGATAGACAGAAAGACAGACACACACACGCATACACACACACACATAAATAAACAAAATACAAATAGCATTAGATTATTGCCTGTGGAATAAAAGAAATATCCATGAGTCCATACTGAAAACAAATAAGTAAAAGACAGAAAAGAGACAGCTGTTCCCTACAGCATGATTCTAATTACTATAGAAGAACTAAAAGACATGAAAAATGGCTGTCACCTCAACAAACTGACTCAGTGGTTTAGTGCTTGTCCTTCACTGGATAAGGAGCCTGAGTCAGATACTCGACACTACTGAGAAACAGACAGATGGAAGGAAGGAAGGAAAGGAGGGGCAGAGAGAGAGAGAGAGAGAGACAGAGAGCGAAGAGAGGGAGGAGAGGAAGTAAGGAAGGAAACAAGGAAGAGAAAGGAATGATCTCTTAGATACCACAGTATTAGAATGCCACTAAATAATAATTGTACTTAAGATCCACCAATGGATGCTGAAAACAGGTGGTGTAAGTTTGAGGAGAAACAATCTCTTCCTAGTGTTGATGAATTAGAAAGAAAAAAGTTGCAATTTCACACACAGAAACCTCAGAGACGGCATCTGAGGTACAGAATCAAAGTTAAGGTCACTGAGTCAGGTGTTGTAAGCCTGTAATCCCAGCACTTGGGAGGCAAAGGCAGGAGGATCAAGAGTTCAAGGCCAGCCTTAACTACATAATGAGTTGGAGGCTAGCCTGAGCTACATGAGCCCTTGTTTCCAACAAATCAACCCCAAGCAAACAAAACAATAGAGTTCCCGTCACCGGTAATAACGGATTATCGACGGTATGTGACTGTACCGGGCTTCTCTCATTATGTCATGGGGCAGCTTCAAGTATGACAGTCATCCCACTCCAGCACAGTCCCAGCCTGTGCCCCGGGGGGGGGGGAGTAAAGCCTTTTCCTCCACAGACCTGGTATGGCCAGTGTTTATCCTCAGATCTCATCTGCTTCTGGGAGCACATCACCTCCGAGTCCTGATGACACCCCACTCTGATGAGATCCTGAGATCCTTCCAAGGTCTAGAGTCTGGTCTGAATGATAGGGACAAAAAGGGATGCTGGAACCTTGAGCTCAGAGGAGGCTGGAGATGGTCAAGAGAAGGTCAGACGAACCAGTGGAATTCAGAGTGTGTGCGAGCCATCAAAGACGTATATATATTATTTATGAGAGATGGCTACTCTTCTCTGTTGCTGTGAGAGAACACCAAAGTCAAGCAACTTAAGGGACAAAAAGGAGATTTCTTCAGCTTACAGTTCCAGAGGGGAAATATAGTCCTTCATGGCGGAAGTGGCATGGCTGGCTGGCAGAAGCTGGAGACGGGTAAGTCAGGTTCTTCTTGGAGACAGAGAGCTACACGACTGCCAACTGCCACAGCAGACCTCTCCCAGAAGTAGGGTCTCAAGGGCCACCCCTGTGACTGCCTTCCTCCAGCAAGGCTCCACCTCCTACAGGTGCCATGAGCTTCCCAAACACACGAATCAGTGGGGGACACATTTCAAACCATGACAAGGGAGTTACACACATGCATGCCATGGTGCACAAATGGAAGTCAGAGGATAACTTTCAAAGTCAGTTCTCTCCTTTCACCATGTCAGCTTCAGGGAATCGAACTCAGGATGTCAGGTTTGGGAGCAGGTGCTTTGCCCTGAGCTCTTTCACCAGTCCCACCAATGAAGACCAATGAGATCTCAGGATCTCATCAGAGTGGGGTGTCATCAGGACTCGGAGGTGATGTTCTCCAATTTGTCTATCGACTCACTTTTTTTTTTTTTTTACAAGTGTTGACACTGTAAGATCTACAGGGGCCACCTTAAGCTAGCTCCACCTTAAGATGGCTCCACCCCCTGTTGCAGCCAATGAGCCTGGCCGGAGGCTGCCACCTGCCTCCTCCCACCCGTACTTTCACCCTGGCTCTGGTCTGGTTATGGCTCTGCTACTTCGGGCTGCAACTTGGGGACTGGCTCCTTGGAGGGGCTACTGCTCCAGGGGGTCACAGGTGTGTGTGTGTGCGCGTGCATGCGTGTGCGCGCGCGCGCGCAGGGTGGGAGGAGGTCGCAGAGAGATTGATCTCAAGTCTCAAGGCTTTTCTACAACACAGCACCACCACTCTGCAGGCTGACCAACCCCCATCTTCCCTGCAGCCACCGGGCAGGCCCCGTGCCTTCCCTCCTCACTCTGCCGTCTTTCCTGTGACCCCAGCAGTTTTTCTCCTGCAGGCTGGTCTCGGCCAGGGTTTTCTGGAGTCTCTGAAAGCTATTGTGGGGAGCCCCCATGTATCCACAGCTCCTGCCGTCCGAGCGCATCACGGGAGAGACGAGTCAATGCACAGGTATCAACGCAGTCCTCGTCTCTAGCACCTGTTGTGGGGTGCTCTGGCACTGTCCCCCCAAAAGCAAAGTGTTCTCTGCCCCTCTCTGCCTTGAAGCTCTTGGGGCCTCTGCAACACCCCCGGGCTCCTTGAGATGAACATGTCACACCGTTCTGAGTCTCCAAGGTCTGCTTCTAGATGCCAGCCTCCGGATGCCGTGGTGTGGCCTCAGAATGTGGACCAGGTCAGCCAGCTGGCATCCCTCTGCTACAGTCAAGGCGTGCCCATCATTCCATTTGGCACGGGCACAGGAGTTGAGGGGGGAGTCTGTGCTGTGCAGGTAGAGTGGGGTACCCTGGATTTGAACCCTTTCTCCTGGGAGCTCGGGTGTGGTTACTGGGGACTGAGTCATGGGGTGGGTTTTGGGGGACCGTTTGGCTTAGGTCAGTCTGCCTTCTTGGAACCCCTGTCACCAGGGTGGGGTGTGCATCAACCTGACCCATATGGACCGGATCACGGATCTGAATACAGAAGACTTCTCTGTGGTGGTGGAGCCCGGTGTCACCCGTAAAACTCTCAACACCCACCTGCGCGATACTGGCCTTTGGTTTCCCGTGGGTAGGCCTGGGGCTAATTGCACCTTTCCAGGGGTCTCTGAGGGACAGGATTGGGGGGGGCTTCAGAGGACCCCGTCTTCCCCCACCAGAGGGAAAGGGCCTCCCTAGCTGTCTCCCGCAGCATTTTGCCCTGCAGACCCAGGTGCGGATGCCTCTCTCTGTGGTATGGCGGCCACCGGGGCCTCGGGTACCAATGCCGTGCGATATGGCACCATGCGAGAAAACGTGATCAACCTGGAGGTGGTGCTTCCAGACGGTCGGGTTCTTCACACTGCAGGCCAGGGCCGCCATTATAGGTGAGCAATGCCTGTTCTTGGCCCACGGCCTCCTGGGGAGACTGCCAACACTTGGGGAGGCCCAGGGGGCTGTCGATGGTGCTGGGCTTTTCTCTCCACGTACAAGGCTGATCTGGTTGGCGAAGCCACCAACAGTGGTGGCAGCTGCTGTCCCAGGAGGCCAGCCCAGACCTGGGTTCCCGCTTCAGATCTCTGGACAGAAACTACTCATGGCCGGGTACGTAACTCACTCTGTGCATCCTTGGGTCTAGGAAGAGCGCAGCTGGCTACAACCTCACAGGACTCTTCGTGGGCTCCGAGGGGACACTGGGCATCATTACGTCTGCCACCCTGCGTCTGCACCCTGCCCCTGAGGCCACAGTGGCCGCCACGTGTGCGTTCCCCAGCGTCCAGGCTGCCGTGGACAGCACCGTGCAGATCCTCCAGGCTGCAGTGCCTGTGGCCCGCATCGGTGAGCTAGGGATGGGAGCCGCTGGGAGGGGTTCCGTAGAAAAGACCCTTTCGGAAGGCCAGTCCTCTCACCTATCCAGTCTTCTGTCTGGTCTCAAGAATTCCTGGATGACGTCATGATGGATGCCTGCAACAAGCACAGCGGGCTGAACTGTCCCGTGGCACCCACACTGTTCCTGGAGTTCCATGGCTCCCAGCAGGCACTGGAAGAGCAGCTGCAGAGAACAGGTGATTAGAGGAAGGCGGGAGGCAGTGGGGTCCACGCTGTGCCACGTAGGCCTCGAGGTCAGCCTTTCTTTTCCAATCAGAGGCCATCACCCAGGACAACGAA
Organism: Typhlomys cinereus; assembly: GCA_023101885.1. Lineage (NCBI taxonomy): Eukaryota > Metazoa > Chordata > Mammalia > Rodentia > Platacanthomyidae > Typhlomys > Typhlomys cinereus. The sequence continues at coordinate 11,131,492 of JALPQD010000024.1, read as the reverse complement.
GGCTCCCACTTCTCATGGGCCAAGGAGGCCGAGGAACGCAGCCAGCTTTGGGCAGCACGGCACAATGCTTGGTATGCAGTGCTGGCCCTGTCTCCAGGCCACAGGGTGAGTTGGAACTGGGGTGGTCTGACATCTGCAAAGCCCGGGCCAGGAACCTTTTCCTTAACCTATCATCCTACATGCGCAGAGAAGGCTGAGGTGCACCAGGGACCCGGGCCTGGCTGGGTAGGCACGAGGACCAGGGCCTACAAATCACCCCACTCAGCTAGACGACCCCAAAACTTGGGAATCCTTTCAGCCAGCCATAGGAGCAGCTGAGCTGAGGCGTTATACAGTTAAGGTGTCTTGGGAAAGACACAGAAGAGATTAGCCCAACTCAGAAGGAAGGAGAGGCACTCGGCAGTCGGGCGGCAGTTCAATATGTGGGCACAGGTCCAGGGTGGGATTCTGGGAAATGGTGAAGGCCTGGGCTAGTGAACACATGCAGGCCAACTGGTTAGAGTAGAACCTACTGTGAGACCAAAAGCTAAAGCCGGATCCTGAGAGCTGCTCCTTAGCCTTAGCTAAGCGATCCCTTACTTTTAGGCGGGCAGTGGGTGATGGGAAATGCCTCACCAGCCTGCCCTCTGACTCAGGCCTATTCCACGGACGTGTGTGTGCCCATCTCCCGCCTGCCAGAGATCCTGGTACAGACCAAGGAGGAGCTCAAGGCCTCGCAACTCACAGGTTCTGTCTGTTCACCTTTGGGGTGAGGGGGAAGGCGCTGGGGCTGACCAGTGCCTGAACCAAGAGCAGGGAGGCTAGATGGAGGTGACAACTCTGTCCTCTGGGCCTCCAGGAGCCATTGTGGGGCATGTGGGCGACGGTAACTTCCACTGCATCCTGCTTGTTGACCCAGACGACAATGAGCAGCAGAACAGGGTCAAGGCCTTTGCAGATAATCTGGGCAGGTAGGAGCTTGAGCCAGGGAGGGGTCGGGGAGAGAGACCCGGAGAAGAGGCAGCTGAGGTTTCTTTCCATTGGCATCCCAGGCGGGCGCTGGCACTCCGTGGGACGTGCACCGGGGAGCACGGCATTGGGCTGGGCAAGCGAAAGCTGCTGCAAGAGGAAGTGGGTGCCGTGGGCGTGGAGACTATGCGACAACTCAAAGTGACCCTGGATCCCCGAGGCCTCATGAACCCGGGCAAAGTGCTGTGAGGAAATGGAAGCCCACCATCCCCAGACTGCAGAGCTCCAGTTCTGGAAGTTTCCTTCAGACCACCAACCAACCCTGCGAGGGATGGAGTGCTCATGCTCTCTGCCCGCCAGCCCTCTGTAGCTGGGTGTCCGAGGAGGAGGAAAGAAGCCAGGTTCATTGTTAGCTCCTTGCTGCCTTTAGGATCCTTTAATCCAGCAGAAGCCCCAGGGTGTATACAAGTGCAGCCAACTCCTTTCCGCTCATCCTGTCATAGCAAGCAGAGACAGTGAGGGACCACCCAAGACCAAGCTCTGATCTCAGGACCTTTCCTGTTTCTTCCTACACTAAGTGACAGGAACCCTTCTTTCCAGGAATGGGGAGCAGCCTTCCAATTCCATGCTTGTGAGGTCTTCTCCCTGTGCATCTCCCCAATGAGTGTGAACCCCACTTGCAACTGCATACAGAGCAGCACTAGGCAGCGCTAGCCCCCCCTCTTCTCCCTTGCAGGTCTAGGAGGTTTGGCCAGTGAACCATTTGTTTCGGGTATGTTCTCTGAGATACTGCATGACAGCCTGGGGTGGGGGTGGGGGTGGGGTGCGCTCAGGTCACAGATCCACTTGTAGCAGAGGTCACCTATGACAGTTTCCCGGGCCAAGCCAGGAAACCTGAAACACTACACACCAGTAGTTGCTGCTACTGGTCAATAGAAATGGAGGTGAGATAGTTTAGTTGTCCATATGCCACATCTCTCTATGGTAAAAGGTATTATACTAGTTTTGCCCTCAAAATCAAGGTGGATCGACCACCTTGAGGTCTGCTAGTTTTAGAGGATCCCCATCCAGAGCCCTGTAAGTCCACAAGGGGGCGCCTGGCACCATGAATCTTACACCCTGCATCTGCTTGGAGCAGCTGCCATTCCGTGTCTGAAGATTCCAGCTTTGGGCCAGCCAGGGCCAGGTCTCTAAATCTTTTACCCCCCAGAATTCTCATTAAACTGTCGAATGATCTTCCATACCCCATGGGCCTTGGGGTTCCAAGGAAAGGATTGGACAACCAATGCGGGGAAGCCTCCTACCTGTCTCATGACCTCTCCTAATTCCCATCACCCTACCCATCAGGCTCTGGGCAGAGCAGCCACCCTGCCACCGTCTCAGTTCAACCAAAATTCTTGGGATCCTTTCTGGCAGAGGCTACACCACCCATGATTTTTGTGGTCAGTTTCATCAACCCTCTGTCAAACCACTTTGGGAGGCAGCAATCCAATCATCTGCTCTTGTTCACCAAGGACTTCTCCAGCTCTCCTCTCCCCTCCCCCCCAGACTGCTTGCCCTTCCCCTCAGCCCTCCCAAGTAGGGTTCTGCTGGGGCAGGATTCTCTTAAGGGTCAGTGACTGGCAACTAGTAGGCACTCAGTAAACAGCCATTTCCCCACAATTTCTTTTTATTAAAGAAAATTTCAAACATACAGAAAAGTTGAAAGGACAAGTACACCAATATCAGTCACTGAAGATTCAACAAAGGACATTTTTGTCTTATTTGCTTTGTGTGTGTGTTTTTTGGGGGGAACCATTTGGAATTAGATTACACATTTCTTGAGATCATTCGCCTACATTATTCAGCATCTATCTCCTAAGAAGGACATTCTCCTATGAGCTTCAATACTATTAAATGGCTATTAGATGGGTGGTTTTCACTAGGGCTCCTGAGAGCACCCAGGAAGCTTAAAGAGCTGGGGAAAACCCGCCTCCTGACTCCTCTGTGTTCTTGCCCCTCCCAGAAAAGGCAGAGCAGGAACACAGGATTCTGGAGAGCTGTCTGGATAGAAGATGACAAATACAAGTGCCACCTGAGAGGTCCAGACAAGCCCAGTCCCACCCCACACAGGTGCTGGCAATCTGGGTCCAAGTTCAGAGGATGTGGCAGCCAGCAGAGGGCTTTGGTATGCCAGGCAGGAGTGGAAGTCTTTAGGGGTAGAGATGAGCACCAGCCCAGAGAGCCTGGAATAGCACCCAGTGTGGGGCCCAGCCCCGCCCCACCCAACTCAACTACTGGGACTCAGTCATGGCACTTCCAAGGTGGGCACGCAAAGCCTCCATCTCCAGGCCTCGGGGTCAGGCGAGGAGATCTTCAAGCTGGGCCCTGCCTCGCTAGCTCTGCTGGTAGAATTAAATATAGAACGGGAGACACAGTTGCCAGGCAAAAGCAGGAGGTGCTGGGAATAGAACAGTGCCCTTTGCGGTGACACAGCTGTAAGGAAGTCTGCCGCACATGTGCCAGACCTCAGGGCAGATCCCCTGCCCCTCAGCAGTAACCTCAGGGCTGTATGACTGTATCGCCACTTCACATGCAAGGAACTGGAAATTCACATGATCTCCATAACACATTCTGTTAGGAAATGCCCACATGCAGAGCCCAAGGTATAGCCACCAACTCACAACAGCGCCGAGGTCAGGTCCTGGGGGTCTAAGCACTTAGCTCTCTAAGCCTCCCACCTTCTGTGACTCGTACATGCCCACTGGCTTCCAACAAACACCCATGCACAGAAGAGCTGCTTAAAAGAAGCACTGAGGGAAGGTGACCTCAAAGCAAGGGTCCAGACCCGTGGGCAAAGAGGCAACAGCACAAAAGCCAGGGCTGGGCAAGGCTGGCCCAAAGGAGGCTTCAGCCGCCTCATTCCAGAGCTTTCCTGGCTGGCTCTGCAGGAGGCCTTGGGCTGCAGCGCCTGAGCCCAGCGGGGAGACAGAGGCTGGGTAAGTTTTCCTGCCCCTTCCCTAAGCTTCCTGCCCAGCCTGCAGTTTGCCTACTTTTGTGAGGCTCAGTGACTAGTACTAGTTCAAGAGCTGTGAACTGGCTCAGCCCCAAACCAGGGCCTCTTTCTGGGCCTCAGTGAAGCATGCCTGGGAATCAGCACTGAGCTGCAGACAGCAACAGGCAAGCAGAGTGCGGGATGAGGGGCAGAGGCTGCGAGCCAGGAGCTGGGCTGGCACCAGGAAGAGCTTACATCCTCACAGCTTCTCTTGCCCCTGCAGATCTTTCCAGAAAAGTGTCATCACAGCCACACCACAGAGGATGGCCGATTAACCATCATTCCACAATGCTTCAGACTTCATAAACTTTGAGACACACTTAGACAACTACCACTCCCAAACCTCTATGCGGATGTGGCTGTCTGAGAATGACATACACCTAAGTACCAAGCAGGTGCTAAGAGGATACTGGGGGGGGGCGGGGAATGGGCCTGTGCCCCCACTTCTTGATTGTATAACAATACTTCATCAAAACAAAATCACACAGTGCATCTTTTATTAGACATTATTTTAATACCATATCAAAACACCTTCACTGATGAAGAAAGCTTCTCTCTCAAGCTCTGAACATTTTTAAACATTTTGTGTTTTAATATATAAATACAGAAACCTATCTTGCATGGGTAGGTGCCACTTGTGAGCATCAGTGGCTAAAATGTTCTCAGAGTGCCTGAAAACAGGGCTAAGCAGTACCTGTTCCTTCAGTCTGCTTCATTGTTCCGAGATTTCTCAGGAAAAAAATCCACAAGGGTCTAAGAAAATGGTCAGGCATTTTTGTAGTACACCTGTGATTGTTACATCATCTGAACTGAGCGGAACCAGGTGAAAAGGAGACATGGGAACAGGGGTGACATGAGAATGGGGTAGGGTGACAAGGAAGGTGAGACATGGGAACAGGGGTGACAAAGTCCTTCATGTGCTCCTTTTTTTTTTTTTTTTGGCAATGAAATTGATAGCAGGGTCTTAAGGGGAGAAAAGTGCAAAACCAAGCCAGAAAAACGGAAAACAAAAACAACCCCCCCACCACGGCAGAGGTGGTGACGCAGAGAGCCAACTGGGCTGGGCACAGGAGGGAGCGTGTGCCCGCCGCTGTCAGAGCGCCAGCGGTAAGGACATGGCTGTGCTCGGTTCTGTCACTGAGTGGGTTACAGCTGGGCAGCGAACAGCAATCTGTAAACATCACGAGGGAAAACACCAGTCGACACTAGACTTTTTTTATATAATTTTTTTGTTGTTGTAAACACTTTAAAGACAGACCCACAACGCCTTTCAAAGGTGAAAAAGAAAATGCCCCTCCCTCCTGGGGGAGGGCGGGGGGGACGGCGGTCAGTTCACTCTTCTCTCAGACTCGCTCTCATCAGGTGGGGTCCTCGAGGAGGAGAGGACTGTTTTCTAGAAGTCAGTGCAGAAGGGGCGCCTGCTTCCTCGTGTCCCAGTGTCTGCGGAGTCTCAGGGGCAGGCAGGGCCGCGTCCCTGTGTGGGTCGGAAGAAGTCAGTCGTGCTCCTCGGGGCCGAAGGCCGCTGCTTCATCTCCCGGTGGCAGCAGAGTGTCCCACTTAGGGCAGCCGGCTGGGGCATCTGGTTCCTCTGGGCAGGACCCCGGAAGCCAAACATCATGCCGGAAATTTGGACCTGCGCTCCGGGCTGGATCCAATCCCTCGCCTCGCTCACCCTCGCTTGATCTCCCCTTGTCACCAGACTTTGAGGTGAAGGTGAAAAAGAGCCAATGTCCCTGGTTTGTCTGACATCGTCAGCTGTTCTGGGCATTTACTTGGAATAAATAAAATAAACCTAACAAAAGAAAACAGAACAGGAGAGAGAGAGAAAAGAAAAGAGGGCCCCGCATTTTTGGCTGTGAGATAAAGTGGACTGGGCCTTTTTTTTTTTTGTATATTTGGGGCTTGTGTCTGTTTGCCAGCCCTGAACCCAGAAGGGACCAGGTAGAGTGGGAGACAGGAGGGTGGTCAGCGTTAACCAAGGTCCTAGAGAAGAAATGGAGTTCAGACCCTGTGGTTACCCTGGGGGACACGTGTACATATTGGCCCTGTGATCATGGCGCTGGAAGCAGGTGATGGGTCTGCAGTGAAGTAACTGCTGGCAGCCTGTACAGGGGCTTGTGAGCGCCCAACCCAGAAAGACAGCGATGCTCCTCAGTCGAGAGGATGAAATGGGCTCTTTACACCTGGCCTCTGGCTGGGGCTCACTTGCTGCACAGGGGATCTGTCCCCAGGGAAAGGACATCTGGAATATAATAATGGTCCCCCCAGCTGATTCTACCTTTACAAAGCGGGGTCTTTGTGACCACGAGGATGCTACTGTGCGTCTCTTATTTTCACAGACCGCTTCTTCGACTTCCAGTAACTGCTCACCAAGGAGATACTTCTGTCTTTCCCTCTACTCCTGTGTTCTGCTTAGAGGGGTGTGTTGGATAGCCCAGGCCTCCTCCCAGCCCGCCCCAGCAACTAGACCCTCAGCCTAAAGCCCGGAGCACCCCCAAGCATGGGCTCACCTTTGAGAGGAGTCTGCAAGCAAGCCCGGCAGGGTCAGTCCGCAGGGTGTTCTGGACAAGATCTGTTCACTTCAAACCATGAGTCTATGCAGCTGGGGGGAGGGGGCAGCAAGGGGAAACCAAGTCAGCTGCTGACCACACCGCTCCTGTCAAGGGCTCTTCCAAATGGGTCGGACTCCTGAGAAGGACTGTCTAAATCTCTCCTCAACAAACTCTGGGGAAAAACATCACGCTCTACTTGTTGGAGCAGAAGCAGGTACAGGCCCAGGTGACCTGTCCTACAGGAAGGACAAGAGTGGCCTTAAGGACCAAGACTCATGTGCAGGAGGCCTAGGAGGCAGCAGCTAGTATTAAGGTGAGAGCAAGTAGACCACGTGGGGCAGCTGGTCTCCATCTCCAAGGCGTAAGGGACAGGGAGTGGGACCAGACCTAAGAGTCACCCAGCACTGAGAGAGCCTCCCTTGACAGCTGGGAATCATTTTCACCTCAAAGGTGGGGAGGGGAGCTGGACCTTGGGATGGGAGACACTGCTCTAAATGAGTGAGTCTGGGAGGGGATGTCAGTGTACAGTGTACAGAGGACCGTTTGAGTCACAGAAGGAACAGAGATTGCCTGAAGGAACCACCCTGTTAACTCACGTCTGGGTTACATCAAATAACACGCTTAAGTCTCCTCTGGTCCAAGAGAATTCTTTTCTAGCTATGTAGCTAGTGCCTCCCTGGAACCCAGACCAAGAATCACAAGTCCTCCCCCAAAGGTCAACTGTGTACTAGGCATGGCTGCCACTTTGCAGACCAATGGCCTTGGAAAAACCCAGATGCCAAGGAGCCATGCTGGACTGCAGGACCAGAGAGCAGGTGGTGGCACAGGAGCACAGGGGTACTCCTTCCTGGGGAAGGAGGTGTCTGCTTTCCAGCTGGAAACAAGAGTGAGGATCCTGCTGGAGGCTGAGGACGAGTCTAGGTCTGGCTAATTATAGCAGCTCTCAGTACCTACAGGTAGGACTTGCTGCGTCCTGTCCCTGGAGGAGGAGGGCACAAGCAGGACAGCGAGGACACCTGTCACCCAAGCTACCTCCCCTGCTCTGAGGAACAAGGCTCAGGAAGAAGCAAGAGGACTCAAACTCCAATGGAATCCTACGTACCTCCAACCTGTACGGCCCACAGTCTGCCCACCAGTGCTTGCTCTCTGAGCTGTGAAAGTGAAACTGAACTTGGGCATTTCACCTCTGTCCTGCCCTTGGGACACTTGAGCCTTTCTGTCAGTGCAGCAGATGCTTGACCCACGTCAGAGGGCATCCCGTGAGCAAAGAGGACCGAATGCCCGGCAATGTGGCATGTAGCTGAGCTGTCCCTGCCAGGCCCTCTTACCTTTTGTGATAGATGCACAGGCAGGGCAGCCTGGCTATCGTGTCTCCCTGAAGCAGCTCCTCCAAGCAGATCACACATTCACCAGCATCTTTAGTCAGCACGTCATCTGAAAGAGAGACAGGAGAAGCAAGGGAGTTAGTCACTACCACTCGGTGGATGGCACAGATCAAGCACAAGGTCTAGAACTACTTGCGGGACCACTGTACTTTGTGGGGAGATACAGCAACAGGAAGATATGCAAAGAAAATAACACAGTAAGATCAGCAGGAGTTGCATGGCAGGTCAGGCGTCTTTTGACAAAGGCCTGGCTGGGTAAGAGTGACATGGAAATGTGCTCACTCAGGGCAGAGCTGTCCGGAGGGAGGAGATTCCAGGTAAAGGAAGACAGTGCCACATGTGAAGATGCAAGTTGCCATGACAGGGAGAAGACACGCATGGGTCACAGGTAGAGGAGAGACCAAGTTCCCAGATAGCTTTGTGCCCTGTTGCAGCATCACAAGGCACTGGAGATGGAGTAGGAGGCCAACATCATGGGTCTGTAGCATGAGGGCATGTGCTAATAAGCAGCGCTGGTGGAGGTGGAGTGAGATGGTAGGTAAGACATCTGCTTGCAAACCTGGAGACATGAGTTTAATCCCCAGATTAGAAAGGACAGAAAGCTGTCCTCTGACCTCCACACAGGCCTTTGCATGTGCGCTTTCTCCTCTCTCCATACACTCTCAAATAAAGGACTTTTTTATTAAAAAAAAAAAACAAAACCCACCACTAACAGCAGCAGCACTGGACAATGACTGTTTTACTCTAGATGTGGGGGGGTCAGAAGAAATGTGTATAGGCAGTGGGACCGAGAGACTGACCAGGGAGAGTTTGGATGAATGTCAGCACACAGACTTTGGTTTGTCTTGCAAATACAAGGGGTGACATGGGAGTACCCAGAGGTTCCCCACACCACACAGGAAACAAGACCTAGGGTGCATGTAGGTGTTGGCTGCAATCTGTTTTTAACTTTTGATGTGTGTTTGATTCTTTTCACAGTAACATGTTGGGGGACAAAACGGCAGAGATGACGGTGCCCTCCACAGACATCCTTGGCCATTTCTTCCCCACCCTGTGTTTAGGGCACATCACCTGATCCAGGCATTCAGACCCTTCACACCCTTCAGGATTCCACTATGGAAGGGACTCAGCTGTGAACTCATGGGGTAAGGTACACTTCTCTGAATCCCATTTCCCGCACAGTCTGTCCTCTTTGTCCCATCTGTATGTATTCCAAGAGAGCCCAAGCGCCCTCCAGCGGTGACCAATATAGCGGCAGGGAGACAGACAAGGAGATTTGGCTTAGGAGCTTCTTTAAACAGGATTGGACAGGACTCTATCATCACAGTGCACTTCACTAGAGGAAAGGGAATTCATTTCACACTCTAGGGTAGAAGACTCACCCAGGCCCAGATTTTAACATCTGCTGGTTACATGCAGCCATTCCCTGGCCTCTTCACAGAGCAGTTTTATGTGCCTTCCCAGCCAGGAATGTGCGCAGCACTAGTGGGAAGAACAGAAATGCACAGCTGCCTTGCCGGGCGGCACATGCCAGTGAGCACTGCTCACTAGTGCTCACTGGCATCGAGGCTATGAAAGGCCATCTACAGGCTCTCTGGGGTGGGGAGGATGTATGAGAGACTTGGAATCTGACTTTTTGGGAAATTAAGCAAGACTCATGTCTACCCCAAGAGCCAGGGAGCAGAGAGCAGGAGAACAGACCTGCAAGAGGAGTGCACGAAACTTCCTGCTCCAATCACCAGGACTTGGGAATCAGTAACCCCCAAATGTCCCTGGATTGGAGAGGGGATTAGAAATGGCTGAATGAAGTAAGAGCTGTAGACATCCCATGTAATACTGGGTGGAAATGGTGGCAACCTGCACTTCTGGTCCTGGAAGGTAGAGCCCAGAGCCAAAGTAAAAAGGAAATGGAGCAATCCAGGATGATTCCTGAAGTCACCTTGGGCTTCTATAGCACATACAGAGTCTTCTGAGACAGACAGACAGACAGACGTGCTCACACGCAAAAAAGGAAAAGAAAAGGTTAAAAGCACAGTTTTGGCTATCAACATGTTCATCATGCAAGATTTCCACATTCATTTGACAGATGCTTTTGGTCCATTGCCTAAAGGAAGTTACGTCAGAGACTCAAGACACAAAGCCAAGGACCCTGAACCAGCAGCATCGAGGACACATTTTTAATTCAAACCTGGAGGAGCTGGGTGACAAGAAGACAGAAACCCAGTGGAGCCCTTTGCCTCTGTGTTCTGCCTTTTGCTTGTGGCCTCTGGAACTGCTTCCTACAGTACTGATGCCACAGTAAAGTCAGCCAATGTCACCACTCATGGGGGAGTTTGACCTGACTTGGGAGTGGTGTGGATGGTGCCTATGCCAGTGCCTCCAAGGACAGAGAACCAACCCAGAATGACATCAACAGTAAGGGGACAGGCTGGGTGGAGAACACTCTTTCCCTGAGATCAGGAATTGCACTTCTTATTTCATTATATTTTTATTCATTTGTGTGTGTATGTGCATGTATGTGTGTAGGTCACAAGACAATTTGTAGGAATCAGTTCTCACCATTCACCATGTGAATTCTAGGGACGGAATTCAAGTCATCAACCTTGGTGACCAACGCCTCCCCCTACTGAGTCATCTCTGCGGTATAGGGATAGCACTTCCAGGAGCTGCTGTTTGTCAAACAAAACAAGTCAAGGAGGAGGAAGAGGAAAGGGATCTTCACTTCTCTGGGCCAGCTACTGGCTGAAAACGCCACAGAACCTTTTGTAAACTTCTCAAGAACCCAAAAGGTTCCGGGAGGACGTCTATGCACTGCTAAGTGGCCATGACTCTAGCCCAAGTTCCTCCAGCCTTGCTCCCCTCCTCTCTTCAAGGACTAGGTCACGTGGGCATCCTTCTGTGGCTTGGAAACATTACCCTCCCACCCAAGGCTTCAAACTTTCCATTTTCATGAAGTGTGTGAGGTTCCCGTGTGTTCACCGAGAACAGGCTAGACTGAGAGGCCCCCGAGCTGCTGGTGACACAGGGCTTAAGAGGAACAGTCACAGTCACATTCTACTGACTATCGGGAATGGAGGCTGATGTGCAGCTAAGAGCAGGACATGCATTGACATTTTCCCTTGAGCTTGGGATGAGGAGGACAGTGGGAGCCACGGGGAGAACCCCAGCCAGAGTGCACAGCTGCTGGCCTAGTCTGGTGGGGGACAGAACAAGTCAGGGACACCAGCGTCTGACATTGCTGGTTTCCTTCTTGAGAAATCTGAGATACCCCACTTTCCATACAGAGGTCTTAAGTAGAGGGTCTCCTATCAGCAGCACCCTGCCCCTCCCCCCCAGTATGCTTTGACTGTGAGGTATAATCCTTGTTTCAGCAAGCTGGACAACCAAAGCACAGCCTGGGCTCCCCCTCACCGCTGGCTCTGTTGCCCCTCTGGCGCAGAGCTCTCACCCATCTCCCTCCACTCCTGAGCACAGTTGCAGCTAATCTGATCAGACGGGTCAACAACAGCTGGGTGAGTGGCCAGTTCCCTCCTGCCTCCCCCAGTCAGAGAAGCATCAGGACAAGCAGACAGACTCCAGCCACTGCTCCAGCATCTAACAATAGCTCTGGGAAGAACCCAATTTAGTGCTGGGCTCACTCTCCAGCCAGGATCTGGCTTTCCCAGTATGAGAAAGGGCAGAGCGCCGCCATCCCAGCCATGGCGTTCCTGAGAGCAGAAGACACATCCAGCTGTCCAGGTCACCAGCTCTGGGCAGCCTGCTAGTAAGGGGCTGTCTGCTGTCAGGGAAGCCAGGCTCTCACACCATGTCTGTGAGTTCTTTTCTTTCTCTCTTGTAATCCTCTTACACTGCTCTCCCGCTTCAATCCCTGGACACAAAAACGCAACATTTTGGCGCAGCACATCAAATGTCTCTCTTGCCCTTCTCAGACCCCATGTCTGTGAGCTCTGTAATTTCTCTAATAAACTCTGCCTTAATCCTCAAAGAAAAAAAAAGGTGGAGAGAGATTGAGGAAGATACTTGACATTGCTTTCTGGCCTTCCATATCATGTGTATCCACATGTATACGTGCACATGAACATATATGCAACCCTCCCACATACCAAACACACACACCCCAAAAGATTATTTTTAAGAAGCTATACAACATTTAGCATTTCCAGAGGCCTAACGAAGGAGAGTGTCGTGAACAAATCTACTGGAGCAGCACGCTGACCACTGTTATCTCCATCACTGTTATGTTTTTCTGAGACTTAAGAAAGACCAATTTAGGGCTAGAGAGATGGTTCAGGGGTCAAGACTCTGCCTCATAACCAGAAGGGCTGAGTTTGGATCCCAGGTCCCACATAAAAATGTGATCCTGGTGGGCAGAGCCTGAGAAATCCCATAGTGAAGTAAAAAGAAGGTAGAAGCAATCCAGGATGATTCCCGAAGTCATCCTTGGGCCTCCACAAGGTCACATGGTTCTCTCTCTCTCTCTCTCTCTCTCACACACACACACACAAACACAGAAAGAAAGGAAAGAAAGAAAAGAAAGAAGAAAGAAAGAAAGAAAGAAAGAAAGAAAGAAGAAAGAAAGAAAGAAAGAGAAAGAAAGAAAGAAAGAAAGAAAGAAAGAAAGAAAGAAAGAAAAGAAAAGAAAGAGAGAGAGAAAACCAATTTATCAACCAGGGTGCAAAGTATTGGGGATTCTAAAATGCTCAACCCAAATCAGAGTAACCTAACATCCTCTCTTCCTAAAGTTCAGGGAATTTTGTAGAAGAGGGGTGGTAAGATTGTAGGATCCTGAAGGTAAAGAGTTCACTGCTGGCCAGTCACACAAGTCACAAGAAGGCTGCTGCATCAGGATCACACTGCATTGAGACTTACCCTCATCAGACCTGCACAAGGACTGACATCAACATTCCGATATAAAACAGAGGAACTCAGGAGAAATAACTATATGCAGTGGGAACCTTAGAGGCAGGGCTAGACAGGTGAAAGGGAGCATCCCCGTCTGTGGTCTACCTTAGGAAGGGCCACTTAAACTGCCAGAGACCTGAGCCCCTACTAGAGCAGACAACCTGAAGGGAACCCAGCAGCCCACACAAGCAGACACGAGTGGAAGGGAGAGAGATGGATTGGGTGAAGGGAAAGGGAGGGACAATCACTCATTACGTTTGCATTAAAGGAGAATTCTTAATTAAAAAAATACCAATTTATTAGAGCTGAGGGCCTGGTGGTGAGGGGAGTCATAGTTTAGCCTTGAGGTGGGACAGCGTTAGAACAGGAGAGCTGGCTGAAGTTAAAGCGGATGGTGAATAGCTGCTGTTCATGACAGCAGGAGGTTTTAAGAGGGACCCCGGGGGTGGGGAAGGGAAAGAAGTGATAGAGAAGGGGGGGGAGAGAGAGAGAGAGAGAGAGAGAGAGAGAGAGAGAGAGAGAGAGAGAGAGAGAGAGAGAGGGGAATCTCCCAGAGCTGAGGACCCACTGGGTCCTGGAAAAGCACCCTGAGTCTTCAGTCAATTCCACAGTATCATAATTCTCTTCGGTAGGGCAAGAACCATCTCAGGGGCTCTGTTCTGCTAGCCGAGCAATCTGATGTCAGGGTTTGAGTGCATGAGTTGCAGGGCTGAATCCCCCAGTCTCAGAGTGACGCCTCACCTCTTTTCTCCCTCCTCCTAGGGGTCCTTGGTCCAGTGTTGCCACAGAAGGCTCAAGAGAACAAGAGGACTGAAGGTGGCTGTTTGGGGGTCTGTGACCACTCCTATTCCTCCAGTGGGTGTTAGCTGGTCAGTGTCCCCAGCCTGGCACTTGTCATAGGAGTAGCAGGTGATTTTTCCCTTCTCTCTGAAGGAGCACTGGTTGAACCAGTTAAACTAGTCTTGCTTTTCCCAAGTTTTAAAAAAAATTGGCAGACAGTTACTGGAGGTCTTCCAACCGTCTACTCAGGCCAATCCTCATAATAAGAAAAATACTACTTTCTATCTGCCTCATTTAGGAGGCTTCTACTTTTTTTCCTTTGGTGGTTAACTAAATTTCATCTTACATAATCATACATTTCCCTGACTGGTGCCAGCAACTGTGGAAAGAGGTGTGAGGTGTGCACACGCAGGTCTGCCAAGGCAGTGACCAGGATGTTCCAGTCGCGTGCTAGCAGGGCTCCACCATTGAGATGCATTCCTGGCCCTCCATAAGAAAACAGAAGTGGCCACATGGAAGAAAGCCTCTCCTTGCCTCGTCCCAGAACGATTCCAAGAGTCAGAGACTTCCTCCTTACTTCTTTCTTTAGATCAGACAAGGCAAGTCAAAGCATGTAAGCCTTATGAAAAACTGGGGGTAGAACATGCTACTGGCAAACTAAATTAAGCCCACACATACTTAGAGAGGTGGCCTCTAGTGAAGGACAGAAGGAGAAACAAGGGCTGGAACAAGAACAGACAGGGTCTTCCCCAGCTTGCTATGAGGAGATGGACTAGCAGTAGCTGGCACTCAGTGAAGGTCCTGGAGCCCCCCCCCGTGTAGGAGTGGCTCTGGCCCAAGTGGCCTTGTGAGCATTCCGCCCTCCACAGCTGCTCTCTCCAAGTTTTCCCCATGACCCTAAGAGCCAAGTTCTCGAGTCCAAGTCCTCTGACACTTCTTTGTGTTCTCTGACAGCAAAGGCAGTGTCCACAGAGCTCTCGCCAGTAACTCACAGGACAAAACAGTTTTCATGAGGTCTCCACACATGTGGGATAAAAGTGAATGTGGCGCTTTAGGCTGTGGCTGGGGAGGGCCACCAGGCACAGGGGAAAGCCCTGTCCTTCTGTGGCCCAGGCAGAGATGGCCGGCAGGGACAAAGCTGAGCTTGAGCATGGGAAGCACGCGTGACAAGAGATGGGTCAGGGTGGCAGTCAGTCCCTGGGGAAAAGAAGGCTGTGAGAAGGCTTGCTGAGGACGGAGACAGGCCACCACCTGCCCCCTAGCCAGCCCTCCAGTGTGAGCAAAGGCCGTTGGGCTGCACAAACTGAGACATGCAAATGGCATGCCACCTCCTGGCTGCTGGAATCCTCTGGCCAGGCAAGTAAGAGGTAGAAGAATATGGGCTCAGATCAGCGAGACAGCTAAGGCGCCTGTTAGAAACCTGGAGACCTGAGTTGAATTTCTGGAAGTCCGCTGGTCTCTCTCTTGTAAATAAATAAAAAAATATTTTTTAAAGAATATAGACTGCACATTTCTAGTTTTAAACACTACAAAATACCGATTTTTAAAAGCATTTAAAATATATTTATTTTCAGTGCTGGAATAGAATCTGGGGCCTAGCATGCTATATAAAGTACTCTGCTACTAAACTACATCCCAACTGTGGTGACATGATACTCAAAAAATTCCGAATTTTGGGCTGGAGAGATGATTCAGGGGTTAAGACTCTGCCTCCCAAGCAGAAGGTCCTGAGTTTGGATCCCAGGTCCCACCTAAAGTTGCTAGGCAGAAATGGTGGCTTCCTGCCTGCCTGACCTGAGATGCTGACGGTGCTGTGGGGGCAGAGGGCACTTCTTTAGCCCCACTGACTGCCCTCATAGAGAATAAACCTCCCTGGCCAACATAGTTCAGAGACCAGACTAAATGGATGAAAGCCAGAGAGAAACTGATAGCAAAGCCAGAGAGAAACTGATAGCACAGACTGGGCAGCATGAAGTTGGTCTCTACGGTGGAACCTTGTTTCTATGGTGGCACCTGAAACTTCTTAAGCACTAGCCAAGTGCCACCCTCTGTGCTGAACAGCTGTGTGTGCAGAGATTACCATCCCCATTTTGTGGACCAGCAAACTGAGGTTGTTTTGGCTGAGTAACTTGTCCAAGATCACAGTCAGTGGGTGCGAGGAAGATTAGACGTGCTGCACACCACACAGATGCTGACATCATTTTGTCCCCAGAGACATCATATGTTAGGGTGACTGAGTGTCACAGAACCCGCAGGCTTGTGATCCACCCCAGCTGGATCTGATGCTCCGTTCGGAGGCAGCCTCTACGGAATCAGCACCCATCCCCCAAGGGATCTGCTGGTTGACTTACATCTTCCAACTCTGTAACACCGCACAACCAGGTGCTCACCTGAATTGCCAAGTGAGGGGGGAGGTGTGAGTAGGTGCCCCCAGTCATGACATCTCTCTGGGCCCCTCTGCTGTCTCTTGCAGTGGGTCCAGCTGCCTTGAGGCCTACCATGGTGAGGTTCAGGAATGGAGGGAATGGCCCTGACTCCCAGACCTGAGGGGTGGAAGACAGAGGGCTAACTGAGCAGCTGTGAGTACTCTACCGCTGTGGACCAGACTGTGGGTCGGCCTTCCTTGGCCTATTTCTCTGCCAATCTGACTAATGCGCAAAGCTCTCTGGCAGAACAGGTTCTCCCCACCACACAGGCATTCCTACTGGAAGAGCAGAGCACCCACTCTCCCATTGGCTGGAGGCTTTTTCCAGAACTGGCAGGCCCCCTGACTGGCCCTGGGAAGTTGATGAAACAGGCCTGGCTCTTACCATTATAGGAGAGGCGAGGTTTGCTCAGACACATTATAAAGTGCATTTCCATCTCGTCAGAAGCCACAGACTTGGAGCAAATGGGGCACTTGAAACCTGAAAGAGAGGAAAACAAGATGAAATGTCTTTTCTCAATTCACAATATCCACGGTAAGCAGATTCATTCACTGTATGGGACCAGAGCCATGGACATTGTGGACAGACCTTACACCCATTTCTTCACTGAGTCACTGAGATTTTACCTTTTGTCTATAGACATCAGAACCTAGCTTTCTGTGTCACACACCTTTTAACAAAGGTCACTCACAAATCTAGGACTTGAGCTTTTTCTTTTAGACCTTCTAACGGGGAGTCAGCAAATCAAGGCATCCGAATAATTTATCTTTAAATAACATAGAATTTAATAGCCTGTGGAGTCACAACCCTCAAGCCACTTGGCTGAGTAACCTGAGAATCTTTGGTGCCTCTATCCCTCACCCCTCTTCATCCATCCATCCATCCATGAAGGTAGAGCCTTCATCTCTACCCGGTATACTTTGCCCTCCTTGTGGCTAAACTGTCTTTTAGAAGTGTGCAAGCAGTGCATGATTCTCTGAAGTGCTTCTCAATGCCACTAAGTGAAGCAGCTGTTCCACAAGGTACGATGATAGATATTATATTCCCTGGGAATTCTGGACTGCTTATACACTATAATAGTCTCATCAGCATTGTATCAATACTGGTAAAGTTTGACTGAGTGTGTGTTCAACTATAGTAAGCAAACCTAATCTCTTGATCTACCTTTTCATTGATCTACCTTTTCATTTATTTTAGAACTTATTTATTGTGTGTGTGTGTGTGTGTGTGTGTGTGTGTGTGTGTGTGTATCAGAGGGCATGGTGTGTATGTGTGTACCAGAAGGCACCGTTGTGTCCCTTTGGAAGGCCAAGGGTGACTTTGGGAATCATCCTGAATTGCTTCTACCTCCTTCTTGCTTCACTCTGGGATTTCCCAGGCTCCGCCCACCAGGGCCGGAAGTGGCAGCCGCAGCCATTTCTGCCTGGTGTTTTTATATGGGACCTGGGATCTGAACTCAGGACCTTCTGCTTGCAAGGCAATGCCTTAACCCTTGAGTCATCTCCCCATGTCCGCTTGGCTGTTTCCACTTGGTATTTTTATGTGAGACCTGGGATCCCAAGTCAGGATCTTTTGCTTAAAAGACAAGTCTTAACACCTGAGCCATCTCTCCAGCCCTACCTCTTTATTTATTAAATACGACACATATGGAATTATTTTCAATCTTTTCTACTCTGCGTTATGGGATATTGTCAAATAGATCAAATATTTTCAAATTCTATCGAGGCAAATTTTACCATAAGATCAATGACCTTTGCAAAGTTGTCAATTTGTCTGCATTCACTGTATATACAGCTAGCTTCTTTCTTTTGTGAGAGAGATTCTTATCTTTATAGTCTGGATTTCCTACTCCAGTGCATTTAACTACTGTTGTAAAGATTTCACTCCTACACTATTTTTGGTCAAAATTTTTATAGTTTTAGTTGATGCTGATAATGACCACCTGCAACATTTTTATTTCATTTATTATGGGAGTCAATGATTCCACCATATGGGTTCTAGGATCAAACTCATGTTTGGCAAGTGCTTTTTACCTGCTGAGCCATTTCATAGATCCAACATTTTTATAAAACGTATTTGAATGTTTGGCCTTTTCATGAACAGCTAAAATATCAAACTTTCAGTATACCACCATCAGTCTCAAGACAGAAAAGCTCACCTCCTCCCCAGTGTCCCTCACGTGGCTGCCTTGCTACTTGGGATAGCAAGCCGTGATTGCATGAACAGGAAGCTGGTTAGTGCAAGCACCTGTGAAGTCTTCAAATTCCCTTTCCTTCAGTGACAGGATCAAACAGAAGACCCAGGCCCAGTTAAGTACAAAGGAGACCCTTGACTGCACAGTGCCATCAATCCCTTTTCCTCAGAAACTCTAAGCTCTTCACTTAAAGTCTTCTGAAGTACCAACTCAAAGATTCTGGCCAAGCTTTGGACAAGGGCTGTATTTCTGAACTCTGCAGGATTACCAGTCCACTGGTAAAACAAAACAAAACAAAAAGCTGAAGGGGGAGAAGGCAATTTTCTGGCTGAATAATGCTCTTAAAAACAAAACAAAACAAAACAAAAAAAAAAACAGATCGAGGCCCACCACAGTAGGAGAGAAATGAGGAATGAACTGGAGCCTTAGACGTAAGACACTCTTCATTTCTAACCTAATTCCCATGTGTTCACACAGGACTGTTTGCTTCTATTTTTGTTTCTTAACTTAAAGATTTCTTAACCCTTCCAATGGCTATGGAATACCTGTTTGGTGCATTCTCTACACTAGCTGAGGGCTGGGGCCATGGTGGGTAGGTGGAAGTGCTTGAGAACAGGTCCTCCAACCCAGTCCCAGGCACTCTGGGGGGTACTCAAGTGATCTGTTATCAGTGAAAGCTTACACCACCCAACTGCACACCAAGAACTCAAGGTCCTTCTTGCAGCAGCAGCAGCATAGCTGTGTTCCTTGGGCACAAGTGAGGGGTGAGTTCCAGCTACAACGCTGGCAAGTAGGTGGCCCAACGAGGTCTCTGTTACCAGATGTTTATGCCCCAGGGAAAAGCTCACAGGCTGGAGCAATCCTTCACTGTATAGGAGTGGACACCAGGGAGGCCTTAGGGCCATGCCAGGTCACACAACTGACATAGTAGAGCTGAGGTTAGACCTAGCCTTCTTAACTCCAGGCTGAAGTTCTTTCCATCAGGAGGGGGAAAAAAAGAGTTGCTGTGGGATTTTGAAAGAGGTGGGTGGGGAAATGTTACCTGTGGAAGAGGAAGCTATACTGTGGTGGGGTGCGGTGGTCAGTAGCTCTGAAGTGCTTTTAGTTTGCAAGGCTCATGAAATAACCCAGGAACTATTATGCAAGTGAGAAATGGCAAGATAACGTGGGCTTTCAAAGTCCAGAGTGCCAGCCATTACACCATGAATTACACCAGTTTTCCAGACTGAAGACCCTGGACTTCAGTTTCACCAACTGAAAAATGGATGATTTCACCTCATTCTTGCAACGATTAAATAAGATAAGAAAGTGCACCCAGAAGAACTACACTGAATCAAACACAAGGTGGGTGGTATCATCATCAGGCCTGGGGTACTCACCAACTGGGAAAGGAACAGCCCTTTCTCACTTCTAGACCAAGGACTAGAGGAACCAAGGAGGACACCGCACATCTTTACCGAGTCCCACACTGCTTCTTTGAACTGCTAGAGCTCTCTGTGCCACCACTGGTACTTCCATAGTGCCGATGTGGAAACAAGTCTCCTCTTGCATATGAAAATAGGTACATAATGGTTTGCCTTTATTGAGTTATCCCTACGGGCAGCTGTCTTCACACAGCTTCTCATCGATCACAATTTAAGTATACGGAAGGCACTATCATTAGCTGTTTTACAGCGAGGATACTGAAGCCCAAAAGCTCACGTTAACTTGATCAACATCAATATCACCAGAAAGAGGCAGAGCTGACAGCCAGGAAATCTGACCAAGTGGGCACCCTGCTGACAAGCAGAAAGAACAAGCCATGGGCCTTAAGACGCAGACACTTTGCAAATTATCACTGAAGTGGAAAAAACTAGTGTCCCCACCTTCTTTCCTGAAAGGTCATCCCAATGATCAAGGCAGATTCTACCACTTTCCTGTCCCCAACTTTTCTTGTAATTGTCCCATCTTGATTCAGCACCAACAGCCCTATGGAATGACAACTACTGTTGTATTTCAGAACTATCTGAAGGTTAGAGTTTCTAGGAAACTTTCTTTTATCCTGTTGTGGAAAAGATGTCTGCACCAAATAAAAATTGGCCCTGCAAACAAAAACAAACCAAAGGTCTGCAGAGGCCACTCCTTCTAATTTCCTCAGAGGCCTGGGCTGCACCGGAGCAGAGTGTAGCTGTCTTATTTTCCGTCAAGAAAAAGCCACAGGCAGGCTCTTCAGGATGCTCCCAACTGCTTCTGAGACTAGACTCTGCCTGGCACGCCACGGAGGCGGGTGCTCCTGCGGTCTCTCCCACCCTTGGTCCTCTTCATGGGCCATGTCACATGTCTGTCCCTGGAATCAGTTCAGGCTTGCTGGCTAAGCAACTGACTTCTGTCACCAGACTGAGGCTGAGGTGGAGACTTTCCTGGCTGGTTCCTTGACCTTTTGTACAAATGGCTCAAAATGAAGAGGTGCGCTGGTGGCACCACGGGCAGAATGTCTGCAATGACC
The DNA here is from genome assembly GCA_023101885.1 of Typhlomys cinereus. NCBI lineage: Eukaryota > Metazoa > Chordata > Mammalia > Rodentia > Platacanthomyidae > Typhlomys > Typhlomys cinereus. Next base: position 11,110,786 of record JALPQD010000024.1, on the reverse strand, counting down.
CAAATCCATGCTAACTGGTTCCATATTTGCATCCTGTCTCCAAGAGTCCGGCTCAAGTGGAGAATCCTGTGCCACCTAGTCACCTCTCAGATCCTCAAGCTAAGAGAAGCCTGCATTTGTCACTGGTGACCCTTTTCTGTGTTAGGTCAAAGGGAAACACAGAGTCGTGGAGGCCCATCGGGAGGTGAACCAACAGTGACTTCCAGAAGGCTGTCACATGAATCAAAAAGGATCTTCCTGGTTCAGGCTAACTAGCCTCTCAGACACTAGTCCTCATCTGACTGGCACTGCAGTGAAGGAAGGTTGATTCATACTCGGTTCAAGAACCCTCCCAGCACAACGTAAGCTAAGGGTTTTCATGCGCTGGGGACTGATGTACTTCTCATTTTCCCAAACGGCATCCTTTTCCTTTAAGACCTGATTTCCCAGGAGGGACCATGTGCTGGCTGCATGTTGCTCCAGTTTCTCTCCCCACCTTCCTCTTCCCTCCCTCCTGATGCTGATGCGCTATTTTAATGGCTGCCCCAGTTCTGATGGTCTCTGGGATCACCTAAAGGTAGAGGAATCAAAAGCAGCAACTATGGTGAAAGGAGCCACATGCTGAGGTGGGGTCTATCTGGGGAAAGAGGAGCAATGTGGACTCCTCTCAGCCAGGAATTCTGAGGACACCACCCTGACTCTGTTCTAGCAGTCAGTTCCCAGTTGCCAGCCTGGATTTTCCCTGCTTTAATGTCAATAAAATGGGACTACATGAATTTAAAAAGTCAGTTCATTACAAAGAGATAACCACAAAGGTAACATGGGATGACACTCTTTGTAAGTCTTTCTATACTACAGGAACATTATTCATCCACAAAACACATATATTGTGTCCTCTATTTTACGTCACAAACGAAGATCTGAGTTAGTGTCTCCCAGATAATATTCTGGACTGGGAAGTTCTAATTCTTAAGTGTGTCAACACCTCTTTTAAGGACTTAATCCCTACAGTTCTGTTCTAAGGGTCTGGGAGCACATCCATTTCTGTGTTTGTGTGTCAATGTCACCGGGTAATGGGGTACCCAGATACGGTTAAATATTATTCCTGGATATCTCTTAAAAAAGCGTTTCTAGAGAAATTTACGTCAGGATTGGTAGACTGTGCCCAAAGTGGATAGGTCTGGTACAACTGGTTGGAAGTCTGAACAGACTGAAAAGGGAGGAGAGAGAATCAAGCTCTTACTTTGCCTGGCTCCTGAGCTAAGGCAGTGGACTTCCACTGTCAGGCCTCCTGGAAGCACCAGTGGCTTCCTAAACCTCTGCTTTGTAGGTAGCTGCAGTAATTCTCAGCCTCTGTCAGAAGTGACTGAATTCTTATATTAAATAATCCCCATTTTGTTGGAGAACCCCAGTGTATCTATCCACTAAAATGCTATGGAAAGAATGACAACTCAAGAAGAGACCATGTGTAACAGCTGTCACTCATGTGCTATTGAGGAAATGTAAAATGAAGCAGCCACTTGGGGAAAAAGTCAACTCAGTTTTATGAAACAAATATATACTTTTCTGTGTTTGCTTTATTGCTTCTAGTGGTAAATCAAGAGCAGTATTCACCAATTATTTCTAGCTTTCTTCCTTCCAATTATGTGTACTTGTTTATTCCCTTTGAGGTTGAGGGTGAGTTCTGAATATGCTTTAATCAATGAAATATGACAGTAACATATTCACATCCAAGCAGACTTTAAGAGTTGGTATCACCAAGAAGCTACTCACAACACTGTAGTGAACAGGGAAATGTAGCTCCTGTCAGCCAGAGTAACAACTGCTAAGAGTGGACAAAGTTGTTTCTTCACCTGGTCAGTAAATGTGATGACCCAACCTGAATGTATAGACTGTTTGCTACTAGATTATGACCTAGCCCTAACTAAGCCTATAGTGACTGGTACACCTTCTCCTACTGTTTTCTCTTTTTAGTACTCCTGTTCTTGTAAGTAAGTATAAGTATGTCTTCTTCCATAACTTCTGGCTTTTTCTCTGGAGCTTTCTAATGTCATCTGGGCCCTGCCTACTTGTCCCCAGATTAGTTCTAATGAGTAAATGACAGCATGGAGTCAAAAAGATGAGCATGGATCTCAGCTATCTTCCAAAATGCTAACTGTTCAGACTCACTACTGAAATCCCAGCACTCAGGAGGTTGAGGCAGGGGGACTTCCCAAACTTGGAAGTCAATCAATTATAAAGTAAGCCCAAGGGAGCTCATCTACAGAGTAAAACCCAGTCTCAACACACACACACACACACACACACACACACACACACACACACACACACACAAACTTCCTTAGATCAGCAATAATCTATATCCATGTCATTTTCAATGTATCACACATTGATATAGTATGCTTAGTCATTTTCTTCTGTCAAAATTCCCAATTTTTATCTACTACTGTGATTCAGAAGTGCTCTCTAATCTCTACTTTAAGCACACTATATTCCAACCCTGACATATTTTGTTATTTCTGCATTCTGCACTAGTCTGGAATAAACAGAATCAGACTAGGCATCAGAAAAGGGTGTGTGTGTGGGGAGAGATTTCTGCTAGGAACTAGCCAGGTGGCCTGAACAAGTCCCTCAGCATCACTCATAGAACACTCTACCTGCTGTCCAGCATTGCTGTAAAGTCCAAAGATGAAATTGTGAAGGGTAAGGCAACATGGAATATAGGAATACACCAGGGCTTGCTGATAAATCTGTTTAGTCAAAGAAATTGACAAATTCTCCATTCAATGAGTGAAAAATGAACTGTATCTATATAATGTATTTGTGAACTCTAAGATGCCACCACTTGTATGAGGCACCATCATTAACCTTCCTCAGAGTGGAGGAAAATGTGCCAAGTGTAATTTTAAGATGTGATTATGTGGCATGTACCAATGAATACATGGAAAGTACATTTTGAACAAATATGCAGAGTCAATCATACCCTCAACATGCTGCAAACTAGAATAAGGCTCACTAAAGAGATCTATAGCTGGGGGCAAAAAGAACTGCTAGTGTGCACACTGAAGTGGACTGGGGACTCTAACCCACTCTGCTACACAACAGTCTTGGCTGCCACAGCAGCATTCCAGCCACATGAAGATTAAGAAGAGCACCTGCCAGCAGCAGGAGTTCAGGACGCTCACTGGTTCCTCCTTGAGAGCCTCTAAGCCATTTCTTTAAGACATAGGAAAGGGCTGCTTAGTAAGGAAGGGATGGCGAGTGGACAGGGACACGATGATTTATTAACACAAGTCTGAGAAGAAAATGAAAACCTCAGCAGAATGTAAAACCAAGGTTCTAGCTACTGAGTAAGAGAAATGTTGACTCATTATTCCCCGTCACCTGGCTACTACCACATTTGGACAAGTCTGTGGACATCCCCATTGCCACACAAGAAGTATGAGTGTGAAGTCTCTAGGGGGAACATTTGGCTTGGATTTTGGAGATGTCTTATTTAAAGGATGTGCCATCTGGTGAAAGAGAAAGATTGTCCAGTATCCAAAGTATCAAGCCAGAATTTCTTCTAGTTCTCAGACATCAGGGATTACCTAAAAGCTGGGCAATTAGGATGGAAAAATCTGGCCAGGAAATGCTTATTTAGCTGAAAACCATGATCTTTCTTCTGACTGTTCCATGTCAAGCTCAACCTCTAAACACACTACACTCGTAGCTTCCTGGGACTCGATCAACTACTGCTAGTGCGGATTTCCTAGCAATGCCAAAGAATACTCTTAAAAGGTAAGCTGAAGTCCCTAACTTGTTCTTCATAATCTCAGCAGAAATGGACAATGACCATCTCCCCTCAAAAATCAAAAATGAAATAAGGGAACAACAAAATTGAAGAAGAAAAAGAAAAAGAAGAAAGAAGAAAAAGAAGTAGCAGCAATTATAGGCCAGACATTATGTTGATTGTTTCTGTTGTAACAGAAAGGAACATCCTTTCTCCCAGGTAGAGGTGGGAAAACGTTGGAATGGGACACCAGTTGTATGGGTGAAGTCATTTGTAGCAATTTCCCTCAGCAGACTTTTCAAAGAAGAAATAGGACTAGCCTGGGAACTACCTTGTAGCAGGATTGCTTCTATACTATAGATTTCTTTCTTTTCTTTTTTTTTAACAGCTAGAATCTTTATTGGTATGGTTAAAAATCCTGACACTCAATTAGCTTTCCTTTAGAGGAAGAGGGAGGAAGAGGAGGAGGAGAGAGAAAGGTGTAGAGAAGAGAGAGAATATGAATGAAAATCAATGTGGTATATGTGTTTAGAAAAAGTTAAGAAAGGGAAAAGGACAGTGAAGGAAAAACTCACAAAGAATTCATACAGGACCAGTTGGTTTCTAAAACCACCATCCACCTGACTGGCAGATTTTCAATGATAAGAAAGAAAATACTTGAACACACTACTACATCATGATTAACGTAACATCTGACTCATCGGCAAAAGGACATTATACTCACATGCAAGTGACTCCTCATATGGAATAAAACCACTGAACAAACTACAAACTACTATGCAATGTAATATTTATTAACACTGACGTCCTGGACTTCACATCACTGGAGGTCCACTAGAAGATTCTTCTAAGGTGCTTACTATGATTCCAGGTTACGGAACACATGCTGTTCTGTTCATTTAACAGAAACTGTCAGTTCAAATTTGGGGTCCAGTACACAGCAACACTGAAGGCTCAGCTCCTAGTCTGGACCTAGCTCTGGCCCTTCTCATCAAAGTGTCCTCTACTCAGTCGGACCTTCAGTATTGAAGGTGCTCACAAGGCCACAGCCCCAAAGGCCACAGCTGTGTCTTCGAACAGCATCTGAAGAGACAGAAGCCAAAAGAGTAGGATGGAGTTGCTTCAAAAGCTCAACCCTATCCAAGGGAAGATGTATGAGAGTAACCAAAGGGCCTCAATGCTTCTGGCCTTGCTGAAGATTCTAGAGAGCTATAAGGTACTGACCGAAAGATCAAAAGGAATTTCTTAGAAAGATTCCTCTGGGCCCGCAAAAACAAGAACCTTGAATCCTAAGTTCCCTCACAGTGTATGATCTCTACTAAAGCATATACACAGCTGCTCCATTGCTTTTCTCCGCTGGCTCAGATTACTACCATCTGGCAGACAAGAACGAGCAAGACCAGGATGAGAACAAGGAGGGTGGAGGAAAGGACTCCAACATGGTGGCTGGAAACATGAGGACACCTCATAAATCTTTACTATGGCAACAGAGCCAAGGTTAAGAAAGTCAAGGACTGCCTCTGATAACAAGCAATCTGTCTGGCAAGCACGGGATATTTGACGTGCTGTTATATCACAAGCACGAGTCAGTAGACGACACATTAGACCAGGAAGGAATCTCTGTATTGGACCCCCGGAACACAAATGCTCATGGAATGAGAGGACCATACAAACTGTGAATTCCTTCCTCGCTTCGGCATTTTGCCTTGAATACTATTTTTACATTGGTTCTGACATTTCCTCATTTCTAGTTGGAGCATCAATTTCCCAGAGGATTGGCTTCAGGAACATAAATATTGACAAATACCACTTATTGAAATATGTGGGAAGAAAAAAAAAAAGCATCCAAATAAAACAAAAATAAAATACTGACTTAGGACTTTCAAGGAGCAAGCCACTTCACTCCCCAAGCTTCTACTTTCTCAGCTGCTGTGTGACATGTGTGTATACATGTCACACAGCAGCTTCTATATGAGGACATATAGAAGACAAAGGACGGCCTTGAGTGTCGTTTTCAAGCACCTTTCTTTTTTCTTTTCTTTTTATTTTTAGATTGAGTCTCTCACCTGCCTCTCAGCCTAGCCAAGGAAGGTTGGCTGATCAGAACGCCCCAGGGATCTGCCTGCCTCTGCCCTTTCATACCTGGAATTACAAATACACGCCACTACACCTGGCCTTTTTTTTTAATGTATGTTCTAGAGTTCAAACTCGAATCCTCCTTGTAAGCACTTTACTGACTGAGGTATCTCCCCAGCCCATCTTCTTTTTTTTTTTTTTGAACTTTGTAAAAGTTTTATTTTTCGTAATAACTTTTTTTTTTATTAAAAATTTAATTATACATTTTAAAAATTTTTTACCAGTTCCCTCCCTCCCCCCTCTTCCCCCTCCCCTTCCCCCAGTGCCTCCCCCCCAATTCCCAGATAGTCCTTTATTGTGTGTGCCTAACTCTCCACTGTGTCCTCCTCTCCGATGACATATAAGGACCCAGTGGCATTTCCATAAGCCCTTTCTCTTGTTCCCCTTAAGCATAAGATCACTACTATGGCTGTCAATCCCTTGCCTCCAGGGGTCTCGGTGCCCTTATCAGATGCTAGACTTTATGAGGGCAACAGTGCGCTGGACATTGCGCAGGCCCAGCCCATCTTCTTATCTGTAAGTTAAAGAGTACTTTTACCAACCTAACTGTTAAATGAGAACACATGGGACACAGCTATACCAATGGGCAGCAGGCAAAATAATGGCTTTATCAGAAACAACCACCAGCGCCCATGAACGTTATTTTACATAGAGAAAAAGACCACAGAGATGTAACAAATTAAGAGTCTTACAATGGGGAAGATTATCTAAGTAAGTCTGATATAATCCTATGTGTGCTTACAAGGAAAGGAGGGAGCAGAGAATGTCTAAGGAGGAATACACCTATAGAAACAGGAAGAACAAGATCTGAAGACTAGGTACTCATTAGAGACATAAGAGAGGGGCCATGAGTTAAGGAAAGTAGACAGCCTCTAGGAGCTGGAAAGGCAAGGAAATTCACACAGATCTTCCAGAAGGAACGAACACCTTATTGCTAGCATTGTGAGATTCTACATACTATATACACGTATGTAACACACATACATACATGTACTGGAGATGGAACACAGGAACTTTGTGCACATTACCAGGCAAGCACTCTCTACCATTGGTCTAAAATCTCCAACCTCGTCAAACCATTTTTACTTCAAGAAAATAAATGTGATGCAAATCTGTGGCAGTCTCTTAAAGGAGCAACAGAAATGTATACAAAACGTTACAGGTGACATGGTTATTTTTCCTGAGGACCAGATTTTAAAAGCAGAGAGTAACTGGTTTTTTTGGTCCTGTTAAAATTATGAGGCAGTGTACCTCAGTCAGCTTGGGCTGCTGTAAACCAAATACCATTGGTATTTGGCAAATGTCTATTTTTCACAGCCCTGTTGACTCAGCCAGTAAATTACTGACCCTTAGAGAAGAGGAAAGAATGGCCAGAGAGCTTTCATTCTTTCTGTGATTTTTGTGGCCTTCAGTGGCCATCCAGTGAAAACACCTAAGTACAGCTTCTAGATCTGGACTCTTGGGATGGGCTCAGGATTCATCTACTTCCAGAAACAACACACCAGGTTATCATATGTGTTTTCCTGAGAAATGGATCCACAGACTCAGATTGTCAAAGTTCAGAACCGTTTACATAATGAGAGAAAGATTAAAATATAATAGATATTTAAGGACCAGTTCAACAATTTGTGATTTGCTTCAACAATTTGTGATTTACTTGATGGAACTCTAAAGAAGGCTGCACTTCAAGATCAAAACACTTAATATTTTGCTAAGAATGTAAGAGGTTCATTTACAGTGAGTTCCACTGAGCACACACATTTTCTGTCTAGATTGAGTCAACACACAGAGATATCCTCCACTTTACATAATGCTTGAACCTCTAGCAATGCTTCCTTTACAATGAAGCACCTGGAAAGAGTTCTCTCTCCTTCTCTCCACTTAGTCTCTCCTCTTCTAATCTCCAGAAACTTCCTTACCAAGGTTGCCAATGACCTAAGTAATTAACACCCTAAAAATTATTAACACTCTGCAGAGTATGAAGGTGATCTCCTCTACCTGGCCATACTCCCCATTGTTTTGTTCCTACTTCATGGCCCACATATGCTTGGAGTCCCCACCCATTAGTTTTATTTTCTTTTTTAATTTTTTAATTATTTATTCAGTTGTGCATGTGTGTGTATTTATGTGTGTGTGTGTGTGTGGTGTGTGGTGTGTGTGTGTGTAGAATCACCGGTGAAATCACCATAAACCGCCTCCACCTCCTCGTTTACTCTGCCCCGGGATTCACAGGCTCCGCCCTACCAGGACCAGAAATGCAGGCCACCCCCCACTTCCACCTGGCGTTTATACGTGGGGTCTAGGATCCGAACTCAGGACCTTCTGGCTGCAAGGCAGAGGCTTAACCCCTGAGCCACCTCTCCAGCCCCATAGTTTCATTTCTTTCTTAACACTCACTAACTCACTACTACTGCACCTGCTGTCGCCCCCATTACTCCTTGAAGTATGAGGGAAAAAAGCCCAAAAGACTGGCTTATGAGAAGCTTGTTGAAAATATCCATTGGTTGACTGAGTATCACACTTCACACAGGATGGTGTGAAAAAGACCCAGCTGTACCACCAGAGATTATGAATTAAGGACTGCCAGACTGTCGTATGAGTCTACCCCCAGCAGAGAGAGAGATTCCAGCAACTTTTGTAACCACCATGAAGGTCACGTAGGACAGGAAAGTGTGTGTGCCACAGAACGTCAGTTAAGAACCCGCTGTCTGCATGCTGCTTCCTGCAGAGGCCCATGTTCCTGATGAAGAGCACAGATAACAGTCATGTGTGGAGGCGCAGACTTGCAGACTCCTGCCACCGGGCTTTGGTGTGGGTGCAAAAGCAGCTGTTTCAGTTATCACCTGGGCGGCTTTGGCGGTCTTTGGGACAGGAAAAAGGCCGGCTCCAACTGCCTTGCTTAACCCACTTACATGGGGCCAGAAAAATCCTCACTTTCTCGCTCTTCCTGCCAACGAGAGCAGGTGAGGGAGGCCTCTCCACCTACTCCCCAGCATCAGGTGTCTAAGCTCACTGTCCTAGACACACACAGGTGGCAAGGAAGCCAACAGCCCTCCCTCAGACTACAGAACTTTTTTGGAGAGGAAGAGAGGTCAAACCAGGGCCTAGTGCATGCAAGTGCTTTATCACTGAGCTAAATCCCCTTTGACAAAGGACACATCTGAAAGCTTCAACAGCCTCACATCTACCTTTAAGATCTCTTTTATTATGGTAATTTAAAAAAAGTAGAGACTACAATGAGCTCCAGGACTCATCACCCACTCAGGGTCAGGCCTATCTCACAACCCATTCCTAATTCCCAACCCCAGGGACCCATATCTTGGTTTACCAGGGCAATCCTGGTTTAAGCTTGCTGTCTTGCAGTAATTAATTGTTCCCTCTCTTGAGTCTCAGCAGTGCCTGAGACTGGACAGTAAATGATACAGTCACCTGATCTTTATCCCAGCCACAGCCTTGTACCAGACCCAGGTCCATCCATAAATACCTCATACAACTTACAGAGCATTGTGTTCTTTCTTCTGAACACTCATGCTGTGGCTTTTCTGTTTCCCAGCAGGCAGGACAGGGACCAGTGACAGAAATGGATGCGTGCTGGCTGGCAAGCGGATCCTTCACACCCGCTCTGTGGTCTGGCGGCCTGGCTCTAGCTAAGGACGGGGCTGCCACACATGGAGAAGCCAAATGTGTCCCATGCCATCCTGTCTCCACTGTATGGTCTGCTCCTGCACTTGCTGCCTCCAAAAGTCTAGAAACGCTGTGAACTTGGGACAAGGGACTCAGCAGTTACAGCCACTTTAAAGGAGGACACTGAAGGACGTACACAGATGCAAACCTCAAGCCAACCTAAGAGAAGAAAATCCCAATCTTTTTCTCTGTTTGCCAGATGATCTCATTCCGATCCACACTGAAGCTGGGGCATCCAAAGTAACCTGCTTTCCCCCAAACAGGAAGAAATGGGACACAGACCTTTCTTAGAAAAGACTATCCTGGGAAGTTCACTGGCCTTTGGTGCAGCAAACCTGCTTGTGTATTTCCAGACAGAGATGTCTGTCTGTGACAGACTATGTTAAACAACCCAGAAGAGCCCTACGGAGTGAGAAGCACAAAGAACACCACGTGGCACCATACCACGTTAAGAGTTAAAAACCTAGGCACACAGCCATCTTTAAAGTCCTACGTAAACATGCACATGACATACACCCCAAACAAAGTGATAAGAAGACACCCCCACTTGTAGGGTTCACCAGGAAGAAACAAATGAATGGATGAAAGATTTGGGAGCAGTTTCATCAGATCAATGACAATATGCCATTAAATAGAATAGTATTAACTGAGCCTGTATATACAGAAAGGCTTAAGAGGAAAAAAAAGATGAAGCAAACTCCTTATTAAGAAGTACCAATTAAACAAAAAGAATAAACACTGTGTGAGTATGTGTGTGTGTGGAGGACAGAGGATAACCTTGCCTTCCACGTTGCTTGAGACAGGGTTTATCTTTGTTGTTACTGTTGCTCGATGCTGTATATAGCCAACTACCTGTCTGCAAGTTTCAGGGGACTCTTCTCCCTGCCGTCAATCTCCCCATGGAACACTGGGGGAATTTGAACTCAGGTCCTCATGCTTGTGGAGTAAATGCTTTATGCACTGTGCCATCTCCTTAGCCCTCTCTTTACATTTCTAACTTATGGTAAAGGGCTCGATGGGACAATCTATATTTAAAATTGCTTCCAGTTCCAACACTTGATGCTTGCAAGAGAGGGTATATTTGGGTATCTTGTATATAGGGAACCTATGAGCGAGCTATATCTTGTTAGCACTCAATTTGGTATATACAAAACAGTCTCTAATAGGTGAACACTGAAGTGAATCCAGGTATCCACTTGACTGTGGCTTAGTATGTGCCAGATTCTGGGATAGACAATGAAAAACATGAGCTGCTTTCATGGAGCTCAATTCTGATAGAGGACACAGACAAGTAAACAGGAAAAAACACTACCTTATAATCAGCATTTTAATAGACACAAGACGAGGTATTAAACAGAATGAGTAGGACTCACACTGATATTATGGGGGGCAAAATGACAATAATGTTAGGAAAAGACTTCTTGTTGGAAAGAGAAGTCTAAGCTGAGACTAATGGATGAATGAAAGTCAGTCAGACCTTGACACTGTTCTTTCAGGGACCAGAGGGCTCCCGATATGGCTAGCTCAGAAAGGAAGACACCAGTCAAGAGTTGATAAGTGTAGCATTTTCCAAAAATGACCTCTCAAATTGGCCAGTTCCACTTGCCTTTCCAGGACTCTGACACCCCTTGCCAAGTGGTGGGGTCTGGTTTTCCTCCCCTTGAACTTGGGGGCTTGGATCTGTTCTCAGCAGTTCTGTGGACCTTTTAAGACCCTTACCCTGTAGAGCTTTCACCATGCTGTGAGGAAGCCCAGACTTGTTAGGATGACAACCGCCGATGACAGCCAGACACCTGAGTGAGCCATCAAAAGACGCAGGTACTCCACCTCCTACTCTTTAACTGAAGACTCTCAGACATTACCAAGCAGAGGCAGCTGCTCCCGCTGTGCCCTATGCAAATACCTGACCCACAGAATCCGTAAGCACAATAAACAGTTGTTGCCAGGCACTATGTTTGAGCATATTTTGCTATGCAACTGCAGGGCAAGAACAAATGGATAAAGTATAGTTTATTCACATAATGGAAACTATTACAGCAAGGCTAATTAAAGGTCTACAGCACTTTATGGCAATATAGATGTTTTTCACAAACAATGCTGAATGAGGGGACAAGTCCATGAGCCTATACTATTTGATTCTATCTGCTTAAAGGACAAAACTAGGCCAGGCAAATCTGTTCCAGGGCAGGACAGCAGTTACCCATAGCAGTGGGGTCAGTGACAAAGGACATGAGCAGTGTCTAAGGATGCAGGTTGTGTAGAGGTTCTCAGTTGGTAAAAATTCATCAAGATGTATACAGGGGCTGGAGAAATGGCTCAGACTGTGAAGTTCTTGCAGTGCCAGTCTGATGATCCAAATTTAGATCCCCAGCACCTGTGTAAAAACCCGGGCATGGGGAGTGCCTGTGATACCAGCTTGGGGAGGCAGAGACAAGGGAATCCCTGGAGCTTGCTGGCTGGCCAGGCCAGCTGAATCAAGGCACTCACAGTTCAATGAAAGGTTCTGGCTCAAAAACAAGATGGAGCTGAGGACACCCAACATTGACCTCTGGCCTCCAGATAGACAGGTGTCTACACACACAAGTGCTCCTGGACATACATGCACACACATACACAAACACATGTATATCCAGAGATCACACACAAATAAATAGATCACACACTTATGATACATTATTAGTACTTTTTGTAAGTAGATTAAACTGTTGACAGATCAGAGGGTACATGGCCCAATGTGAAAGCCAACCAATAAGCAGGGAGCAGATCTAATGAGGTCTTAGTAAATCATCCAAAAGTTCTGGGTATGCCATTCCATAAACACTGCCCACTACTGAAGGATTCTTATATAGCTTGTATTTTAGAAAGACCAGCTGTGGAAATGGTTCAGTTGATACAAAGTCCCTGGTGTGCAAGCACTTAGATATGAGTTTGGATTCCAAGTATTTGTATGAAGAGCTAGTGTAGGGCTGCATGTCTGTAAGCCCAGAGCTGGGGCAGACAGAGGCAGACCAGCAGAGATTGCTTCAGTCCAGCCAATCAGTTGAATGACAAGGCTTGTCTGAAAAAATAAGATGAAGAGCAACTGAGAAAGACATCTGACGTCAATCTCTGGCCTCTACACCCATGCACATGTACCTACATACACCGCATGTACACACTCCCCACTCTGGCCACAAAGCAATAAGCATTACTGTAATCATTCAAGCTATTGGCGGTATGAATGGACAGAAGCAGTTCTCAGTGGCCTGTCTACCCCTGGTAAACATGAAGGTCCCCTATGCTACTGGGGCCCTGGGCCAAAAGCCCAATGAGCCATCTGGTGGACTTGGAATTCAGAAGGGACATCTGGTCGACTTGACTCTAAACAATTATTTATCCTGATTACTGAGTTTTTTGGCAACCACTAATCACTTGTGCCAGACCCTGGCTGAAAAATCTACAGACTAAAACAGTCTTTAAAGGGCTTACTTTTCGGGCTTGTTATGAGCTTAGAAGTTGTCAGACACAGTGGCCTGTAATGCCAGTATCACTTGGGAGGTTGAGGCAAAAAGATCTTGCCAAGCTTGTGGGTAGCCAGGACTACACAATAGCCAGACTATGCTTCACACAACAACTGAAGTCAGAATGGGGATACAGGCATAGTTAACAGGGATGTTCCAGTTTCCAGCTTAGGAAACTAGGTAAGATGGTGGTATTTGTGGAGACAGAATCCTAGAAAAGCAGGTGGACAGAAAGAAGGCAGGGAATAGTTGACGGTTTACCATGGCTACAGAGGTGAGAAGTAGGCTTGCTGCAAAGATGCCAGCCCCAATCCCTGCTTCAGCCCCGTGGCAGCTAATGGCAGAGGTCTCAAACACAGCAGCTGCAGTCCTTTTCCAAATGTCACAGAAGGGACTTTTGAATATTTGACAAATATTTGAAATCTGATGTCAACAGGCAAAACCAATCAACTAAAATGTATCCATGGAGTAGGACAGTAGTAGTGGTGTGGATCAGAAAACACCTCAGCTCCCAGGCAAGGATTGGCTTCCTGGGCGTGGCACCCACAGACTGAGGCACTTCCCCTGGCTGAAAACGGCATATTTAAGGATTCTTCTCCCAAGCCATTAAGCATACTGCAGAATGCCCCAATTCTGCCTGTCATCCACTGCCTACAAAAAGCTTTTCCAGCATGAACCCTGAGGTTCGTTTGCCACCCTACCCTATACAGAAAAGGTTTTTAAGAATACATTTTATATGAACATGTACAGAAACATATACTAAGATTTTTTTTTAAAAAAAAAGCATAAATGAAGTTACGCTATTTACATGTTCTTATTTTATTTGTTTGTGTGTGTGTGTGTACACACTGTGTGGAGGACCAAGGGTGACGTGGGAATCATTCTGGATTGCCTCTACCTACTTCTTGCTGCTCTGAGGCTGCAGGCTGCCACTGGTTCCACCTGGCTTTTTTTTTTTTTAATGTGGGATCAGGGATTCAAATTCAGGACCTTCTGTTTGCGAGACAGAGTTCGTTCGTTCATTTGAGAGAACTACTGGTGGAGATCAGAGGAACTTTCATAATTCAGTTCTCTTGGGGCTGGAGAGGTGGCTTAGGGGTTAAGCCTCTGCCTTGCAGGCAGAAAAGGTCCTGAGTTTGGATTCTGGACCCCACGTATAGACGCCCGGCAGCCTGCGTTTCTAGTCCTGGTAGGGTGGAGCCTGTGAATCCTGGGGCAGAGTAAACAAAGAGGAAGTGGAGGTGATCCACGGTTGTTCCCGAATTCGGCCATGGTACGTGTACACACACACACACACACACACACACACACACACACACACGTACAATTGAATAAATTTTTAAAAATTCAGTTCTCTTCTTCTACAATATGGACTTTGGGAGACTGAACTCAGGTTGCCAGGTTTGCAAGCAGGCACCTTATCCTGAGCCATCTCAGTGGTCCCTAAGAAAATATAATGCCCCTTCCCTTTTAAGGAGACTAAGCTATGCTTGAACTTGCTATAGCTGAGAATGATCTTGAATTTCTGACCCTTCTGCTTCCACTTTCAAGTGTTAGGATTGCAGGCAGCTCCACCACAGTTACCTTAACGTGGTGCTGGAGATCAACTCAGAGCTTTGTGTAGGTGCTAACTTATGCTAGGCAAGCATTCTACCAACTGATCAGGTCTTCCTTCGCCTCTTTTAAGAAACAGTTACATGACATGCTATTACATGAAAATGTAGCTAGTTAATTTCCTAACAGCAGATGCTGAGGCTGTCACTGTCTTTTTTTTTTCAGTGTTAGAAACATGTCATAAAATAAAATTGCTTAGCTAAGAAACGGATGCTTTATAACAATAATTACAACTACAAGAGCAATTAATGCTATTATTACTAAAGAAAAACAAGTTATTTAATAAAGTACTATAGAAATGTGGAAGTCTCTTCTCACCTTGTCTTAGGTTCAAATCCAACTCCCCAGAAGTTAACTATTAAGTATGGCTTCCTTTACTCCTTCTAAGGACATGGCCATTCCTCTTTCACTAGAATTCTTTTTCTGGATCCATGGCTTCCTCTTTTATTGATTTATTCTGCCATTAGGAAGGGGAACATCTTCCAGGAGCTTCCTAGGAATGAAAAGCTTTTATGCCTTGCACTGGACCCTCACAGACAGAAGGATCTCCTCGCATGTCTGTGGGTGGGGGCTGGCTCGCCTGTGGTTTTACTGTAAGGTGCTGAGATTGAAAGATGTCTTCACTTAATCCTGCTGTACCTTGGCGGCTAGCTTTCATTTCTAGACTCATCAAGCCCTCTCTTTTTCCTCTAAACCCACTCCAATCAGGCCCTTTGTGCAATGTTTCCACTGCTCCCTTAACACCACCCATTGTGGGTCTGCCTGGCCTAAGGCTGCTAACCCAAGCAGCCGGCTCCAGGCCTCATCCAGGGCCTCTCGAGGGCAGTCTATCTGGTCAGTGCTCTCTCCTCTGACACATGGTTTCCACTTGTCCCCATATTTACTCAGGATTTTCTGCTTATCTCACCAGTAGTGTTTTTTGTCTCCTTTTTGGTTTCTCTCCTCCTCCCAACCACAACATCCTACCCTAGTTAGCATGGATGGAGTCAGGAATTAAACCTAAGACCTTGTTGCAAGAAAGGGAAATCTACCCCAGGAGCTCCAGCCTCTTAACACTGGTTCAGATCCCCAAGTCCAGTCCGTCCTTCACCCTTAATCTTCTGCACTCTCTCCCATCTCTGTTTCTGTGTGTTAAAAACCACCTGTGGTTCAACTTCAAGAAGTCCTTCATTGCTCCTCTTCCTTCTTCCTTATGAACCTTTATTTGTAGTAGGATTTAGCAGCACCCCCCTCCCTCCTAAAAGGGATCCACTGCTTGTGTCCTCACTTAGCTTTGTTTCTGTCAGTATTATGACATGTAGGAAAAAAGTCTGTCTTGCATATTCTCTTGTGTGTGTTTTTATCTCCCATATTGGACTGCACCTTGGGATAGTGAGCTTGTATATTTTATATTTTCCATTGTGAATTACAACAACAGATGTTTAATGATGTTCACTAAGAATTATTGTTCAACAAGCAATAAATAATGTTCAATACATATGTGTTGAATGGGAAAAGTATTTTGAGTATAAATGGGGATCAGAATAAGATGGTGTCACAGAATTGCTGTAAGGCAGGCATGATGGTACATGCCTGTGATGAGGCTCCTTGGAAGATAGTTCAAGGTCATCCTTGGCTGTACGGCCAAGTGCAAGGCCAGCCTGGATAACATAAGACACTGTCTCAAAAACCTAAAGATAATAAATGAAAAATAAAGACTAATTTAAAAAATTGAGGTCTTCGTAAGAAATAAACTTTTTCTGAGGAAACATCTACATGTAATAAAGTAACTTATTTTAAATGGTTCAACAAAAGTAAGAAAAATACATACATGTGTACTAGTGTTACATTCAGGTGGTGGATATATATGGGTGACCAATGTACTATTTATAGCTTTTTAAAAACCCTTTTTATTTTTGTTTTTGTTACTTTTTAACTTTTTTTGCATGTGTGCTTGTATGTGTGTCTGTATGTATCAGAGGTCACATGTGTACCTGTGAAGGCCCAAGGGTGACTTTGGAAATCATCTGAAATGTGCTACCTCCTCTTTGTTTTGCCCTGGAATTTCCCAGGCTCCACTCTACAGGACTAAATGGTGGCAGGCCGCCACCATTTCCACCTGGCGTTTTTTTAATGTGGTATCTGGAATGCAAACTCAGGACCTTCTGCTTGTGAGGGAGAGACTTAACTCCTGAGCCATCTCTCTCTTCCCATATTTTTAACTTTTTAAAATGAATGCTTGAAAGTTTTTATAAAAACAGATTTTTAAAGGTGCAGTGAAATGATCTTCATATTAAATAAGATGAATAAGCAATTATAAATAGTCTCACCTTAGCTCAAATTTTACTGCTCTGTGGGGGTATAATAAAGTATTCAGCCTTTATAGCTTTCCAGATTTCAGATTTGTGGATAAGAAATGGTGGCTGTGAATTAATTTTGCAGGGTTATAATTCCCATTTAGATCTTTAGCCATTCTAAGTGTACCAATGTATGATTTTATGTGGAGATGCAGTTTGTTTCTCCAGCCGCTAAGTCAATTCTTGCAGCACTACCTAACAAGCAGTCCATCCTCTTTTTGTTGATTTATGGTGCCCCTTTATAATGAGCTACATTTCATGTGTACATAAATCTTCCTATTTCCCCTTTGTTACAGGCACAATACTGCCTTAGTGCCACGGCTCATCAGCTTACAATGCCCAACAACCAGTGCAGAGGTCCCTGTCCAAGTCCCTTCTGTTGTGGTACATGGTGTTGGACCTAAGGCCTCAGACATGATAAACAAGGGACTCAATAGCTGTGCGTCGTCTCTATCATTGACTTACATAACTTTTCCTTGCCCCTTTAACTCCCCCAGTTGACTATTGAACCCAGGACTTCCTGTATAGCAGGTGAGTGCTCTGACTTATAAACCACATCTATAGCCCTAATTTTATTTTGAGGCAGAATCTTGCCAAGTTGTCTCAGCCTGGCCTCAAACTTGTGATTTTTCAAACTCAGCCTCCTTAGTAACTGGGATACAGGCATGCATGAGACTGTCTCTTCTTTCTAAAGGTTGACTTAGTTAATTCTTTCTTTAAAAATTCTTTCTTTAAAAAAAATTCTTTCTTTAAAAAAAGTCCAACTAAAATTGTGAAGCTGTGGTAGTTCACACTTGTAATTCTTGCACTTGAGAAGCTAATACAATAATTTGGAGCTACACACATCCATTTAAAAGCTTACCTAAAAAAATCTGAGCAGAATTGTACTTTGCAGCATAGTGCACTCTGCCAAACACAGTGGCACCAATATTTACCTCACCCAACATATCTTTCTCACAAGGTGACACTAGTGTCTCTATAAATTCTTTTCTACCAAACGTGGCCTTGTACCTGTTTTAATTAACAGAAAGTACAGGAGATTCTATGCAACTTCCAAGGTAAGGTTAATAAGGTCGTATGGCAGGCTGGAAAGATAGCTCAGGGGTTGAGACTGCTTCACAAAGCAGAAAGTCTTGAGTTTGGGTCCCAAGTCCCACACAAAAAACACCAACTGGAAACAGCAGCAGCCATTTCTGATCCTGGTGAGTGGAGCCTAGGAAATCCCAGAGCAAAGCAAAAAGGAGGTAGAAATCCAGGATGATTACTGAAATCAACCTTGATCCTCCACAGGGACACACAGTGCCCTCTGACAGACATACACACACACGCACACTCACACGCACACACACAAATGAATAAAATCTTTTTAAAAAATTTTAAAAAGTGATACGGCTTCCATATAGTTCTTGGATCAGGGCCAATTAATATGTAATATAGGCAGCTACCTAGAAAGGACCTTGCTTGAACATGTTAGGTGAAAAAACTTTCTCAACAGCGAACATGCCAGAATGGTCCCAGGCATCCTAGTCTGAAAGCTGGAGTCTCCAGCCTAGCTGGGCACCAGGTCACAGTCACCAGCTGAAGACAGTCATGAGAGGCTTGTCAAATGCCAAGCAAGCCGCTCTATCTCAATTCCTAGCTTACAAATACTATGAGAGAAAATTATTACTGTTGGCTTAAAACTATAAAGTTTTGGGTAATTGGTTATGGAATGGATATTCCATAAATTATTAGCAATACCTTGTAGAAGACCACATCTTTTGAAACCTGCTTTATGGACTTGGCTCCATGCAGAGAAGGGGAAGGTGGGCATAAAGTGGCAAAACAGTGGCAAAAGGGTCACATGGACATCTGTCTGCTGTCCAATGAGGCTCTCATTTGGTCCCAGAAGTTCAAGAATAGAAACCAGAATTTGGAGTATCTTTCTCTGAAGAAGCTACACTAAAGAGAAAAGATTTGTAGATGCTAACATTTGGTTACAAGAAGACAAGTTCGCTGGCACTTCCACTGCAGAAATCCCAAATAAAACATTAGCTCATCAACCTAGTGTAGCATATTGAGGATACATGCGTTATAGTAAGTGCTGTTTCCCCTCCAAATACAATATTACAGCAATAAACCAAAAGAGGAAAAAGTATTTCAGTTGATACAGTGGGTGAATCTAATGAGTTAATTACCATTTTGTTTAAATTTTCAACAAAATAACAAAGAAACAATTAACTGGACAAAAATCTTGTACCAAAAACTATAGCAAACATGTTCAATGGAGGAACTGCACTAAACATAGTAGTATTCGTCAGTAGGTTAAAGAAAGAAAATCTGAATATAAGGATTAGAAAGGAAGAAATAACATTGTCATCATATGAGGCTGATACAAGATATTACAATATGGCTTCCATATAGTTCTTTATCAAATTGCATTTTTCTATGCCAATGGTAACCATTAGGAAGAAGATAATAGCAGCAAAGAAATCATGAAGTTCCTAGCATTAGCTTAAAGCAGAATGTGTGGAACTCTTGAGAAATCCAATAAATAGAAAGACATTCTATGTTCTTGAGGGAGGTCTAATATTTTAAAGATAATAATCCCCACTCTGACTTACAAGTTAGGTGATAAATTAAACAAACAAAAACTTATCCATAACTTATCCACCAATTCATTTTTAACACAGGCTAATCGCAGAACAATGTTACTCTTAAAAGTATTCATTCACGTTTCTTCCATAGGCACGAGCAGGGACAGCTCTGCCTCTGGCTGGCTACTGCCAGCTCTACTACTAATTGGCAACATGGTTTATTTTTTTTTAAAAACAGGCTTTCAGGTAGCCCAGGTGGCCTCAAACTTGTTCTGCAGTCAAGAATAACTTTGAACTCCTGCTCCTTCTGCCTGTATCTCCCAAATGCTGGGATTACAGGCGTGTTCGTGTTCTACAATCAAAGACACTTAACGACCATACACATCTGGTACCTTGACAATAGGAAGAGGAGCAGAAACATGAACAGAAACTTATTTTAGATGTCCTGTACTGTCCAAATTTGCAATAATAAGCTACTCTCACAATTTATAATTTTTAATTAAATTTTCCCACTCAATTACATCTCTTTGGGATAACTAATCTCAGCTAAAGGAGGGGTTTTGAACTGCTACTAGGAATGGCATAACCCAAACAGTCTGGGCCAAAACACACAGCTGACAGAAGAAATGCTGGGGGAGTTAGGCCGAGAGTGGCCATCATCACTTAAGCAAGCCAGTACCTCACCTCTACAAGGCACCAGGCTGCCTAGCCAGCCTTACAGCAGGAGCAATGGCAGCAAGAGCAGTTGGGGCCTCAATGGGCAGACTGCGCCAGAATGAGATGCGACAGGCTTCCCTAGATTTTCTTATTATCTCTGGTTTCCCCCTCTCTGTTTTCGGCTCTGGCTAGAATTAATACTGTAATTATCAAGACAACAGGGTTTCTCACTGCATGAAAGCACAGGTCTACTGAGCAAGGACTACAGGAGCATGGCTCCTTCTCTCATGTGATAAGAGAGACCCACTCCCAAGGCCTCATGAGTCTGAGTTACTATGTAACATTGCATTTCTGTATACCTTGCTCTACAACAGTGCCCCCACTGAGCCCTGCAAAGCCAGGTGCACTGAGCCAGGGCAGGGTGGGCAGGCATTCTTTTGGAAAAGGCTCTGGGTTTCACTAATAAACATGCAGGGTGCCAAGAACTGTGAGAATAGACAAGCAGCCAGAAAGTTAGCTTTTCCATCCACCCAAGAGGCTAGTGGGAGGAGGGGAGGACAGGTGTGGAAGAAAAGCACTGCACATGTCTTTGGGGCTGTCTGGGTGCCAGACCCATTGTGGGGGCTCAGTGGAACTCACCTCTTACACCTACCCTGCAAATGAGGAAATCAAGGCATGTAAATACAGAATAGCTAAGAGTGACTGGATCCCAAAATAACACAAAGAGAAGTGCCTAGGCTGTGGTGATGGAGGAAGGGTAGGAGACAGAACAGACCAACACTCAGATTTGTTCCTTTTTTAATCAAGGACAATGTAAGTCAGTCTTGATTTTAAAACAGGCCCTTATCTCAAGGATTAACTAAGGAGAAACTCATGCAGAAGTTTCCAGAATATTATTCCTGATCCTTGGGATTTACAAATACACTGAAGGAACTAAAAGAAATACAGAGAAGAAAGCTGACATTTTCATACAACCTTAAGCCAGGAGATCAGCTCTTCTTTAGTCATATATCGAAGGAGGGAGATAGATGTTCACAAGAGTGCTCAACAGAGGTCATGCCTAACCCCAAAAGATGGCAACTGGGCTGGAGACATGGCTCAGGGATTAAGACTCTGCCTCGCAAGCAGAAGGTCCTGAGTTCAGATCCCAGGTCCCACGTAAAAAATGTCAGGCGGAAACAGGGGCAGCCTGCAATTCCACCCCTTGTAGGCAAGGCCTGGGAAAACCCAGAGCAAATCAAAAAGCAATCCAGGATGATTCCCAGAGTCATCCTTGGTTCTCCAGACACACTCAGTACCTTCTGATACGCGCATGCGCACACACACACAGGGATAGGAGGGGAGAGGAGAGGAAAGGAGGGGAGGGGAGAGGAGAGGAAAGGAGGGGAGGGGAAAGGAAGGGGAGGGAAGGGGAAAATAGAAAGCAACTTAGCCCCCTTCACTACTGCTGGTAGTAATTGCTTTGTGTCTGGAGTTGGGTTCTTCAGCAAACTGGTAAACTGAGTGGTGGGTGAGGTTTACAACGCCCTCACAAGTGTTTAATTGTCCTGACACAAGTGGACACACAAGATGTTGAATGCCACAAGACAAGATTGAGCAACAGGCTATTTTCATTCAAAACCACAAGCATGGGGCTGGAGAAATGGCTCAGGGGTTAAAGTCTTTAGTCACACAAGCAAAAGGACCTGAGCTCAAGGTCTTTGCACTAAATCAATTATCTCCTTTTCTCTCTCCACCACATATTCAACTTGCTCTCAGCATAATAATGAGGTGCCTGAACCTAGGGCCTTGACCTCTCTAGGCAAATTATGCAATCAGCAACAAGGCTAGATAACAGCTGGAAATATGGAGAGTCAAGAATATTTGTCATAAAAACTTGGGAAAAGAAAACATGAATTGTTTGCACTAGACTATACTAGCTGTGTATAAGAGGGATAGGAGACTTTGGGAGAAGAGCAATCTGGAAGGAGAACTACTTGGTTGTGAATCAGTCGAGGTGAGAATTTGGCAAGTTTTATATAAAGAGGAGGTTGGTGGATAGACAGGGCTTCAGTCAGGTTGCAACACACACTCAGTCTTATTAGCTTTGGCCAGCAGCTAATAGCTGATCAGCTTCTCTTACCTCATCTCAATTTATAATTAATTCAGGACAATGCAAAATTATTCTTTTTTTAAATCAAGATACAGGGACTGGAGAGGTGGCTCAGGGGTTAAGCCTCGGCCTTGCAGGCGGAAGATCCTGAGTTCAGATCCTAGACCCCACGTATAGACCTGTCAGAAGCGGGGGCGGCCTGCGTTTCTGGTCCTGGTAGGGCGGAGCCTGTGAATCCCGGCAGAGTAAACAAGGAGGTGGTGGAGGCGTCCATGGTAGTTCCCAAATTCGTCCATGGTTCTACACACACACACACACACACACACACACACACACACACACGAGCACCCGCACAATTGAATAAATAATAAATTAAAAAATAATAAAATAAATCAAGATACAGACTTATTAACCCCAGAAGACTGCTTCTTGTTTTTTCCCCTGGACTAGGGGGCTCTCTGGGGGCTCTCTTCCAAGATGCTGGACTGCACTCCTGTCCCACATCCAAATTCTACTACCTGGAGCACACGCAGATACTCTCACAAGGATGGCTGGGGACAGCAGTCACACTTTGTTGCCACAGAGCTTTTCCTGGTGACCCTGCTATGTGCAGATGACTGTGTGCTCACAGACAGTGTGTGTCAGAGCTGCTGTGTGCAGATGAGTGTGCTCACAGACACATACATATAAGGCTGTTTTGGGAAGGTGCAGACAGCTCTCCTTAGCCCTTCTAATAGACTCTTGATAAAGACTCCAAATCTCACTCCAGCAACTCTTAACTTGAGCAAAGGTCACAGTACTGACCACCTGCCTCTGAGGATGTAAACTCCTCTTGCAGAAATGTTGACGCTACAGAGGGTTGTCAGTCTCCACACGAACCTCCACGGATGGGTTTAAGGTTGGGAGACACTTAAGGCATCACCCTTCTGAGATGCCTTTCAACAGAAGGTTCTAAGCATGTTACTACAAATGAGCTAGAACAGGTCTGTCAATGTGAGTTCTAGAAACTGTTTCAAATCTTTTGGAGTTACTGAAGAGCTATCTGCTTAGACTGTCTTCAGCAGCATCACTGCAAGAACAAGGATGCTTTCCCACTGACACTTTGTCAAAAGTGTCGTCTAATTTACATTTCTCCTAGAGACTAATTTGAGAGAATACAATAGAAACTGGCATTTCTAGCACTTTGGCAGAGGCTCTTGAGAAAGGGACCCTTCTATCACTACCACACTGAAATCTACTGTTGGTGAAAGGTCTCTGCCAGGTCAGGAGCTGACACACAGCGGCATGCTCCTGGATATATAAATGGAAGAATCGTTACATTGGCATGCACAGGTTGTCTTCACTCCACGACTTCTTTGCTGTCATACACACAAAGTATCAAGTCACAGCACTGCTAGCAAGAACATGAGGTCACATGGGCAGGGTCTGAATGCATCAGTGTCCCTGACCTCACAGTAGAGAAGAGAAACAAAGAGATAATCTCAGAAGTCCTACCTCACAATCAAGGCCTCACAACCCAAGACCAAACTCCAGATTTCGCAAACCTATAAATTCCCATAAAATTTGAAAAGTTCCCGAGTCCACTGTAGGGTAGATTCCATGATCCTGATGCTCACATGTGTTGACAGATATAATTCCCTACTCCTGGCACAGTTCAGAGGATGGCATGTTACTGCGGCGTGGCCATGGCAAGTCCAAGTGCTTCTGGTTTTTCAGAATTGGGGAAAGCACATCACATGCTGGGCTGAACTGCAGAATCAAATCAAGATGCCTGGCAATACACTCCTAATCCAAACTGTCCAGTCCCTAGGCTATTTAAATGCAAAGAAATAAATGGAGAAACAGCATGAGGGAACACAAAGAGTAAGACTCACAAGGGTCAAACAAAACAAAGCCAGCTTGGAGAAGAGGAAGGGGTCAAATTCATCAATGTAAGATTTTTGCCCATCTAGAAACCAATTTATATAATTTCCAACTATTACTTTGAATAGAAGAACAACCTTAAACTTCTGATTTGAAACGCTCCTTTGCTCACATCTAGAAATGGAAGGATCAAATAAGATCCGAGAACAAACTTCAAGAGACCAGAGTCTTTTGAGGGGAAAAAAAAAAAAAAAAAAAAGACTCCTAAGAGATCTGAGCCATTTCAATACAAACAAAAAATAAAAAGGCCAGTTTCCTGATACCCCCCACAGTATCAGAGATTTATTATACCTGATCTTGATTTATTATATTTTTCTTTCTTTAAATCCAGGAGATATCTGGTGTTGAGTCTGCAGCAGCAAAGGGTAGCCACAAAATGTATGCAGAACGCTGAAACCTCCTCTGAATGAGTTAAGACAGTAGGCTGTGTCTAGGAGTCTTACAACATGCAGGGTTGGAATACTCTGAGGGCTTCTTGTATTGCTCATACCATGGTAGGACCAAGGCCAGGATTATCTAATATTTTCTAATTGAAAAGCCTATCAGGTATAGTCCCTGGATGGAAAAATTTGACAGAACTGAGAAATAATGAGGAAATGAGGAAAATCAATATGGCCAAACACTAACACCTAGAGCTCACAGAAGGTCCAAGCACATATTCTGATCAATGAAGCCTAACTAATTGTCTTTTCCTACTTTCATGTGTGTGTGGTATGTGTATACATATGTATGTGCAGTTGTACATGCAAATGAATATGTGTGCATGTGGAGGCAACAGGCTGAAAATGAAGGTGTCTTCCATCATTCTTTTGCCTTATTCTTCTGGAGATGGGATCTCTAAAGAAACCCAGAGCTTACTGACAGGACTAGTCAAACTAGCCAGCTTGCTCTGGTGATTCCCAGTCTGCCCTCCAAGGCTAAAATTATAGGAGAGCTGCTAGACATACCCAGCATTTTACATAGAATCTGGGGGATCTGAACTTCAGCCCTCTTGCTTGCACGGAAAGTGCTTAAATCACTGAGCCATCTCTTCAGTCCAAATGGAACTTACTTTAGGGAGACAAAGAAAAGGATCGTAGACTGTGCATCAGCTCTGCTGGCTCCACCGCAGGCAGGTACAAGCACTACCACCTGATCTCTGGGTTTCACCTGTACTAGAGACACTAAACCCAAGTCCTTCGTCCCCAAAGCAACCTGCTAAGATTTGCTGTTCACTCCTGCCAAAATGTTTATAGGGTACTCACTACCTAGATGGGCTCCGATTTCCCTCCAGTCTTACCATGGCAGTCATTTCCAGTGTGGAAAAGCTTCCCTCGCTTTTAACCATTAGTCTCGCTCACTCTTCTGGGAGGCCTGGGCTGCTCAGTTTCTCTTAGTTCCTGCAGCTTATGGTGGTGCTGAACCACTGGTGTGGGGAAACAATCCTTAGATTTAAATATCCCTGTGTTCATCTTAGAGTGACTTAGCAAGCAAAACTACTGAAAGCACGCTCCATCCTCCCAAAGTAGCTACTGGTGACAATTCTAAGGCCAGGGAAAAAAAAATTCCTCATGGGATTTCTTTACGGAGTTTCAATTTCACTTGTAAAGCTGTTTTTCACTGGAGCTATAACTAGAAGGTTTAAAAGTGAGAGGGATCAAGAGAAAGTACATGAAAGGACAAAAGAGTCAGGCCAGTCTGCCGTCCTGCTAAGAGAAGTAATACTCTTTCACCCTAGAGCTTAAGGGTTTTTTTCATTATCAAGCAATCCAGAACCAAATTAATTCATTTAAAAAAATCCAATTTATCAAGTCCAGTGATTTGCAAAGAGTAAGCAAATAAACAAAATTCTGTTGTTATCTATATTTATACTGGAATAACACTACATCTCACTTAGTCCAGAAGTCTGCCGGGCAGGAACAGCACAAGACATGCGTTTGGATTATGCTTGAACCAGGGAGCAAGACAAGGAGACTGGGAAGAGGAGGAAGATGGCAGGCTGGAGAGATTCTAAAAGCCCTGGGGCTAGCAGGCTCTGAATAAGGGAAACCCCAGGAGATTTTGAACACATAGGAAAGAAGAAGCAATGGCATTTCTCTTGAAGAAGAAAAACTGTTATAAAGAGCCTAAATTTGGAATGCAGACACTCAAATGACTGAAATGGAAGACTGGGGACAGAATGCATCCATGGGGGAGGAATTCAGTGGCATTCAAAATCTTTCCCATGAATCAAGTCCATAGACACTATAAAACGAAGATTTGTCTTCTCATATTGTGCTCTTTGTGAATTTCCTTATCTTTAAAGTCTCTGTTGTTACTGTGGTCTAAGACAACAATACCAGATTAGTTCTTCAATTCAGAAAGGTGCTCACCAACACCAGAAATGGTTATGTACTGTACATTCAAAGCTGTTCTGGGGTTTATGAGTGTTAACTGAAAATGCTGGGATCTTGATTCAACCTCAGCTCTTCCAGAGAGTCTGCTCAGACCCGTCTGGTGAAAATATAATGGACATGCTTGGTTGCTGGTTGGGCTCCAAGGAGTGGGACGAATTCTATAAGCCCTTGCCAACTCATCTTTATAGGTCCTTTGATTTTAAACCAGATACAAAAAAAAAAAAAAAAAAAAAGAGGTCTAAGAGACACAGGAGAAGACCTGCAGAAATAACTCTAAGCTATAAACAGATCAAAGGAATATGAGATCAGAATTTCCTCCAATAGTAAATATTCCCCATTACAAGTAAATATAGCATGCCTGCTCAGCAAAGACATCAATTACAAGAAGTCCTGAGCACCTTGGGATAACTTTGGGTTACCAGAGGGAGAACATAGAGAAGAAGCATGTTTTCTCTGAAGCTAATGAAACACAAAAGACATTCTTGGTCCTTCAAAAATATGCCCAGTTTGAGACAAGGCTATTTTTTTTTTTAGCTAAAAAGACAGTAATTACCCCCACGAGACTACATGCTTCTGCTGGTTTTAGTCTATAAAATCAAAGTTCTTTCATATAAACCCTCTTTAAAGATATTACTCAGGTAGGATCTGAGTCAAGTAGTAGCATTCCTCAACAGCACAGAGGCTCTGGGAAGGAGCTTCTTTTTCTACGCAGACAGCAGGCACGCTGGGTTACAAGGACAAAGGATTCTTCTCTTTCCCCTCTAGAGAAGTGATACTGGAGTCTGAAAAGTATCATGACATCAGATAAACAGGAGAAAAAACAGAGACTTACTCTCACGAAAGTGCATGGGATTTACCCAAAGTACAAAACTCAAAAAGTGGCAGATGGTTGAGCTTAAGTCACGTTCTGAGCTACAAAAAAGAGTTTGGGGGAGATAATGGCAGTAAGGTACTTCTAGGGGAATATGGGCTATAGGAGGGCAGGTGGAAGAAATACACCGTGAACAAAGCTTCTTGCTATGCGTCTCTGAGGGAAAGGGCCTCAGGACAGCCCTCACATGTGGCAAAGTTTCTCAGGGGGAGATATCAGAACTTTTCCCTTGAGTTAATCTCCAAGGAAGAGCATCCCTTAGTCAAACAGGCAACTTCAGAGAACACTACTCCTTCCATTTGCTGTCTTTTGAGGTCTTTAAATTTGAAGCAATCGGCACACCAAAGCACCATATTTGTGAGAGAGTGTGTTTTTCTGGGCTCTTGCAGAAAAAAGGAAACACCTCTCTCTCAAGTGTACAACCAGGTGTCTGTCATCCTCCCCATAATCTGCCACAGAAGACCCTACACTCTGAAGACAGAACAAGGCCTACGCCTAGATCAGAAGCATGGAAAAGTGCTGAAGACCAAGTTTTTCAAAACAGTCATCCAGAACCTGAAGTTAGAGCTCTGGTTCTGTCCCAAGAAGGGAATACACTAAATCTTATGAGTGTATGTTGTGTGTGTTGGGGGGCGGGGGAGGGGGGTAGAGGAAGGATTAGGAAAATGAAATGCATACCAGCACCAAGGGTAGAACAGCTCTAAATCTCTAAATCTGAGCAAGCACAGCATTGCCACTTTATTTAAGCTAAAGGAATAGTCTGGAGACATCGCTGAAACAGGAGCAAGGGGAAAGGCCAAGTGATACTTCTAGCTTATTTCCTTATCCACAGAATGGAGGGATACCCACAGGGAAGGGGATCTCTTTGCAAATATATGCTGCCCATCCATTCTGCCCGCACCACAGCCTTCTTTCTGCATTTGCTCTCAGAAGTGATACCATCACAACAGACTCTGCTTCTTTAATTACTACTCTGTTTAGACTTGGTTAGCAGCAGGAAAGCTGTACGTGTGAGGCAAGGAGGTCTGAGACCATCTCACTGATGGGAACAGTGACAGTCCAAACCATGGAGCAAATCCCATGCTCCACATGAATAGATGAAGCCAATATTCTACAGGTGTAACATCCGGAGTGAATAAAGTAGTGCCACCATGGAACTTTTTGGAGCAAATGGCAGTCTACTTAATCTCGATTTTGTATTCCACAACTCAGGGAGCTATGGTTAGCTATAGTCAATTATGGTCCAGAAATGGTAAATGGGAACTCTTTACACAAACAAATCATAAGGCTCAACCTGCACACTGTTGTAAATAGTGTGATGAAATCTCATGTCATCATGCTCCATCATGCCTGAGATATGTAGAGTGTCCACACTGTACACACTACTTGCTCATTAGGACTCAAGAGGACTTGTGCTAAGTCTCCACGCTCAAAAGTAGTGACAGGAAGGAGACATAGGACAAAGACAAGGAAGACAGATCCACAATGGCATTAGGAAGACAATGCTACAGGGCATACGGGGCAACAGTAAATGCAGAACTTGGAATCCCAGGAACCTACAGAAGAGTTTTGGAACCTGTCCCTTGAGGATAAGGGGAAACTATGTATTAGCTAATTACTAAATGGGATAAGTCACTGCTTAAAGTAAAAAAGTGATGATTTCTTAGGCCCTTAATTAGAGGTACCTTTCTCAGAAACCAGAGCCAAGGTTGAAACCTAGCAAGAAGCCTACACAGTGATCTCCAAGATGTGACCATTTTTACCCTTTGCTGGCCCCCTCTAGGTCTGATGGTGAATATGCTGGGGGAGAGAAAGGAGGAGGCAGTGCCTGGCTTGCCCCTTGGGTCACTGAGATCAACAAAATGGGCAGAACAGATGCAGCAGATGGGCACTGGTTTCTCCCAGCTGGGCCATTCCCACCTTAACCTGACTTCCAGCACCAGGACCACCGAGGACCCAGGTCTCACAACAGTACTTGCTGAATTTCCTTCTTCAAACCAAAACTGCTGTCAAGAACTTCATTTCTGAATCAATACAATTAAGGTCCTCTGCAATGAGTAAACTAGCTTTAGTTATTTGCACATGGACCTCTCTCAAGAACCACAAAATCAGAGGAATCCAAGAGCCTTGCTGGACAAAGGGAAAGCACCAAGGGCAACCATCAACAAACAACTCCATTGGCTGAGAGAAGAGTCACATGAATGACTTACAAAAAAAGCAAAGTTCTGTGCTGGTAGATGAAATGGTTCAGTGGTTATGGCAGATATTTTCAGGTGTCAATATGACAACTAAAACTGAACCTTTAAGCATACCTATGAAGAATTATTTAGTTAAGGCAAGTCTCTGAGTAAGCCTGTAGGAGATTATCTAATTATCTAATTGAGGTGAGAAGACTCAGTCCATAGGGTGGTACTATTGCCAGAGCAGATAGGTAAGATGGAGATAGAATGGTTGGCACTTGGCACACTAGGAAACTGCAGGTATGCTTCCTGTGGATGCAGATGGTGTAGCCAGTCTCTTTGGCTCCTGATGCTAGAGTTACTGCTCTCCTGCTACTATAAAGTGAGCTTGGACACAGCCCATTGTTCTAAACTGGTTGGGTGATGTATTTGTCAATGGGAATTGGATTGGGGAAAGGTGCTTGCTGCCTAATGATCTGAGTTCAACTCCTGGAGCCCACATTGTGGAAGGAGAGAACCAATTCCCCTGAAGTTGTCCTCTTCCCTCCGCACATGCACTGTGGTAAGTATGTGCCTGCATGCACACATGTACACGTACACACAATGCTAAATAATAAATAACTTTCTAAAAAAGCTTGGAGACACTGATCAGCAAGGTGGAGAACACGGTTTGCAGGGCTGTGACGAGCAGAAGAGGCCACAGAACACCACAGTCAGGACAGCTGAATAGGGATCTGGGAACAACCTGGGAAGTCAAGATTTTCTTTAAAACTGTCACTAGTGCCTGCCAACATATAAGCTGAAAAGACACAATCTAAGGTTCTGAGGAAAACTCCATTTTGACAGAATTGTTTAGTAAGTGAATCACTATCAGGCGTGGTGGCACCTACCTGTAATCCTGGCACTGGGCTGCTAAGGCAAGACAGTCCCCAAAAGAGGTCTCAAAATCGAAACCAAAACCAAACAACCCAGAAACAAAAACATCAGCAAAGAAGAAAGGGGTGGAGAAGTGGGTAAAAAGGTAGTAGCTGCACCAAGTCTGGTAAACAGTTCAAGGCCCAGAACTCATGTGAAGATGGAAGGTGAGAAATGACTCTACAAAGGTCCTATAAACTCTGCACGCGTGCCATGCTACACTCCCTTCCACAGACACAATTAGCAAAATATAAGAACGAGAAAGTAAGGACCACGTGAGTTATGTGTCATAGCTCAAGGCACGACTCCAAGGAAAATCCTAGAAGCAAGGAGGAGAGCCTCTGAGCTTTGAGCTCGGGCAGCTCCAGGGAGCTGCAGGCATCAGGCACTTGAATTTTTATCTTTGCAACTATCCTCAAATTAGAGAACACGTCTTTTCTGACCCTCTGTTCCCACCTCTCTGTGTATATTTAGCTAATTGGTGGTTAAGGTTCCAGCCACCCACCTGAACTAATTTTATAAGGTAGGGTAGGAGGTGAGATAAAACCCCTTAGATTTCCTCTGAACTACATAAATAGAGCCCCGGGAAAGCAATGGGCCCACCTTGGGCCTTCCAGAGGCCTTCTCCCAAGGGTCCCATCCAGATACCTCAGGGAGCCAGGGAATGTTTATGTCATCCCCTGTGCAGCTAATGAGAAGCTTCTCCTGCCCACCAACTCTGGTCTTATTTCCATTCTAGTCACTAAGTCTGTTTTCAGTGCGTTAAGTCTGTGAGGCCCACAGGAGGAGAATCACAGACACATCATGTAGGGATGGAGCCTGAGTTTGGCAGCAGATCCCATGAGCCAGAGCAGAGGAAAGGGAAACACGTGTGAGTAGAGCATGGGAGAGTAAGTTTAGGAAAAACTGGCCGCAGGGTGGTGGCAGTTCTGGGAGCCACAGCTAGTCAGTGGTATGGTGTGGCGGGCCTGGCTGCTGGAAGATGGAGCCGCCTTGCAGAAGAAGGTCACCAGGCCTTCTGGAATCAGAGGAACAAACAAGTCTGGCTGAGACAAGTCTTTCAACCCGACTTCTTGACACGGAAAACATCTTACATCAATTCATGCTGAGTTCAGATCCCACTGTGAGTCTCTGACATAGATGGGGACATGTGGCATTATATGGAAAGAGGTTTGGGTTGTGCGGATATAAAAACTCAGTGAACATACAACATAGGGTGTGTGTTTTATCATCCATAAATTTTACGGTAAAAGAGGAATACTGAAACATTGAATGCCACATCAAAATATTTAGGTAGTATGTGGTCTTATTTTGAAATGAATAGGCTGATGGAAGAGCAGAAACAAGTACGTGGTAATAAAGTAAATGATGGGAGGTAGTGCTGAGCCAATATAGTTTTGAGGCACTGGGGACTGAGTGAAAGGCCTGTGCATGCTACACATGGCACCGTACCATAAGCTACATCTCTTGCCCCGCACCACCACTCAGGCTTGTCAGGTAGTGCAGGCTGACGGGAGTTCATAGTCCATACGGCCTCTGCTCCCCAGGTGCTGGGATTATAGATGTGTGCCACCATGCCTGGAACCTTCACTATTGCTTTTAGGGAATTCTTCAGATGGAAGGGCTGGAGAGAGATGGGTCAGGGGTAATGACTCTGCCTCGAAAGCAGAAGGTCCTGAGTTCAGATCCCATATCCCACGTAAAAAAAGCCAGGTGGAAACTGCAGTGGCCTGCACTTCCAGCCCTGGTAGGTGGGCCTGGGAAATCCCAGAGTGAGCAAGGAGGTAGAAACAATCCAGGATGATTCCCAAAGTTACACTTGTTCCTCCACAGGGACACACAGTGCCCTCAGACAGACAGACACACACACACAGAGTAAATAAATAAATTAAACATTAAAAAAGAACATTCCTCAGATGGTTTAAACAAACTGTGATCCATCTATACCATGAAATGCTACTTAGCAATAAAAACTAACCATCAATATACACAACAGCTCGAATAAGTGATCATCATTCTAAATTAAAAAAAAAAAAAAAAAAAAAAAGCTGATCCCAAGCGCTACACTCCATTTCACTTACAGATCAGTGGCTGCTGCTGGGCACGATGAAGGAAGGGCAGAGAACAAGATCACCAAGGCCCTCAGTGATGCAGCAGTTCAGTCTCTTGCGATGTTGGATTCATGAACTCGCGTGCGCACATACACACTTTGTAAAGCTGGTGCAGACTCTGGGATACCAACAACCAAGGTCAGTTCTCTCATCTTGATACTGCACACAGCTATGTATGCTGGACCCTTGGAGTGAGCATAGGACACACAAGGATTCATCTCTATTCTTTTCACAGTTTTGAATAAACCTATAAATTATTTCAAAGGAAAGGCTAAACAATAAACCTCCAATGTGAAACAGACTCTTGGTTAAGAACCAATTAGTATAACTAGCAACAGTGGAGAAGAAAACCAAAGCACACAATGGCATCCCAGGAACACAAACATGCACGTGCTAATTCTAAAATTAACCCCAAAATATTCATTGCTACTTCCTAGCCATGTGTGAGTAAAGGCATCTCTTCTTTCCTTGTGATAGTAAGCTTAGCAGATGATAACTTTCTCCCTGAAAACATTAGCAATCCAAACAGGTAATAGGGATGGGGGGGAGACACAGGCAGGCTGAATAGACCAAAAGGAAAACAATAACAACAAAAACCACAGGTGCTTTTTATATTCATAATATACCAGGGCAGCTTTAGATCTAAAACTTAAATGCATGTTTTTTCCCCCTTGATTTTTTTTGAGAATGAACCTCACTTTGTAGACATGTTGGCTGGAACTCATGTAGCCCAAGCTGGCCTCAAAACCATGGTGATTCTCCTGCCTCAGTCTTGAGTGCCAGGATTATAGGCTATCTGCTATCCTCCCAGCTTCTGTTTTTCCCAATTAAGCATTTCTTATCTATTACACTCAACTGGTTTAGATAAATATCCCTCTGTGACCCATGTCTTTGAAAGTTTATTCTGGTCTAGCGTGGATCACAGGCACTAGGATCCTTAGAGGCAATGGATGGATTTACAGTCATAATAGTGTTCCCATACTAAAGGGGAGCCCAAGAAAGGGCTCTGGACAATGCCACTGAGTCTACACCTCACTTGAGTGGAGGACAGAGGGAAGGATTCACATTAAAGGATGCTCCAGGGAATGGGGAGGGGGAGAAGAGAAGGGCACTGAGAGAAAGGGAAGGAGGGGGGTGAAAAGAAGGGAAAAAGGGGGAGGGTGCAAGGGAGACTGTGGGTGGAGGGAGGGAGAAGATGGGGTACCTATTAAGCGTGTATGATTGGGGAAAAATGAATGAATGAATAAAAAGTATATTCTCCAGGCTTTGTCATTAATGACAGGGGGTGGAACCTTTAAGAGGTGGGGTCTAGTCAGGAGTCTTCCAGTCCTATAGAACGGCAGGACACTGCACGACATACCCTGGAAGGGGGCCCTGGGTCTCTGGCCCATCCTCTTTCTCTTTGCTTCCTAAGGAGAGCAGCTTTGTTATTTGCCACAGACTCCTGCCACAGTCACTACCCTCTTACAGGCCCAAAAGCAGTAGAGCAAACTGACCAGTGCTAAAACCTCTAAAACTAAAACCACAATATACTTTTCTTTTTAAATTGACTGCTTCCGTTATTTTGCTATAGTAACAGAAGACAAGGCTCTCATACTGGCTAGAGTCCTAAGAAGCATGAAGGCACATATACATACAGCTCTTTTCTTTAGTTGTTGAAAATAAAATTAGAAAAGAAACAAGAACCTTAAAGGAACCATGATTCTTTTCACCTTTCAAACTGTAGAAATCTTGCTCCAGTGTAACCACACTGAACAGAACCCACTCTCATTTGAACACAACGCTGCGGCCCTTAAGAAGCAAAAGACTAAGCAAAAGAAGACACTATGCTTTAGACTTCACTATCCTTACTATTCCCACCATACCATCCCCTTCTCCAACCTCCAATCATTTTTAAAAATTATAAAACTCCTCTAGACTAAGGAAGTAATGTAATTTGAGAGCCAAGATTCCAGGAAATATTAAATAGTGGGATGGACAGACTCTACTTACTTGCTGAACGCTCAGAGGAGATAACCTAAGTATTGGAACACTTCAAAGTGTTTAGTCTGAAAATGAAGATCACCGGGCCTTCCAGTGACAGCCAACCAGCTGCCTTGATAACCAGAAAACCTCTGCTACGAATGCTCAGTGCTGATGGGAGAACAAAGCCTGGAAACCCTCAGGCACCAGCTGCTATAACAGAACTCAAAGGGAGGGAGGGCTTCCTTGTACTCTTTAACACTGACCAAATCTCTCACAGTCCAACATGAGCAAGGATTAGAAATAGTGCAACTTGGGGGCTGGAGAGGTGGCTCAGGGGTTAAGCCTCCGCCTTGCAGGTGGAAGGTCCTGAGTTCGGATCCCAGATCCCACGTATAGACGCCGGGCGGAAGCAGGGGCGGCCTGCGCTTCTGGTCCTGGTAGGGCGGAGCCTGTGAATCCCGGGGCAGTGTAAACAAGGAGGTGGAGGCATCCATGGTGGTTCCCCAATTAGTCTGTGGTTCTACACACACACACACACACACACACACACAAAACATACACATGCATACATACACGCACACACGCACAATTGAATAAATAATAAAAACAAAAAAAATTTTTTAAAAATTAAAAATAAAAGATAGACTCAGATGGTTCAGTGGTTAAAGCCCTTGCCTGACAAGTAAAAGGACCTGAGTTTGGATCCCTAGATCCCACATAAAAGCTTTGGCCGAGTGTAAAGCTGTGCTGGTAATTCTAGCCCTGGAAGGCAGAGCCTGGGAATCCCTAGTCACAGCAATAAGGTGGAAGAGCAATCAAGTATAATTCCCCGTATCACCCTGGGCCTCCCCAGGCACATGCAAGCACCCACACACATGTGAATAGTGAAGAAGATCCAAAACTCCAGAGACTAAGATAAAGCAAGAAGGAAAAAGAAAAAGGTAGTCAAAGGTTAAAAGAAAAAACTCAGTGAGGACTAGGAACATCATTTAGTGGTAGAGGCCCCTCAGTTCAGTCCCCAACATCATGCCATGCATACAACATACATATATACATATGTATACACATATAACATGCATATTATTGTTCATGATACAAAACCCCTTGGAAACTCCATTCCAGAGTTACCAACCACAGATAATCTGTGTAGCAGATACCACCTTAATTATTTTAAGGGAGCAAAATGACATCATAGGTTTCCTTCAGTGACACAGTGGGAAGAGCACTTCATCTACACAGTCCTTTTCTGCCAAGAAAATCTAACCTGAATCCTATGGTAAGGGAGCAATCTTACAAACCTATATTAGGAACATTTCTGGTCTGACTTCAGAAATGTCAATCCTGTGAAGAGTACAGCAGGGTGGAAAAAGGAAAGAGAATAATGTGTAGAATAAAAGAGACTAAGGAGCAAGCTACACACAAACATGACCACTGTAGAATAAAAGAGACTAAGGAGCAAGCTACATACAAACATAACCACTGTTTGGACCTTTGGTTTTTGCTCTGCTTTTTTGAAGGAAGCAGGGTGAATCAGGGTCATTTAGCACAGACTGGCTTCAACCTTGTTACAAAGCTGGCCTTGCTTGAACTCAGTGTTAGGATTACAGGTGTACATCCTCTTCCTGGACCAATTAATGATTTAATGTTCTAATCCACATAACTTGCAGAGATAAGAAGTCCCAAAGAGATCATTCCAGGGAAAATTAATTTTGTGTGATCTCAATCCCATACTATTTAAAACAGTGAACAGTATGCATTTGTACTGGATCATCTAAGGGAATGTAATTGCCAATTTCATCAAAGATCTAAGAATAATTTGAGTATATATGCTGTAATTGAATTCTGAATACCAAATTAGCACAAGGCTTCTTAGTTGATAACAGAGTAATTCTTAGAAAGAAACAATAAAAAAAATAATTCCTCCAGACACTCATAGTGGCTCACACCTATAATTGCAGCACTAGTGAAACCGAGGCAGGAGAACTGCCATTGAGTTCAAGGCCATCCTGGTCTACATAATGAGTTCTAGGCCATTCTGGGCTACAGTGAGACCATGCCTTATCATCTTACCCACAAAATGAACCCACATGCCTGTACATGTCCAATATGTAGGAGATAAAAGCAGGGGGATCAGGAATTCAAGAAATCCTCAACTACCTGGGCTACATGAAATCCTGTCTAAAAAAATAAACAAATGAGATATTCATTTAAAAGAGAACCTAGCAGTAACTATACAGACAGAAGGAGACTGTCCAGAGCTATAGGACTTAGGAGAAATAGGTGCTAAAGGACATGGAAGCCAGGAGTGACGTCGTGCAAGGACAAGGACATGGGAAATTTTCCTGTGGGGCCAGTGAGAATGTTGCTTGTGCTGGCTGCACAATTCTGGGAATACTTAAAATCCATTGGGTGCACTTTAAATGGATGCCTGTATAGAAATAGTATTTGAATCGAACTGAGAAAAGGTATGTGCAAAAAACAATAATAATGGAAAAACAGAGTGCCCAACTCAAAGACTTAGAAAAAGAGCCCCAGAGAGAAGGGAGGCCTACTGGGCAGAAGAAGGTTCCTAACAGCAGCTAGCAGAAAATCTGCGGAGATTAGGCAGAAAGAAGTTAATTGAAAAATGCTGGGTTTCTCAGATATGTTTTGAGGAAGCAGAGCAACACGGAGACACAAATAACTGGCTGATAAGGAGCTTCTAGGCTCTTGAGTGGAGGGAGGGAGGAAGGCAGGGAGGAAGGGGAAAAAAGGAGGACAGAAGAAGGAAAAAAAGGAGAGAAGGAAGGGAGGAAAAAGAGAGAGAAGGAAGGGAGGAAAAAGGTAGAGAAGGAAGGGAAGAAAAAAGCGAGAGGAAAGGAGGAATGGATGCCCCCACTCCATTCCGGGTGTCATTTATATGCTGTCTGAAGCTCTGGTCCTCTAAATCAGCCTTGCAGAGTCCCCCTCCCCCCATCTCTCTGCACATGAAAAGGTTTGCAAGTTTTCTGAGCTCTAACTTAAAGACAGGCGTCATGCATTTCCATTCCTGACAGCAGACAAAATACAAAGAGAAACTTCTCTAACCAATAAACAATCTACAGACTCATTATGTCTGTCACCCCAAGTGGTGAAACTTCAAGAGCATTCTCCCTAAATCTAAGCAAGGATGCACACTTTATCTGCTTTAATTCAGTGATATATGAGAAATCAAGTCAGCATATAAACTGATGTGGACTGAATCGTCCCCTCCTAACTGCCCATTTATATACTGAAGTCCTAATCTCCAATTTCTTAGTATGTCTTTTAAATTTCTCCAATTTCTTAGCATGGCCTTTAAAGAGGTATTTAGGTTAAAATGAGGTCGTCAGGGTGGAAGCTAATCTGACAGGATTGGTATCTTTATAAGAAGAGATTAGAACACAGACACAAGGGGAAGACAAAGGAAGAAACCCCCTACTTTGCCAATGCCTTGATAATAAGCCCCTAGAATAATAAGACATTAATTTCTGCTGCATAAACACCCAATCAGTGGTACTTCACTACAGCAGGCCTGAGCAAACTAACAAAAGAAAAAGAAAAGACACAGAGGTCACAACTTCAATGAGACCACCTGCATCGGGGAACACAATTAAAAAACAACAAAAAAAACTAGAACAAATTGTAGTTCAGCAAAGTGACCAGAAAAGAGACCTGCACAAACAAAATCCACAGCACCCTCCTCATAGAAAACAGACACAAAAGTGTATACCATGACTTTATTTCTAATGGCTAAAATGGGGATTCAGATTAACTGCCACTCATTGTGCATGCAGACTATTAAATCGAGATACATGCTGAACCTGCAAGGATGCAACACAAAAACACAGCTGAGTTATAAAAGCAAAGTAAGTCTCAAAGAGGTAAATAAATACTTTATGTTGATTTAATCTTTTTGTTGTTGTTGTTTGTAGTACTGAGGATTGAACACAAAGACATGAACACAGCCTTGTAGTCAAGCCCTTAGCCCTGTTTGTTTATTCTTAACAAAGTGACAGGGATTCCTTTAAGTACAGAACCCTCCCTACAAGTGCTGGCTCACACCTACAATCCCAGCACTTGAGAGGCTGGGGCCAAAGGGGATGCTTGAGGTTGAGACCAGTCTGGGCTAGGGGAGTGAGAGTTTGTCTCAATCAATCTTTCAATCAATCAAAGTAAGTAACCCAAAACAATAAAGAGAAATACACAGGAATAATAGTAATAATAAACATTCCAGCTTGCTACATTAGTACATTTCTAATGTTTCATACTTTAAAAACAACTCTGGTGTCTGTATGATGCACACATTCAACTCTAGGGCAGGTTGAAATACGCTCCACACGCTGCTCTCTGCTATCTGTATACACAGGTCTTTTCAGGGAGCCTGAAGCTCTGGATCACCTTTTTACTGTTCCAGCAATAGATCCATAAGGGAAGGTAAAATTCTCAAGGAAAGCAATTCGTTCCATGCCAGAATAAAACCAACCTTAAGCAAGATCATCCATGGCTTGAAGGAGCTATAATCTGAACGATGTTGCAGATAAGTATAATATATTCTTTACCTAAGACTCTCGGTGAGCTCATTGAGGAGCAATGGCTGACATTAGGCACCAGGGGCAATAAGGTTCACAGTCAGTCAAGAGAGGAGCACAATGGATTACTTGGAGCATCACTGAGTTTTTAAAAAACAAAAAAATCTTTAGCAACCAGCATCTATGCTTAGTATCAGTGACCGTCGCTGCTCCATCTTCTCACTGTGTCTAGAATAATGACTTGGGCTTCTCCTTTTCAAACTTTTTCTAAAAGGAAAAAAAAGGCTCAGGAGTACTAAACAAGAAGAAACACAAGCCATAAAGGAAGAGCAGGCACAGTTTGAGCACTCAACTTCAAGTCTGTTAGGCTTTTCTTGAGCCCTGGCCAGGGTTATTCTGGCATTTGATGGGGAACCTGGTCTGCACATGTGGGCAAAATAAAAAATAAAACTCGCACGAAACAAACATCATCCTATTGGCCCACACAGGACACCTGCTGGAAGGTTCTGCTGGAAAAGGAAAAGGTAGTGACTAACGGAACTACTGTTTCAAACACTGTACTACCTCCTTCTGATGGAAGTTCTAATTCTAAGCACCATTAGAGAAAAGAATTCCTGAGACACAAGGATAGCACATTTGAGGCCAGCCTGGGCTACATGGTGAGCTTCTAAGAGTCAGGGTTACCCAGCGAAGCCCTCTGCAAA
The DNA here is from genome assembly GCA_023101885.1 of Typhlomys cinereus. NCBI lineage: Eukaryota > Metazoa > Chordata > Mammalia > Rodentia > Platacanthomyidae > Typhlomys > Typhlomys cinereus. Next base: position 11,070,867 of record JALPQD010000024.1, on the reverse strand, counting down.
ACACCCAAAGAATTTCACTTTAAGAGGCCTGCGGAGCAGGTTGTGGTGCGTGCATGCCTGTAATCACAGCACTCAGAAGCTAGGCAGAATGACTGTCCCAAGCCCATCTGGGCCCCAGAATCAGACAACTCTTACCCAGGTTTAGCTTACATCTGAAGAAGTCAGTGAGCCTGTGCAGGTTGAAGACACCTAGAAGTCAAGAGCTCTGTCCCAGGAAAGGTGCGGTCTACACCACTGTAAGAACTGGCCAAGGTTTAAATTTTGAAAGTCAAGGAATATTACTTGAGTTTAAATAAAATCAGCATAAAAGGCCTAATAAAGAAGGAAGATAGGACTAAGTTTTGCGGCAGGCCATTTGAAGAAATACTTATCTAAAGTAGTTAAAAGATGAAGAGTCAATTTTTGCAAGAAAGAGATGAAAAAAAAAAATAGAAGAAGAGAAGCCATGGAGGGCAGTGTGAGTTTCTTCTCTCAACTTTCTGCAAAGATAAAAACAAAGTCTGGTTTGAGTGATAATGTGCTAGTTTGGGAAGAACAACTGAAAAAAATCTGTAAGAGCAGCCTCAAAGCTGCCCATCACTCAGGGTACTGGAACAAGACTTGGTCAGAAATTCGCTGGCAAAAAGACAGCACCTGGGGGCCTAAGGCAGGAGGATCAGGCTACAGAGCAGCACCCTATATTAAGAAACAATAAGCGCTGGTGAGCCAGCTACATGGATGAAGTGTTTGCTATGCAAGTGTGAGGCCTAGAGTTTGGATTCCCAGCACCCACATAAAAGCCAGGGGGGCTTCAAGAGAAGCCTGCAATCATAGTTGTCACAGTTTGCCTGCATGTTGCTGATAAAATTCACAACAAATTTGGGAACAAGCCAGTTTCAGTTTTTAGTTCACTTTGGCAGGAGAGCTCACACCATCACCAGAAGCCGAGACAACAGGCCACGCCATAGCCACAAGGATTGCTGACAGAGGGGCAAACCTCACCTGCCAGACGGCACTTACTGAACCAGCTCTCTCCATTTTATCGACATGATGCCCAGGGAATAGTCTCACCCACCAAGGGCTGAGTTTTCTTAATCAGTTAGATAATCTCCTGCAGGCTGCTTAGGGCTTGCCTTAACTTTTAGATAGTATCAGTGTGTCCTGATGGGGAGGCATTTCGTGGTATCCTTGTTTTGTTACAGTTTTGAGGACCAACCGCAAGGACCACACACCTTAGGCAAGTGCTTTACTCTGAGCTACTACAGTCCCACCTGGGAAAATTTTCATAGAAATTAAAAGTGGCCCAGGGGAAAACAACAACAACAACAACAACAACAACAACAACAAAACAGCACTTGAAATTCTGTGTGTGTGTGTGTGTGTGTGTGTGAGAGAGAGAGAGAGAGAGAGAGAGAGAGAGAGAGAGAGACAAAGACAGAGAGAGCTGTGCCTGTGGAGACCCAAGGGTGACTTCAAGGAATCATCCTGGATTGCTCTACCTCCTTTTTGACTTTGCTCTGGATTATCCAGGCTCCACCTTCCAGGACCAGAAGTACAGGCCACTACCATTTCTGCCCAGCTTTTTTTTTTTTTTTTAATTATTTTTATTCAATTCTGTGCACACGCGTGCGTGCGTGCGTGCGTGCGTGCGTGCGTGCGTGTGTGTGTGTGTGTGTGTGTGTAGAACCACCGGCGAATTTGGGAACCCACCATGGATTGCCTCCTCCTCCTCATTTACTCTGCCCCGGGATTCACAGGCTCCGCCCTACCCGGACCAGAAACGCAGGCCGCCCCCACTTCCATCCGGCATCTATACGTGGGGTCTAGGATCCGAACTCAGGACCTTCTGCCTGCAAGGCAGAGGCTTAACCCCTGAGCCACCTCTCCACAGCCCCATCTGCTCAGTTTTTATGTAGTACCTGAACTCAGATCCTTCTGCTTTTTAGGCAGAGATTTAACCCTTAAACCATTTCTTCAGCCCCACTTGAAATTATTTTCAATTTCTCTTCTCAGCATAGCTCACAGGAGTGGGGGCTTTCCAACTCATATACAGAACCAGGCTGTCAACTTCAGTGAGAACATGCTCCTGAGTGCTCCCAAGTGCACACACACCACTGTCTCAAGAGCAGCCTCACTGACTTGACGAACGTGGAGGAGGATGCAGTTCTTTACAGAAAGATTTCCAAGGTAGATTATGCTTCCATCTCAGATTCTTCTGCAATGTCCCCTGACACATTCCTTTATCGAAGGGCGAGGGTAAATGGAGTTAAGTTCCTAGGGTGGGCCCTACAAGAGTTATAACAACACTTTTGCCTTAGCCACTTAAAATGCTTGTTTTTATAATCTAGTTCCACACACTAGTTATCTGAGATAACTGCTTGGAGAGGTCCGTCTCTGCCTCCTATTTGTGAAAACCAAGGACACATTTACAAGTAAAGTTACCTTAGATATAACTGGCTTCATCTCAAGAAGACATCCCAGTTGTTGCTACAAGAACAACTGCCCAGCTGAGCCCTGAGTTTCTGAGATACAGAAATATTATAGCTATGATTTTAAGTCATTAAGGAATGTGTGTGTTCAAATGTGAGTATACATGTATATGTGGATGCATGTTTGTGTGCAGTACATGTGAACATGTGTATGGAGGTCAGAGTATGACCTCAGTTGTCAATCCTTAGGTACCATCCATCTTTCTTTTGAGACCCAGTATCCACCTGGTCTGGAGCTTGCGAAGTAACAGCTGCCGGCCACCAGGGTCCCAGGGATCAACCTACCTGGCACCTTCCCAGAGCTGGGATTACAAGCATGCACCTTAGGCTTTGATGGTGCTGGAAATCAAATGCAGGCAAGGGTTTTACCAATTGAGCCCTGAAAGTCATTAAATTTCGGGGCAGATTTTTATTATGCCAACGACAGACAACAAACATAGGTTTCGAATCTCTCAGATATTCTTCTCATTAAATCATATGAAGGTGGAATTTGAAATACAGCTAAAAAGTAGAAAACAAGTGCTCATGAGTCAGACTGAGTTCATTTCTTTATCATAGACTTTTCCACCTCTGTCAGCAAAAGGTTTTGTATCCTCTCAAATTTGAATTGAAAAAGCGAGTTACATGAGTGTATTGTATCCTTCCCAAGGGCCACACTGACTGAATCAGTGGCTGAGTGAGATGCTCTCACTTCACTACTTTTTTGCCTCAAGTACATTCTATTCAGATTTGGTGTCTAGGTTTTTGATTATTATTATATTAATTTTGTGTATAATATATATAATATAATATATATATTAAAATATATATAAATTTTGTGTATACATGCCTGAAGGCAGTGTACAAGAGGACACTTGAGTATGTGTGCCTGTGGAAGTCAAAGTGTGACATAAAGAATATTCTAGATTTCTCTACCTTCTTACTGCTTTGCTCTAGGGTTTCTCAAGTTCCACCTTCCAGGGCCAGAAGTACAAGGTGCTGCCATTTTTACATAGGAACTGGGGATTTGGACTCAGGTCCATTTGATTACAAGACAAAAATTCTAACCCCTAAGCCATTTTCCCAGCCCAAAGTTTGCTTATTATTAGTCTGTATATGATGGGGGAGGGACGTTCCATGGTGCACATTGTGGATGTCAGCAGAGAACTCTGCGGAGTCAGTCCTCTTTCCTCTTTTATGGGGTTCCAGGGATTAAACTCAAGTCATTAAGCTTATGTGACAAGCACCTTCACCAAATGAGCCATCTTGCCAGCTTCAGAAGGTTGTTTTTTTTTTAAACATGATTATTTATTATTTATTATTTATTCAGTTGTACGTGTGTGCGCATGTGTGTGTAGACCCACGGACGAATTCGGAAACCACTATGGACCGCCTTCACCTCCTCCTTGTTTACTCTGCCCCGGGATTCACAGGCTCCATTCTACCAGGACCAGAAACGCAGGCCGCCCCCACTTCCGCCCAGCGTCTATACGTGGGGTCTAGGATCCGAACTCAGGACCTTCTACCTGCAAGGCAGAGGCTTAACCCCTGAGCCACCTCTCCAGCCCCCAGAAAGTTTTTAAAAAGGAACTGGAACTCACTGCAATGAGATTTGTCCTTATCAGACCTACATAATGGCTGACATACTAACATGTCCCCATAGACTAGAGTAGGATCTCAGGAGAGATAATTACATGTAGTGGAAACTTTTTAAATTTTTTTTATTATTTATTCAAGTGTGTGTGTGCACGTGTGTGTGTGTGTGTGTGTGTGTGTGTGTGTGTGTGTATGTGTGTGTGTGTGTGTGTATGTGTGTGTAGAACCATGGGCGAATTTGGGAACCACCATGGACCTCCTCCACCTCCTCCTTGTTTACTCTGCCCCAGGATTCACAGGCGGACCAGGACCAGAAACGCAGGCTGCCCCTGCTTCCACCTGGCATCTGTATGTAGGGTCTAGGATCCAAACTCAGAACCTTCTGCCTGCAAGGCAGAGGCTTAACCCCTGAGCCACCTCTCCAGCCCCCATGTAGTGGAAACTTTAGGGGCTAGGGTTGGACAGTGAAAGGGAATCCCCCTATCAGTGGGGTAGCCTGAGGAGGAGTCACTTGGTCTGTCATAGAGGCCTGAATTCTCTCACTACAGCAGACGATTCAGAGAGAACCCTGGGACTCATAGAACCAGGCAGGCAGGCAGGCAGGAGGGAGTGGGATGGACTGATAAAGGGAAAAGGGGAAAAGAGGGAAAAGGGAAAAGAAAGGAGGGATAAGTACTCAATATGCTTGTAAAACTAGGGAAAAAATTAAAAAAATATTTTAAAAAAGGAACAGGAGAAAAAGGGAAATGTAGCAGGGCGCAAAGACTGAAACATTAAGATCATCTCCAATAGCTGCTTTACTTAAAGAAAATCAGGCAAAAAAAACTTGACAGTTCACAAGCCAACTTATCAATGTGGTCCCACTCTCAAGAGTCTGCTAAAGGGGAGGAACAGTCGACCATCAGTCGATGGTGGTTAACAGAGAACCCCAGCTGGTCAAAGTACGAGAGCAGTGACAGTGGAGTACTCGGCCCCAAACAAGGCGTCTACATCACCCTCCACCCTTGGAAGAGGGAACTGAGAGCATGTCAGGTGGGAAAGAGTGCTGCCACACAGTGTCTTCTGGACATACAAAGCCACTACATCCACAAACTCACCACAGCTGTGTTTACTTGCACATGACCAATCAACGTGACATCACAAACAAGGAAAAGCTCAGCTGCCCCACGCCCCTCTGAATGAAAGAATACTAAGGCTGACCCTGGCTGGGGGGAGGGGCCGCTTCCTTCATCGGTGTTGCCACTGACACATCACCTACGCTCCAGCAAGTGCCCGGGCACATGATAACAGAGATGACGAATATGACTCTTACTAAAGTCAGTAGGACACACACACAAAGACATAAAAGTAGAAGGGAAACTGGTTGGTAATATGGAGAGAAAAAGACAAAAATGTATTGTATGCATATACAAAGCTGTCGAAGAAATTTGAAGTACATTGTGAAGCTGTAGATTTTGACGGTATCATGCACTCTGTACTTCCCCGTGCACGCTGAGACTTCCTGCCAACTACAACAGGAAAGAGAACAGACCCAATCACATCTAAAGTGCTACCCACCAGGAAGGTTCAAAATATGATGCTGGAGTCAAACGGATACGAATCTGGTCCTGTAACTTCCCATCTTTTGATAAGATGAGAGTAATTTCCTTCTACTGCTCTGGATTGTTACTGGGGAAAAAGTACATGGAAAGTCCTCCCTGAGCTCTGGCACAGAACAGGCTCGAGAAATGAGTCTACTGGTCCTTTCTTTCCATCACAAATCAATGTGACTGGAACCAGGATTTTCTTTAAGCACATTAAAGGCATGGAATCAGATATGACTCAGTTCATTAACTACACAGGTATACGCAAACACATACCATCCACTCACTGAAGTACCATTAAAATACCAGCATCCTTTATAAATATTTACAATGTCTAAAACTGAAAAAGGAATCAAGCTGATTCTAGGTTTTGTGGTAGGTAATCCTAAACTGCTCAGGATACGAGAACAGATAATTTAGCTGTGCTTGTCTAGAGATGGATCCTTAAAAGGAGAACCTCAGAGATGAGCCGGGGCCCCAAGGCCACTAAGCAAATCCTAATGATCCCATTCCTGACTGGGAGCTAGCAAGTGACATCATCTGAAAGCAACAGGTCCTTGAATCTTCTTGCAACAGAGCAGCTGATACTCAGAGGGATGCTGGCAGCTAGAACTCAGTTCTGCCAGTTGAGACTCCTAGTGTGACCCTTCAGCATTCTTATGTAAGTAGTCCCACCTGGACTACTGTTAACTTTTGTTAGTCTCTGAGGGGGGTGTAATGCCTCCCCTTTCTTGATGCAATGTTGGTATGTCAAATCTTAAAAATCACATTTCTCTAAAAGATATTAGTTAATTAAAACTAAAACAAAACTAACCAATGTGATATGAGGTGGGTTTTGCATGTGTGTACATGTGTAAAGTACATGACCGTGTCACATATAACATATATTTCACTTTTAATTCAAATAAAAAGAGGAGGACAACAGGGGCCAGCCAGAGAACTCAGCAGGTGAAGTGCCTACTTGCAAACCTGGTGACCTGAGTTCAATTCCCAGAAGCCCATATGGTAGGAGAGAACTGACTTTTGAAATTTGTCCTCTGACTCCCACCCATGCACCACAGCATGTATGTGTACATTCTCCCCCACCCCTGTCAAATAAATGAAATATAATTTTAAAAGGGGTGGAAGGAGAGAACTGACTTCAGACCTCTGACCTCCGCCCTGTGCCATGGTGCACATGTTCATGTTTGACCCAGAGGGCAGGTGCCCCCTCCTCTCCTCTCTCTAGTAAATAAATAAATAGAATTTTTGAGGAGAAAGCTGAGCAGCAACACTCCTGTGACGCAGCACTCAGGAGGCTGAAGCAGGAGGCTCTTGAGTCAGGGACCACTGTGGTTACACAACCAATTAAAGTGAAAGGACAAAGTACAGCAGAAACCAAACAAACAGAAGCCAGAAAAGCAGTAAGACCAAAGGCAGCAGTGGTCTTCTGGAGCAACCACCCAGATGAACAGCCTCCAGGGTTGGACTAAGCGTAAGAAAAAGGAGACACGCAAAGCCTCCACTTCCAGCACATTAAGAAAAGGGCAGCAAACGCAGCACCAGGATGGAGAAGTCAGAAAGCTTACACTTGCCTGTGAGAAGGTAACTGGTACAGATGCTTCAAAAAAAGTCTGAAAATCCTCGAAAAAAGATAAAAGCCACTCCAGGTATATAGCCAGGAGAAACAAAACATAAAACACAATAGGAATATTTATAGCAAAATTATTGAAATAGCTAGAAAGCAGAAACAACAAAGTGAGAGTAAGGCAAATGTCTACCAACTGAAAGACAACACACAAAAAACAAAGTTCTGTACAATCGGAATGAATTAATTTGCATACAATTAATGTGAAATACGTACCTGATGAGAGAAAAAAGTAACGAATACTTTTATATGCAGTAACACAGATGAACCCTGAGCATACTATGCTAAGAGAAATCAGATAATAAATTCAGGATCATATATGAATTTATTTGTCTGAAATGTCTATACTAAACAGGATCCTGTCTACAAACAAAAAGTAGATTAGTGGCTAGATGGAGGGAAACAGAGATAGATGCCTCTGACAGACGTGAGCACTCTGCATAAGGCAATACACTTGTACACATGATCGTGTACAAGTCTTTGAAAAGACAGCTACTAAATTGGTCATTGAAAAGGATGAACTATATGGCATGTGAATTATTCCTTAATGAAAACAGATTGAAAAAAACAAACCCAGACCAGTCCTTAGATTGAAAGTATGATTTCTGAGCACATGGGGTACTCTACATTTTCAGTGTCTTTACTACATCTGTAATATACAAAGGGATGAGAGCTGACCAGAGGACTAAACCCCCATAGCCTTCCGCTTGTAGGCTAAGAGGGAAGAATCAATGAGGCAGAGAAGCAAGTAAGCAAGCATGCTGTCCCAGAAGCAAGTGAAGAATGAATCTGTTGCAGCGGCTTTCTCCAAGCTGGGACCTGGCAAGTCTAGGCTACTGACTTGGCTCAGGAGGTCAGGGCTACCAGATTTTGCAATGTTAAGGTCCTCAGAGACCTTGAATGAAGAAGAAACTTCAGAAAATCAAGAAATGAAAATCCTTAAGGAGTTTCGCTACAACAGGAAGTAATGAAAGGGGCATATCAGCTTTAATTTGCCACTGATGTTTTCAAGTGGGAGAAATGTCAGCAGTTTGTACCAGTGCTGATGGGACTGTGCCGTAGAGAAGCGACATTTAGTAGACGTGCGGGTGGCGCGGCTGAGCTCTAATATCAAGTGGAGGGGGTCAGCTGGCCTGATAGCACTGGGTCAGTCTGCTGTCAGAGATCAGGAATTAAGCGAGGACAACACTGAGGCGCTCCATGTTTCCTACCAGCCAGGAGTGCAGCCACAGAGCAGGCAGAAGTTGGACCAGTTAGTCAAGGGTGACGACAGCAGCAGAGAGCCAGGGCATTAAGAAAGTATTACAGAGGGGGCTGGAGAGGTGGCTCAGGGGTTAAGCCTCTGCCTTGCAGGCGGAAGGTCCTGAGTTCGGATCCCAGATCCCACGTATAGACACCAGGCGGAAGCGGGGACAAATATATATAAAAAAAGAAAGTATTACAGAGGAAGTGACTTACAATGTTTGACCATAGAACTTTGACCATTTGAGAGCGGGGAGAAGATGGGGTCAAGGGACTGCAGGCCCTGCAGGAGTTCAGAGTGAGTGAGAGAACTGATGACAGACTCCATGACAAATAATAAAAATGAAAACCTCCACCATTTTCTAGATATACAAAGAATAACAGTAGAGTGGGAGACGGCAGGGCTGAGGATTGCTACAATTGCAACCCAAAGGCCAAAATGAGCACAAATTCAGAACTGTATGAAAAACTACTGTATTCACACCATGCTGCTTTCCTGCTGTGCAACCCTGAGCAAGCTCCTAAATACTGAGACTCAGTTTCCTTATCTGCCAGATATGATAATAGTAATCCACCACCTCATGGCAAAGGCAAAGTAAATATATGATACACATTTAAACAGTCTCAAGCATAGTAAGCATCAATTAAATAGCTGCTATCAGAAATATTGTTATACACTTTACTATTTGTTAATTCTACTTGCTTTTTATTTTAAAAGATGCACTAACTGAGTAAAAACAGACTTATAAAAAGCAACACTCACTGGGGAAGAGTTCAAATACTCAAGTACTAAGCCTGGCTCAGGCTCAAATCATTACGGAGTTTTTCCAGGCACCCTTCCTAGTGTTTCATTTCTCCACGGTCTCAGGGAAATGAGGGTATGACATAGGTCATCTACTGGAACTCAATAAACAGTGACCCTGCTGTTAGGAAATGGGTTCACTTTCATTCTAAACCTTACTTCCCAATTCTCGGATACAGTACCTTTACAATCTGGCCATACAGTTAATCTTAGACAGTGTCATGGTTTGCATGTGAGTTGTCCCCCCACAGGTTTACGTGTTTGCAACCTTAGTTAATGTTTGGGAAGACAAAGGCACCTTTAGGAGGTGGAGTCCTGCTGGAGAAAGGTGTGTCACAAGGGGTGGGCCTTGAGGTTAGACAGCCCTGCTTTGTCTCCACTAGCAGTCTGCTCTTGCAGTCTCTGCCTCCAATGGCGGACGTGACCTGAGCCACTTCCAGCTTCTGTCACTTGACATGCTTTTTCCTGCCATAATGGACTCTATCACCTCTGGAACCATAAGCCAAATAAATCTGCCATTCTCCCCTTAAATTGCTTGAGTCTGAGTGTTGACTCATAATAGCAACTGCAAAGGTCACATACGAATAGCAGCATCTTTGAAAACACTGTCAACTGTAACAGGACATGCTTACAATCCCAGCAATTGGAGGCTGAGAGAAGACAACAGGAAATTTGAAGCCAGCCTGGGCTGTATAGGCAGACCCTCTCTCAAAAAACCAAGGGTTGGAAGTACAGCCCAGTGTAGTGTATTGCCTGGAATATACAAGGCCAAGATTCAATCATTACTAACCAAGCAAACAAAACCCCCAAACTTCACACTTGTTTTTTCTTTAGGAATTTTTCATATATCCTCTTATACACAGATCAGAGTTCTTTCACAAGTCAGATACTAATAAGATACTGGGTTTACTGGCCAATTCACTTTTCTACAGGTTATGAGAGGAGAGAGAAATGCAGGCTAGTTGCTGGCTGGCTGACACCTGACATCTTATCAGACCCTGGGGCTGGTAAATCTGTCTCACAGATGCCCCCTCCCCTGGGGGCTCTAACGCCTGCCCTGGAGGATCACTCAGGCCCCATGGCTCGCAGCCCATTTCACAGCTTCAGTTTGCAGCACCCCAGGGAAGTAGGAGCACCCAGTTGTGTGCACCTTCTCTTGAAGAAATGCACCCCACACATCTGACCCTAGATTAAAATAATTAAAATAAGATTAAAAATAAACAACAAACATCTTCATGATCTAGTCCCACCACTGGCAGAAGCAATCATCTCTGTGCAAAAAGAAAACAAGGACGAGGGGGTGAGCTCGAAAGCCCCCAGAACTGAGAAGAGCTCCTGAGAGGTGGACGCAGGGGCTGCTTATTCACCACGCAGCGGAGGCCCGGCTCCAGGATCTTTCTACTTAAACCTAATCGTTCCTGAAGAACAAGGTATGTTTCCAGGAGGTGCTATGTGACCTTCCCCTGCGGTGGTCTAACAACTTACAGATATGGTATACATGGTCTTTCTAGAAGAAAAAGGATTTTTATCAATGCTTTACCCAAACAGGTGAGATGGATGGGGAGCAGTTGAGGGAGAGATTTATTGTAAATAGATGCAACCTCCAGGGAAGACACTCTTCTGGAACTCACACAAGACAGAACAAAAATATAACCATGCAAGCATGGGATGACACAAGACAATGACGAGGGCATTAATAAACAGAAACAAAATAAAAAGCAAAAATACACAGAAGCTGTGAAATAGGAAGCAGCATGTGCTTGCTCTGTGCTGTTTTAAACACAGATATCCATCTGCAGAGGCTAACACTGAAGTGATACATGCAGGTGTACCATGGATAGTCTGGCAATTTATACACTGAGCTTGAAACTTTAGAATGAAAATTCCAATTATTTCTGTGATCAGAAAAAAAAAGAGGAACTTTTGCTTCCACATTTACTTAAAAAAAAAAAGATTGATTTTGATTGAATCAGCAGAGTTCAATTAACTTTTGTTTCCACAGAGTACCTACTAATTTAACATTTGTTTAAACAATTTTTTCACTTATAAAGTCAATTCAACATCCTTGAATTCTTTCTAAATTCCTTCATGTCTGCTTACAAACCATATTTTTTCTTCTGGATTATTTTCCAAAATGTCAACTCCAAGTCACTTTTGCCAACTCCACAAAAATCGCCCTTTGCCAACACAAATCCTTTACCTTTACCATAAAGTTGCCATTTTCTTCTTCCTCTCCTTTTCACTCTCACTTAGGTACCTACTTGTGACAGGCTTTGTCTTTTTTACAACTTTCTTTTCTTCTAACACATTTTTGCCTCACAACAGGCACTCTGTAAGTGGCCTCATCATTAGTCCTCTAGACAGCAAAAAGATAACCCCCAAATCCCAGCAAAGGGCATGGACAGTAAGCACCTGAAATACTATCTTGAAAATTCCACAGAATTCCACTAGAATTCCATAAAAGAAGAGTGAAGGAAAAACCATGCATGGCTGCTGTGTGACCCCACAACCGCAGCACTAGCAGACACAGGCAGGTGTGGGAAGATGACTGGTCAGATGGCTTGGCTTAAATGGTGAGCTCAGGGAGAGCCACTGTCTCAAGGAAATAGGTGGAGAGGAAGATGCTAGATGTCTCACTCTGTTCTCTGCAATTGCAGAGAGAGAGAGAGGGAGGGAGGAAAGGAAGGAGAGACAGAGACAGAGAAAAAGACAGAGAGAGAGAGAGAGAAGTAAATTTTGCCATTGTCATATCAAGAGCAAAACCAAAGCAGTTCATTTTCTGCACTTCCTGTTGGAGCCAGGACTGAAACAACCCATATTGTTTTTGCCTTGCTTTATATAGAGCCCAACAAGTGAAATGCTGGTCTATGTGAAGGGGAAAGGAGTATAAAATATTTCTCCCTCTCTCCTTCTCTGGTTTAGAACCTTTAATCTGTTCTACTATCTGTGGGGACTGAACAAGGGACCTCTTGTAGAGTAGGCAAATATCCTACCACTGAGCTAGCAGAAGACACCTCCTTTAAACTGTTCTACAGCAACTCAAAAAAGAATGACATGACATCTCTAAGGGGTAGGGAAGTGAGATGCTTTCACTATAAGCAATTTCCAACCTGAGTCAAAATGTTTTGTTTTTCTGTGAGCATACAAAATTATTGGCTTCACTGTGACATTTTCACATGCATGTATCAAAATCTCAGTGACATCTTGAGTTGGTTTTCTCTACACTTCACAAACCTTAAACACTGGTTGTACAAAAAAAAAAAATCAATAAAGACACATTAGAAGTTTTCTCCATTTTCCCCAAAGCTTATTTAATGCCATTCTTCTATTTACCTGGTTTCTCTTATTCCCATGATAACAAATTATGGATAAGATGAGTTGACTTGGAATTGCCAATGACCCAGCAGTCATTCTCAGAGTGCAACATGTTTTCTGCATCCCAACCTACAAACGGTGCACAATAATGGCAACTCCAGAGCCTAGACAACAAACAAAGGTTCACTTGACCTGTTTTCTGAAATTGCACATGTGTCAACTGTGAGGCAAACTTGAGTGTTTAGCAATGTCCAGTACAACAAGCTATAATAATGTAAAAGTTCTTTATGTGTGTTGTCTAATTGAAATGCTCCTTAGCCATTTATGGGTATTGAGCCCTAGAAATACAGCTAGTCTGACTCAGTAATGGGATTTTAGCTGGGTACAGTGGTGTATCCCTGTAGTTGTGGCTCTCGGGAGGGTGAAGCAGAAGGATATTCCCATATTTAAGGCCAACCTGAGCTACGCAGTGTGGTCCGGTCTGAACTACAAAGCCAGATGCTGTCTCATAAACAAAGACATGACCTGGGGAGATGGCTCGGTGTTTAAAACATTTGCTACACAAGCATAGAAATGGAGCTTAGATACTCAGAACCTACATAAATGCCAGTTAGGCATGACAGTCCTCCTGAAACTGTAGCACTCAGAAGATGGACAGGGGGTTTCCAGAGCAGGTTGGCTAGCTAAAGCAATCACATGTGTTTGGGGGGGGTGTTTCTGAGTAAAACTGAGACACCCTGCATCAATGAATAAGGTGGAGAGAGATTAAGGAAGCTAACCAATAATCAACTTTGGGCACATGAGCACACACGTACACCTGAACATGAAAACATGAATACATATGTGTACTCACACTTCATATACATGAGAAAAAGTCACACTAAAAATAAAGAAATATAGCTTTAAATTTAATTAACTGCAATTTTAATAACTACCTGTTGCTAGCTAGTGGCTACTGTTTGGACAAAGTCATCTAGACAGAAAAAGGGAATAAATCCAGCCTGCCTAGAACGCAGAATGCTCTGAAAGTTATCATGTCACTTTCCTCTGCATTCCGAGAACAGAGGAAGTGCTAAGCCTACTGTTGCTATAGAAACAGATCTCTACCACAGCTGTGAGCCCCCAGAGGTACAATGCTGCAAGGTTTCCCCTACATGAGTCAGGAGTCCTCTTCCTCTGGGAGCCAAGCACAAAGCAACGCTGGGCTCCGGCTTCCTGTCTCCCTCCCTGTTCACAGTGCTTGTTTGCTCAACAGTGTGATAAGCCTTCATGGAATTTTTGAACAGGAAGAGAACTCAACAAAAAGCAGCAAGCTAACCTCACTGTCCCAAAGAGGAAAACAAGGAAAAGCTGGGGAGATTGCTCAGTGGTTACAGCCCTTTGTCTTGAAAACAAAAGGACTTTCAGTTCAGATATCCAGATTGCATGTAAAGATGGGTGGCTATGGAGCCCACCTGTAATTCTAGCCCTAGAAGACTAGAGCCTGGGAATCCCCAGAACTGACTGGCCAACTCTAGTAGCCCTAATGCATGGTGAGTTTAATAAGCAATAAGATGCCATAGTGATCAAGAATGATTCCTGGGCTGAAAAGATGGCTCAGGGGTTAAGAACCTGCCTAGCCAGTTATACGCATGGGATAAAACATGATTGGGCCACTGTACCTTGAGATGAGGTTAAGTACTTGGTCTCTTCTGCGTGGTCTAGACATTTTTCTTGTGCTATATGTATGTCTTCTGTAAGGACTTAGAGTGCCTGAGGTATGTTGATATGCAGCCTTATTTTACAAGATTATTAAAAATTTCAACTTTTTTCTTAGAAAAAAAAAAAAAAAAAAAAAAAAAAAGAACCTGCCTCGCAAGCAGAAAGTCCTGAGTTCAGATCCCTGGTTTCATGTAAAAACACCAAGTGGAAATGGTGGTGGCCTACACTTCTGGTCCTGGTGGGTGGAGCCTGGGAAAACCCAGAGTGAAGCAAGAAAGGAGGTAGAAGCAATCCAGAATGATTCCCGAGGTCACCCTTGATCCTCCACAGAGACACACAGTGTTCTCTCTCTCTCTCTCTCTCTCTCTCTCACACACACACACACACACACACACACACACACGTGCGAAAACGAGTCCTATTATCACCCCTGGGCCTCCACAAGCATACACACACTCAAATGCACCCATGTACTTACACACATATATTCACACACATGCACCCCCCATATACACATACATGAAAAACATAGCCAAGGTGACTTGCTCATTTTTTGTCTTACACAACTTAGGCAAATAAGTAAATAAGCCACTTTATTACTCCAAGGAACTTAATATGTAGTTCAGTGAAATATAAAATTCTGTGAATAAATTAAAAGTAGATGAAGAAACAGTGTATTGAAAGGTAGAGATAAGAAATTACCCAAAGTGGAACATGAAGAACTAGAAAACATGAAGATTTCAGAAATATGAAAGAATAAGAACCAACACACAACACCCAGAATTTCTCAAAAAGGAAAGGGAAGAGGATAAAGGTAAAAATTGAAGATATGTAAGACAATTTCTTAAACACTTTGAAAGGCATGGAATCTTCATCAAGGACAAATAGCAAGCAGGACACATGAAAGTAAATTAATTCAGGATCACATTACAATACGTTTGCAGAACACTAAAAACGAAGAACACAGTGGCCAAGATGAAAAAAAAAGATTAGCTCTGGGAATTGAAAACAGATTTCTTCAACTGCAAGGTTAGATAGAAGCTAAGCAAAATGAAACAGCAATGTTGTGTAATTATTGAGAAAAAACTGTAAGCCCACATTTTTATAACTAGTTGAATTATCCAATTGTTATAGCAAATAAAAAGTAAGTTGAAGGCAAGAGAAAAAAAAAAAGTTTAGTAGTAGAGAATGAAAATAAAACATGCATAGCCCACCTCTGGCAGCAGACAGTGTAGCTCAGAAGGACACAGAAAGAGGAAGGGAGAAACAGGAGACAGAAAAAGGGGTGAGCAGGTGGGGGAACCCAAATGAGCAGACTGTTATCAAGTAAGAATAGCAACAACTAATTCTAGGGTATGCAAACAAAGTGGAATTATAATATGGAACCAGACCAATGTGTAAGACAAACTGTGGGTTCTTATTTGGGAAGAGCGCAGAAATAATGATTTAAGTTTAGATTTCATGGAAGTACGCAAGCCAAAAATTTAAGAGAAGCCTCTGAAAGAATTGAAAGCTTCCAGATGGCAGGAAGTGGAGAAAGGTATGGGTACAAGTGTGGATAAGGAAAACGCAAAGTTAGCTAATGGAAGACAGGAAACTAAACCAATGTTGGCTATTTCTATGATATTAATTAAAAATATATTTAACAAGATAGTAAATAAAGCATATAAAATATTAAATGAGACTATTAAAATAACTGTAGTCATAATACATTTGCCAATTAAAAGATAATCTTACATAAGATTATAAAAATATCCAACTCTATCATTCTTAGTAGATATATCTAAGACATTAAGACACAGAGACAGTGCCCAAGGCCCTGGGTTTGCTCAGTACTGGGGGAAAAAAAAAAGAGACTCAAAGGGAAAAGATACACCAAGACAAATACTTAATAGTGACATTAATACAAGACAAAATTGACCGAGAGAAAAACCATTGTTAGGGATGAAGATGTTTTCAAAAAAATAGTAATTCTCCAGTAAGACACAAGCAATTTTAACTATTAATTTAAGAGAATTTCAAATTATATGCAAAAAAAATTGACAGAATTTCAAAACTGGACAAATTCATAGCTGTAGTTCTCTTACTAATTAGGAGTTCAAGAACACCAAAATTTAGTAGCATGTATAGCAACACAACTGACAGGCTTGACATAAGAATACAGAAGCAAACCTCACCCAACACTGATGATACTTTCTCAAGCACAGAGAAAATATTCACAAAAGCTGGCTAAGTTGCATCCCATGAGTTAAATCAGGTCTTAATTTAAAAAATGATCAGTATTATATAGACTGTTTGGTAACTATACTGCAACTGAATTAGAGGCCAACTAAGTTTGAAAAACTGAAATGACTCATTAAACAGAAGAAACAAGAGTCTGCCTAGAATTAAATGATGAAGAAAACAGTACAGATCACAAATCATGGGACCCAGAACAAGAAGTACTCAATTGGAAATTCTAGAGCTTTAAATGCCTATTTTAGAAAAGGAGATTAAAAAAAATCAATAGTGTCCAACCTTAGACATTATAAAAACAACCAAGTGAAAACAAAAAATAAGAAACACAGAAGGAATAAAATACAGTTAGCAGAAAGCAATGGAAAGGAGGAAGTGGTAAAGATAACAAAACAAAATACTCAGTCCTTTGAAAGTCAACTATTTTATAAAATACTGGCAAAACTGACCAAGAATAAAAGAAAATATACAAACAATATTAGGATGAAAATTGATATTTAACAAAAAGGTAAATGCTAATATTGTCTCGAATTACATGCCTTTGAATTACATTCAAAGGTGACACAGGAGTTACATCTCAGCGGAAGTAGTAGAGCATTTGTCTGGATTTGGTCCCCACGGCTGGGGATAAAAAGAAAAAACCAAACAACACAAAACCTGGGGCTAAGATACAACTCAATCGGTAGAGGCATGCACTGTACCCAGGGTTTGACACAAGACCACATAAACATGAATATGGTAACATACACCTGTAATCCCAATGCAAAGGAGATAAGGACAGAAGATCAGAAGCTCAAAGCCAATCCTGACTATGTATTGAGTGTGATGCCAGATTGGAATACATGAGGCCCTGTCAAAAAAAAGGGGGAAAAAATCAAGAACAATTCCTGGTATCACTTTTGGGGCTCCACACATGCGAATATACTGACTAGCACAAAAGTGTCAAGAAGGAAGAAAGAGAGGGAGGGAAGGAGGAGGGGGGGAGGGAGGAATAAAGCATAGAAAACGTGAAGAAAACAGTAACATTACAAAACATGAATCATTTGATTTAAACCTCACTCAAAAGAGTCTTGGGCCAGACAGTCTCATGGGAAACACACAGCACGTTCTCCTGAGACCCTGAGACTCCAAGTACTAATATGGAATTTTTCTCCTGTGGATGCACTAGGAAGTGCCATGCTCTGCTAGAATGAGGTTAACAAGTTTTGATGAGGTTCCTCTACCTCCTGAACTCTGTTGATTCACTAGGAAGTACCCACCAGGGAATGGAGGCTAAAATGAGAGGCTGGGTGTTTCTTACCTGGCGCCCATGTCTTAGGATTTGGCAGTGATTTCATTATTGTGTGTAAGTCCACAATCCTGTGGGCCACCTCTCTCAACACCACGGTTCTGGTTCTCTGTTACTGTCAGTTTGAGAACAGCTCCTGCACTTTGCCTTCACAAATGGAAGACAGGTCCTACTGTGGCCAATTTCTGGGTACTTCGCCCATTTACTGGGAGTCCCCTTTTATGTTACTTCCTCTATAAACTGTCTCTTCTTTAAATATGATTTAATTATTTCTCTTGAGTGTGCCACATGTTTGCAGCTAAAACTCTAATATGCTTGTATACAAACAGGTATATTCCCCCTTCTAGGAAATAAATAACAAAACATTTCTCAATTCCACTTGAAAGGCTACATTCATCTTAATTGGAAGTACACTTGCTGTGAAAGCCCAATGACCTGAGTTCAGTCCCCACAGTACATAAGGCAGATGGAGAGAACTGACTCTGAAAAGCTGTCCTCTGACCTCCACATATATGTATACTATGACACACGCATGCCTGTACTTACACACACACACACACACACACACACACACACACACACACTAAATAAAATTTAAAACGTAGTCTCTGATACTTAATTTGGCAAAATGGGACTGGGAGAGAATAAAGGCTCTCTATCAAAGACATGCATATAATGATTCTTTCCAATGGACACATTGTCTTTAAAAATAGAAAGAAAAGCTAGGTATAGCAGCATGCCTATAAACCCAACAGGCAGATTGGGAGTTCAAGGTCAACCTTGGCTTCATAGTTAAAGACAAGCCTGGGCTACAAGAGACCCCCTTTCTAAAACAAAACAAGACAAAACAAGACAAAACCAGGTATGTGATGCATGCCTGTAATGCTAGTATTTGGGAAGCGGAGGCAGAAGGATCACTAAGAGTTCAAGACCAAATTGACATACATGGAAAGTTTCAGGTCAGTCTCAAAAACCCAACCAAACCTAACCACCCCCCCCCCACACCCACACCCACACATATGAGAAAAATAAAGAACTCCATGATTGTAGATTCTAATAAATATTTTAGTGACGGAACTAGCCAGCAAAAGTAGGAAAGGATTGGGGAAGAGAAAGCAAGAGTAATCTTTGGAAGCTGCGACCATTTTGGCTTTCTCAAAGATCAGCAAGTTTGAATACCTAAGAAACCCAAAACATTACAAAAATCATAAAATTCTATTATCTACAGAAGTACAAGAAAAAAACTCCATAAGGTACGTCATAATAAATAGAAGGAGAAGGACTCTACATCTATAAAAATTATATAAAACTTAACTACATTAAACAACAAAAGCTTATATTTACTTATCTCTTCCTGGACACTTCTAAATGACATCTACATGCCTATAAATTCATCTAATTCATGAAAATGTCCTATATAATTAGCATTATTGTTAGCCTCATTTTAGAGGTAAAGAAATTATTAATAAAGTTTTTAAGTGGTTGGTCACTTATTCAATATCCAAAAACTAAGTATCAGCAACAAGAGGACTCACACCTATGGTGGTCTGGCAGCAAGTCTGAAACTTTACCCAGCTGCCTCTCCACAGAGCACATCTAGTTCCTCCCAGGAAGGCATTTCTGGCTCAACTAAACCCAGTTTCCATAAGTCATTCTCATGTCATTCCAAGAACCCTTGATTTGACCTGTGCTGCCTACAGCTGTCTACACAGATCTAAAACTGAAAGGCTTTTTAAAGAGCCCCTCTTTCAACAGACTGCATGGCGTACCAACACTGCGGGCAGAGGGTCTGTTCCGGCTCACATTGGGATACACAGAGACTCTGACTAAAGTAGGTCACAGTGGCAGACCTGGCACCACTTTCAAGATCTCCTTCCCAGGGAGGGGAAAACGTGTAGATTTTTTCAGACTTGATTTACCAAGACCTTAAGCTGCTTTGCGGAACCAAGAATTTAATGACTGCCGACAATCTGTATTTCTGGTAATGTCGAAGATTTCAAGGGGTGGAGTACTTATTTGTCAAAGTTATAAAACACTGGAAATCTTTTTTTTATTTAAATGTAAATAAAATATTAATTTCTATTGTTGTTATGTGTAAGCCAACTCCCCCATTAGTTCAGACACAATTTTTTGAAGAGAGCAACTATGCTCTCTTACAACACATAGTAATCCTAGTGCTTGGGAGACTAAGGCTAGAAGATTCCTGAGTTCCAGGCCAGCCTGGGCTACACAATAAGACCTGTCTTAAAAAAAAAAAGCTGGGCTGGAGAGGTGGCTCAGGGGTTAAGCCTCCACCTTGCAGGCGAAGGTCCTGAGTTCAGATCCTAGACCCCACGTATAGACGCCAGGCGGAAGCGGGGGCGGCCTGCGCTTCTGGTCCTGGTAGGGCGGAGCCTGTGAATCCCCGGGCAGAAGGAGGTGGAGGCATCCATGGTGGTTCCTGAATTCGTCCGTGGTTCTACACAGACACACAGACGCGCGCGCACATACACACGCATATGCACACAATTGAATAAATAATAATTAAAAAAAAACTAGAAATTAAAAAAAAAACTATTTAAAAAAAAAAAAGCAAATGATAAATCCAATGTAATTCCAATAAATAGCCTAACAGGTTTTGTTTTTTCTCTTCGTGGAAGTTAAAGGGGAAACAAAACAAAACAAAACTGATTCTTAAGATTTGCATACAGTCTCAGAAATAGCTAAGTAGTTTTGGTTGTTTTTCTTGTGGTCTATAACATACAGAACTGTTTGTGCTGCTGTTTGTAATACAAAGAACACAGGCAAATGTTATTGTTTGTGAAATATGGTCAGTAGGGGGAAATGTGAAATTGCCCATAGGAGTGGGTTTGCCAGATGTTCTATCATTAGGGAAGAATACTATCCACAAACAGAGTAGTTCCTGGCACTTTGTACTTTATTTGTTGATCCTATCTGGATTTCCTTACTTGTACCCTGGAAAGTTTCATTTAGCCAACACAGCTTCAGGAAAGAATCCAATAAGGTGAAAAGTTTTGCCCTTCTGCACAGGAAGACCAATTACAAAACTACAGTAATTGGGAAAGCAGTAGCACAAGGACAGACAAGCTGACTGATGGGATGCAACGAACAGCCCAGTACCAAACATACCTAGAAAGAGACTTGACAAATGACAGAGATGATACTGCAGATATACGTGTGGACAAACACTATTATTCCTAGGGGGCCAGCTAGCTGTCTTAGTTTCCTAACTTTGTTACTGCAGTACATACCTGACCCGCACAATTCAGAGGAACAAGGGTGTTTCATTCAGGATACAGACCATCATGGCAGAACAGCTACCACCACATCCACAGCAAGAGCAGAGGACAAGGACCAGTGCATGTCAGCTCCTTGCCAGCTCTGCCATATGCCATCCAGCTCTACTCTTTATCCACGTAACTATCTAGGGAATGATCCCACCCTCTCTGTACTGGGTCTTCCCACATCAATTACCGAGTAAAACAATGCTGTAGGTTTGCCCAGAGGCCTGCCATAACTAGATAATTCTTCACAGGCGTGTCCTGAGGCCAGCCTTCCATGCACCAAGTTAACGTCTAAAACTAACCAGCACACTGGTCATTCATAAGGACAAATGAAGATCTCCATCTTTCCCCTAAAACAGGAAAAGATGCAGGCCTTTGTATGTCTGTCTGTAATCCTAGCACTGGGGAAATAGAAGCAGCCTTGGCTGCATTTCTAGTTTGAGACCAACCTGGGTTACCTAATATCCTGTCTTAAAAACAAAACAAAACAAAAATTAATTTTCTATAGATTAAAATTTTAAATATGAAAATCAAACCTAAATTATTTTAGATGAAACTATAAAATAAAATCTTTATTGATCTCAGGAAAAAAAGCATTTACCACACAAAATGCATAAGCCATGAAAAAAAATGACTAGTCAATCACATGAAAATTGAGCTAACCATTAGAAATCCCGGAATAAAAAGAAATAAATCATATCTGCTTCAGCAAGATACTTCAGCATTTCCCATGACAATGATCTATTAACCAGAAATAAAACAAAGACACAAACTCATAAGCCAGCAAGAAAAGGAAGAATCATCTAAAAAAAATGGATAAGAAAAGTTAGGAACAACCATTTCACAGATGAAACACGACGCTTAAATACACTATTAATATATGTTAAGTATGTTTTATCAAATATATAAATAAATAAAAGCTGGGCCATTCATATTCATGGCAGCTTGCAAAAAATTAAGATAGGACACTAGCATATTTTAACAAAGACATTAAGCAAGGAAAGCATGCTATTTTTGGAGCATAAACTGGTACAAGTACATAAATTGGATATATATTGGGTAATATTTAATTAAGAGCTAAAGATACACACACACATCTCTACGACCCAGCTATTCATGACTAAGGATGTGCCCTAGAAAAACTCTCATTCGAGTGTGTAAAGAGGCCAGGCTTGAAAGTATGGGTTTTAATCCTAGCACTTGAGTAGAGGTGGCAGGAGACAAGGAAATGAAGGTCATTCTCATCTGTACCATCACTCAAGGCCAGCATGGGTGGCAGGAGATCCTGTCTTTAAAAAAAAAAGTGTGTAAAGAAACATGGAAACTTTCCCCCTTTTTATGAGTATGAATGTTTGCATGTACATAGGCACACATGTGAAATGTGCATGAATGCACATGCGTGCAAACATATGGAAGCATGATAACAAGAATCATCCTTGATCATTCTTCCACATTACTGTTTTGAGACAGGGTCTCTAATCAAACCCAGAGCTCATGGATAGGGCTAATGTGGCTAGTCAGCTTGCTCTGGGGATTCTAAATCTCCACTTTCCAAGGATGGAATTATAGGCAGGCCATCACATCCAACCACATTTTACATGGGATCTGGTGATCCACCTGGGGATCTTTGGATCCATTTTACATAGGATCTGGGGTCCTTTTGCTTGCACAGCAAGCACTTTTATCACTGAGCCATCTCCCCGGACTTGAAAACATTACTGAAGCAGCCAAAAATAACATGAATATTTATTTATAAAAGAACAATCAATAGACAATAACATTTGTAGTAAATTCATACAATAGCATTGCAGTGAACATGAATACTATAGTAATAAGTAGTAAAATCTATACATCTCAAATCAGTTTTACAGTTTATATGTATAAAGATATCATGATACTGTCTACCTAAGGTATAGAAAATTAAACAAGTAAAATGAATACTGTTTGAGATAGACATCTCAACAGCAAAAATATGAGCATACTGATAATTTGATGAACACTAGGTCAGAAAAGTGGTCACCCTTAAGGATGACGAAATGGAAATGAGACAAGGGCACACAGAATTACGTCTGTGATGCTTCAAGTATGAATCAGCTTGGTAGGTAAGTATATTATCTCTTTTGAACTCCTGAAATAGTTCATATCTCAAAACATTTCAAGACACCAAAGTGCTCCAATTCAGAGTCACACCACTATGATTTCCTGAAATGTGCAAGTGAAACCAAAAATGAAATAGCACAGACCCTTGTGACTTACCCCTTCAGCAATCACAGGACTAAAACTTTAAGAGTTCATTACTAAGAATAAAGGGATGGAAAAAAAAAGGGTCAGGCTCCAACCTGGATCCTATGATAAGCAGCACTCTGCAGCCCCTCAAGTTAACGTGATAGAGAAGTGACTTTCACTACTTACTAACATCAATCATCACTTTTTCCTTAAGTGTTTGGATCTGTGCAAAAGATAAACTTCATAATGATGCCATCATAGAAAAGCTAAGCTTCTGTTACATGACCCAGGACAACCATGTTCTCTGAACACGTGTCCTATTGATTTTTCCTTGTTGAAGAAATTTCTATAGGTCAGTGTGAAAGGCTATAGCCATAATTCTACAGGTCTGGTGCCCTCAGGGCCTGGAATTCTCCCTCTCTGTGCTAATGTCCTTTCTGTTAGTAGTTGCTGCCTCTTATGGATCAAACACTGGCTTCCTAGTTTCCCCTTTTTGAGTTCTGGAGACTATGAACTGGTAAAAGGCTTTGAAACAAAGTACAAAGCCAGGAAACACAGAAAGGAGACAGCTAGAACTTTCTGAATCTTAACTGCTATAATAACCCTTCACATTTTCCTGTGTCCATGGCTTACATAAAACAGTGGTCTAGAAATGAATCCTAAAGAACTGACGAAACTGACAACAGTTATAACCAAGCGTGGTGGCTCACACCTGTAAACCAGCACTAAGGCTGACGCAAGAAGGGTGCCAGGAGTTTCAGGCCAGCGTAACTATAGAGTAAGTTCCAGGCCAATATGAGCAAGACGTTGTCTCAAACAAAAAACCCGAAAGGAGCTGAGGATGTATGTAGCTCAGTTAGTAGAGTGCTTCCCTACCAGGCATGGAATCCTGGACTCAGTCCCCAGTCCATATAAAAACCAAGCATGGTAGCACATATCTGTAGTGCTAATGCTAGGAAGACAAGAGGCAGGAAAATTAGAAGTTTAAGGTCATCCTCAGCTGTACTTCAAGTTCAAAGACAAAATGGGATACATAAGATCCATCTCAAAACAAATAAAAATAACCCGAAAACGAATCTCAGCTTTGGGTTTGTAAAAGGCTTAGGACTGGGACTTGGACAGTGGCATCACAATCCTGGACTATTGCAAGTTCCTATCTCTGGAGCTGTACTGCCTTCCATGATGCTACAAGGAGGCTGACTGTGCAATGTGTTTCCGTTTCATGCCATGCTCTTTGCTTTACATTTAATTTTTAAAATTTTCTGCAGTTGCATCAGTGTATATTAATTGTATACAGTAATGGGTTTCGTAATGACATTTCATAGATGGATACCATGATTATATTCCCCCAAGACCCTCGCTTATGCCCTCACTCTGACCCCACTGATTCCTCTTCTACTTTTCAGTCTTATTCTTTTTTCCCCCTAAGTCTTCATTCCACATGCCATGTTTGTCTGTGGCTGGCTGGCTTATTTCCCTTAGTATGCTGATCTCCAGTTCCATTTGGTTTCCAGTAGTTGAAAGGATTTCATTCTTTATGGCTGAATAAAACAATATTGCAAATGCACCCCCCATTTTCTTATCCATTCATCTGTTGATGAACACCTAGGATAGTTCCATCTCAACTACTATGAATGTTGCTGAAATAAATGAGGGTGGACAGGGGTCTCTATTGTGTGCTGGCTTAGATCCTTTGAGTATACACCCAGGAGTGGTAGATTTAAATCACATGGTAGTTCTAGTTTTGCTTTGTAAGGAACCTCCATACTGATTTCCACAGTGGCTAGACTGGTTTACATCTCCACAGCTCATCTCTCCCGCCCTCACCAGCATCTGTTTAACAGTGCTGGGATGAATCCAGTGCTAACACTGGTAAACACTCTAGCATTGAGATACACCTCCAACCCGTTTGTTGTTCTTTTGTTTTCTTGATGATAGCCATTTCGACTCAGGTAAGATTGAATCTCAATGTAGTTTTTGATTCTCAATTCTTTGTGGCTAGAAATGTTGACCATTTTTCATGTATTTCTTGATACTGTTGGATTCATTTGCCCATCTAGATTAGATTTTTTGTGCTAAATTTTAAGAATTTTTTTTATAAGAAGAAAGAGGAGAGAAAGAGGGAAAAGGAGAGAGATACCAAGTATACACATGCCATGCGTGTGCATGGAGGTCAGAGGACAATTTTCCCAAGCTGGTTCTTTCCTTCCACCCTGTGAGCTCTGGGGACTGAACTCTGGTTGTCGGATTTGTGTACAGGTTCCTTTATTCATTGAGCCACCACCCCTAGTGTTTAATTTTTGATGACTTCATATATTCTAGATATTAACTTCTTTGCAGGACAATAGTTGGCAACCTGCAATTCTGTAAGCTGCCTTTTTGCTCCGGCAATCACTTCCTTCGCTACACAGAAGCTTTTTAATTTAATACAATCCCCTTTTAGTCCTGAAAATTTAAGAGCACAGAAAAGGTCACATGAACCCATGCTCTGTGTTTATAAAGTGCCATGGTAGCGCCAAGTGCTGCCATTTCACATCTGTATTAGGAGGCACAGAGAAAAAACTACTTGTGACCTTCAAATTAGTCATACAGCCATCCTTCAAATTGGTCACAGAGCCATTCTGTAACCCAGAAAGCTGATGTTCTGGCTATGCATGGACCCCAGTCCTCTTACTACAGGCCTCGATGTCATGATCCTTTCGTGGGGTTTTAATTAACTCAAATTTCAAATGTTGAGGCTCCAGTTTCATTGTCCATACTGCTGCGTCCAATCACTGAGCTGGACTTCTCCATTCTGCTCTGCTGTGCTGCATTTTGAATTCAGAGCTTGGAGTCATCAAGGAAAGTACCAGAGTTCTCAAGTGGCAAGCCCTGGTTATGTCCTGTCAAGAGCTGTATCACCTACAACCTACTCAAATCCCTCCCCCAACAGCTACCAAAAATTCCCCTGGTGAGAAATGCTATTTATAAGAAGGGATGGTTGCTTTGTGACTCACACTGTTTCATTAAAAAGATTTTTTTTTTCAAACAAATTTCAGTAAAGGAATCCAAAGGTTTTCCAAAGCCACAGCAAAACAGAACAGCTCAGAATAGTATTTCTCAAAGGTCTGTCACTTCATAGGAGATTCCTATTTATTCACTTACCTTTTGTGCTGCATTTGGCCTTTAAGTTGTGGGAAGAGGTAAGAAATTGATGAATTCAAGTCAGCTAACAAGAGGGGACTTGTCAGATATGGAAATGGAAGGTAGCCCTGATTTCAGTCTTAAAGATTCTGACCAGAGTGGAGAAAATCTTATGATCTGTGGGTATTTGGGGAGACACTTCTTGTAGTCGTGAGAAGTGTTTTAAGAAAGTTTCTTTCAAAAATCTAGCCTGTAAGGATGCGAATGAATGGAATAAAATAATATTACGGACAGCTCAGTCTGGGATCCTTCAAATCTCTGTAGACTTCCCAGAGCCCTCAGAGAGAGATCAGGATAAAAGAATGCCAACCATGGCTCAGGGGTTAAGTAAGACTCTTCCTTGCAAGCAAAAAGTCCTGAGTTTGGATCCCAAGTACCATGTAAAAACACCAAGTGGAAATGGTGGCAGCCTACACTTCCTGCCCTGGTGGGCAGAGTGTGGGAAATTCCATACCAAAGCGAAAGGGCAGTGGAAGCAATCCAGGATGGTTCCTACACAGGGACATATAGTGCCCTCTGATACACACACACACACACACACACACACACACACACACATACACACACACGCACACACACAATGAAGTTTTTTAAAAAAAAAAAAAGAGCACTAATAAGCTTCTCTTTAAGGGAAAAGGGTCATTTGAGATAGAAACAGAAACGTCTTCAAGAGCTCAGTGATAGGGGTGAAATGTTCACACAGGATTTGAGACTTTGGGTGGTTCTTTTAGCTTTGTCCAAATCAGAGTGACTCCAGATCTTTTTCTCCTACAAGCTAAAAGATCAGTTATGACCTTAAAAGATACTCCACACACTCCGCAGTATGTAAGTAATTTTAGAACAGCTCTTTTTGAAGCTTGTGGTAATCATACTTCATTGAGAACTAAAGGTAGTACCAAGTTGGGACAATACTATGCTAAGTCTAATCCACCAAGACCAAGACGACAAACCACATACACCTAAACATAAGGGTGACATTTTGTCAAAAGTCATTTTTCAGAAATTATAGCATCACTTGATAGTCTCTCAACACTTAATCTTCTAAATTCTTCATTTGGAACTAAAAAAAACCCTACATAACGCATGTTTATTAATTATTCCTGAGGAACAACAGTCATTGCTGTTGGCTATGATAAACAAGGCTTTAGTTACCTAAAACAGCATCAAAAAAAAAAGGCCTCAAAAAAAGCAAAGGCAGACACATTTGTGGGAGGGATTCCTGCTGGCCTGCTTCCCACAGGGCAGCGCCCGTTCCTCTGCCGCTCAGCCCTTGCAGATTCATTTTCACTTGTAAAAAATTGCAACAGATGTAAAAGACCTAGAGAAGATTGTAGTTGACATGAATGGGGATTTTCAAAGTCTGGGTTAAAATTCGAGGCTGGAAGGCTGGAGAGATGGCTCAGGGGTTAAGACTCTGCCTCCCAAGCAGAAGGTCATGAGTTCGGATCTCAAGTAAAAACGCCATGCAGAAATGGCAGCGATCTGCACTTCTGGCTCTGGTGGGCGGAGCCTAGGAATCCCTGCATGAAGCAAGGAGGTACAAGCAATCCAGGATGAATCCTGAAATTCCTCTCCACAGGGACACATGCGTCCTCTGATACATATACACACATATACATACAGAATGAATGAATGAAGGAAGTTTTTAAAAAATAAAATGAAATAAAAATTAGAAGCTGGATAGGGTTCAGGATACAACTCAGCAGTGGACTGCTTGTCTGACTTACAAGGAAGGCACTGGGTTCAATCCCCTGCACCACAAAAGAAAAAAAGTGAAATATTACAAAGTACACAGCGGCCAGCAATTCCTGGGGATGAATCTGCATCCAATTCATTATTTGACTTTTGGTGTACTTAAAGATGTCTCCAAAGATTTGAGTTTTGTTCTTATATGTTTTATAATAAACTATATTGCTTAACTTTTAATTGTTTTATAACAAACTGTACTGATTAACCTTTAATTTGTTGCTATTTGTTGATGCTTGAGAAAAGGTCACAATAAAAATTTTGGGACAAAAAAAGGTGAAGGCTACAGGTATTCTTGTGAAGAAGATACATAAATGGCTAAAAGAAGGGCAAAAAATGATAGAAATACAAGATATTTCATCATACCTGTTAGGTTAAGCTGTTACTGGAAAGAAAGGGGTAAGTCAGACATGCCCATAACCCAACCCTCAAAAGAAAGAGGCAGACAGATATCTGTGAGTTCCAGCCAGCGGGGCTGACAGTAAGTTCTGGGGCAGACAGAGCTACTCAGCAAGACATTCACTCAAAAAGAAAAGGAGAAAGGAATGTGAATGGTGCAGTTGCTATGGAAAACAACAGTGGTTCCTTAAAAGAGAATTACCACGTGACCCAACAGTTCTACTTCTTAGTATATATTCCAAAGAACTAGGGATATGGATCAGTGGTAGAGCACTTATCTAGACATATCTCCTGCACTGGGGGAAAAGTGGAATTGAAAGGGTCTCAAAGGAACTCAAAGAAGTATTTGTATTTGTACATCCACAGCAGCGTTATCCACAATAACAGAAACAATCCATATGTCCAGTGACAGACAAATATATAAGCACAGCGCAGCATGCGTTCTATGGACTACATTCTGTGGTCCACATCCTGTAATATACATTCTGTGCTATACATACATACATACATACAATTATTCAACCTTAAAAGGGAAGGAAATTCTGACAGGAAATGCTATAACATGGATGAGTGTTAAAGGCATGAGTAACTAACTGAAGTAAGATAGTTGCAAAAAGACAAATACTGTGTGATTACTTCTATACAGTACACACATTACCAGTAAACTTTACATTTAAAAATGGTGACAATGGTGGATTCTGTTACATGTGTTTTGCCAGAGTTAAAAAGCAGTTGCAGGAGGAGGGAGAGCAGGATGACCTATCAGTGCTGTGGAACTCAGAGGCCTACACTTGGGAAGGAGGAAATCTTCTTATGGGCATTTTGTAGCTGTTGACATAAATTTTACAAAGACAGATTTAAAAAGTGGTGAATCATCCTCCTAGAAAATAGTGTTCAATTACCAGAAAGACAAGTGGCTCTAGGGATAACAAAGATACTGAAGTCAAGGATAAACATGAGGAGTTTGAAAAACCAGCTTTTCTTCTGATATTCTGATTGTGAAGACAGGAGAACCCTTATACTGGAATGCATGAGAAACATAGCTAGAACCACAAAGATCACCTGCCTCACCCAAAAATAGGGTTTAGGAAAAAAATGAACAGTGCGACCGAAGAGCAGAGAACATGAACCTTGCAGCAGCAGCTTCACAAACACTTGAATGTGTTTATGCACCAGAACTGACAAAGCAAAAATCTAAAGCTGAAGGCTGGGGCTGCTAGGAAGCAAGGAGCAAAGATTCTGGAGAAGAACGATCATGCTAACCATCTTTATAAAAACACATCCATGTGTTTTTATAGCATCCATGACAGCTCCCGGTATATGGCGAGCAAATCGTACAGCTTAATCAACTGTGGATTGAATAAATGAATGTCTTAACCTATCTCTACGCAGGCAAGAAAGGTCTTGTGCTTTGGGTCAGTGAAAGAAGAAAACAAGAATATACATATTGTACTCACTTAAATGCCGTGATTTGTCCTAGATCTTGCCTTGCCTAGCTGTCTAGCTGGGACTGTATGTGAGAAGACATACTCAGTAAGTCCTTCAGTAGCAGCAACAGCCAAAGGCAGCTGGGCCTTGAAAGAAAAATCAGGGGAACATAGGGCAGAAGGAAAGAGAATATTGTCACGATTTCTTTCTGTTCTGAGCAACTAAATTCTGAAGACCATGGCAGATTGGCATGGGCCTCTATAGAAGACAAATGCTTAGTTCCATGCGGAGGGGAGAAAATCACATTAGGAAGACTGTTCTTGCCACCCTCTGGGAGCCACAGAGAAAAATACTTGCATGGATCCTGCCTAGAAAGTACCTGCCTAGGCTAATATTGTGAAAATAATGTTAATGAATGCATTTTTAAAGTGTTGAGTTCTCTCTGTTTTCAGAAAAGAAAAATTACATCCATGACAGAGTTAAGCTTCAAACACAGATGCTTTTCTAACTAGACTTTCAGAATCAATTACAAATTCAGATTCTGGGGTCTCTTTTCAACTCTACCAAACTTTGGGAGTGGAGTCCAGCTATCACATTAATAGGCTTCTGAAGAATAACTGGTACAGTCCAGTTTAATATCATTTCTGGAACCAGCCACAATAATCAGGAAAACACTTGTCTGTATCTGTCTTGTTTTTGGTATAGATCTGAGACCATACTAAAATCATGCCTCCCTCAATTTGGAGTTACGAAGATACATTGAAGTCTCCCTTCCTCTTGCCTTCCAACAGATGAAGGTGGTACTGCCAGACTATCCCACTTGAAGCTTTAAGGTGAAACTTGGTTTCTTATTTGTTTCATACTTGAAAGCGGTTCTTCACCCACTTACCTCTCACATTTATCCATACAGAACTTCAAAGACAGAAACCCAGCTGTTGGGCACAAGGATAAACAGGTATTCTTATGAGAGCATCTTATTCAGAAATCAAAACTGCTATATCTTTAAGTCTAGAATATCCACAATAAAATGTTAGGAACCGTTTAATCAAATTGGCCCATAGCAACGTTTAGAAAAGTTAAACTCATCCATCATGCCAAAGAATGAGATCAGGATTCAGTATGGGGACTAACTTCAAGAATCTAGTACCACAATCTCAGTGACCCCCTAGCATCAACCCAACTCAAAAGTGGGTAAGAGCAGGACCAATACCCCATTTAAGTCATTACTAGGTCCTGATGATTTTGATTTTTTTCCAATTTTGAAAAAGCACTGCAGGTAAAGGTCAGTGCTGTAACTGAGAATACTAAAATTTCAGTATCAATTAAGCTTGGTTTGAATACTATTTACATTTGTAAAATACATAGCACATTCCCCCTCAAAAAAAGAAACTAGAGCTCTCTTTCTTTGGTTATTACTGGCCTAGCTGATGGTATTCTTTGTGACATACTTGAGGAAGGCTTTGTTTAACATCAAAAATGTACACATCCCATAAAACAAACGCTTTAAGAGTTTAACTACTATGGCTTGCAACACCTTTCAGCTCTCATGGGGAACACTTAATTATGACTCTTAGGAAATCATCTTTGCCTCAAGGAAGACATAGAAAATAAGCCCTCCTGGAAACAGAAAACTAAAACTTCTGCATTAATGAGTCTTCATTAAGACTAGAACTTTTTTGCTGATCAGGGTGGGGGGGGGGAGAGTTGCATCGTGCTCTATGTAGACCACAGAATGCTTTCCTTTCTTCAGAAATCATGCAAAGGCCCATTACTTCTAGCACACCTACAGCGAGACACAAAGAGGCTTTCCGATCCACCCTAGTGGAGTGGCAACTCTGTCATTACTTGTGAACAGAAAATTAAACCTCCTGAGTACCCTAGTGGGACAGCAGAATAAAATCCAGGAGATACCCTGCTAGCATATTCAAACACTAACCAAAAATCAGCCCATCTCAGCCCCATACATAAGTATGGACATGTTTATACATAAGTGACTAAGAAGCCAAACCAAGCCTTCACTAACCAGCCATTTTACAGCATGACATGGAAACCAGCAATATGGTGGATCCTCTCCATATTTTCTCTCATTTGGAAAACCCTATTCTGAGATAAACAGGGGAGGAAAAAAAGACACAACCAGAGAATCAGAGATACAACATCCCCTTGGTGCAAAACCAACCCCTGAGCAATAAAAGGCAAAAACTGTAATTTCTCAAAGGTAGCTTTCAGTGGCATCCACGGTGGTGAATGTAGGTGGACTCCATAGGGTTTTGCCTTTCATTTGAGGCTAGGTTCCCATACTCTCTGCCAATCAGTTCAGAGAGACAGAAGGCAGGGGTTAGAAGTATCCCCACAAGAACCACCACCACTTTCCTTTTATACGTCCTTTGGCTTTTGTCTGAGTCTCACAAGACTCATCAATGACTGTGATGGAGGAAGAAGAGACATCCTGTAGATGAAGATATAGTAACTCTGGGACTATGGACTTACCTGCCCAAGGTCACAGTTGGGCACTTTATCAGCAGCCCAACCAGGATCCGAGGCTAGCCTATCCTTACTCACAGCCCAGTACAGTTCCTCATGTTAGGAACGAGAGGCTAGAGGGTTACAGCTAAGAGCTGGGTTCCGGTTGAACACAGCAGCCTGTGATCCCAGCGAGCCACAAGGGGGAATGTGAAGGCAAGAGGATTAAGAGTTCAAGGCCAGCAGTGGGACACAGTGATTTTTAAGGGACTGTACTTGGACTATATATTAAGATCCTATCTCAAAACAAATAAAATAAACAAACAAACAACCAACCTCAGGGCAGGGGTCTAGTTCTAGCTGTGCTACCTATCAGATCAGCTTGTCTGATTTTACATAGGTTCCTTAACCTCTCCCAAAACCTGTTACCCAGCTACTCTTTGGAGTGGGGAGAGCACCTTATCTCCTACAGTTAAGGTGATGATGAGAAGATGAAGAGAAGCCATTCCATTCTTTCCCTCTGCAAATGCGTGTGCCAGGAGCAGCCAAGAGCAGCGGTGATCAAGAGATGTTTTTTCTCTCTTGGGACTTAGATTTAGTCAGGATACAATGGGGGGCGTGGGCAAACAAATAAATACTTATAAGAACTACTGAGGTAAATGGAGAATCAGAGTGGCTTCTGAGGAGACATTTCTGTTGGGCTCTATCAAAGGGGTCCCAAGGAGCTGACCATGTGGCAAATGGAAGGACAAGTGTTGCTGGCACAGGGAACTCAAACGTGTGTACAGGTCACAGTGTGGGGAAGCAAGCCAATGTGACTGCAGCATATCCTTTCCTGGGGTTTGGAGAGCAAACCTTTATAGGCTGCCACCACTGAGGATTACCACATCTATTTTTAAAATAACAAAGATGAGAGAAAGGAGATGTGTCTTGTCCAAGGTCAAAGCTACTCACAATAGGCAGAGTCTAGAACCCCTCAGTTATGCCACTTCCAGGACACATAAGCACAGTGTTATTGCTTTTAATTTTTATTTTTTATTTATTTTACTAATCACAGCTTTCTGTACCGTGACGAATCCTCACAGCACCTTGAAAATACAAGCTGATACCTTATCAGTTCCCCAGCATCTGGTCAATTAAGCAGTGAAATCTCTACCATCTTATACAAGAGCAAAAGCTGCTCAGACCTGACTCACAGGTTCCAAAGTAGAACCACGCTTCTCTTCTTGCAGCCATGAACAAGACAGGAAAAGGATGTCCCAGAAAGTCGTGAGGTCTGTTCAGGGAGATGAAGGGATCATCTCAGCATATTGGGGGGAGAAGGATTTAGGAGGCTAATTACTATATTTGAATAAAAGAATGAATCCCTTAAACAGTGGTTCTCAGTCAGGATGACTGATATCCCAACTGACCAAAGGACATGAGGTGGGGTGAACTGCAGGATGTTTACAGGCAATTGATATGCTCAGTCTTGCAAAAGGATAGTCCTGTCCTATACAGTAAATAGCACACTGCACATAATATTGGCAGAACTTCCCATGCACACCATAGAGACACCCTTCCTTAAAAGACTAATATGTTCCAACTTTTCCTGTATCCCTAGGGCTCAATGGCACTCCCTATTTTCATGGATTAAAAACAGCTAAGGTTTCACAGTTTAAGAGTGTGAGATTTTGGAACTGAGTTGTAAGCTATTAACTCTACCAGGGAACCTAGCAGTGGAATAAGGACAAAGAAGTTTCTAGTAAAAGACAAGCTTAGACATTTTGTCAAAATGAGATCTCCTCCAAACAAGCCTTCATCATATTGTTTAAAAGTTGCTTTGTTACCCGCAAAACCCTGAGATTTTAGAGAACCGATTTACACTGCTTTTCAGCTTAAAGCTAGATACTAATGACAGGTCTTTCGCAAAGGTAATCAAAACCATCTCACAAATACACCAATACTCTTTCTGGACTAACCTAAGCATTGAAAGGCCATTAATTTCAAGATACCTAAAGCTAACAACGCCTGAAGGGTGCTTCACTCAAAGCAGACATGCCATGCTTTGTCTGTGATCTCCAACAGCTCAAGTCAGAGACACTACAAACTAGCCACTATTAAATTAATCAAAATTAAAGTGTATCCAAAACTCTACTGTATTTCCAAATAGCTACCACAGTAATCCCACAAACAAATCTTCCACAAAATATCCTAAAGGCGGGAATATTCTTTCTCCTGCCCAGTATCTAAGTCTTCCAAAGGAGTCTGAATATGTAAGTTCTTCAACTCAGCTTGCTAATGAGCACACAGCACCCCACAACACCCCTTTGGACCAATTTCCCAGAAGCCTGACCTGGCTCCTCAGGATAGCTAAGCGGCCAGACCTGTTTTCTCTAGAAGAGCCTGCCAGAGCCTGGGAAATCCCCCACCAGCCTTTTTCTGGCCTGTCACCAGAAGTTCACAAAATGAATTCATCCAGATTCTTTGACTCTTCCTCGTCCCCAATCAGGTGCCAACTGCCGGGCACTAACACCCCACCTTGCCAGGCTCTGTCACAAAAGATTCATGAGGAAGAGCAAGAAGAAGAAAGGGGGGGGGATGGAGGGCTGTGAGAGTCACTGATCCAAGTCTACTGCATGCAGCACGAAAGCCCAGAGCCCCTGGTCCTGCACAGATGAGCAGGGAGGTTCTCCTTATAGCAAGCAGACCACACCTGTCTGGCAGGGTGCTTGCTCCATTTTAAACAATTTATACTGCTACCTAGCAGGGCGGAAAAAACTGGGCACCTCCCAGGCAAAAGTATATTAAAAAAAAAAAAAAAACACGCCTGCCCCTAATTTCATTTCTTCCCACACTCTGTTTAGGAGACACTGTTTCTCTTAACCGACAGGTAGGCAGCGTGCTGCAGTGGCGGCTAGGAAGCGCCCCAGCTGCCAAGCTGTGAGCCCTTCTCAGAGAACCGGAGATGCCAGTACAGGAGACTCCAAGGAGCAGGTTCACGCCGCCATCCACAAGTGAACACACGCCTGGCGTCCTACAGCGCTGGCTCGGCATCTCAGCAGACAGCCTCTCTCCTAGCCTGATCCCACTCATGCCCTGGCGTCGGGGAGCTGGGGAGCCCGGGCGTGCCCTCCCTCCCGCCACCCTCCGGGGCCTCCGCCACCCGTGCACTCACCACTGTGCGAGCTGAACCACCGGGGTGCGATGTGCAGAGGTAGAGCATCCGCCAGCGAGGCTCGGGAGCCCAGGTACAGCATCCCGTCTCTATGGTGACCGCCGCCGGTCTCCTGGTAACCATTGCCGTGGGCATAGGTGGAGTCGGACGCGGACCCTCCGCCGCCGGGCGCCCTCTCCGAGTCGCCGGTGCCTCGCGAGGAGGGGGTGTAGAGGCCGAAGGACACCCCTCCGGCCGTGCCGGGGTCCATGCCCATGCCAGCCACCGAGCTGACAGAGCGGCTGCGCAGCCCCATCGCCCCGCCGCCCGTCCGGTAGTGCCCAAAGTGGGGCGCCCCTCCGGGCGGAGGCACGGCACTGTCATCGGTGGAGACCCCCGGGAAGGGGCCCCGGGAGCGGGCCGCCGTGCTCTGCTTGCCCCCCATGTTCGCCCGGGCCCCGGTGGGGCGGGAACCAGGAGGCCGAGACCCTCCCCCACTTCTCAGCAGCGGGGGGAGGGCTGGGCGAACATAAAGGGAGAGGGAGTCAAAAAAGGAGACCCCAAGAGAGGGCTTGAGAGAGGAAAAAAAAAAAGTAAAAAAAAAAAAAAAAAAAACCCTCCGACTATCCGCGGGGCGGAAAAGGCAGGCGGGCGGGGACCCCAAACTAAGAATGTAAAACAATCCAAGCCAGATGCATGTTTCCCCTCAAGGTCCGAAGAGGCGCAGTCCGGCGCGTCTCCGCGCGCACAGGCCGCCCCCGGGCTCGGGGAGCCGGCGGAGCCGCAGGGAGGGAGGAGGGAGGCGCCGGAGGAGGCCGCCCGCCCCGCGGGAAGCAGCGGAGGAGCCGCCGGGGGCGCCGGGCGCGTCCCCCCCCACCCCCTCGCCTCAGGACGCGGCGACCGTGGACGGCGGCGCGGACCCCCGCTCCCGGCCTCGCACGGGCTGCGGACGCTGGGCAGAGCCAGGCGGAGCTCTGGAAGCCGCGGTGCGTCGTGTCGCGCTCCGGCTCCAGCCGCCGCCGGCCCCGCCAGCCGCACCGCCCCGCTCGGTCCCCGGGCAGCGCTCGCCGGCGCTCCTCGCCGCCGTGGAGACAATGGAGGGCGGCAGAGCGCACGCGCGGCCCGCGCCCCCGCCCCCGCCCCCCGCCGCGTTAACCCCTTCGCCGCCGCCCCGCGGAGCCGGGCCGTGCGCACGCCCCCGGGAGGGTCCCTAGCCAACCACCCAGCCACCGCCCGCCCCCGGCCCCCGAGGGCAGGCCTGGATGCCACGCCTCGGACCACCGCCAGACGGGCGGCCCCCGAAGCCAGGAGTCTTTCCAAAGCCGGCAGGACTGGAATCCCCGAAAGTGACTAATTAATCTGGAGGAACCGCTTGTGGGGGAGGAGCGGCGATGGTTACGAGTGGGTGGGAAGAGGAAACCGGAGGATGAAAGAAAATCACCCCAGACGCCCTGTGTGGCTTTGAGGGTCACTGGCCGAGCTCCCCTCCTGCACCGGCCTTGCCCTCACAGCACCCCCTGGTGGACGTGCTGGCCGTTCTTTTGGAGATTCCCCCGTCCAAGGGACCCCCTCCCCCTAATATCAAGAAACTTAACATTTGTGGGGAGTTAGCAGCAGCGGAGTCCAACATAAAGAAACGCAGTATATGGTGGGGAAGGGGCCATCTGTTAAGAGCTAGAATAGTGCCCTGTGGCACTTTGTGAATCTGGGCTTTGCTGACATTAGCACGGAGTTACCTATTTTGGGCCTAAGCAAATGAGTGGATTCCTTAGAGTGAATCCTCAAAATCAATAGGTGTAGGGTGACAAGTGAGAGATAGGCTCAAAAATAGAAGGATGCAGCTAGCTAGAAACTCAAGGCCCAGCTCTGTTTTATTTGCCTTGTATTTTGACATACAGCCACAAGGCAAGGATGTGCACAGTGAATGGCCAATAAATATTTGTTGATGAAATATGTTTTGCAACAGAATACCTCTCCCCTTCAATCCCTGTCTTTCTTATGTGTTTGCAGCCATTCATTCATAGAACAAACGTTTTGATTTTGGTTTTCAAGTACTCAGTGCTGCCTGTTCTCCTCACCCAGTCTCTAACCTAATTGACTTCATCTGTCCTCAGGTACTGCCAAAGGGTAGGTAGAGAGTGAGAAAAGCTCAGACACACTACTCTTTCCAGTGTGACCAGTCTGGACAGGAAGATAGCCGTTTGCAAGCCCTAGAGGTTGTAATACCTAGAGGTTGAGAAAAAAAAAAACTTTGAAAGGAAATTGAGGGTTTTGTACAAAAAATGAAAGAAGCAAAGCCAGAGGTCATCTAAGATATTATCTGTAAATACTTAAATCACCTAACTTGGACGAAGATGTACATTAAAGTCCAAACGAGTGATCAGAAGAAATAAAGCTTACATTTACTCAATTTCCTCTCAAAAGATTATGGTATCAGAAAAGAAAATGGTTCAGTGCTGAGCAGAAAAGACTACAGCCTTGGTTGATCACAGGAAGTTAAATATATAATAAATATGGATAGTCAAGTAGCTTTTGATCTTATTCATTCAATACTTAATATATGTATATATACATGCATGCATAACCACAGTTGGGTAACGAACCTATGGCCTCATGTATGCTTGGAACATATTCTACTAGCGTTGAGCAACATCCCCAAACTTCTAGTAAAATATTTAGTATCTAATAAATTCCAGGCACTGGATTATTGGATACAGGGTGAACAAAGCAGTTAGAGTCCATGTGCTCATAGAACTTCAGAGAGACCATTTTGTGCCTTCTTGAATAACTACAATCATCAGAAAATGATAACGGCTGTGGATGAGAAGTGGAGAAATCAGACCCACATTCTTTCCTGGTGGGAATGTAAAATGGTGCAATTGCTTTGGAGGCCAGCCTGGCAGTTCTTCATAAAGATTAAACATGGAAATACAGTATTCAGGTAGTTTTAGAAGAGGGCTATGCTGGAAGGTCTTGGAAAGTCATCCTGTACTGCTGGGATTATCCTGAAGGAACACACCCTATTAATCTGGAGGAATTTGCTCTAATCCTTCACAGAGATAAAGTGGTCAGTTTTCCCCAAACCTTTGTTTTTTATGAAAGGACATAGAGATGTGCTCTCCATTGTAGATGAGCTAAATTCCTCAAACAGCTTGACCTTGAGATTGGCCACAAGATCAACTGGGTCCCTTCACCCCCATATGGACAGACCAATGAGGGGCCCACAAGTTTCAATCTGGTTTGCAGAAACTGGAAATAACCAATAAGGAA
This sequence comes from Typhlomys cinereus, assembly GCA_023101885.1. NCBI lineage: Eukaryota > Metazoa > Chordata > Mammalia > Rodentia > Platacanthomyidae > Typhlomys > Typhlomys cinereus. The sequence goes on along the minus strand of JALPQD010000024.1, from coordinate 11,031,896 downwards.
AAGGTACATTTCCCAGGCCCGCCTAACCCTATAAATAACCCTGACCCTGCCAGCCATCTTTGACTTCCTTTCTCCTCATGGACTCCATGTCTGGAGTCTGGTTCCTTTTAGTTCTCTTGCACCTCAACAGATTCCCTGTCCATTAGTTCCATCCCTTCCCTTCTCTAATAAAATCTGCCTCAATGTTCTACTCCTGAACTGGTTTCAATCTTTGACTCCTGAACACAAGAACCTGAACATAAAAATTCCCAAACATTTGTGTATGGGTACGTGTTTATAAGACCAGAAACTGGCATAGAATGTCTTCTTCAATTGCTTCTCTCCTTTATTCTGTGAGACAGGATCTCAAACTGAATCTGGAGCTCACTGGTAGGCTAGACTAGTCAGCCAGCAAACTTCAGTGACCCTCCAGTCTCTGCCTTCAAGCACTGGTATTACTGGTGTGCCATTGAATGGGATTTTTTTGTGGGTGCTAGGGATTCAACTCAGGTCCTTATACTTGTGTGTGTGTGTGTGTGTGTGTGTGTGTGTGTGTGTGTGCATGCGCGTGTGTGTGTGTAAGGCAGGGTCTTTACCATTAGTCTTAAATTCATCTTGTAAGAATGACGAACTCCTGATTCTTCTGCCTCTACTTTCCAAGTGATAAGATTACTGTTGTATATCACCACATCTGGCTACATCATTATTTGAAATAGACAAAAGGTGGAAACCCAATATTCATCAACAAATAAGCAAATTAAAGCAATAATCGTATCTACACAATGGAGTATTATTCAGTGATAAAAAGGAATAAAGTGCTGATAGATACAACAGGAATGAAACTTGAAAAAAAAAAGAAGAAAGCATTCATAAAGCTGCATATGAAATGTCCACAGTAGACAAATCCATTGAGACATAGATATTAGGGTCACCAAGGCCTGAAGAAAAGAATGAAAAGTGACAATTAATGGATTTCTTTCTGAAGTGATGAAAACGTTGTAGAATTGGTGATGGTTGTGCAACCTTGCGAATATACTGAAAACCCACCAAGTTATACATTTGCAAAGGTCGATTTCATGTTATATGAGTGTGGCAGTTAGCTGCAAGTGTCATTTTTAGGCAGCTTTAGAGCAACCATGCTGTGATTGTTCTCTGAAGGTTTTGGAAAACCATCCCCCACTGTTGGAATTGAGGCAGGATTAGAGCAGTCATACTGGGATGGATCTCTCAAAGTGTTTGAAGGTCTTTGGAATTCCTGAAGGACATCCCCCCCCACACACTGCTGGAATCACCCTGAGGGAACACTCCTGCTGAGGAACTGACTCCAATTCTCCCAGAGATAAGATGGCCAACTTCTCTATGAAGTGATTATGGAAATGAGCTCTCCATATCAAACCACTTGACCTCTAACCCACATGGGCCCAAGAGCAACTGGGTTAGGCCCCAATGGGAATTAACCAATGGGAAAAAGCCAGTTTCCCGGGCTTGTCTAGGTGTATCAATATACCTGGCCCTGGCAGCCATCTTTGGCACCCTAGCCCCTCATGGCACTCTATGCCATGAGTTCTGTTTCTTGCCTGCTTCTCATGGAGGCTCCCTAGCCCCTCATGGCACTCCACGTCTGGAGTCCATGAGTTCAAACCTTTCTCTCCTCTAATAAACTCTACCTTAATCCTGTACACCATGTTCTGGTTTCAGTCTTCGACTCCGGAACACAAGAACCCTACAACATTGGGACGGTCCTGTCCCTTCAACATTTGGCAACCCAGATGGGACAGCCGAAAAAACCGTTTCCCTGCAATATTTGGCGACCATGAAGGGACAATCCCGATTGTCCTGCATTAGGATTACTCTGGAGAAACACCCGGGTTGATAAGGAGGAACTGACTCCAATCCTCCACACAGGTAAAGTGATCAACTTCCCCCAACTCTTGGCTTCTGAAACGATATGGAGATTAGTTCTCCATAACAGATAAACTAAATCCATTAAAAAGAAACAGCTTGGCCATAGCGGAGCACAAGATCAACTGGGTTGGGCCTTGGGGCTGGAGAGGCGGCTCAGGGGTTAAGCCTCTGCCTTGCAGGGGGAAGGTCCTGAGTTCAGATTCTAGACCCCACGTATGGACGCCGGGTGGAAGCGGGGCGGCCTGCGCTTCTGGTCCTGGTAGGGCGGAGCCTGTGAATCCTGGAGCAGAGTAAACAAGGAGGTGGAGGCGGTTCATGGTGGTTTCCAAATTCACCTGTGGTTCTACACACACACACACACACACACACACAATTGAATAAATAATAATAAAAAATTTAAAAAAAAAACTGGGTTGGGCCTCAATATGAGCTAACCAATGAGGAAGAGCCAAATGGCTTGCCTAAGTGTCTATCTGACCCTGAAAGCCGTCTTGGGCACCTGCCCTTCATGCACTCCACTGGAGACCAGTGAGTTCTTTTCCAACTCTTTGCCTTTCATGGATTCCTTGCCTGGAGTCCGAGTTCCCTTGTTTCTCTCCTCTAATAAATTCTCCCTTATTCCTTTATGCATGTTCTGGTTTCAGTCTTCCGCTCCTGAATACAAGAACCTGGACACATAAGGACCCCAGGAGAGCGATCCTGTAACACCAGGAGTCAGGTCAGGGTTCTGGGGCCAAGGAAAAGAGCATCATCATCTCCCAAGGGGAGCATGGGAAGATTCATCAGCATGGGGAGGTCTTTGAATCCCCCACTGCTGAGATTATCCTGAAGGAACATTCCCTATTAATCTGCAGGAACTGGTTCTTATCCACTGCAAAGATAAGGTGGGCAACTTCCCTCAATCCTCACAGTTCATGAAAGGATATGAAAACGAGCTCTTCATTACAGATGAATTAAGTTCCTCAAAAGAAACAGCTTGAGGCTGGAAGGAAGGCTCAGGGGTTAAGACTCTGCCTCACAAGCTGAAGGACCTGAATCTGGATCCCAGATCCCACGTGGATTAAAAAAAAAAAAGGTCCTCTACAGGGACACACAGTGCCCTGACACACACACACACACACACACACACACACACACACACACACACACACATACATGCATATGCATATACATGTGCAAAATAAATAAATAATTAAAAAAGAAAAAAGAGACAGCTTGACCATGAGATTGGTTACAAGATCCACTGGGCTGGGCCCTGATATGAATATAAACAGACCAATGGGATGTTGGTAACCAAAAGCCCCAATCAAGTTTGCAGAAACTGGAGCTAACCAATAAGGAAAAGCCACTTTCCTGGGCCTGCCTAACACTATAAATACTCCTGACCCTGCCAACCATCTTTGGATTCTATTATGGTTACGTTTTATTGTCAACTCCACGTTTGCCGACTGTTTCGGGCGCAGCTGTGGAGAGTTAATGGTTGGAAGATGGGGGGTTAATGGTTGGAATGGCCCCTGAACAAGTCTGAAAGTACTTGATTAATTGCTGTGGAAAACCCAGCCCATAATGGGTGGTACTTTCCAGTGGTGGACCAGATAATAGTCAGTGCAAGAAGGAGGGACTTGCTCTTCCCTTATCTTGCGTCCACTTGCTGTGGAGTCCACTCTTCCAGCCTCGTTCACTTTTAGAGTATCATCGTCGCCTTCTTTGTGGCTGTTGCCGCTGCTGCCTCCATCCTTGGCTGACGAGGAACTTCATCTTGCTGCTGTTCCCAATGCCTTTGGAACCTGGTCTCTAGGTCCTGCTGTTTGATGATGTTTATCACTAATATCAGAGCTTAACTGTTCTTCACTGCTGTCCGGAACCCAGCATCTTCAACACTCCATGAAATAAAGGCTTGAGATCTTGGGATCTTTTGGCTTTGTGGGACATTCCGGTCAAGAACGAAGCAGCTACTTTGAAGGACACTATTTTTTAATTGTAAGTTAATTTAATAAACTTATTTATACATATTGCATTCTAGAGATTCTATTCTTCAGAGAACCCTGACTAATACAGCTTCTTTGCCCCTCATGTATTCCATATCTGGAGTCTGTGAGTTCCGTTTGGCTCTCTTGCCCCTCTCAGAATCCAGGTTCATGAATTCTGTTCTTTCTCTCCTCTAATAAACTCATGGGAAGATTTATCAACACATCATCTTGCATGATAGCAGGAGCACTGAAGATGTGCCAGCCAGAGTTAATGCGAAGTTCTTCAAGTAAACTCAACATGTAATTCTAACTATGTTGGTAGGTTCATCCCAAAGCTTAGAGAAATTGAGAAACTTGTTCCCTTCAAACTAAGAAATTCCTCTCCTCCTCAATTAAAGATCTATGTGTTTATTAAATGCATATGTATAGAACATGTGTGATATATGTATACATCTGTGTATATATATGTATACACACACATACATATATGTACATGAAACAACATACATCCTTTGGAAGGCAGCCAGTGGGAACTGGGAATTGATGACAGAATGAAGAAATGTTTGGCTTCACTGTATATCTTTTGATATTTTAGTATCTGTGCCACATAAATTTATAATTTCTACTTTTATTTTTGAGAGAGTCTGACCTTAAATTCTCGATTCACTTGCCCCCACCTCCTGAGTACAGGGATTGTAAACATGTACCACCATGCCCACTCTACTATGCCATGAATTTAGATGGATGGATAAAGCATGTGCCATGTGCATACTGAAAGGATATATAGCCAGTAGGAACAGAGCTGAGCTTCTGAACTTTAAAGTGACCATGCTCCTTTGTCACCTCCAAATGACAATTTTGTTCACTCTCTGTGCTTCGAAACAGGATGGCAAAGGTTAGGATTGTATCTGGCTGTATTTTTTTGGTAAATTAGCCATTCGGCCTGTGTTTTATATTCAAGTCTACTGCTTATCAAAAGATTGCCTCTTGCAGGCCTGCCACTTGAACAACTGAGTGATTCCCCCCACCCCTCCAAACACACATTCTCTCTCTCTCTCTCTCTCTCTCTCTCTCTCTCTGGGATATGCTAACACTAAGTTCTGGTGTCTTGCTCAGATCATGCCCTTGCTCACCCTGTGTACTCCCCAGATTACAATATTGCTCTCTGAAGTGAAAATCTCCCATCCTTATTCTGGTAGTTCAAGTCTACACTTAACCTGGTGGTGACTCATGACCTAGTGACAGACAGTCCTCCACGCAGGCCTGAAGTGTCTGGGGAGTTCCAGGCTATTATCTGTTTCATCGATCGTCCCATGTGAAGCCAGGCACGGCACACATGCAATCCCAGCTAAGAGGCTGGGATAGAAGAATCATGAATTCAAGACCCAACTAGGCTACAAAATGTATCGTAAGCTAGTCTGAGTACCTTAGCAGTACACTATCTGGGGGAGGGAGAAAAAAAAAAGTGGAAAAGAGAAGGTTGGTAGCTCAGTGGTGGAGTGCTTACCTATCCTAAAGCCCTGGGCTGGATCCCCAACATCACAAAAAAGAAAACAAAATGAATGGGATTTGGGAAACACAATAAATCCTTTCCTATGCTTTCAATACAAGAATGCCAGATGTCAAAACGGACCTAGCCAAAAGATATAACAAGGGTCCTCATGGGAGCAAGAGACAAATGGATTCTCAGGACCCACCTGATAATTATCTGCTACCCACTAAACACATAGTAGAGTCCCTATTTGATTCAGACTTCAATTCTCTCTCTCTCTTTTTTTAATCTTCATGCTCTTACTGACCCTGGCTGAGCTGCTCTGTGGCACTCCTTCATGAAACAGGGTTAGGGAATACCAACCCACCTTCCATCACAGTCAGGAGGAAGAGCTGACAAAAGAGGTGTTGTGAAAGCCCACTGCAAATGTGCAAACTATGTTGCAAATGTGGGTAACTGTGCACAGCCCTGGTTTCGAGCATCTCAGGAAGTATATGAGAAGGCTGAAACTAGCATAATTCAAGAAAATTAGGGGAAATGGCTTTGTCAAGGCCCACTCCCGACTTCTCTGTGTCTGTGAGCCAGAAGACACGTGAGAGGACTTCCCATAGCAATGAGGCCCCAGAACCTCAATGGGAGGTAGTAAAAAGAAAAAGTCCTGCAGAGCTGGGGAGATGGCTCAGGGGTGAAAGCCTTTGACTCACAAGCAAATTACCTGAGTTTGAATAACCAGATCCCACATAAAAATGGTGGTGGTCTACAATTCCAGCCCTGGAAGATGGAATCTGGGGAACATCAGGTTAAAATAATAAGGAGGTAGAGTAGTGCAGGATGATTCCTGATGTCACTCTTGGGCCACGACAAGCACAAACACTCAAGCACCCTCTTGTATACACACATACACACACACACACACACACACACACACACACACACACACACACACACACACACAAGTAAAGTCTTCTAGTAAATAAAAGTTCCTTATAATTTCCTATTGTTTTCCTTGAAGAAGGAAAACTTCATCAGAGAGAGATAGGGATGAACAACCAAGTATGAACCAGATGAGCATAATCATAAATATTTTTTGATTGATGGAGAAAGGAAAATGAATAGTGGAACTGAGGGCACAGGTCCAAGGTTTCCAGATGCAAAAGGACTGGGGATGGGGTTGAAGGGAAGTTACCTTTACATTCGGCAGAAGAGGAAACAGAGGAACACACGGCTGGTGGAAATGAAAACTAGTACAACCACTAGGGAAATCAGTATGGAGGGTGCTCAAAATAAAAATGAAACTAGATCTACCGTATGACCCAAACATATCATCTCTGGGTATTTCTTCAAAAGACTCCAAGTGAATGTGTCACAGGCAGAGACATTTGCACACCAATGGTTTCTTTTTTTTTTTCCAACATTATTCACTGTAGCTAAGTTATGGAAGCAACCTAGCTAGGTCTGTAACAACAGAAGATAATGGAATGTGGACCACAAAGGAATTCTGCCCAGTCATAAGAAGAATAAAGCTATGTTGCTGCAGGAAGCTGGATGCAACTGAAAAATATATTAGGCAGATTAAGACAGTCTTAGAAAGACAAATATCATAGGTTTTCTCTGATATGTGATCCTAGATTATATATCTATATATCTATCTATATACATATATATATGACATAAAAGTCAAAGTGAATGGAAACAAAGGGAACTAACAGCAGGGGAGAGGGATGAGAAAGTGGAAAGTGTAGCAGTATGGAGGGGATATGTTCAATGTACAATATATGTTTGCATGTAAATGTCCTCATGTAACACAGTACCATGTCCAGTGAATACATACAATGATTTTTTTTTTAAAGAAAATGAGCACACCCCTTCCCCAAGGAGTTGTATTGAAACTGCGTATCTAGCTACTGCTAAAAGCCAGGTGAGTTTCTGGATTCCCAGAGTTCTGGAATATCTCTTTATCTGCCACACCTTGAATCGAACACCAATACCGAGAGTCCTTTATATCTAGTTCTTTCCAACTTTTTCAGCTGTGTTTCTCACCATATACCCAAGGTACAAGTCATTCCTGATTGTTTGCTAGTCACTCATTCAATAGAGCTATTCAGCGCTTACTACCTCCAACCTCTAACCAACAAGCAAATAAGAACATCATGTTAAAAATAATTTATTCATTTATTCTGATGTGCTTTCATGAGTGTAAATAGAAAGTGTTATTTATTTCATCGGGGCATGGTGTAGTAGGACTACAATCCCAGTACTTAGGAGGCTGAGGAAGGGGGATTGCTATTTTGAGGCCAGTCAGGTACTTTTGTTTTGGTGCAGTCTTTGTTCCGATACTGGAAGAAAGACTATTAAAGAAAGGTGGAGGTAGAGACTAGAGGAGTTTCTTTGTGTGTGTGTGTGTGTGTGTGTGTGTGTGTGTGTGTGTGTGTGTGTGTATCTCAATATGTTGCAAAAGCTGGTCTATCTCCTGATCCTTTTTTGATAGATACTCTGAATGCTGGGTTGGCTTAGACTTGACATCTTACCTGGCTGTAGGATTTTTTTTTTAAGCCACGCATGGATAGGAAAGAAAGCATAAGGAGAATAAATAATACGTGATTCCGTGTTTTTCCCTAGATGTAAAGAGTCACACAGGGCTCGCACAGGTCCTTTTGACCAAGAAAGCTCTATGGGGTTTGTTTATTTATTTATGTCAGCACTGGGTATTGAACCTAAGACCTCTTCCATGTTAGGCAAGTACTCTAATGCTGAGTTACAATTTCAAGCCTGAGGTCACATCTTTCTGCTGCCGCATTCACTATTGGACAAATATTCATGGAACAGCCTGTAAATGCAACACCAAACAGGACTCAACAAAACAGACCAGATTCCTGTTCTTCTGATGCTTAAAAAAATTACATAAATAAATAAATAAATACTGAATTACACTGTGATTTGTACTTACAAGGAAGGAAGCATGATGAGAGAGAGAGAGAGAGAGAGAGAGAGAGAGAGAGAAAGTGAGTTAACTGAGTGACATAACTGCCTTATGTCTTTGGAATTAAATCTTGCTGTTTGCACTTCAAGATCTTTGTTCACACTCTTAATAAAATGCTCTTTTTGATAATGTGTCCCCATCAAAATCTTAATATACTGAAGAAAATCAAGTGTCACCTTCAAGATGCTATTTAAGTTTTTCATGTAGATTACTCCCTTCTGATACATTGCTTACAGGTCTGTTATAATACACAAATCATCTGCCAAGCACATACCTACTGTAGAGGGGCCAACTGTTCCAGTTTTTCTGATACTGAAGAGTTTTCTGGATGTAGGCCTTTTTTTTTTTTTTACTGGATACAGCACTGACACCTGGAATGTCCCCAGCAAATAAGAGTGAGATCGTGGCTCCCTAGTCCGGCTTCCTTTTCCACAACTAGCACCCCAGGGCAGAATGGGCCGCACCTTGTTTCTATCTGTGCAGCACATAGAAATATTGATAACATTAACAACAATAGTTTATGCACACTTGAGCTTTCATGACTCAGGCACTGTGTTTCTTATGATCATTAAAGAAGGCAAGTAATTTCTACTCCTCCAGAGAAACTAATGCTAAATCAGCTAAACCAGGAATTTGAAGGTGGGCATAATAAATAGAAATGAACCACTATTTCTGCTGTTAGGACAGTAGTTCTCTAATTTTTTGACTTTACCCTAAAAGAAAAAGTTTATGTGAGTTTAATCTACTGGTAGTAATTACTAGAAATGAGAATTAAAATCATTGTACTTAACCAGTAATTCCTATTAATATTAGTTACACATCCTAAATAAAAAAAATTAACTATATTTTCCCAACCAAGAAAACATGTCAAAACAAAGGCAAATCTTGTGATGCTTTGCTTACTAGAAAACAATTGTGCGTGTACATTCAATTTGTTGAGTATGTACCACAAAGCTTCTAGTTAAACCCTTCCGTACACTGGTGAGAGAAAGTATTAGTACTTGTTAAAATTATGAAAATTATTTTACTTTCTGAGACCACTCCACTGAGTGTCTCGGAGACTGAATCCTTTAACACTTAGGGCACTTGGTTGTAGAGTATGAAACAGTGAATTGTGCAGTCGGACCTTTTAAAAGCCTCGTTGCGAAGCGTTAGAAAAGCTAATTTCCGTTACTACGAATGTGAGCCTTGCTTTCAGACTGAATCTAAGACAATGCAAGGGACAGCCAACCAGCGAGAAGCCAGTGTGGACACTAGGCATCTGCTCTATAACCTTTCTCCGAGGGTGACCCAAGCTGTACTGGTCTTGGACTACAATTCCCGCCAGGGCTTGCGGCAGAGGGAGGGTCCTCCAGTCGCCTTGAGCAGGGATGACTCATGCTGATGACGAATTGAGAGTAGGTGTGTCTGTTTGGGCAGACACTGCACGCAATTGGAGAAGACAGCAGAAGAGGCGGAGCCTACTCGTGTATCAGCCAATGGTTGGCGGTCAGGCGGAAGCTGGGGAAACGGGGCGTGACTGAGTTGATTAGCAGGCGGCGTGGGGCTCATCAAACCCGGGAAGTAGCGGGGCTTTGGGGGGCGCGGTCCTGGCTCTCTTTGGAGGGGAGTGACGGGATGGCAGCCCGGTGGAGCAGTGAGAATGTGGTGGTGGAGTTCCGGGACTCTCAGGTGAGCTGCGGATGGTGCGTGTGCCAATGGAGCCGTCTGGGCATGCGCCTGCAGCGGTACCCCCTCCCCCAAGCCTCCCCACGAGTCCCGGGGCGGCGCGCGGACCCCTTGCCAAGACTGGACGTGTAAGACCTGGAGCTGTCAGGCTCAGGAGCGTGTAGGGGCGCTTGATGACTGTTGACCACAGGATAGTCGTGGACAGGGTTTGGGGCTCGATCTATGAGTGTTTATGGAGAGTGGGACCCGCCTACGTAGATACTCAGTCAGAGATGGGGCGTGAATGAAAGTGGAAGAGCGTCTTCCCACGTTCAGGGCAGCTGTCCGCGAGGTGCCCATCCCTTGAGGCTAGCCACTGCCCTTGGTGACTTCGGGAAAGTTGCAGAACTTCTCTGAGCTGCGGCTACATGGACCTAACCCTACCTCATAAAATTTGGGGGGAGGGTAAATTCGTGCAAAGTGACTAGTTGCAGCACCTTGCTTACGAAGTGGTGGCTAATGCTCTACAAGTGTAACAGACTCTATAGTTGACAGAATTCACCTCTTGCCCGAATTGGAATTCAGGTGTAACCCCATCAGGTCAACGCTATGCAGCAGTTTTCTCACCTGTAGAATAGAGATATCATTATACTTACCTTGCAGGAACTGAGTTTATGATATCATACATCGAGAATGTGTGGTACAGTGAGTGATAACGTAAGGCTCAAAAATAGCATAGGTGAAAAAAAAATTTTTTTTTGTTGTCATTTTTTCTTCCCTCTTTTCCTGTCACTTCTTTGAGACAGAGTCTCCTGTAGTCCAGACTGGCCCTAACTTTGCTGTGTAGCAAAAGATGACTTGGAACTTCCCAGTGCTGGGGTTCTGGGCATGGGCCACCACACCCAATTTTATTGATCCCAGGGGATCAAATCCAGTACGTCATTCTTACTAGACAAGAACCTACCAACTGAGCAACATCACCACATTTTTTTTTTTTTTTTTGGCATTTTTCTATGCTGGGTCTTCTGTTTGCCAGACTTTGTGTTAAGCAGTCTGTGTACATTTTCTTTTCCTTTTTTTACTTTTACCATTTTTCTTGTGTATTCCTGTGTGGGGATGCATTTGTGTAATGTATGCATGTTTGCATGTGTGTGGGCATACGCGTGCACATGTATGTGGAGATCCTATTCTCCTTTGGCCTGTTGGCAAACGATCGACTGATCCATGACTAAGCTCCACCTCTTATACTGTCTCCTTGAGTCGTGGACAGTGCCTAACTCCAGTCATCGTTCCATTGCTCTTCCACCTTAAGTCAGGGTCTCTGATCAACCCAAAGCTTGCTGACAGGGCTAGTCTGGCTAGCTTGCTCTGAGGATTCCTAGTTTCTGTCTTCTGAGGCTGGAATACAGAAAGGTCACCATATCCACCTGGCATTTTATATGGGATCTGAACTCCAGCCCTTTTACATGCTCAGCGAACACCTTAACCTCCAACCTACCTACCCGGCCCCTAGATTTTCTTTTTCTAACTAATGGCAAAACTATGTAGGATAAGTAGGTTTCATCCTTTTATACCAAAAGGGAATTGGCTGATCCCATTGGCTTTGGGCACGTGTTCATTATATTATTTTGTTAGTTGTTGTCATACATGGTTCTAATATGTATATACGGCATGTCTCCTTTTCCTGTTATTTAGGACTTTACATTTTCTCAATTCAACAAATATTTATTAAACAAATTCTGTATGGTAGACTTTTGTCCACTCATTTATTCAGCAAATATGTGTCGAACTCCTACTGGTGTTCTCTGTTGTTATTCAGTTGGTTTACACTCATGGAAATGTGGATTACATTAAGTGGATGATGTGATTGTTCTTTCTAAAGCCCCATTGTTTTTCACCATGAAGATTAATACTTGGAGGAGCCGCCCGCCAGTCTGCTGTGTGGCACCCTCTGATAAGTAGCCCCCACCGAGAATTTGACCAGCGGTTTTTTGGATTAAGGGATCCTGAAGCGTTTGGCACTGTTAGCACTGTCTCTGTGAGGCCTGCTTTCCCAAGGGAAGTGCCGGACTCCCAGGGAAGAAACCATATTGCCATTCCCCTTCTTGTTAATTGCCTTCACTGGGGATCAGTACAGAAGCTAATTTGGAAGATGCTAATCTGCAAGCCCTTTAATTCTCACATAAACCCAGGTAGTCTCACCCTGCTTTCTTTATAGAGCTGTAATTGAAGAACCCTGCAGAGAGGGTGCTGACACACATATTCCGATGCTATGAAGTTGGAGCAAATAATTAAACCTAAACAGCAGCTGTCAGAGTAAGAGAACAAAGTAAATTGGGTAATTTAACTGCCTTGTGGGAGTTTTTGTTTTTCCTTCTGATTTTTCTATTTGGTTGAAAGGGTGTATCTGTAGTGTGAATTAGCCTGTTTCTCTGATGATGATTGGAAGAGGCAGGGACCTATTTGATTAACTTTGAATAACAGAGAAGAAAAATGTCAAGAATTTCATGTTACATTTGTGAAAAGGAAGCCTGGAATGAAAAATTTTCCAAATTCTCCATATCCTTATAACATAATTTTAGGGCTTGGCATGCAATTAGTTGATTGAGCATTTGTCTAGCATGCTCAAAGCCTTGGGTTTTAACCCCTAGCACTGCACATTCAAAATATATGTGTGTGTGTTTATGTTCATGGGTGTGTGCATGTGTCAGGTGTATGTGTACTTGGAAGCCAGAGTTGTCAACTTTGCATGATGTTGCCCACATTGGTTGGTTGGTTAGTTGGTTATTTATTTATTTATTTGTTTTCAAACTGGGTTCTTTCACTAGGACCTGGAACTTGCCAGTTAGTCTAGACTGGCTGGCCAGCAAGCACCAGGGATCCACCTGTCTGCAACTGTCTACTGGGACTAAAAATGTGTGCCACAACTCCTGCCTTTTACATCTGTGGGCGCTGGGCATCCAACTCAGATCAAATCCCAATACTTGATTAGTGAACACTTTACTGACTTTATCATCTTCCTAGATCTCAAAATAAATTAAAAAATGTAATTAGGTTTTTAGATTGTTTTCAGGAGACCATCCTAACCTGAAAGGTTAATTTTTTTTGCATGTAGATTATGCAAGCATAATTTATTTAATTTATTTATTTAGTGTGTGTATCAGAGAGCATAGTGTGTCCCTGTGGAGGACCAAGGGTGACTATGGAAATCATCTTGGATTACTTTTACCTCCTTGCTTCTCTCTGGGATTTCCTAGGCTCTACCCACCAGGGCCTGAAGTACAAGCCACTATTTTCAGCCTGGTATTTCTATGTGGAACCTGGGATCTGAACCCAGATCCTTCAGCTTGTGAGGCAGAGTCTTAAACCTTGAGCCATCTCTCCAGCACTACAAGCATAATTTATATAAAAAATGCTTTAAGATAGAACAATGAAGAACTTGTTCTGCTTGGCAGTGCTCTGAAATGGGCTCCTTAACCAGTGGGTGTTAATACCATAAGGAACTTGGGGACGGCAGCATTTGGTGGGATTCTCAGTGGTAGCAGGAATGGGACTAGTTTTGAGACAAGTTCTCATGTGGCCCAGGCTGACTTTAAACTTACTGAAGATGGCCTGCAACATTTTTTTTTATTTATTATTTATTCAATTGTGCATGTATGTGTGTGCGCGCTGTGTGTGTGTGTGTGTGTGTGTGTGTGTGTGTGTGTGTGTAGAACCACAGACGAACCACCATGGACGCCTCCACCTCCTCTTTGTTTACTCTGCCCCGGGATTCACAGGCTCCGCCGTACCAGGACCAGAAACGCAGGCCGCCCGGCTTCCGCCTGGCATCTATACGTGGGGTCTAGGATCCGAACTCAGGATCTTCTGCCTGCAAGGCAGAGGCTTAACCCCTAAGCCACCTCTCCAGCCCCAACATTTTTTTTTTAATTTTGTTTTTTATTCAGTTGTGTGTGTGGTGTGTGTGTGTGTGTGTGTAGAACCACGGGCAAATTTGGGAACCACCTTGGACTGCCTCCACCTCCTCCTTGTTTACTCTGCCCCCGGATTCACAGGCTCTGCCCTACCAGGACCAGAAACGCAGGCCGACCCCACTTCCACCCGGCGTCTATATATGGGGTCTAAGATCCGAACTCAGGACCTTCGGCTTGCAAGGCAGAGGCTTAACCCCTGAGCCACCTCTCCATCCTCAGCCTGCAACATTTTGATCCTCCTGCCTCCACGTCCTCCAAGTGCTAGGGTTACAGGCCTGTGCTTACCATGGCCGCCCATGTATTTTTTTTTAAATTAAATTTGTATTATCATTTGAATAGTCCCTTGTGGCTAGGGATGATGATGGTAATGACGATGTTGATAAAGTGCACTTCAGGACAATTCAGGGTACTGAGAAGAATGGGGAATAAATGGTGTCCACTCTCAAAGGAGAGGTCAGATGGTGGGATGCACAGTTATAAGTAGGGGCTTTAGTAGGGGTAGGAGAGTGAGTATACATCGCATGTGTGAGTTCGTGGGTTCAATTCTAGCACCAAAACAAAATGGCTACAGCTTGTGTAAGGAAGATCGGAAGTGCACACACACACAACAGTGACTTACTTAATGCCCATGCTGTAGGATTTGTGAGACGTCTCATACTCAGTAATCTCCAGAGTGGCTGTATACACTCAGTGCAGTTCTCGCTTGTTTCTAGCCTCTTTCCTAGCCATCTTCCACATAGTAAGTGATTTTTTTAAAAATCCGGGTTTATTGAGATATATAATAAAAATCCACTCTTAAAGTCAAGCTCTTCCACTTAGCTTAGGGCTTTTGAGTTTCATTCACAATTGTGACCTTCCTTGGTATTGTCAGATTGTATTCTACTGTATAGGCATAGCACAGCCTTTTTTTTTTTTTTTTTTTCCTGCGAGCACATGTGGGGGGTGTGTGTGTGTGTGTGTGTGTGTGTGTGAATGTATGCAAGAGGGCACTTGAGGCCCAAGGGTGACATGGGTAATCATCCTGGATTGCCTTTCCTCCTTTTTTGCTTGGTTCTGTAGTTTCCCAGGCTCTGCCTTCCAGGGTTGAAAGTGCAGGCTGCCACCATTTGTGCCTGGTGATTTTAAAACGGGATCTGAATTCAGGTCCTTCTGCTTTCGGGGAAGAAATTTTAACCCCTGAGCCATCTCTCCAGTCCACAGCACAGTTTTTTGTTTTGTTTCAAATTTCTATGTCTGTTTATGGACATTTTGGTTATTTTCAGTTTTTGGTAACTAAATCAAGTCAAGGTGTCAGTGTTCTTCAGAGGTCAAGAACTGATAAAACGGATATATATTAAAAGGACATTTATGGGCTGGAGAGATGGCTGAGGGGTAAGCAGAAGATCCTGAGTTTGGATCCCAGGCCTGGTGGAAAAGGTGGCCCGCATTTCCAGCCCTGGTGGGTGGAGCCTGGGAAGTCCCAGAGCAAAGCAAGAAGGTAGAAGCAATCCTAGGATGATTCCCGAAATCACCCTTGGTCCTCAATAAGGACATATAGTGCCCTCTGATACACACACACACACACACACACACACACACTAAATAAACAAATGAATAAAGGTTTTTAAAAAGTTGATTTAGACTGCCCATCATAAAAGTTAGAAAAAAAAAAAGGACATATATTAGATTGGTTTATAGGATATAGTCTGGGTGATCCAATAGTGTCTTCACATCTACCATACTGAGCACTGGTTTTTGCTCAGTCTGTGAGTAAGGATTCCTCAGCAGTTCTGTCTGGCCTTGGAAGCTGGGAGCATTTCTGGAGAGCCGCTGGTTTTCAGTCCACATTGGCAGACTGAAGACACTAGGTTCTGATGTCAGTGAAGGATGGTGACAATCGCCACAGTGGCAGTGGAGACAGCAGCAGTGGTAGCAGCAACAGGAGCAGGGTAGTGTACTCTCCAGCAAGACTCAAAAGCAAGCAAGTGAAAAAAGCAAAGACTTTCCCCTCGCATCTCCTTGAGCCTTTAGCACCACTGGAAGGTGCCACCCACGTTTCCACTTGAGTTAATGTAATCAAGACAATCTCAGCTGGCAAGATTTGCCAGCTGGTAAATGCACCTGTGCACAGACTTGGAGACCTGAGTTCAATCTTCAGCATCTGCACTGGTAGAAGGAGAGAACCAACTTCCAACACTTGCCTTCTGACCCCACATATGCACCTGCTCTTTTTCTCTTTCCGTCACTTAAGAGAAAGAAAGAAAAACAGGAGAGAGAGAGAGAGAGAGAGAGAGAGAGAGAGAGAGAGAGAATCCCTTACAGACTCCTTTCGGCCTCCTTTCATCAGGCAGTATGTGCTCTGTGTAACCAGCATTGTTTGCACCTAGAGTTCAGACACACTGATCTACTCTTACCAGTTAAGGATTGGTGGGAACTCTTCCAAAATCCACATTCTCAGACACCAGCCAAGCGCCGCCCTTGCAGATAAGTCTTCAATAACAACAGCATCCTCGGGTCTGCTGCGGCTTCTCTTCCCTACATATTTAATTCTTGGAGCTGATGTGCTGGTTCAATGAGGGTATCAGTGCAGGGACTTTGCATAGGGGTCAGTGTATAGTAAGTGGTTGATACATGTTATTATATTGGGAAATTGACCTGAGAAGTGATAAACATGGCTTGTTGAAATAGGATTTTGGAGCTGAGGTCTGCAGAGGATGTCTCATCTACCCTCTTTATTTTACAGATGAGCCCCACAAAGATGAGGTGGTTTACCCAGTGATCTCTGTGTGGCATTTGAGCTTGTGGTGAGGTGAAGATGTTCCCGCAGTAAAGGCAGAAGCTTCCCAAACAACACCTCTCTAGCTGAGCATATGAATGAGAGCCTTGGATGGGTAATTTGTAGTAAAGCGTTAGACAAGGATGGCTGGGAAACAGCTTTGGCAGTAGTGCCTGTCTCTCTAATTTAAATAGAGATTGGATCTTGTCAGTTGAAATAGTCCAATCCTTTTTATATCAGTGCATTTCAGCTTGTGACTTCAGTTTGTGAAATCTGATAATGCATACATTAGAGTCTGCTCCAGTCTGTGACAAACTGATACTAGGGGAACTGACCCAGCTCTGCTTTGCACTGATTGGAACTTACCATTTTGCAGCATTTGGAATGATAAATTGGCAAAGCTCACACATCCTTCCTTCCTTCCTTTTTTCCCTCCACCCTCTTTTTCTCTTTCCCACCTTTTCTTCTCTTTCTCCTTCTGTTCCTCCTTTCTTCCTTTTCTTCTCTCTTCCTGCTTTGCTAGACTCTCATGTACCCAGACGGGTCTAAAAACTCACTATTTACCCAAGAATGGCCTTGAACTCCTGATCCTCTTACCTTCCCCTCCCAAGTACTGGAAGTACAGATAATTGCTACAAACCCAGCCACAGATCACTTTCCTTACAGAAGCATTTGTATTTGTGCCAATATTTAGATTTAAGTTAATGGATTTGTAACGAAATCTATCTCTGTCATTTGACTATTATAAAGCATGTAATTACCTGGGTTTTTTTTAAATGAAAATGTTAAAATATAAGATTTTTTTGGTGACAGTTTTTTTTGAGCTATAATTAAGAAACCACACAGTTCACATGCTTGAAAGGTACAACTGAACGAGTTTCAGTGTTCTTACAAAGCGTGTAGCCAGCCCTGTCCCTTTCAGAGCATATTCATAACCCCAACCTTAATCTCTAGTCTTGGCCATCACTTCTTTGGCACCTAGTTACCAGCCTTAGATGACAGTTGTATCTCTATAGATTTGCCTATTCTGGACATTTTATGAGTCCAGATGAACTCATATAAAATATTATATATATATTAATATGATATAAAATACTTAATATTTTAGTCCTTGTGACTACTTTCACTTAGTTGTTTTTCAAGGTTTAGTCATGTGTAACAGAACTCCATTTCTTTTTATAGTTAAAAATACACATTTTATTTCTCCATCAATTGTTGGACATTTGAGTTGTTTCCATGTTGGAAGTATTATGAATGATGTTACTATAAACATTTGTGTCCAAATTTTTATGCGATATAGTTTTCAAGACATATTACTTGTAACACTGGACACTCATTGAAAGCAGGCATATGCTATTGAATACCATGTGCTAGGCATTGTGATAGCAAATCGGTTTTTACTCCCAAGGAAATTGCAGTCTAATGGAGGAGATGTATCAGTAAATAAATAATATATTATTCTAAATGCTGGGTAAAGAGAAGTTGTGGCTGTGAAGCACAGGAAAAACAGCTCTGTCATACTATGTACGCTAAAGAGAATGGTCCAGATAGACCCTTGAAGAGGCTGAACTGAATTCCAAAAGGTGAAGAGCTGGGGGGCTGAGGAAATAGATAGCTCAGCTGGGTAGGTACTTGCCATGCAAGCATGGAGACCTATGTCTGGATGCCGAGGACCTTTGTAAAAAGATGGGGCATGGTAGCATGTGCCTGTAATCCCCGTGCTGGGTAGTCAGAGACAGGTGGATCCCTGGAGCTCGCTGGCCAGCCAACCAAGCTGAGTCATTAAGTTCCAGGTTCAGTGAGAGACTGTGTCTCAAAAACATAAAGTGGAGCTTGATGGAGGAAGACACTCAATGTTAACCTCTGACCTCCACACACATGTGCATGTATCTGTGTACACACACACATACACAATCACACACAAATTAGTTGACCAGGTGAAAAATAGAGAGAAGTATCTTCCAGGTAGAGGAAGCCCTTGGTTAAAGGTCCTGGAGTGAGAGAACCTGGCTGAGTTTAGAGGGATAGAAGGAATTCATTGTAAACGTCTCCTGTGGCTGGGTATCAGGACACAGTTTGGAGGGGAGAGGTGTGAGGAGATGGACCACAGAAATGAACAGGAAGCTCTTAAGCCTTTTAATGCTATACTGAGGATGCTGTGCTCAGTCCTGCTGACTCTGGGGAGCCACTATCTGAATGAAAGAGAGTAAGCAGCATGACCAGACTTAGCTTCAGCAGTGGCCTTGAGAACACAGGGAGTGAGGCTGCTGGTAAGTTAACGGCCCTTCCATTTAAAGCAACAAAGGCCCTGAACAAAGCAAAGGACAGAAAGATGTGGGTGGGTTAGGGAGAGACTAGGAAGTCCAAAATTAGGTGGAATTCCAGTCAAGTCATGTCTTAGAATTAAGAGGTTAAAGAAGGAATAATTGTTGGTTCTATTTCTGCCGTGATATCAAATATATTAAGTAGTAAGAAAGTGTGACATTGCACAAGATCAGGGACAGTCTTTGTTTTTTTTTTATTTTTTATTGTTACTGCTTCTTTGTTTTGTTTTGTTTTGGGTAGGGTCTCACTCGCTAGCCAGTGTGAGCTTGAACTTGTGGTATTCCTGGTTCAGCCACAGAGTGCAGGTGTACATTCCACGCCCAGCTCACTGGATCCTTTGTTTTATTGTGCAGCTGAGAGTTGGTAGAAGTGGATTTTGAGTCTATTTTTCTTGACTTCAAACCCTACACACTCTTATTTCAATAGGGAAGAATTAGGGCACAGCAAGAAGCAATCAAGTTGAAACAAAATCAAAATCCAGCAGAGCAAAGAGCAAATTTTGCAGCTCCATGTCCAGCATCAGGGATTCAGATGTGACCGGGTAGACTCTAAAGGGTTTGGGTAGCCCCATTTCCCCAGCCCTGCTTCCTGTAGTACTAACCTGTCTCTTGAGTCAGTTCTACTATGTGCATGGAGTGTCCCTTGGCTGAGGTCCCATGGTTCTGACTTCTTCAGCATCCTGGGGTCTCCTTAGTTAGATATGTGGGTTTCTACTTGACAATGAAGGCTGAACTCTGTACACATTTGTGAAAAATTAGTAGTTAAGCCCTGAGCAAGCCTGCAGGAGGTTGGTTGATATGGGTAGACCCAGCCCATAGTGGGTGGGACCATTTCCTGGGCAGGTTGATAGGACGGAGGGACCTGCCTTGGTGTCAGGGCATTCTTCAGCATATTTTAGAGGTCTTGCTGTGTTTGTGTGATGAGTTTGTGTCCCTTTCTTAGCAATCCTGTGATCATAGCGTGGCTAGTTCTCTTGGCTCCTGGTGTTGATGTAAGTTTTCCTACTAAATTGGACTAAAAACTGTAACTGTGAATCGTAAGAAAGAGTAAAACTCCTTGTTCCCTTAAGCTCTTTGGTTTTCAGAGTAACTGCAGCAGGTCTCCATAGCAACATAGACTTCACCTTCACAGTTTCATGCACCGGCTTGTCAAGGTTTATTTGTAGGAATTCCAACCCTGCCCAGATGTTTCCCATGACCTGTCAGTCTTGCATATTTGCCTTCAAAACCGGTACTTCCTGGCTAATACCACCAAGTTCTACTTCTAGCTTGAGTTGTAGCCTAGTTCACATCTCAACCACAGCTACATAGATTTCTGTGTGCCGAATCTGAGGAGACACTCTTCTGAGCAGTTGCTTCTTGAGAGTAGGGAACTGAAGGGCAGTTTAGATGTTCTTCTTTAGAATGAATTTGGATCTTTACAAAATGCAGCTTCTGAGCCAGGGAGATAGCTCACTGGGTAAAGTGGTGTTTGCAACTTGGTGACTTGAATTTTATCCCTAGATGTCCACATGGTAGGAAGAGAGAACTGACTTCCAAAAGTTGTCCGGTGATCTCCACCTATGCGCTATGATATATGTCTTTCTTTCTCTCTCTCACTTCAACAACAATTTTTTTTTTTAAAACGGAGCTTCTGATGGGTGAGTCTTGCCTTTCAGATACTTCTCTTACTCTCTCAATACAGCACAGAAGGTTTTCTTTTAATATTGCTGTTTATTTTAATCACAACTGCTTCCTCAGGACTAGTCTAAATACCATCCTGTGTTAAAATTTCCTCTGCCAAATAAATCAATCCATTACCTTCAAATTTAATGTTACCTCAAGTTCTTTTTTGTTTTGTTTTGTTTTTCTTTTTTGTTTTATACCTCAATTTCTAAAGACAGAAGGAAACCAGATTCTTGGTCAATATATCACGTGAATGCCATGCCCCCTTAATTCCAGTATCTGATAGTTTTATGTCCCTCTGAAACTTCATGAGCCCGCCTCTGCTGTCGAGTTTCTCCCAATATTCTCGTCTTCCAAGCTCTCATAACAGCAGCCCATTAAGATTTACTTCCAGCCTTCAACATCCAGCCTTCAACAGCTTTTCCAGTCCAAAGTTCCAAACTTCTCCATTCTTCCCACAAAACAGCTCCAATGGCCTAAGCGCCAGATGGTCAGATTTATCACAGCAACAACCCCACTTTCAGCACGAATTTCTGTCTCAGTTTCTCTTCTGTTGCAGTGATAAAATACCCTGACAAAAGCAACTTGGGGGACAGGGTTTATTTCAGCTCACAATTCAAGATACAGTCTATTATGGGGAGATCAAGGTAGCAAGAACTTGCTGTAGCTGGTCACGCTGCATCTATAGTGAAGAAGCAGAGAACAACAGTTGAACCCATGCCAGCGCTTGGCTCACCACTCACTTCCTCCTTTTTGTTTAGTCCAGGACCCCCACCCAGGGGATAGTGTCTCCCACATTGGTACCATTGAGGGGTTTTCCCATATCAATGTCAATTAAATCGAATAAGGTAATCCCCACAGGATGCCCAGAGATACCTCTCACAAGTGATTCTAGAGCTCATTAAGTTGACAAATGAGTCTATTCATCTCATTCCACTGCATGTTGCATTTTTTAAAATGCCTTTTTAAAGTCATGTTAGTGCATACCTGTAATCCTTTCACTTGGCAGGCTGAGGCAGAAAGATTGCAATTTTAAAGCTGTAACAGGCCATACAGAGACTTCTAGGCCAGCCTGGGATACATTTTTTTAGAAAGAAAATACAGGGCAAGAAGAAACAAGGACAGCCATATTTGCATACAGATTCTTAATAGAATCCTATGACTTTGGTAGCTCTCCTTAGGCATTAGTTAACTTGATTTTTCCAAATATATTCTCGTCAAGCTCATAAGACTGAAACAGCATCAGTTCTCACATTGTAAAGGGTGTATGATTTTAAGTTGTTAGTGCCAAAAAGCAACCAATCTTCCTACAGTTGAAGAGATGAAGGTGCTTAAGAACTTTATTCTTTTCTGTTTAAAATGTCAATTAAAATTTTTTTTTCATCATGATTTTGTGTGTGTGTGTGTGTGTGTGTGTGTATGATGGATGTTCAAGTTTGTGGGTATGGGGACATGCATACATGCTATGGTGTGCCTGTAGGGGTCAGAGGATAACCTTTGATATTAGTCGTTGCCTTTCACCTTGTTTGTGATAGAGTTGCTATGTTGTTTGCTGCTGCGTATGCCAGGCTAACTGACGCATGAGTATCTTGTGATTCTCCCATCTGCATCTCATTTCGCAGTAGGAATGCTGGGATTACATCCATGCACTACCATGCTCAGCTTCATGTGGGTCCTGGGGATTCAAACTCAGCTTCCTCCATTTGTCCAACAAGTACTTTACCTGCTGTAAAGTAAGTACCACAGATATTTCCAGAGCACCTTGTTGGGTGCTCAGAGAGAAGTGATACAGACCCTGATATGTTCATTACCAGGAGGGAGGGGGAGAAATGTGTCTAATAGGAACTACCATAAAGTAAGTGGAGGCAAAGCCTGTGATGGAGAGGCAGAGAAAGTGAGGGAAGGTGGGCCCTACACGGAAGACTCTGGAGACGGCTTATCTTGGGACTTAAAGGGTGGGATTTCTGCAGGAGAAGAAGGCTTTCTTGGAGGGAAGGACTTGGGTCTTCTTCAGCATTGCCAGAGGTCTAGGAGGAAGTGAGTGCTGTGGATTGGCCTGGCTTGAACAGAGTGAACGAGCAGTTCTGTAAGCTTCCTGGTCAGGAAGTGTGCGGAGACCAACGAGCTGTTCCCCATCCTGGTCAAAGTGAAAAGCCAGCAAACATGTTTTTGTTTCTTTGTTTTCAGCAGTGAGTCGATATCATCGCTCTGTTAGGGTTAGCTTTTGGTAAAATGGAGAAAGAAAAAGGAGTTTTCTGGTTATTAAGTGATGGTGGAGCTGGGCACAGGCGGTGCATGCCCGTGAGCCCAGCTGATGCCACCCCTCTGGCTGTTCCTCCAGTAGTTTTCTAGGATCATATTTACCAGTAGTCAACTTGTTTTATTTTAGTTTTTTACAAGTAGTCAGTTTAATTCTTAGTAGTAGGATATGAAAGACTATTCTCATTTACTTCAGAGGTCTAGCTGCAGTCTGCAGCAAGCCCCTTGTTGTGTGGTGCGTTCCTCAGAAGAGTCAGCCGCCATCTTTGTTTTGAGGCTATCAGGAGCACCTGTTGTCCATGGACTCCTTCAGAGACGGAGCCGGGTGGAGAGGGTTATTGGACCTTCACCTAGGGCTCTGGGCTGGCCACACGCAATTCTGCCGTAATTGCACATGCCCACCCACATGCCCTCATGTGAGGATGGGAGGATCCAGAGTATATAAGCTGAGGAAAACGGGTTGAGGGAGGTCCATCCAGGCAGAACGAGGAGCCATGAATCATACTGCGGTGAGCTGCCCCTGCTCCCATAAGCAAGTTCAATAAACTGGTTGGTTTGTCCTCACTTTGGTCTGTTGTGAAAGTCTTATCTGGGGGGGACACTGGTTGTGTGGTGTCTCCCCAGGAAAAGTAATTCGCATAACACCTCTGCTTATACTGGGTAGGAAGTCCTAGCTCAGTCATGACTCAGGTTCCCTTCTGGCTCGTACAGAGCACGAAGAAGAATCCCACAGGCATCCCATTGTTCTGAGCACTTAGCAGCAGCCATCCTTGTTGTGCCTGGAGGGTGGAGCCTGGAAAACTGCAGAGCAAAGAAAGAAGAGCAGTAGTCCATCCAGGATGATTCCTGACGTCACCCCTTGGGCCTCCACAGACCCACAGACACACACACACACACACACACACACACACACACACACACACACAGACACACACACACACACTCAAACACAAGATCATTATATTTGTGGATTATTGCCAGTTAGGCTTTATTAGTATTCTGTTACTGTGCACCACAAATTGAGCACCTTAAAATTCTGTGGGTCAGAAGTCCTGCACAGCTGGGTTCCTCGCTCAGAGTTTCATGGGCTAAAATCCAGCTGTGTTTTCATCTAGAGGCCTCACTTAAGAAAAATCCACTCCCAAGCTCATCAGGTGGGTGTCAATGTCTTGTTTCTAGACATCTTAGGACTGAGAGTCTGGATTTCTTGCTGAGTGTTATTTAGGGGTTCCTCTCCACTCCCAGGGGCTGAATTCAGGTCCTTGATCTGTGGCTCCTTTCACCTTCATAACTGTCAGTGAGGAATCTCCTCCCCTGTCTAACTGTCAGACCTAGATATGAGTGGTGGTGAGACTAGTTCTCTTAGTCTTTGCCTCCCCCATAACCTTTTATCATATAAATAGAAGGCCTACACCCATAAACAATAGCTCCCCATTCTCTTTCCCTAACCCTTGGCAACACTCAATTCTACTTTCTATGATCTCGCTTACTTTAGGTAGAGTCGTTCAATATTGATCTTTTTAGCTTGGCATGTTTTAAGACTCATTTCTGTTGTAGCATCATCAGAAAATCCTTGCTTTTAAAGGCAGAATAAATATTTCATTATATATAGAGACTACATTGTCATCCATCAATGGATACTTAGGTTGCCCCAAGCTTCTTTATCTTAAGGTCTACAGATTTAGGACCTTAATCAGATATATCAATAAAATTTTTCCAAAAAGTACCTAGAATAGTGTTTAATTAGCGTTACTAAACAGAGAAAAGGTGTATACACCAAAAGCCCAGAGTCTTAGGACTATCTTAGCACACTGCCCACCACATGACCTCTAGAAAGATTACATGCCCCTTGTTGGAGAAACCATCTTGTCTTCTTTTATAACATCAATCTATAAATTACACAGAAGAGTTCTGGAAATGTCCCGGCGTCTCATTTAACAGCTTGTCTTTCCAGCTTTCTTCTTTCTGCTCATGACTCTAGGGCAACATGAAAGGCACATTTTAATCCCCTTTTTGGCCTCCAAGGGAGAGCACTCGGGCTTCTGTCTTCAGTACCACAAGCGATACCTTGTTTGAGGATGGACAAGTGTGGGAAACCCAGTAGTAAAGTGAGGAAGAGAAGGTCTGTTGAGCGTTTGTGATTTGTGACTGCAACAGCGTGGACAAAGGAAATTTCCCAGGGTGTTCTCTTGGAAAGAACGTACAGAGCATTTAGTGACCCAACAATGGCACAGGTAGGAGAATGAGAGGCTGCTGAGTGCCAGGGCCAACGTCAGCTGCGCCTCAGCCTTCACTAGACACAGTGCAGTTGTATAGAAGCTGGGCACTGAATCTTGAGATGGTGCTCACTGGAAATTGGGAGAGCTGGGAATAGAAACCAGTAAAAACGTGCTAGGAACTTCAGATCAGTGTGAATGGGGCATCTTAAAGATAACCTTGGAGGGTAGAGGGTTGGTCTGCTATGTGCTCAATATACATTATATGCTTAGTATATATTAAATTAAATGCTTAATATACATTATATGAAAATAGCCTTGTGTAATTCTGTATAATAAAAAAGGTTAAAAAGAAAGAATATAACTTTGTTTTCCATGGAGATAGCATTCAAATAATATGCCACATTCAATGGGAAGATGTGGGGGGATGTGGGGAATCTACAGGGGGCACAGTATCTCCGAAGAAGTTCCCCAAGATAAGGCTGTGCAGTAGTTACTCTTGCCCTGTGCTGCCAGTACTTCTGTCTCCTCAGTTTAGAATATTCGAGCTTGTTGCATGTAGCCCCACGTGTGGGGACGGGGCCTGTAATAAATTTCAGCTGTCTGTTGTCATTGTGAGTGTGAGATTTGGGTGTGTCATGGTTATGTACAGGTGTCATCTTGATGGTTGAAGGTTTGAGCTCTGGGCACATTTGTAGAGATTTAGTAGTCAAGTTAAGCCCAGAGCGAACCTGAAGGAGATTGTCTAGTTGATGGGGCAGACCCAGCCCATGGTAGGTGGGACTAGGTCCTGACCAGGTGAATAAAATACAGAGAGCTGGTTGATGAAGTTGGCATCCGACTACACTTGTGTCTGGCAAGTAAGGATCGTCCCCCTCTCAGACATGTGGGGATGCTGTGGCCAGTTCCCTCAGCCCTGGTGTTGGTGCGTGCTCTCCTGTCAAGCTGGACTGAGAACTATAACCAGTAATCGTAAGAGACAATAAACCTCTTGTTCCCTTAAGCCATTTGATGGTCATTTATCAGCATCCATGCAGGCAAACTGCAACAGGGTGGGAACTAAAAGGGCAAAAAGTACCCACCCAAGAGAACTAATGGCACTTGCTGGCTGAGGACTGCTAGCAAGATGGAGATGTGGAGAGAGGGAGAGCCAAAGGTCCGTCTTGTCCCTTGGCTGGGTTTTCTGGCAGAACTGAGTCTGTGTTCTCTCCGACAGGCAACTGCCATGTCTGTGGACTGTCTCGGGCAGCATGCAGTTCTTTCTGGGTAAGTAAACTTTTCAGTTTCTCTGCCACAACTTCTGGGAAACAAATTGGAATCAAGTTTCCAAGTAGTTGAAAAATATTCTTATATTTGAGAAGACAAAGATTGATACAATGTGAAGAGAAATAGAGTATCTTCCTATGCTTAAGGACTGTGATAGGATTTGGTTCTCATCCTAGTGACTCCCAGGCACTAAACATTATTTATTTTGGAACCGCTTTACAAGTGAGTATAGGACTCATGACATTTTAGTGATCAGTAATTTTCTCTTTGCCACTGAACCTGTCCAAGGAAGCAATCTGTTGTGGTCAGAAGATGGTCAGATTGAGGATACAATGAGCCCTGGCCACATGTATACATGATATATACACATCATACATATATATACACACACATATATATATATATATATATATATATATGTATATGAGAAAGAGAGGGAGGGAGAGACACATGCATGTATACCATGGTGCATGGGTGGAGCCCAGAGGACAACTTTCAGAATTCAGTTCTCTTTTTCCACCATATGGGCTCAAACTGAGGTCATCAGACTTTGAGCAGGTGCCTTACTCACTGAGCTATCTTGCTCACCTTAAGCTTCATTGTCAATAACTTTGTAGATTGTGTGTGTCGGGGGAGTGAGGCTGAAGGTCAAGATTGGGTGTTTTCCTCTTCACTTCCTAGTTTTCTTTTTTGAGACAGGGTTTCTAACGGAACTTAGAGCTTACGAGCTTAGCTACACTGACTAGCCAGCAAGTTTCTCTCCCTCCCCAGCACTGGTTCCAGGCATGTGCCTCTGTGCTGCTTTTATATGAATGCTGGGGACCAAACTCAGGTCCTTGTGTTTATGCTGCAAGCATTCGACTACTGAGCCATCTCCCCAGTTCACTGACTATCTTTTTTTTTTTTTTTTTTTTAATTTCAGCTCATACAAACTTATTAGGTACACCAGTTCCCTCCCTTCCTCCTCCCCCCCCCCGTACCCCCTGCTCCCCCTCCCCACTCCTCTCCCTCCCCATCCCCCAGTGCCTCCCACCCCAATTCCCAGAGAGTCCTTTCTTGTGCATGTCTGATTTTCCTCTGGGCCCTCCTCTCCGATGACGTACAAGGACCCAGTGGCCTTTGCCGAACCCTTTCCCGTGTTCCCCTTAGGTATAGGAACACTGCTGTGGCTGCCAATCCTTTACCTCCAAGGCTCTTGGTGCCTTTAGCAGATGCTAGACTTTGTGAGGTCCACAGTGGGTTGGACAATGCGCAGGGCATGCAAAGTCCAATTATGATTGCTTCAGCCCTAACTAGTAGGACTATCTGTTTTTAACTTCATCGCTTATGAACCCAATTAAAAGTATTTTCCTATTAGCGCCATTCTTTATTTTGAAATTGTGTTTTAATTTACCTTTTAAGCAAGCATATAGTAAATATTCAAGTAGTTCAAAAGAGAATACAATGAAAAATAGTTTCCCTCATACCTATGACCATCTTCCCAGAGACATTATTGATATTATTTACGCTGTACTGGACTAATAGTTAAGAAAATATTGGTATTTTTCTCTTCTGTTCTTGTTTCTTGGTCATTTAAAACAAAGAACGACAGCTAAAAACAGCTTTGTGGTATGTCTGTGTTTGGTTTTAATAATCAACTTACTGTAGTTTGACTAGTCTTAAGATTTGGATTATTTTTTAGAGTGTCCTGAAAATATCTTACACATGGAATTTATCAAGTTTAGTACATCATCTTATGAGGAAGAAACATCTAGTTCTACCTCTTAGCCAGTGCTCTCATCCTGGCAGCACATCTGTTCTGCAGTGTCTGTGGGTCTCTATCTTCCACTGCCACCATGAAGTCCTTGGCAGGTCATGTAGTACAAACCTGTCTTAAATGTAGCTCAAGTCCTCCCCACTGAAAAGTCTGTCAGGATAGACTGAGATATAGCTTGGGACATAACTCAGTGATACGGTACTTGCCAGTGTATGCAAGGATCTGAGTTCAATCCCTAACACTACACACACGCACACGCACACACACGCACACGCACACACACGCATGCACGCACGCGCACACGCACACGCACACGCACTCACACACTCCAAAAACAAAACTTGGTTTTGTTCAGGTATAATTAAATACCATACAATTTGCTCAAATATTCATACTTGGTTTATTGTCAAGCTTATGTTGTAGAGCGGCAATCTTTGCTGGAATTTTCTGTTTTTTATTCCACTTGCCAGCAACACATTTCTTCAACTCCTTTAGCCCTGACTTAAATTTTAATTGCCTCCATTTCTCTAAATGGGCTACTATATCTGGGCTCGCTCATCTTGAACAGTGTAAATTGACTTCTTACAACTGAAGTTTAGGATCTGTCACTTTCACTGTGTTTTGAAAGTCATTAAGCACCCATCCTATTTTTCTCCACTTTCCACTGTGGTTATGAGACAGTTGGGTTGATAGGTTTCTCTCATTAAGGGTTTTCTTTGTTTTGTCTTAACATTGTGGATTGAACTCAGCTTTATGCATGCTACCCAAGTCCTGTATCAGTGAGTTACATCCAGAGGCCTCTTTCCCCCCCTCCCCCTTTTTTTAGCTTTTTTTAAAATTTTGAGATAGGGTCTTGCTAAATTACCTAGGCTGACCTTGATGTTACCACCCTCCTGCCTCAGTCTCTTGGGTCTTAGAGTTATTATGGAGAAGGTCTTGACTCTTTATGTGTTATATTTTTCTCACTGGAAGCTTTAAAATACTATTCGTATCCCTGAAACCTGTGAAGTTTTCACCATCATTGCTTTGGCCTATGTTCAGGTGCTTTGTCCCCCTGAGACAGTATTGTCAGAGAATTTGGTTCTTATGAATAAAGGAACTTAAAAACGGACTCAGAAAGAAGCCCGAGGACCATTTTATTAGTTTGAAAGAAAAACAATAGGGCAGGAAAGCTGTGAATCCTGGCAGACAGAGCAGAAGGAAGAGAGACAGTCATGTCCTTTGAGTTAGGTGTGGAGGTCAGCAAGTAGCCATGTGGAGGAGAGGGAGTCTTCAAAGAAACAGCAAGAAAGCCCATCGCAGCAGGGAAAGCATGGTTAGGCTTTTGGAAAAACATATAGAAAGAAAAGGAAAAAAAAAAAAAAAGAATGACAAGTGCTACATGGTGGTGAAAACTCTACATCTGCGCTGGGAGAGGGTCTTCCAGAAAGGGCAAGTACATGATCTCATAATTGTGGGGGATAATAGTTCCTCCCAACTCCTTAGCGTGTCTTCGTGTGACTGTCAGCTTTTCCTGGGAAGTACACTCATGGCCAGGTGATTGACAGGCCCGGCTAGATTAATGCAAGGAGGGAGACATAGTAGGTATGTTCTGATCTTTGGGGCAGATGGAAATGCCAAGTAGCCTCCCAGGGCCAGAGGTAGACCTCCAATTCATTCTAGTAAACATAGGGGAGTAGGAGTGGAGGGTTCATCTTCAATGACTCCGAGCCTGTTAATAGAGAGGGAAATTTTGGTGGCATGAGATGTGAGAGGAGCCCCCACCTAGAGCGTGGCGGAGGCCTCTGGTCAGCAGAGAAGCAAGAGCTCCACAGCTAACAACTGCTTGAGGCCTTTTTCCCTTCCAGGCTGTAAATCTACAGCTCTGTAGGGATCTCACCAGAAACCTCATATAGAAAAAGGACACGTACTAAACGCTTTACCTAACACTAGCAGATTCTGGATTCACCTTACTACATTAGAATTCCATCCAAGGCATTTCCAGAACCACTCTAGGATCTCGCTTATCAAAAGAGAGAAAAGGGAAAAAAAATTTTTTTAAAGTTTCTTAGCAACCTTTGGAAATGTAACATGAGAGCTACCAAAACCCTTGAGGGGCCCTATACTACACTGGGGTGTGTTTTACTCTCTGCAACTGTTCCTTGGGAGACCCACACTTGAGTATGTCTGATTTCTCCTCTTTCCCTTGGGAAGCAAACACATTCCTACATGCGAGTATGTCTATTCTTTGCAAAGTCCACAAGCCATGCTCCTGGGTTTGTATTATTCCCCCCCTCCCCTTTTTCTGCATGTGTGTGCCTGTGAAGGTCATGCATGACTTCAGGAATCATTCTGGATTGCTTTACTTCCTTTTGCTTTGCTGTGGAGTTTCCCACCTTCTAGGGTTGGAAGTGCAGGCTGCTGCCATTTCTGCCCTGTATTTTTATGTGGGATCTAGGATTCAAACGCAGATATTTTTGCTTTCAAGGCAAAAGCTTAACCCCAGAACCATCTCTCCAGCTCCCTTTTTTCTCTTTGGATATTTCTCTTTCTCTTTTATTCCTTATGCTTATATTAAAATCCGTATATAACTCACTGCAATGAAGCTTGTTCTTACCAGACCTGCATAATGACCTGACATACTAACATGCCCCCATAGTTATTGAGGAACTCCAGACACATAAGAAGCATACAGTGGAAACCTTAGGGACTAAAGCTGGATGAGTGAAGGAAAAGAGAGGTGATGGGAAAGAGAGACAACTTGGTATGCCACAAGAGGCCTGAACCCCCACAAGAGTAGACAAGCCAGAGAGAACCTTGAAGTTCATAGAAGCAGACAGGCAGGAGGGTGGGAAAGATTGATGAAGGGAAGGGAGGGAAATAGGAAGGAGGGGAGATAGAGGGATAAGTACTCAATATACTTGTAAAACTAGAAAAATTATTTATATATGTGTATATGTGTGTGTGTGTGTATGAGAGAGAGAGAGATCACACATGAATGCCATGGTGTATAGGTGGAAGTCAGAAGATAAGTTTCTTCTCCCACTATGTGGGCTTCTGGGAATCACCAGGTTTTCAAGCTGGCGTCTTACCCGCTAAGCTATCTCACCAGCCTAAAATGCCTTTTTTGACAGGAGTATGTGTGTGGCCTGTGTGTGTTCCCATGGGTGTGGTCATTTTTACTAGAGAAATCTCTGAAGAGTAACAGGTCAAGGGTCAAGGGTTGTGTGTGTGCAATAGGGAAAGAGCCCTCAGGTCTTGCATCTGGCCAGTCTTGAGTGCAGCACCTTGTAATTGTAATTGTGTTCCTTGTCCTAGCTCGGGTTCTTTAGGGGATAACAGCTCCCATTTTCACCTGGGTAAAAAAGTGCAGTGGGTAGGGGATTTGGGCACACCAATCATTCTCTTCAGTTTCTTCCAAGCAACTCTTGTTTGTTCTGCTTTCTCTTCCAGCCATAGCCTTCTTCTTGCCTTGAGAAGGCGCGGCCAGGCCCTGCAATGTGAGTCAGTGGCTCCGGCTCTGCTTCAGCTTATCTAGCTTTCTTGACTCTACAGCAATTACCACTTACCTTTTCGTTTCTTCCTCTTCTTTGCCTTCTGGCTTCCTGTCTTTTTTTTTTTAATTATTGTATTTTATATTGTCTTTGAAGAATAAAGTAGGCACACATCATTTGTGTATATCCTGAAATGCACCTTTTCTGCTGTTCTACATTTGTTCTGGAGTGTCTCTGAACTTCCCTAGTGATATGTATCTCACATACAGAACTCGTGTACGGCCTGCACTGCTTTTCTTTCTAATGGGAAGGTGCACATTTGCCCACTGCAGGATTAGGAGATTGCTTGCAAAAGAACAGAACTTGGTCTTTGTTATCCATTGTTCTCTTAGATGTTCCAGAGTTCTGTGAAGTTGCATCTTCCTTGCTATCCTTCTTCCTTAACCGTCCCTTTTAGAGTTTCTGCTACTAGCTAGAGTTTTGCATGATTTGAGCACTTTTCCTAAAAGTCAGTACCAGATTGCTGAAAAGAAGTTGATTCACACAGTAAACATTTTTCCTTACTTAACAGGAAAATAAGTGAATACAGGGCATCCTTCTTTTAGATTCTTTATATTGATTGGCATCTAAAATATTTCTGGCACACTTTTGTACAATTTTAATTATTATCCTTTTTTTTCTTAAGCTACCATTTTCCTTCCTGATAGATTTAATTTCATTTCCAAGTCATAAATTTACAGGAGAACAAAAAATAAAAATAAAATAAAATAAAATAAAATTTACAGGAGAATTTGAGATTTTTCTTCAGGGTTTTGGCCCAGTGATGAGTGGTATGTTAACAGGTTTATTGAGTCTAAAGCTCTGGACCTGGTAATACTAGGCATACAAAGATATTCAAAGCATAGACTATTCTACAGACACTTCAACTAAGACAAAGGCCTTTACTTACTACATACATACTTACTATAGAGAAAAGCGTGTCTAAATGTAGACCAGGCAGTAGAAGTAACATGGAAACCATAATTGATCCTAGCCAGGGCATTGGGAAAGGCTGGGAGAAGGGCAGGAGGTTTGAGCTGTATCCAGAATAAGCAGAAAGCATCTCATGAGTGGATGTGGGAAAGGACCGGTGGTGGAGGCACATTCTCAAAGGGATCTTGTTCCTTGTGCTTGACCGTCAGCTTGAGTTACACTCTCCAGTAGATAAATGTCGTGTATGTCCAGGGCTCTTTGGAACACTGCTTGTAAACCGTACAGTTCTGAATGTGCCTTTCCATTTTCCTGCTAATGCTGTCGTGTTGTTTTAGTCGTAGATTCCTGTACATCGTCAATCTAGATTCTCCTTTTGAAGGTCACCGGAAAATCTCCCGCCAGAGCAAATGGGACATTGGAGCCGTGCAGTGGAATCCTCACGACAGCTTCGCACACTATTTCGCAGCCTCGGTGAGTTCACCTTTTTTTTTTTTTAAGGATTAAGGCAAAGTTTATTGGAGGAGAGAAAGAACAGAACTCATGGACATGAATCCGTGAGGGGGCAAGAGAGCCCTGAGAACTCATGGACTCCAGGCATGAAACCCATAAAGGGTGAGAGAAAAATCAGGAAGGAACTCATGGATTCTAGATGTGGAGTCCCTCTGAGGGGCAAGGGAGCCTAGTGAGTTCATCTTTTAAATATGTCATCCAGTGCTGGCAGGTTGCATCCTGTAGAGAGAGAGGTGTGCATGGTTCTAAGTGAAAGACAAGAGGCAGACTGCATATGGTGAGTTACATTCATTAGCAACAGCTAACTAGCCAGGACTAAATGGCACAAAACCTCCCTTCGCCTGTCCACTCAGAGGATGGGCCTCTTCTGTGATTGGATTCATTAGACTGGATATCCTCCTCAATTTATTTTTAATGTTTTCTTACATTAATGACTTACTTTGTGCATGCATATGTGTCTGCGTGCACACGTGTGCATGCATGTGGGTGCCTATGTGCCACAGCACTCATGTAGAGATCAGGTGACA
Organism: Typhlomys cinereus; assembly: GCA_023101885.1. Taxonomy (NCBI): domain Eukaryota; kingdom Metazoa; phylum Chordata; class Mammalia; order Rodentia; family Platacanthomyidae; genus Typhlomys; species Typhlomys cinereus. The sequence goes on along the minus strand of JALPQD010000024.1, from coordinate 10,998,226 downwards.
ACTTTGGGGGACAGATTCTGTCCTCCACCACTCTGTTCTGGGGATGAAATCTTCAAGGTTGATGGCATCTTTACCCATTGGGCTGCCTCACCCGCACCCAACCTTCTTAATTTTAGATGCTTATTTGTGTTTGAATCTTTCCGGAGTTTGTACAGTAACCTTAGCATTAGTAGTCTTGCTGTAGAGCAAATGCAGTTGGAGCGTAGACCATGCAGTGGGAGCAACGCGGAAGCAGTTTCTTGGGCTAAGTCATCTCTGGTGTCTTCTTCCAGATCCCGTACTATCATTTGTTTCACTAGAGCAGTTACAGAGCTAAACCTTTGGCTGGGCCAAAGGAGAATATTGAAAGGAATCTGTTCTTGGGACTGAGACTAGTGTTCTGGAAGGAAAATACCCGAGTTGAGGAAGTTCAGCACATTGTCAACTGCAGAAGGGTCTGTCTCTCCCGGTCCCTTCCCAAGCAGATCGACTTTACCCACGGAAGTCTGAGCTTGAACAGCCTTTCAGGAGTATTCTGAAAGCTTCGTAGGACGATCCATTCTCCTGTGCTTCCATTCTGGGCCTCTTTTTGTGAATTAGAATATTCTTTGTAGGCTTACACCTCTAGGCCCTTTGGTTCTTCTTCCACCCTCAGCTCCTAGTACATTAGCCCAGTGAGTTTCCACCTTTCTCTCTCTCTCTCTCTCTCTCTCTCTCTCTCTCTCTCGCTCACTCTCGCTCTCTTTCATTCCTCCCTCCTTCCTTCCTTCCTTCCTTCCTTCCTTCCTTCCTTCCTTCCTTCCTTCCTTCCTTCCTTCTTTCCTTTTTTTCTCTTTCTTTTCTTTTTTTTTTAATTTTTTTTATTTATTCAGTTGTGCCTCTGTGCATGTATGTGTGCATGCGTGTGTATGTGTGTGTGTAGAACCACGGGCAAATTCGGGAATCACCATGAACTGCCTCCACCTCCTCCTTTTACTCTGCCCTGGGATTCACAGGCTCTGCCCTACCAGGACCCGAAGCGTAGGCCACTCCCGCTTCTGCCCACGTGGGATCTAGGATCCGAACTCAGGACCTTCTGCCTGCAAGGCAGAAGCGTAACCCTTGAGCCACCTCTCCAGCCCCTTTTCTCTCTTTCTTTTGAGTGTGTGTGTGTGTGTATCAGAGGGCACTCTGTGTCCCTGTGGAGCTCCGATCAAGGGTGACTTCTGGAATCATCCTGGATTGCTTCTTCCTCTCTTTTGCTTTGCTTGAGATTTCCTAGGCTCCGCTCACCAGGGCTGGAAGTACAGGCCACCTCCATTTCTGCCTTGCATTTTTTACATGGGACTTAGGATCTGAATTCAGGACTTTCTGTTTGGGTCAGGAGTCTTAACTTCTGAGCCATCTCTCCAGGTCAAGGGAGTTTCCATGTTAGTACTATTGACGTGTTAGGCCAGATGCCTCTTTCTGGTGTGACTTGTTCTGTGCATCGTAACAGCCTCCAGGTCCCTAATGACTGGATTTCTGTAGCTTCTCTCCCTCCTGTTGCGACAACCCAGATGTCTCTAGATATTGTCATATGTCCCCTGGGAAGCAAAGCCACTCTAATGGAAACTGCAGATCCGAGCCGACTCCTCAGTTCTAAGTGTGAGTGAATAAATACTCCATTTGTTCCAGAGTGGCATGTAAGACATCTGCCTGCATTGTTTGTCTTTTTGACAATTACAGAGTCCCTTATTCACATGGAAAACATTCTAAGATCCCCAGTTAGATACCTGAAAGCACAGATAGTACCAAACCACACCTACACACACAGATATGTGTGCACATACAGAGTGCACACAAGCAAACACACATGTACATATCCACAGGGTTTTTTTTCATTATTCATGACTACAGTGAAGTTTAATTTAAGCTGGGCGTGGTGGTTCACCCCAGTAATCTCAACAGTAAGGAGGTGGAAGCATTAGGATCAGGAGTTTAGGGCCAGCCTCAGGTGTATAGTTAGTCTGAGGCTAACCTGGGCTACAGGAGACCTTGTCACAAACAAAGCAAGTAATTCACAATAAAAACTTGCTGTAGCTCCAGCAGTCTCAGTGTATAATTTTTTAGGTTAACAGCTTTCACTCTTTTATTTAAAGGAAACATTTTGCAGCTTTTCTTAGGCTATAAAAAAGCCAACATTGCTACTTTTTACTTTGAAGCTATTAAGTAAAGTTAGGATTTATTGACCTCAAGCAGGGAAATGCCATCGTACATGATCAGGCAACCCGATAACTGAGATGGCCTCTATGTGATTGGCAGGCGGGTAGCATAGACTGCGTGGAGATGCCAAACAAAGGATGGTTCAAGTCCCAGGTGGCATGGCGCAAGATTTTCACTGTGCTTCTCAGAGTGGTGCACAAGTTAAAACCCGTGAAGTCCTTATTTCTGGAATTTCCAATTTAATATTTTCAGAGTACACTGACTTTGGGTAACTGAAACTTTGGAAAGGAAACAGGTCAAGGATAAATGGAGACCGTGACATTCTAAAGTAAGCAATTCAGTGTCTCGTTACACTCACAGTGTAATGTAGCCACCACCTCTAACTAGTTCCAAAGTGTTCCTATTACTTCTTCCCCCTCATAGCTTCTGGCGACCATCAGTTTCTATTCTGTCTCTGTGAGTTTCATGCATTCTGGATATTTCATGTAGATGCAGTAATACAGAAAGTGATCTTTTGTGTCTGGCTTCTTACACTTAATTTAGTGTTTTGGGCTTGACCACATTGTTAACAGGTATCAGAATTTCATTCCTTTTTATGACTGAAAAATACTGCATTTCTGTAATTCTTGTGCCTACTTGTTCAATGCTGGACATTTTGGCTGACTGTTGTTAAGTAATGCTGCTACGAGTATGCGTGCATGTTTAGTTGTGTATATACTCGGCAGTGAAATTATGTTGGTTATATGGTAATTCTATGTTGGTTATATGGTAATTTTTGTTTTTTAATTTGCATGTCTGTGTGATGGCCGGCTTGCATGTGTCATGGCTGCATGTGGAATCAGAGGATGCTTTTTCCTCGTGAGGTGGTTCTCATCGTCCACCTTGTTGATGCAGGGTCTCTCTTGTTATCTCTGCCCTGTGCTGCATATGTGAACTTGGAGCTGATTCGTCTGTCTGCATCTCTGATCTTTGCTATAGGGAGTGGTGGGATTATAGATGTAAGCCAGCTTTTTTTTTTTTTTTAACATGGTTCTGGGAATCAAACTCAGGTCATCAAGTTTGTACAGTAAATGCTTTTACCAGCTGAGTCATCTTCTAAGCCCTGTGTTTAACTTTTGGAAGGAACCACCAAACTGTTCTCCACAGCAGCTAAACACACTCCCGTCAGCAGTTTATATAGTTCAAATGTTTCCACATTTTTACTGATATTGCAATTTTAAAAAGTTTAGATTGTAGTCATTCATGGTGGATGTGAAGTGGGTATTTCATGTACATATCTCTAATGAGTATTGATGTTGAACAGCTTTTAATATTCTTATTGGCCATTTAGTTTTTTTTGCATATGTGCAAGTGACGTGTGTATGTGTGTTCACATGTGTGTGGATGCATGTTTGTATGAGGGTGTATGCACATAGATGCGTGTGCCTGAAGTTGACGTCGGGTGTCTTCCTCAGCAGCTCTCCTTATATATTCAGGCAGGTCTCTCGCTGAACTTTGAAACTTGCCCAAGGCTTTGCTCCACCTTGTGTGCACTGCGTTGTGAGTGGGTCCTATGCCTGACACCTGCCTCCATCCTCACACTGGTGCAGCAAGCACTTTACTAGTGCTGAGCAATTTTCCTCCTCCCTTTAGTACGGGGAGTTGAACCCAGTGTTCTACCACTGATATACACTCCTAGCCCCCTTGGCCTTTGGTGAATTATCATTGATTGTATTTTTGATGCTGATTTGTAAGAATTACTATATTTTCCTGAATACTGGGCCTTTGTGAGCGCTAAGATTTGCATATATTTTCTGCAATTCGATTGTTATCATTTTACTTTCTTGATAATGTCTTTTGGTGCACAAAATTTGAGTTTTCTATGGGTCTGTCTTGCTTGTTTGTTGTCTTGGTTGGAAAGCTGCCGTTTGCAGAGGAAAGAACTTTATAATTAGGCCAGGCCAGATCAGAGCCGAGCTTGAGCACTCACCCTTATCTCGAGCTGCTCAGCTTCCTGAGTCTGGGTTGCCTCATGAATAACACGGACAGTGACACCCACTGTGCAGAGTGGTAGAAAGATGTCAGAGGTCAGATTTGTTGCAGATCCCTCTATACAGATGGTTACTTGCAGTGCCGATCTCTAGAAATGGCATGGAATGCTGTAAGATGAGGGAACTTTTCATTCTGTTCTTACTGGAAATCATCTTGAATGCCCACTCTTTCACAAGAACCTTATTTTTTAGATTGGAAGCAGGTGTTTTAGGATTAAAATTTTAGTCATTAAAAAATCTCAGTCTTGGGGCTGGAAAGGTGGCTCAGGGGTTAAGCCTCTGCCTTGCAGGCGGAAGGTCCTGAGTTCGGATCCTAGACCCCACGTATAGGGCAGAGCCTGTGAATCCCAGGGCAGAGTAAACAAGGAGGAGGTGGAGGCGGTCCATGGTGATTCCCGAATTTGCCCGTGGTTCTACACACACACACACACACACACACACACGCAATTGAATAAATAATAAAAAAAAAACCCTCAGTCTTATATATCAGTCAGTCTCTGAGATAAAATGAAATTCATTTAATGTCTGTCTACTGTTGGTTGGCCTAATAGTAATTTTTATTTACTTTGAGGGAGATTTTTATTGTTTCTTTGAAATAATTTTTTGGGGGGGGGGGATCAGAATATCATGTATGTAGCCTAGATTGATCTTAAACTCACCAACTAACCAAGGGATTTTCCTTCCCTTGTGTTCCGATTGCTGGGGTCATAGGTATGTGACTTTGATAGAGCCTTTATTTCTCTTTTCACTTTCTACTCACAGTTGTGTTTTCTTCTGGTTCATTCCCACTTCCTCCCCCTTTAACCCTTTAAGAAATTTGATAGATGCATATTTGAAGGAATGTTAAATAATTTTGTATTCTTGGAGAACTTTCTGTGGTAACCCTCCTGTCTTTCTTGAGAGTGTGTGTTTTCCAAAGCATGTTGAATGGACTTTGGGATTTGATAGTGGGAAGGATGAGCTGAAAACAGCAAGTGTGACAGCTGGAAAGTTAAGCACGTGGCCTTCAGGGATGGAAGGAGGTTACTCTCCAGTGGTTAGATGTGCTACAAAGCTTTATGCATAGACCGTCACTTGCAGATCCCTGGAAATGATAAGGGATGCTGTGAGATGGCTGTTTTCATTGTGTTTTTACTGGAAGTTACAAATCTATAGTCCATAAAGCATCTGCTCAATAGAACATCTGTCTTTTAGTTCCACAATACTGTTCAGGTGTGATTCCTTTTGCGTTAGTGCTTCCTTTATACTTTGAAATTCAGGGTGAGCTCAAGCCAGTGTTGAGTGTATTTATTTACTTTTGAGACAGGGTCTGGCCTGGAACTTACTTCGTAGCCCAGGATGGCCTTTTGAAGCAGCCTCTTGCTTTAGCCTCCCCATTGCTGGAATTACAATAGTCAGCCAATTACATTGACTTCCACTGGATTTTGTGGTGTGGTGTGTGTGTGTGTGTGTGTGTGTGTGTGTGTGTGTGTGTGTGTGTGTTATATACGTAAGTGTGTTGCCTGGGGAGGCCTAAGGGTGACATCAGGATGATCCTATATTGCTCTACCTCTTTATTTCTTTTTTTTTCCCCCTTCTTCCCCTTTCTTCCCCTTTTCCCTCCCCCAATTCTTCCCTCTCTCCTTCTTTTCTCCTGCCTTTCCTCCCACCTCTCTTTTTCCTTTTCTTTCCTTCTTCACCCACTGTTTCTGAATGCAAGAACTTCCTTATTTCTTTACTGTGAGGTTTCTCAGGACCAGAATTACAGGCCTGTCTTTTTTTATGTGGACCTGGGCAATCTAGACTCAGGTCCTTTTGCTTGTGAGGCAAAGGCTTTAACCCCTGAGCCATCTTTCCAGCCCATGGACCTTACTTTTGACATAGGGACTCTCACTGAACCTGGAACTTGCCGGCTTGGCTAGAGTAGCTGGCCAGCAAGGACTAGAGGTCATCCGTCCCTGCCTCTCCAGCCCTGGGATTTTATGCATGGCTTTCCTATGTGGATGCAGGTCTCACGCTTGAGTGGCAACTGCTTTATTGATTGAGCCATCACCCTAACCTCTAATTTTGTGTGTGTGTGTGTGTGTGTGTCAGAGGGCACTGTATGTCCTTGTGGAGGACCAAGGGTGACTTCAGCAATTATCCTGGATTGCTTCTACCTCTTTCTTGCTTTGCTCTGGGATTTCTCAGGCTCTGCCCACCAGGACTAAAAATGCAGGTTGCTGCCTTTTCCACCTGGCTTTTTTTTTTTTTTTTTTGGGTACCAGGGATCCAAAATCAGAACCTTCTGTTTGCAAGACATAGGCTTAACCCTTGAACCATCTCTCCAGCCCTGTGTATTTTTTTTTTTTTTTTAAAGTTTAACCTGCAATTGAACACAAGTTGGCTTCTACATGGCTTCCTTTTCTTTACCGCAAGCAGAGTGGGATAAGCATATATTTCAGTGTGTATCTTATTCTCCCCACTGTCTTCTTTCCTTCTTTTCAGAGTAATCAACGGGTTGACCTTTATAAGTGGAAGGACGGCAGCGGGGAAGTTGGTACAACCTTACAAGGCCATACTCGCGTAATCAGGTAGGCATCTCTCCTCCACAGCTCCTTGACCTTTCTCCCTTTGTCAGGGTTCTTTGGCTAGTGAGATGAACGTACTGCCGTCCTAGCTTGCCTGACCCTCTGTATTGTACTGGCCCTGACACGTTCTTAGTGTTCAGGGTGCTGGCAGAGAACCTAGGGAATAGCCAGTTGAATTTACCAAGCATTAACCCACGTAGCTCCTGAACCCCAGACGATCTGGGTACAGTCCAGTCCACAATCCAGAATTGGGGCTGCATTTTGCCAAGGAGAAAGACAGGAAGTGATACAGCAGAGTCCCCCCTTTCTGGGTCCTTAGTGACCAGGGGTGTGAGAAGATTCCCGTCATCTGGTCTCCACACAGAGCTGCATCACGGTCCATTCCCTAGACACACAACTGCCTCCCACACGGGGCTTTCCAGAGCATTCCTTGATCCCACGTTCCTCTAGTCTACTGTTTTCTTCTGGGAAGTAGCAGCAGGGAATACAGGGCAGTTGAGGATGACCTGGAAGTGATAAGGAAGGTTAAATCCTGGGTACATGTCTTATGGAAGAGCTGCCTTTCAGGGACTGAGGGCACAAGGCTGGAAATGGGGTGCTTGCTGTGGCTTAGGAAGGGGTTTACCCAAGGTTCCTGTTGCGGGTGACTCGGGGGTTACTTTGTGTGGTTTTGGTTGTTATTTATGTCTTGTTTATTCAGAGAGGCAGGCTCTGTGTATGTTTTAAGTTGAAATGTACCTTATCTTTTTTGGCATAGTGATAGTATACCTGGCCACTACAGAGAAAAGGACCTAAGTTTCCTTTCCAAGCTCAGTTAATTCTTGATCTTTCTCTCTCTCTTTCTCTCTTTCATGAAACAACTATTTTATTATTTAGTAAGTGTATGTGCATGTGTGGGTGTAGTTAGGTAGGTATGTCTGTGTCAGAGAGCATCTTATTCTTTCTTGAAGAACATTAGCTCCACTTAGTGAGGAAGCCCTTTGATGACACCATTCCGAAGTCACTACAGACTAGGTTTGTTGGTACTTTGGAACAAGACACTGCAGTTTTGTCTTTTTATTGTTCTATTTCTTTTCTCTTTCCCAGCGATTTGGACTGGGCAGTGTTCGAGCCAGATCTCCTGGTGACCAGTTCTGTGGACACCTACATCTACATTTGGGATATCAAGTAAGAATGATGAAGACCATTGCCACTTGGTTGTGGGACCATGAGGGACCTTCATTTTACAGTGTCTTAATTGGATTTTCTGAGGATGCAGTTCCTGACACTGAGGTTGGAGAGCAAGCCTATTTTTAGGAGACCTGGTAGAGGGCCATGCTCACAGGCAGATCTAAAGTCTGTGAGGAGAGGGAGCATCCTCCCCTGGGCACCGCCGTGAATGGGTGGGGCTTAGTCTTCCTGGTGCAAATCTCCCTCCTCTGGGGTCTCTGAGGTGTCCCAGGGAGGCAGGTGCAGCACTGCTGTCACTGGTGATCCCTGCCCCAGGGGTCTGGATTTCCTGGCACTTCAGGCTTTCAGCGCTCTGCAAAGCAGGGCTGCGGCCAGGCAAGTCCCTTCAGTAACGTAAAACAGATGCTGGTCTGCTCAGGAGACCTGTGATGCTGTACTCAGACATCTGCTCAGCTCTTTACCGGCTCTCTAAGGCATCAGTTCCCTGGTGTCAAATGGACGCTAACGGCCACCTCATGGGGTCATACCCCAAGTACAGAGTAAAGGTCCCAGCCTGAGAAAAAAAATACTGTTTCTTTCACGGTGTGATTAGAGCTGGTTACTCCTCGGGTGTGATTAGAGCTGGTTGCTCCTCGGGTGTGATTAGAGCTGGTTGCTCCTCGGGTGTGATTAGAGTTGGTTGCTCCTCGGGGTCCTCCGTAGGTCCTCTCACTGCCAGACCACTCTGCTTCTCTCATGATAGCCTCTTGGGGTTGTTTATCCCTATTGTGGGGTGCGTAGGCAGAACACAAGCCAGAGACCATCAGGCAGACCAGCCAAAGGACTCCCAGGGTGCAGGAACATAGTGTATTTGTTTTGACCAGTGTATTTGTTTTGACCAACGTTATTACATCAGTACCGTTAATCTAAAGGCAGAGCCTGGGGAGAACCATGAATCCAGAAGAAAGAAAGAAGGAAGGAAGCTCTTCAGCCAACAGTCCTCAGGGAGCCATAGGCAGGATTAGAGAGTACCCCTCATTTGCATACAATGCATATTTGCATCATTTCACTGAAGTCTCTAAACTGACCTTCTTTCTCAGGTTATCTTTATCAGCAAGTGAATGAGGGACTTGCAAAACATTTGACGACAGTTAAAAAGTTTCTGAACTTTTTCAAAATTAAATGCATAATGAATCAGAGCTATTTGGATTTCACTTCTTGTTTTATATGCCTGTGTACCTGGGGTCATATAAAATTTTTTTTAGGTCAAAAGGGCTCATGGTCTGGAGAGATGGCTCAGAAATTAAGACTCTGCTTCACAAGCAGAAGGTCCTGAGTTTGGATCCCACACCTGCACTTCTAGCTCTGGTGAGCAGAGCCTGGGAAATCCCAGAGCAAAGCAAAAAGGAGATAGAAACAATCCAGGATAATTCCAGAAGTCACCCTTGGGCCTCCACAGGGACACACAGTGCCGTCTGATACACATACACACTTAACAAACAAGCAAACAAACAAATAAATGGCTCATGAATTGGAAAAGTTCAGAGAAGCCCTGATCTAAATAGCAGGTCTTCTCAACCCCTTGGGAGCCACCTTGTTCTCTCATTTCATCTCCGTGGAGTTGTCTGGCTTTGCAGTGAGCCATAGTGCTTCTCCCAGAGTTTCTCTTTATGTTCAAAATAGGTTTTTTGGTTTGCTTTTTGCTTTGTTTTGTTTTCCAGTATTTTTTTTTAATATTTTGTTTGCGAGAGAAGGGAGGGAGGGAGGGAGAAGGAGGCAGGGATATATATAAAGAGAGAGAGAGAGAGAGAGAGAGGAGGCACATACATGCATCATGTGAGCTTCTGAAGCTTGAACTCAGGTCCCCAGGTTTGCAGGCAGTCCCTTATCTGCTAAGCTCTCTCACCAGTTCCAGAGTAGTTAATTCTCTATTAAAATTGTGATTAAGAGCTGGAGAGATGGCGCAGGGATTAAAACACTGCTTCACAAGCAGAAGGTCCTGAGTTCGGATTCTGGATCTCGCATAAAAAGCCAGGCAGAAATGGCAGTGGTCTGTACTTCCCGTCTTAGAAGGCAGAACTTGAAAAACTCAAGAGCAAAGCCAAAAGGAAAAAGCACAGTCCAGGCGATTCCAGAAGTCACCTCCCCAGGCACACATAGTGCCCTCTGATACATAAGAGAAACACAACATAAAAAAGAAAGAATAATAAAATTTTGATTAAAACATGCAACATAAAGTTTGTCATCTTAGCTGTAACAGTTACTCTTTCTGCTGCTCTGAGACACTACTCAAACTCAAGTAACTGAAAGGGACAAAAGGGAGATTTATTTGGCTTCTGGTTCCAGAGGGGACATACAGTCCATGATGGTGGAAAAGGCTCGGCTGGCTGCCAAAAGCCAGAGGCTTAGGTCACTGCACACATCATGGAGGTCGAGAAAGCTAGCTGCAAACTGCAAGAGCAGACTGCTAGCGGAAGCAGGGCAGGTCTGACCAACCTCAAGGCCACCCCTGTGATGTGCTTTCCTCTAGCCAGGCTCCACCTCCTAAACACCAATATCAACTAATGATTCAAACACATGAGCCTGGGGGGGTGCAATTTATATTCAAAACATGCTATTAGCTATCTTCAAGCCTACCATTAAATCATGTTAAGTGCATTCACGTTGTTGGGGAACATATCTGCAGAACTTTTCATGTAGCAAACTTGAAACTGTACTCACTAAGTAACAGTTCTTTGTTCCTTCCATTCAGCTCCTGGAAATTTTTGTCCTTCTTTCTGTTTCAGTGAGCTTGATTCCCCATAACTGCCCACTTAAGTAAAGATAGAGTATTTACCTACTTGCGACTGACCTAATTCATTTAATATAATGTTTTTCAGGTTTATCTGCGAATTTGTAGCAAGGGTCAGGATTTTCTTCCTTTTCATCTTGAATAATCCTATATCATGTAAATGTTACATTTTGTCATTTCTTGCTTCTTCCTCTTTTTCTGTAAGGAAACATCTAGAATAGCTTTTTATTTTCTGAGACAAGGTCTCATATTGTCTTGATTGGCCCCAAACTTCTTGTGTAATCCTGGGATTGAAAGCATAAACCACTATATCTTACTTTTTGGGTTTTGTTTTCCTGAGACAGGATTTCACACTGCAGCGCAGATTGGCTTGTGTCAATCCTGTGGAGTGCTGGATTTATGGGCATGTGCCTCACTCCTAGCAATTGCTATTTCTTTTCTTTTTCCTTTGAGTGTTGGAGATTGAACTTAGGACCTTGTCCAGGCTAGGTAAGCACCGAGCTGTGCCCAGGCTAGGTAAGCACTGAGCCTGTGGCTATTGGTGTATGAGGAATTCTGCATCTGACTTCTGATTTGTATATTTCAGAGACACAAGAAAACCGACTGTCGCCTTGTCTGCTGTAGGTATGTACACACCTGGCATTCTTCATTCGGTAGCTTCTCATTCCTTCTTATCCCGTTCCTTTCTCATGTCTCACCTGTACCTCCATCCACTGTCCTATCCACAATCCCTCACTCTTTGGATATTAAACTACTTAGTCGAGTATTTTATTACATATTTCACATCAGAGGAATTCCCAAGGGCTCAGTTGTTGAGCATGAGGACCTGAGTCATTCCTTAGAGTCCACGTGAAATAGAGCCTGGCGTGGTGGTCCATGTATGTGATCCCCGTGCTGGGGAGGCAGAAACAGGGAGATCCTCGGGGCAGCCATAAAGTCCAGCCTAACGGGTGAGCTCCAGACCCATGAGAGCTCCTGTGTCAAAGGAGGCAAACGACATCCTTAAGGATGATACCAAGTGTGTTCCCTGGCCTTTACATGTGTGAGCACATATGTGTGCCTGCACTTATACACAGACACACACTTCAAAAGTGACGACAATACCATAAACATACTTGAAAGTATTAAAGTCTCTTTATTATTAGCGTGTGTGGGGGGGGGTAGGGGTGGGGGTGAGGGGGTACTGTTTCCCTCTGGAGGACCAAAGGTGATTTTGGGAATCATCTTGGATTGCTTCTGCCTCCTTCTTGCTCCCCTCTGGGATTTCTCAGGCTGCACCTACCAGGGCTGGAAGTTCAGGCTGTTGCTGTTTCCACCTGGCGTTTTTAGGTGGGACCTGGGATAGGAACTCAAGACCTTCTTCTTAACCCCCGAGCCATCTCTCCAGCCCTAATGTCTCTTTAATAAATATCGTCAAATGTTTTGAAATGTATTTACATTTCCCCAGTCTCAGCCTGCTTGCCTGTTGTGGATTGTTCTAAAAAGTAGGAATAAGAACTTTTCCTTTTATTCTTCTTCAGTAATCTCCAGCTTTCAATCTTACATAATTTAAGATGCCATATGTCTACAGGAAAAAGAAGATACATTGAGGCAACAAGAAAAGTTCTTGTGTTCTAGAACACAGTTGGGTGACAGTAGTTTACAATAACATGTTATATGTTTTATAAAGAATTTTATATATTGATAAAGAACTAGAAGAGAAGCATTTGAAAAGTCCCAACATAAAGCTGGGGGTGGCCTGTAATCCCAGCACTTTTGGGAGGCTGAGGAAGGATGATCATGGTTTTGAGGTTAGCTCGGGCTACACAGAGAGTTTCAGGTCAGCCTGAGCTATATAGTGAGACAAAACAATAAAAAAGAAAAGGAAGGACCTTTGTTGTCAACAGAACACATAGAATAATATTAAGGGACAGGAGTGCTAATTACATTGATTCAGTTATTACATGCGCATACACAAGCATTAAATCATCACATGGTACCCATGAACATGTAAATTAAGGAAAAACTTAAAATATATAGAAAGGAAGGAAAAGGGAAGAAAAAAAAGTCAGGTGAGCAGCCTCATTCAGCCCAGCACTGCATATGCTCAGCAGGACAGCCTCTGGGCCTTCACTCTGCTCCTGTTAGTCTTGCCTTCTTGCCCTGTCTTGCATGGGCTTGTTGCACATTGGGTCTCTGCTGTGGGTCTCTCCAATAGTAAACGGCTGACCAGGCACCATCATTTGCCATATGGGCAAGGACAAGAAGAGGCCGAAGAGCAGCCAGAAATCTGGCACTGTTATAACTTGATTCCTCCCTCCCTCCCTCCCTCCCTTTCTCTGTTTCTCCCTCCCTCCCTTCCTTTTTTTTTTCTTTCTCTTTCATTTTCTTCTCTTCTTTTCTCTTCTATTCTTTTCTTTCTTCAGGGTTTCATGTAAGCCAGTTTGACCACAAATTTCTGATACTTCTGCCTTTGCCTCCTATGTGCTGATATGATAGGGAGGTGTCCCAGCACGCACTGAATTTCTGTGGTGCTAAGTCCTGAACTCAGGGCTTTGTCTGTGCTAGATACGCACTGTGCCAACCGAGCTGTGCACCCAGCCCAACCTGACTGATCTTGTCAGTTAGAAGTCCCATCATAGCTCAGTTTCCAATGTCTCGACTTTTCTGGTATCTCACGTGCCTCCTGTTTTATTAGCAGGATCTTCTTTTACCAGGATTTTTGCTTCTTTGTATTGACATAGAGGGAAAAGGCTTAATTCATGTTGTCCTGACTCCCAAGAGCACAATGCCAGTAGCAACATCTAACTAACTGTGCTGACGGGGAGACAAGAGGTAGGGGGGGGCACCGCATCTCAGGGTAGAATGGGTCCACATTGGGGCTGATTCCTCAGCTGCACTTTATTTATCAATGTTTTCCCAAGACAGACCTCAGAAGCCAAAGTGACAAAGGGTGGGAACAAGTCGTGGTGAGAATTGAGGATCTTTGGTATCACTGGGAGAAGGAGTCAGAGTGTGTGGCAAGTCAATTACCAAGCAGTGGTTGGTATCCGCTCCTCTCCGACTCTCAACGAGAAGCCATGTTTTCCTGCTGACGCTGCTGTAGATTCTTGCAGCTATGATCCTGTTCCCTTGTGCTAATCCACTTGTTTCTGGCTTCCTTTTATCTGTCCAGTGGAGCTGGTGCAGTCGTAGACACTGCTTGGTTCTGTGCTTGGTCAGTCACAGCTCATTAGCCGCCTCCCCTGGACACGCTCCGCTCTGCTTCCCAGAGCACTGAAAACAGCAGCTTTTCTTCCCCTGGTTTTTCTTGCAGCCGGCGCCTCCCAGGTCAAATGGAATAAAAAAAATGCTAACTGCCTTGCCACCAGCCATGACGGTGATGTACGCATATGGGACAAGCGGGTGAGTGACCCACTCCCTCCCAGAGAGTAAGAAGCCGGTGTTAGGGCCCCAGGACTTGTTTTGATAGGTCAGGAAACGCTGTGCAGCATGGGAAGTTGTCACTTTAATCTATAGTACCAGATGATCCTTGCTTCTTGATAATTGAATGAAGGTAGGTAGGGTAGATGAGTAAGACATGATTAGTGGTTAAGAAAATGAACTTGATCTGACCTGCGGTAGAGCCACAGTTGCCGTTCCTGGTTGGGACAGCAGGTTTGGCCACTGCAGCTTCTCTGGGCCGCCAGGTCTGTCCTCTTCTCTTTTGAAACAGTCTTTGGCTATATGGCCCACACTGGCCTTGAACTCATGATCCTCCTGCTTCTGCCTGGGGTTCTGCCTGTGTTGGGGTATAGCTGAACTGTTAGAGTGAGCTGGGGTTATAGTGAGTGTATTGTTGAGTGAAGAAGAACCTGGTACTTCTAGAATGATCAGCATGTGTCTTACTTCTGTCCCTGTTTGAAAAGTGAAAATGAGTTGTACTTGGGCATATAATAGTACTTTCAGTATATCAATTTAGACTGCTGAGGCAGGGGATCTATTGTGCACAACCCTCTTTAGAAGTCTAGCTATTCCATCAGCCTCAAAATAGTCTGCAGACTGATCATGCATTCCTACTGCAGTGGCTCATATACCAATAAGCGTGAAAAAGTGGATGGGTCCAGCGTGGAATGGAAAGTCAGTTGGAGGTTTGCTGCGTTGCATTACTTAGGCTCTGAGGTAGGGATAGGGCTTCTGTGTCTGACTGACAGACCAGCAGCTGGGTTGTACTGGCCCAAACAGTCAGCTTTGTAAGATCTGGAATGTAATTGCTCCTGCTTTGTGAGACACGAGCCTTGAGTCTCAGTCCGGGTGGGAAGGCTTCCACAGACATCCCAGCCCAGCGCTGAGAGCACTGTGTGCTTCTGGCTGTGTTGGAACCATGGTCACCTCTGGAAGAGAAGGACGGAAGTGAAGCAGAGATTTTGATGGCTAACGCTGCTGAGCCCTGCCTTCAGGAACGCTTAGGGGAGAAGCCACCTTTGTACACGTGGACTGATGCACTACAGAAGTGTGTTGGTGTCTGTGGCTGAGTTTGTCTTCCTCCCTCCTTCTCTTTATTCCTTTGTTTTCTTTATAAACTATTATTTTCTTTTACTGTGTGCGTGCATGGTTTCGTGTGGTTGCACATGTGTGGAGTTCCGAAGACAACTTTATATAGTCAGTTCTCTCCTTCCACTTTTTATGTGGGTTCTGGTGATCAACTCAGGTTGTTGAGTTTGTGTGCAGGAGCCTTTATCCACTGAGCCATCTCCAGCCCCCTTTTTTCTGGCTTAATTTAGATGATCACATACTTCAGTACAGTAAATATGTTAAATAAGCTGGACATGGCATCATGTGTGTGGTACTAGGCAGACTGAGAGAAGGAGGATTGTGAATTCATATACTTACAATTAATTCAGTTGAGTTTTTCTCACTTATTGGTTATATGTATGTGCGTATGAGTGTGTGTGTGTATGTGTGTGTGTGTGTGTGTGTGTGTATGTGTGTGTGTATTCCAGTGTTCCAAATAACAGCAAAGTGAGCATATTTTGATTGGATTTGGAATACTCCTTTAAAAAAAGGAAAAATTTAGTATCTTCATGAAATTAAAAAAATTTTTTTCAGAAAAATTTTAATAGCATTGAGTTTTATTCATGAACATCTTCTAATTTGACTTTTTTTTTTTTAAATCTTGCTTTAATGGCTATTTCTGAGGTTTCCTTCTGCATTTGTTAATGAATTTCTGCAGTGGCTTCAGGGCTTCAGATACATGCAAAGAAGGCACTGTACTACTGAGCATACCCTCAGCTGAGAATTTTTATCTATGCTAATTGATGTGTGTGTGTGTCTGTGTGTTTTGTATGGTGACTCTCTGTTGGGCTCTTAGTGTTCAGTCCCTGTAAGATCTGTGGCTTCATCTCATGGTTGGGGTTGAGTTCCCTTGAAAGTCAAGGTGTATCTCTCGCAGGAAGGGAAACAGAAACTGCCCCTGGATGAAAGGGCAGAAGCAGCCACTAACCTCTATCTTGTTAAAATTCTGCATCAGACAGAGCAGGTAGAAGTTAGGTGGACAGGCCTGTTAGTTATGTGTTGACTTGTCTGGCTTATACAAAGAGAGTCTGTGAAGGGTAGAAATCTGTGCTGGTACAGTAGTATAGGCCTCTGTGCCGACAGTGTTTAGTATCCTCCCTTAGCACCTAGCCGACCATTATATGGCAGACATTCAATGAGTTCTTTCTAAATTGACAAACTCAGTGTCCATCTGTTGCAGAAACCCACTACAGCGGTGGAATATCTGGCAGCCCACCTCTCCAAAATCCATGGCCTGGATTGGCACCCCGATAGTGAGCACGTTCTTGCTACCTCCAGTCAAGACAACTCTGTCAAGGTGAGTTGCACCCCCGGGGTAGCTGGAGAAGCTGTGTTTGGAGGCGTTGGCCAGTGTGACAGAACTCTGGGAGGCAAGCTGTACTGCGTGCTTTGCGTATTGCTGAACAAGTAAACATGGTTATGTTGACTAGTAGGAGCGATTATGCGATTGTGCGGCAGCAACTGATAGGACTGTCATTTGTTCAGAAGGTTTTTTTTCCTCCTGTGAAAGGAAGTCAGAAGCAAAAACATTTAGGAAGGAAAAAAGTTCACTTTCAAAGAAGTCAAAAGTCAGAGGTACACACAGAGATAAGTCAAGGAGAAAAACCCTCCAAAGTGTTAGAGCGAGTTTGTTCTTGGCGGAAAGCCTGCAATTTCCTTGCGATTATCCTCTGTCTGCAAAAGTTGTGGCCTCTGAGACATCAGCGTCCAAGGACAGAGCTGTTTATCAGCATCTGTAACTTAAAGAGGTTTTGCTTTCTGTGAGGCTGCTTATCTTGGAGCAAGCTGCTTCTTTGTTTGTTCTGCCTTCCTGTGTCCTGTGCTTTGCACGCTTGACCCCACAGTTCCTCCTGTGATCAAGTCTTTGACCTGAGGGGTTGGGATTTGACCACAGAAGTTGGCTTACCAATTCTGATAAAGCACTTTTAATTTAAATTTTGCTGGATTTATATGTCTTCGGACAATTTCTCTTTAGTGTGGTTAGCTAAATGAGTTCATAAGTCTTGCTTCATAAGGATTAGATGTTACTTCTGTCTTGAGTATAAGTGCCCTGTTTGTGTTAGAATTGACCTGTTCGTTGCATTTGGGTTTTGTGCTCAATCCCTTCCATATCTCCCAAATTCAGGAAACACAAACCATCCAGTTCTGCATTTGAAAAACAGATTAGCAATATTGGTGATGTTTGCTGTTAAGTTTAGGTGAACTTAGAAAGAAAATTTAAAGTTCTAAATGTATGTCTAAAATGCCAAAAGCATTCAGGGCACTTTACCCGTTGTTATTGAATTGCTTTTAGATTTAAAAGTACAGGATCAAAACCTATTACTGTAATTCATGCAGTCCTCCTTAAGTCTAGAAATTCTCCTGCAATGTTTACAGATGATTTAAAAGGAAGGATTCTTTGTGTCTCTGACAGCAGCATGGTTATGGGGGTGGAGCTAAAAATACACTATTGAAATGTTTCTTTGGAAGACAAAAAGCAATGAGTTTGCAGGCCATACTTACTTCAGTAGTTGAGTTTTCAAAGTGGCATTTATTTCACCAAGTTTTCTTTCTTTCTTACAGTTCTGGGATTACCGCCAGCCTCGGAAATACCTCAATATTCTCCCTTGCCAGGTGCCTGTCTGGAAAGGCAGATACACAGTAAGTGAGATACCCTGCCTCGTGGTGCTCCAGACACAAGGGTCTGGAACATTCTTTTGTTTTATTTATGGGGGTTGTTTGCTCTTTTGGTCTTAGTGTGGAGAATAGCAAATGTAGTAATGATACTAACTGCTTATCCTTGGAATTCTAGATAGGTATTTGGTATTTGCAGTAGAATCTGTGACCATAGCTCCATAGAGAATCTAGGTAGTGTGAAGATTATCAGCATAAGGCAGGTTTACAGCAGTTATGCTGGGACAGTCTCCAAAGATCTTTGAAGGTCTTTAGAATTCCCAAAGGCCATCCACATTGCTGAGGTCACCCTGAAGGAATACCCCTTCTGAGGAACTGACTTCAGTCCTCCCAGAGATAGGATGGCCAACTTCCCAATGGAAGGATTTGGAGTTGAGCTGTCCATATCCAACATCCATCTCCAGCCCCACTTGGGCCCAAGATCGCCAGGGTTGGGTCCCAATGGGAACTAACCAATGGGAAAAAGCCAGTTTCCTAGGCTTGCCTAACCAATGGGGGAAGTTTATCCCTGGTTTATCTAAGTGTATAAATATACCTGACCCTGGCAGCCATCTTCAGTGCTTGCCCCTCATGGACTGGAGTGCCATGAGTCCATTTCTAGTGCCTTGCTTCTCACGGATTCCATGCCTGGAATCCATGAGTTCTCTGGAGCACCCTAGCCCCTCATGGCACTCAACGTCTGGAGTCCATGAGTTCTGTAGTTTCTCTCCTCTAATAAACTCTTCCTTAATCCTCTATACGTGTTCTGGTTTCAATCTTCAACTCTGAACACAAGAACCCTGCAGCATTGGACAGTCACCCTACAGCATGGCGCCAGAACAGGGACTCTGTAACTTGGTAACCATGAAGGGATATTTGGCTGGCAGAATAAAGACTGTTCCCACAACATTTGGCAAACAGAAGAAAGAGTGTTCCCACAACAAGCAGGGATAGGACAGCAGGATGGGTGAAAAGAAGGTGAAGGGCTGAACGCTAATGAATGTGCTAGAAAGAACTCAGAGAGATGGCTAAGGGGTTAAGACTGCCTGCCTCGGAAGCAAAAGATTCTGAGGATCCTGATCCTACATAAAACACCAGAAAATGGCATGGCCAGCCCTGGTGGGTAGAACCTTCGAGATCCCAGAATGAAGCAAAAAGGTGGTAGAAGCAATCCAGGATGACTCCTGAAATTATCTGTGGTCCTCTATAGTCACACACAGTTCTCTCTGATACACACACACACACACACACACAAACACAAATAAATATTTAAAAATAATTCTGGCTTTAGATTTACAAGATCTGGTTTGGGTCCATCTCTACCATTTCTTGTTTCCATATTCTTGATGTGGGGTTCCCTCTGGGGTCTGTTTGTGTCCAGGTTCTTGTGCTGGGGAGTCAAGGATTGAAACCAGAACGCGGTTAGAGGATTAAGGCAGAGTTTATTAGATGAGAGAAAGAACCAAATTCATGTGGGGGCAAGAGAGCCTGAGAACTCATGGACTCCAGGCATGGAATCCATGAGGGGTGAGAGAAAAGTCAGCTAGGAACACACGGACTCCAGACCTGGAGTACCATGAGGGGCAAGGGAGCCAAAGATGGCTGCCACTGTCAGGTTTATTTATAGGCCTAGGCAGAGCTGGGGAAAGGTGACTTTTCCTCATTGGCTAGCTCAGTTTCTGCAAACCTGCTTGGAGCTTTTGGTCTTTTACATCTTATCAGTCTGTTCATATTGGGCCCAATCCAGTTGTTCTTGTGCCTGACCTCATGGTAAGGCTTAATGGAGAATGGATCTCCATATCCTTTCATGAACAGAGGGTGGGGGAAGTTGGTGATTTTATCTCTGTGAAGGATTAGAGTCAGTTCTTTTGGATCAATAAAGTGTGTTCCTTCAGGGTAATCCTAGCAGTGGGGGATGACCTTCAAAGACCTTCAGAGACTGTCCCAGCATGGCTGCTCTAAGACTGCCTAAGTCTTAGACAAGATACTTGATGTTAGGTAGAAATTTCTTCATTTGTAGGGCTGAAGGATAATTTTTGATCTGCTTTTTTAAAATTATTGTGTAAAAATTCACGATTTTTCAAGTGGACACTTGCGTAGCATTTAAAACATCACAGTCTGCCTTCCCTTTGAAATAATGTATGTGAGTGTACTCTATGAATCACAAAATGTTTCAGGTGGAGTAGCTTTTATGTCTTCCCACTGTTCTTTCATGACCACATCTAGTCAGAGATAATGTTTCCTGTATTGTCAACTTTCATGAAAGCCAGCATGGGGGGGGGGTGAACAAAGTTGTTTTCATGCATTAGGCTCTTGCCCTGGGATGTTGTGGAGCAAAGAAGAAAATTGGGCTTTATGTTTTTGCATCTGTGATGACTTGCCAAGTTGTAAGACAGTGTTCTTATGAGCTGACATCTCTAAATTAATGTTTGATTAAAAAAATAAAGTTAGGAGGAAAAGGGAGGAAAAAAATTATTTTGTGTGACTTTGGTTTCTTCCTTAAATAGTAGGTCTATTTATCAACTACTTGGGCTCCTTAGTGCTTATCTATCAGGTGGGGCTTTTCTAGGTAAAACAGCAGGCTTGAGAGAAACAGGCTTTCTTTCGCAACGGAAATGCCTCATGTGGATGGTGTATTGCTGGCCTGTCTGTGTGGCTGTTTTTCCCAGTGAGCCTTTTATGCTCGGGAACTCATGGAGAGTACCAGGGTGTGAGCCAGCAGTACTAGAGTGTTCTTAGTTCTTCAAGCACTTGGCTTGACCTATTTTTCACTTGTCGTGGTTCATGCCATCCAGCAGATGGAAGGCTAGATGTCAGCTTACAGTGTTGGGGAAAATTTTCTCAGGATGGATTTGAGCCATCCATAATCTAACTTTTTGTTTGCTTGCTTGCTTGCTTGTTTTTGAGGCGGTCTTGCTATGTAGCCATGGCTGGCCTGGAATTTAATAGGTTGACCTTGAATTTGTGATGATCCTCTTGCCACTGCTTCCTGATTGGTAGGATTACAGGTGGCTGGTATCCCTCACCTGAAAGAGTTCCAGCTCTGATCGCTGGATCTCAGCTGATTCTCTCTGACCTAAGGGCTGCTTTCTCTTCTTGCCGTAGCCTTTCAGCAATGGATTAGTGACCGTGATGGTTCCCCAGCTGCGGAGGGAAAACAGCCTGCTCCTGTGGAACGTCTTTGACTTGAACACCCCAGTCCACACCTTTGTGGGGCACGATGATGTGGTACTGGAGTTCCAGTGGAGGAGGCAGAAGGAAGGTGAGTGGGGAGAGGACGTCTGCTGATTTCCTTCTGAAC
Source organism: Typhlomys cinereus (assembly GCA_023101885.1). Lineage (NCBI taxonomy): Eukaryota > Metazoa > Chordata > Mammalia > Rodentia > Platacanthomyidae > Typhlomys > Typhlomys cinereus. Next base: position 10,977,058 of record JALPQD010000024.1, on the reverse strand, counting down.
TTCGATGGACCGCTCTACAGTCCTGTGGCCTAGTGAGGAGGATGGAGAACAGGGCTGGTCCTGGAACCAGAAAAGAGGTGAAGAGAGTAAGTATGTGGCTGCTCTCCTTCCTCCCCTTCACCCTCATTTCCTCTTCTCTGATTTTCAGTGTAGTCGCTCCTGATTGGAAGAGATTTGCTACAGAAAGAGGTTGATAGGAATTTGCTATTGGTTTATTTTTAAGACCATTGTTCTTCGAGGTCCAAGGCATTTAGCGTTTCTCTGTCTGTCGATGAAGGAAACCCACAGTGGTCACTAGTGCTGTTTGTCACATGCCTGTAGCTCTTCTTGCAGCATAGGCCTTGATGATAAGTTTGACCAGATGACTGACTTTGACCATGAAGCAGGGTAGAAATGACAGGTTTCTTCATGTTTGAGGCATAGGAACCTCTGTCAGGTTCAGTCTCCCTTTGCTTCTGCCTCAACCCCTGACAGAACTCCAGGTGGAGCTGCTCCTGGCAGATGAGGTGCACAGATAGAGTGAGCAGGAAATCCTCAAGATTTGGGAATTGTTATTGCAGAGGAATCTTGTCAGCTTTAATTGGAAGCATAAAATTAAAGGGAGCTATTGATCAGATTGGCCGCAATTTTTCCACCAGTTCACTTTGCATTTTTAAAGAACATCCTTTCTTCTTGAAATCATCTTTCTTTTTTGCTGGTATTAGGGATTGAACCTAGAAGGCTCCTACGTGGTAAACATGTGTTCCTATCTCCCAAAGTCCTCTTTTTACTTTAAATTTTTTTTATTGTTGTCATCATCATTCTGTGTGTGTGTGCGCGTGCATGTGAGTGATACATATGTGAGTATGAGCATGAACATTCCACAGCATGTGTGTGGATGTCAGGACAAATTCTGGAGTCAGTTCTGTCCTTTCACCATGGCCTCAGCATTATATTCAAGTTTTCCTGCTTGTGTGACAGGTGTGTCCTTTTCCATTGAGTCATCTCATCAGCCAACCCTCTTTTTCCTTTTTCTTTCGAAACAGTCTCTCAGTTGCCCAGGTGGACCGTAAGCTCACTTTAACTTTATACTCAGGGAGTCCTTAAAATTCAAATCAAGCTTAGAAATAGAATTAACCACCAGACAGGCTCCCTTCCTTTTTTTGAGATTTTGTTTTCATGATTTCTATATGTTGGACAGAGATATAGTTCTTGATGTTTTTATATTACAGAAGAGAAATCAGGAAGTGGAGTGATGTCATTTGTCCAGAATTCCAGGAAAGATGTTAGTGTGCCAGGGATTAGAGCAGTCATTACCCCATTACCTCAGGAACTTCTTCCAGATTTTTTTTCTGTGTGTGTGTGTGAGGGGTGGAGGGGTGGGTGGCAGGTTCTCACTGTGTTGCCCACAGCGTGCTGCTTCAAAGCAGCTGGAATTAACAGGCATCTTTAACTATACCTGACGGTAATGGTTACTCTTAACTATTGCTGTGAGAGAACACCCAAAGGGAGAAAGGGAAATCTATTCAACTTACAGTTCCAGAGGGAGAACAGACTTTTGCGGTGGCTGTGACATGGCTGGTGGCTGAAGCCGTAGACTGTCACTGCAGACATCCACATGGCTGGAGTGTTCCTGGAGCATCTTTCTCTTTCTCTCTCTCCTATATTCTGTGGTTCCTTTTATAAGATCCATTACCAGGAGGTTCCGGTGAGATCTATGGAAGTTCTGATGGGATCTAGGGCTGGTATAATCTCTTTAGGTGGTCTCAGCTGATCCTTCCAGGTGTGGTCTCAGCTGATCTTAGTTAATGCCAGATGTATCGAGTTAACACCCAGGATTAGCTATTACGCTGACCAGAGTTTATTTTTCCTTTTTTTTAAAGATCTTGATCTTATCTGATACAGTGCCCTGGAAACATGCTTGTTTCAAGCTCTTTCAGTTGGAAAGCAAGCATCATTTGCTTAGGAAAAGATTTGTAACAGTACACAGACATTATTTTAGAATCAAACTATGTAATATTTTATTTCAGAAATTTAGATGGTGTTTTGTTTCTACTTTACAGCACTTCTGCATATTTGAAAATAATGGGACAGATGTACATTTGTTGGATTTTTGAAAAACTTCCCCTGAGATTGCATTCTCACTACCAAATGTGGAAAAGTCTGGTTTAATAATACTCCCATGTACCACCATCCTCTGGAAGCAGTCAGGTGGTGATAAAGACCATTTGAAAAGGGACTGGAGGATAATAAAACGACTGTCATTTTCATCCCAATCCTAGCTATTAAAGGTCTCCTTCTAGGGAAAGGAAACCACCAAGGAAAGAAAGTCCAGAGGTTTTAGTTGAATATTTTAGAGTAAGGTCTTGTAATGGTGCTTCACGTGTCAGTGTAGCATTGAAAGGCTTTGTACAGACAAGTGAAATCTCCATTTCTGAGTGAAATGTGATACCAATTCTTCATTGATAACTTGAAATCAGAATTACCAGATTTTATTTTTTTATAATTTAAGGAACGTGAATTTAGGGGATTAGATTTCAGATTGGTTTCTTCATACCTAGTGATTTAAATGTAACTAGTTGGGATTTTATAGCTAAAATTCTATTTGTATATAATTGTTAACTAATCTGTAAATTGTAATAAATATATTTGCAATTATTAAAAAAAAGAAAAAAAAGATCTTGATCTTCTTTTTAACTTTCCTGTTTTTATTTCTCAAACCTTTCTTTTTTCTAGAAGCATCAGGCTGCCTGGTCTCTATCCACCAGTTGTGGACTTCCTCCCTCCCTCCCTCCTTTCCTCCCTTCCTCTTTCTTTTTACTTTTTTTTTTTTACTTTTTAGAGTTTCATACAGGACTACAATGAATTTATAGCTTATGGCTTTTAACTTAATTTCCTGTATTTTGCTGTAAAAAACAGATGATGTAATTTCCTCCACAGTCTTTTAGAGATAATTTTTGACCTGTAGTTTTTCATTTTATAGTTTTTAGCAAGCTAATTTTAGTTATTTATGTCATCTTCTGGCTGTTGACATAAGTTGCATAAATTGATTCTATTGAGCTAGTAGCAAAATTGTTTTAAGTTACAGGTATTATAGTAAATTCATTTTTATTATGAAATATTCCAAATGTACAAAATGACTGTATGTATAAATTTTTTTTTTCAGTACTGAGGCGTGAACCTAGGACTTTGTACATGCTAGGCAACTGCTTTACTACTGAGCCTATATCTCTAGTCCAAAAATGAAAACTACTGTTACTTATAATAGAAAAATCATGTAGAACATGCACAGTTTAACTAATAGTGAAAGTCTGCGTATCTTCCAATGTCAAGGAAGACGATGCCAGGCCCCAGAAGCTTCCTGACGACACTCTTCTCCAGAGGGCTGCCATCTTAATACTGCCCATAGCTACATCGGTTACTTTTCTTATTGTCATAATAACCGACAGAAGTAACTTAAGGGAGGAAGGAGGTGGGATTTCAGTCCATTGTGACACAGTACGTGTGGTGCGTGTGTGGCTTGGGCTGTGTTATGGGAGCATGAGGCATCTGAGCAGCTGGTGGTGGCCCGACTAGGAAGCAGGGTACCGGTTGAACTACAAGTAGGAATGATCTTCAGCCCTTGCATAGATCCCAGTCCCAAAGGTTCCTTAATCTCCCTAAATCCTGCCACCAGGAGGGACCAAGGGCTCACAGTGCGGACCTTCTGTAGTCTTTATTATAATCTCTTCTGCTTGGGAAAGACCTGGTGTGGTAAGAGGTTGCTAAGAATTTGCTGTTAGATCCTTTCTAGGGCCAAAGACTCATTATACATTAAAGCTATAATAATAGCAATTTCTGTTTCTGTCTATCAGTCTACCTATTTATGTACCTACCTACCTAGTGTCTATTTATTCTTTTTTTTGTTTTTTTATGGTGGTTTAAATATCTTTGTTTTTTTTTTTTTAATGTGGGACCTCGGATCCGAACTCAGAACCTTCTGCTTGTGAGACAGAGTCACAACCCCTGAGCCATCTCTCCAGCCCCTATTTATTCTTGTGTGGAATCCAGCCCACAATCTTGCAAATACTGGGAAGCATGGGCCTACTACTAAACTACACCTCAAGCTTTTATCACCAATTGCTGAATTCCTTATATTTGCCTGTTTTTTCAGCTGTTTTTTTATTTATTATTTATTCAATTGTGCGTGTATGCATGTGTGCGCGTGTGTGTATGTATGTATGTGTGTGTATGTATGTGTGTGTATGTACGTGTGTGTAGAACCACGGAGGAATTCGGGAACCACCATGGACGTCTACCTCCTCCTTGTTTACTCTGCCCCGGGATTCACAGGCTCTGCCCTACCAGGACCAGAAACGCAGGCCGCCCCCGCTTCCGCCCGATGTCTGTATGTGGGGTCTAGGATCCGAACTCAGAACCTTCCGCCTGCAAGGCAGAGGCTTAACCCCTGAGCCACCTCTCCAGCCCCTTCAGCTGTTTTAAAATGTTGTTTTCTTGTACACATTGTTAAAGTTGGCTCCTTTACAACCTGGTATATTTATACTCCTTAGTTAATGTTTTTTTGGACCATCTTGTTTTGTTTCATTTGAGATAGAGTCTCATTTTGTAGCTCAGGCTGGGCTCAAATTCACAGCAGTTCTCCCGCCTCAAGCTCCCATGGCTGGAATTACAGGTGTGGCCACCATGCCCAGTTGGCTCTTCTCCTCTGTGTTTTTTGATGAGAGGCTACCCTTCTGAGTTAGTACTCCTGTGTCAAGAGACCAGTAGTCAGAAGATGTGTTAGAATGAGAGAGCTTGAGCTCTGCTGTTCTTTTTTGGTTTTGTTTTTTAATTGTATTCAGTCTCTCTAAGATTACTACTTTGGCTTGTTAATAGCAGAAAACTGTCTATTGGACCATGTTATGCTTTGATTTTGATTTTCACTGTGGGGAAGAACCTCTGGGAGAGCTGGGAAGAGAATCAGGATGTGGTAGCCGAGGGAGAAGAATCCTTATGGAAGCAACAGTAGTCTCTAGGTTCAGCTGTTGCTAGAGGACCAGAATGCAGAGTGAGAGAGAAGAGTCGTGGAACAAAAAGGAAAGCTAAGACCATTGAGAGAGAGGTTCCGAAGCAGATGGAGGCCAGAAGCGGGATCCTGAGGTAGCATCAATGAGGCAGCACTACTAGTTTGATTACTACCGAGGCAAGGAGGGAAATGAGCTAGTTGGTGAAGTCAAGAAAAGATACAAAAGAGGAAGTCAGTGGTAAAGCAAGGGCCCCTTGGGAATGGGTGGGCAAGGGGAGGAAAGCTCTGGTAGGGGGGCTGAGTTTATAAGGCACCAGGCAGACTTTCTCCTCATAGCCAGCAGCAAGTGGAGAGGACAAATAGGCTAAGGATGATAACCATTAACATGAGACTAGATGACAGAACTCAGCAGGGGTTCAGAATAGTTGTTGTCTTGTTAGGCACTTTAGGAATGTGTTAAAACACTAAGGAAGCTGATTTCGGTTGAAGGTGGTGATAAAGGGGAGCACAGGCCTTGTTTGAAGGCTCACCCTGTTACTTTGAGAAGATCATGTTGACTGTTGCCTCGGTTTCCCCATCCGTGAAATGAAGGAATTGGGAGAAACTAATTTTCAGTTCTTTGCTGTCTGAAGATGGTCTGGAAGGTGATGGCAGGTGCTGTAATGACCCTGGAGCGTCCCCTTCTTTCATGAGACCCTTTCAGAGCTCCCCAAGTCTTTTTAGAATACTTTTTCTTGGACTGGACCCAATATGTGAAAATAGGACTCAGATTAAAAGGTCAGTTATTCATTTTATAAAGAGATGTATCACTTTGCCAAAAAAAAAAAAAAAAATTCTTTGGAACAGTAAAATGCCATGACACATTGGAAGCAGTTCATCCTTATAAAGATTGTGTCCAAACGCAATCGTTTCAAAGGACGATGTTGGCAGAAGCGACCGTTCAGGTGACAGTACGTCTCAGCATCACTCTCCACCTGCTAATTTGCCAGTTATCATTTCACTTCATTCAGCTCTAGTCGGACTCTGGCCTCTTACGCTGGGCTATTTTTTCTGCTACTTAACCACTAGCAACATTTTTGGATATTTATTTGCTTGTCCTTTTCTACCATTGGATGTGAGTTTTTGTAAAGACAGAAATTATTCATGCTGTGGCCCTGGTGCCTGGAGAAAGGTACCTGCCGTAGAATAGGTAGATGTTTAGCATATTTTTGTTTTGTGTATGTACACGTACATATGAATGAGTGAATGAATGAATGAATCTTACTCCACTGTAGCATGTAGGCAAAACAGATGCCAAATCCAGAAGACTTTTTAGGATTTCTCTTTGATGGTTTCTAGGGTCCAAGGACTACCAGCTGGTCACGTGGTCCCGCGATCAGACCTTGAGAATGTGGCGGGTGGATTACCAGATGCAGAGGGTATGTATTCAGAGGAATGGGTTCACTAGAAATTGAACTGGAAAATGTAAAATTCGGTATCTGTGGAGATTAGAGAGTGTATATCATAGATATTTAGAACATACCAGCTGACTGGCCCAGTGGCTTGTGTGTACCTTACTGGCTTTGAGGGCTTTCACAGCTGAAGTACTCAGCACTTTAAGGCTGAAGAGCCTCTAATTCCCTCCCACCTCTGGGCCTAGTATAAGGTAAGATGGGTATCATACTGAGAAAATGGCTTAAGGCTTCATTTCTTTGTCTTCTTAGTGGACTGAGAATTCTGCCTGCCCCGTGCTCTGTAGATGTTCAGAGTGTATTGGCTCCACCTTTTCCATGAGGCTGGTTTCCAGTGCCATGTAACTGCTTTTCTTTTCTTTCATATGTGCATAGGGTGGATGCATGTGTTACATGGGCGGAGAGAGACAGAGGAGAATGTGGTGGGGGGGGTGTCGATGTGCCCACGTGTGCCTTACTACAAGTGCACTGAGGTGTGTACCTGTGGAAATCCAAGGTGATGTCATCCTCGACCACTTCCACCTTCGTTGTGAGCCTGGAGTCTCTAATTAACAGGGTACACAGCCTGCTTGTAAAGATTCCTGGCTCTGCTTCCAGGGCCAGAAGTACCGGAGGGCTCCACATACCTGTCCAACATTTTTTGCGGGGATCTGGGAATCCAAACTCATTCCTTAAGTCGTGCCCAGGCAAGGGCTTAACCCTGAGCTATCTCCCGGCCCATGTCCTTTTCCTCTCACCAGATGTGACATAGAATACTTGGAGCCTTGAGTAGTAGATGCAACAATATGTGTTCCCAGGGAGAGCCCTTCAGGGTGAGCATCGGATGCAGCGACCGCTGACTGATGGCTTACAATGTTCCTGCTGTGGTGGACCCGAGAGCAAGATCCCTCTCTGACCGTGTGGATCCCTTCCAGGTTCTCAGGCAAGCTCTTGCCATCCAGTTCTAGCCTTCCGAGCTGCTCTGGATCTATGGGAGGACCTTCCCAGGTCTTGCCCCGGATCACTTTTCATAAAACATGCCCACACATGTCTGTCGGAGCTCTGCCTTCCCTTCAGAACCACTAAGACACATCAGGACCACTCCCTCTGTTACTTCATGATGATCAGCTCTTCCCGAATGCCCCCCAGGGCTCATGTTTCCCACCCACTGACTGAGGGCCAGGGGTTGTCTGTGTCTCTGAAGAGCATGTGCAAGTTAGGGAGCCAAACAGAAAGAAGATGGTCAGGGACATGACAAGTACTTGGTCCTTCCTCCATGGTCCTCACCCGCATCTGGTCACACCAAGTGGATATGCCCGTTCTACGGTCAGAACCTGAGGCAGGAGGGTACAAAACCTCTGAGGTGCAACAGTAGGTCAGAGCATGCTGGAGAAAAGCCACACGCTCGCCCTCCACGCTGCCGTTCCCACAGTGGTCCCAGCCAAGCAAAACCTCGATCCTCTCTCTCTCTGTTTTCTTCTCTCTCTGTGTTTCTCTCTCTCTTTCTGTTCTTCTGGTCATTCGCTTTATATCTAGCCAGGAAATCTTCCACCCTGAGAAGCTCCACTGTAACACACGAGTCCACGTGTGACTGACACGCATTCAGGACCTTTGCTTGTTTGCACGAAAGGCCTCTGTGTAGACCCTCCTAGAGGTTACCAACTGGGTCTCACTTGAAAATCAGGCATGGGTCACATGGTTTGGATTCAGCCAGCAAAGCACAAGCAAAAGTCACACAGTAACATGGCGTCACAGCAGTGATTGGCCAAGTTGCCCCAATCGTCTCCTCCTGCCCCAGAGGTTGTAAATACATGTGGACGTGGAAGGACTTCACACTCACAGCACGCTGGAAATGTGACAGAGAACCCCCCGGGAGAACAGAAGCCAACTTTCTCAGTTCCCTTGTTGGGAGCTTAGAAAGGACAGAAGGCCCGACGCCCACCCAGCGCCGGGACACCTCAGGCACCACACGCCTCTGTATACACCAGTCTTCACGGATGCCAGAATTTCTAAGCGCTTCTGTGTCTTCCAACCCCAGCGCCTGCCTTGATTCTTCATGCAAATGAGATCTTTCACATCACCAAGAAATAGGGTCAGACATGTTTTTGCTTCCATGGTTCAAAACTTGAACCACTAAATACGTCTAAGCTTATCAGCTCAGACAACAGCCAAAATATTGCAGAGGGAAATCACATTTAAAACGTTAAAGGACATCACATCTCCTAGGAGAAGATCTTTAAATTGTGAAGAGGCTCGAGAGCATCATTAATCTAGCTCTTGATTTCCTTTTCCTGTGTGCAGATGTCTGTGTGTTCATAGGGCGCTGTATGCCTGTGGAGGCCCAAGAGGATTTCAGGAACCATCCTGGATTCCTCTATCTCCTTATGATTTTGCTCTGGGTTCCCAGGCGCGCCTTCAGAGCCAGAAGTGCAGGTCACTGCCATTTCTGTCAGCATTTCACACAGAATCTGGGCAACTCGTGGGAGCGTCGGTCTCCTTCCACCCTGTGGGTTCTAGGGATTGAATTAAATCATCAAACTTGGTAGCAAGCATCTCTTCACTCACAGAGTCATCTTGTCGGCCCTAAAATAAAGAATTTTTAGTATTCTTGCTTGAAGTGTGGAGCACATCTTTCGGAGCAAAGGCATGAGAATATTTACTTTTGGATGAATCCTTCGATCCACCTTGGCAACAGAATTGCAGAAGAACGGATCTGACTTGCAGCTTATGAAAAGGAACACCCCAGCTGTGGTTTATAGATTCCAAAATGGTTGAACCAGAAGAGAAATAGGAATGTTGGGGCACACTTGCATTTCTTTTTTTTAAATTTTTTTATTATTTTTTATTGTTCAATTGTTGCGTGTATGTGTGTGTGCACGTTGTGTTATTGTTGTGGTTGTGTGTGGAAACCACGGACAAATTCGGAACCACCATGGACGCTCCACCTCCTCCTTGTTACTCTGCCCGGGATTCACAGGCTCCGCCCTACCAGGACCAGAAACCAGGCCGCCCCCGCTTCCCCCGGTGTCTATACGTGGGGTCTAGGACCGAACTCAGACCTTCCGCCTGCAGGCAGAGGCTTAACCCCTGAGCCACTCTCCAGCCCCCACATTGTTTTCTTAAGAGAAAAACCAAGGTCAAAATGAAGGCTAGTGAATGAAAGAAAGACAGAGGAAAGAATCACAGGAGCGTGATCTGTCAGGAAACAGAGCGACAGGTCCTCTGTCTGTAGTCACTGCACAGCGTCTCCCTGAGGGCTGGGGCAGGAAGCAGGGGCAACAGTCGAGGTGCCAGTGGCACAGAGCAGGCACTTTCCCTGTGGAGCTTGGTTTGGTTTCCATAAGACACTGCTAGTGTCCCCCTTAGGGCTGGGGTGATGGCTCACGGCTAAGTTAAAGCCTCTGCTTCGAAGCAACCGATCCCCAGATCCCACGTAAAAAATGCCAAGTGAATATGGCATCAGTCTGCAAAGAGGGAGGAAGGGCAGAGATTGGGAAATCCCAGAGTAAACCATAAGGTAGAAGAGCAATCCAGGATGATTCTCAAGGTCATTGTTGGGCACCTACACACACACACACACACACACACACACACACACACACACACACACACACACGTCTGTCACATATAAACATGGGCAGATGGAAGGGAGTGGCTGGTGGAGCAGAAGAGAGAGACACAAAATGCAAAGCTCAGCAAATAGTTCGTTTTTCTGTTCCTAATGTTGGATAATTGCTGAACATGTGAGACACAGGACCAATTTGTTAATCTAATCTAACACTGCTATACTTGTTCTCTCTGCCTCTGCAAAAAAGGGTTTCAGACAGCAGTAAATACCCACATGCTAGGTCGAAGTTATTAGAACAAAGCCACAAATGGGACACAGGAGAAAAGAAGGAGGGCCG